>BEDY01000011.1:0-655672 GCA_002335605.1 Prillingera fragicola | reverse complement strand
GAGCGTTTGGCGTGAGCGTTTGGCGTCGTTGTGGTCAGTCTGCAGGCGCGCCCGTTGTTTGAACAACGTACTGTTTGTTCGTTCGGGACAAGCCTCCGCCCAGTGGAGCGGAAGATGTTGGAGACACCCAGACAATGATGTCGCACACGTCGGACAGTCGTAGTCTGCCGACAATCAAACGCCCCCTATCGGCCACGCCCGTCAAGCCAGTATTAAGGGACGCTGTTGCGGAAACTGGGGGAGGATGTAACATACCTCTCGTAGTCTGTCAACTGTGAATCCCAGCCAAAGGGCGCGCCCGTCAAGCCAGAACTGGAGTAGCTGTGGGAAGAACCGTAGAATGATGCCGTGTGTCGTCTTCTGTTGGCAGTGAGCACAGGAAAAACCCCGCAACGGGCCCGCCGGTCAAGCCAGTATGAGGGATGAGGGATGAGGGAAGGCGTTCTGGAAACCGGAGGATGCTCCCTCAGAGTTCGGGCAGTGTCGCAGTAACTTGACAGCAAAACCCCCCCAAAGGGCACGCCCGTCAAACGAGTATTGAGGGACGAGGGAAGGCGTTCTGGAAACTGGAGGATGGTCCCTCACACTCACTTCGGATAGTGCGGCGGTAACTCGACAGCAAAACCCCCCCAACGGGCGCGCCGGTCAAGCCAGAATAGAGAAGGTGTCGAAACGCCCCGGAGGATCATGGTTCATGGTATATTAACAGAAGAGAGACCAGCGCGCGGTTGGGCTCGGCAAGAAACAATTGTCCCAACGGGCGCGCCCGACAGGTGAGATAAGACAAGGCGAGACATCATCGAGAGAGAGGGGGGGGGTCGGGTGAGGTGCGGGACCCCGGGCGAGGTTGGAGGCCGGGCGAGGGGTGGACCCCCGGGCGAGGGGATTATGCCTGGCGGAGGATTTGGAAAAGGGTCCGCGAATTCGCTACAGTGGGCGGGCGAGGTGGCGGAGGGGCCGGGCGAGGGGCCGCCCGCCCCCCCGGGTTAGGGCCCGAGCGCCCCAGGCTCAGGTCGACAACATGGTCCCACCGATCCTCTGCAGCCGCATCGCGCCAGTCACAGGACGCATAATATGCCGCCCAACGTACACGCTCGCCCATGTGATCCAAGGGAGGGTGGACGAACTTCCGCTTGCCATAGTCACACCTGGGAAAGGGCGGGTACCCTCGCCGCTGTGCGATGGCGAGGGGAAGGTGGTCGAGGTAGTCGCTGAGGAGAGATGACGCCCCGAATCGGCCGATGGCAATGTCGAAGACGAGGGCTTGGGTGGTGTCAATATCGTGTGCGCCATGACATACTAGAGCAATGCAATGGATGGATGGAGATGCGTCAATGGGTGGATGGATAGGAGGATGGCAACAGCTTAGGCGGAGCACTGGCCCGGGGCCCCCGCTGGTCGCATCCGGCGGATTTTGATAAGGATCCACGCAGCTGTGATGTGCTTTTCGTCTCACGCAACCTCGCCAACCGCGGCCTCTCCATCACCGCTATCACCGAGCTGAAGTCGTATCTTGTCTTGACAAACGCCAACCTGAGCGACTCGTTGTACATTTGACTGCATTCTTCTGACTCAAAACACTACTGACCTAGGCACGAGAGAACGAAGGATAACCAGCAGCGGCCTCCTCGGCGCACTTCTGGCCATAGACACCGACGCCGCCAATGTAAGACAACAGCCTCCGGGGCTTGCCTGGGACGTTTGAGCCCATATACCACGAGTCCGTCTTGGTGACGAGCGTAGCGTTGGCGAGCTCATCGTGGTGCGTCACCCAGGCGTCCTCTCCCGCCTCGGTAGGCTCCATGACCGTCTTGCCCTCCTTGCGCTGCTCGACAATGGCGCGGGTGACCCACTCGGTCTGCTGGGCGAGGCAGGTGGTCATATTGCACAGAGCAGCCGAGGGCGCCAGCGGTACTCCAGTGGTGAGCAGATTGGGGTAACCGTGCTTGCCCAGACCCATGGTGGTGCGAATGTCCTTGCCCCACTCCTCGCTCAGCGAACGGCCGCCTCGGCCCCGAATGTCAATACGCGAAAGCGCGCCACTTCCTCCGTCAAAGCCAGTCGCCAAGATAATCTTGTCCAGCTCGACGACACGGCCATTGCTGAGCTCAATGCCGTTCTCAACAAAGCGCTTGATGGGAGTGCGGTTGGGACGAACGCTGATGACTTCGACATTGTCGCGGAGATAGACGTCCAGGTAGCCATTCTCGAGAGGAACGCGGTGAGTTCCAAATCCATAGTCGTCCAGGGTGGGGACCAGGACATCGCACAGGTGCGGATCGTTATTCAGGCGCTTGCGCATCTTGTCGGCAACAAAGTTGGAAGCGCCGTCACTGGCCTCCTTGGTGAAAAAGATGTCAGGGAACGACGCTAGCCACACCTTGAGCGAGCCGTCCTGGTACGTGTCCTCCAGGACTTTTTCACGTTGCTCGGGCGTGCAAGCAGCCCAAGTGTGGGCGGGATCCCAGTCGTACTGAAAGCCGGAGAACGTCGAAGGAATCGCCTTTTTGTGGTTTTCAAACTCGGCATGGTACTCGTCTTGCTCCTTTTGACCCCACTTGGGGTTCTTCATGGCAACGGTGTACTGGGGTGTACGGGCGAAAACGGTGAGCTTGCCGCATTCAGGAGCAATGCTCTGGATGACTTGGATGCCGGTTGCACCCACACCAATGACGCCGATGCGTTTGCCCTTTACGTCGACGCCCTCGGCTGGGTAGAGCGAGGTGTAAATGATATCACCCTTGAACTTGTCCTCGTCGACAAACTGGGACTTGAGCGGGGCGGAGAGCATGCCCCCACAAGAGACAAAGTAATGGGTGTCAACGACGTGGCCGGCGCTTGTCTTGATCGTCCACCTGTTGCGCCCCTCGTCGTAGATTGCACTCTCGACACGGGCGTTGAACTCGATGTCCTTGCGAAGGTCGAGCTTGTCGGTGAGGTAGTGGAGCCAGCGCTCGATCTCTGGCTGACCAGGGAAGCGCTCGGTCCAGCGCCATCCCTTGTACAGGTCCTCGTCGAAGAAGAGCTGATAGATGGGGCCTTCCGAGTCAAAGCGGGCACCGGGGTAACGGTTCCAGAACCAAGTACCACCAACGTCTGAGCCGGCCTCATAACACTTGACATTGAGTCCCTCCTTGCGAAGTTGGTAGAGCTGGTAAAGCCCGGCAATGCCGGCGCCCATGACGACGGCATCAAGAGTTTGCGGTTCGCGGATAGTCATCGCAGTGTTGTTCACTTGGGGCTGATGAAATGAACAACCCGCCCAAGCTGGGCGTCTTTATGCTGTTATATGCAGATCTCGGTTGGAACAAAGCGGGCAATGCCGGTGGCCACCTCCACAGGATTGCGCTGTCAACACCTCCGCAGGCAGATGACAATGTGTGGGGTCGGCAGCATGTGCTATCCAGAATGAGCTCGGTTGCAGAAATGATCATGCCGGTACCACGAGGAATTTGTCAATCCATGGGGAAGACTTGAATGAGCTGCGCCAAAGATATCGTCGCGTGACATTGGGCAAGTAGCCGGTCTGCCGCCGGCATTGCCTGCGCAGAGATCCACAGAAATGGTCAGCAGTCGTCACCGTGTCAAAAAGCCGTTGATAGCATGACCAACTGTGACTGGCCACTGGACCCCATTGCAGAACTGTAGTGGTGGCCTCGGCGGCGGCAGCGCCGCCTCCCGATCATAAAAGGGCATGGGAGACTGCAGACAATCTGTGGCTACTGGGAACATGTTGAGTTGCCGTGGCAGGGCCGCCCAAGTATACTGTAAGAACCGGTTTCCCAATGTGTTGTGCCTGGTCTAAATGAATTGCAGTCACCCGGCCTCTTTGCGTACTCGCTTGTGCGTTTGGATGGTCCCTACATGTTCTGCATAGGCCTGGGTGCTGTTCCGATGCCCACTGCCTGCAATGAGTTGCAGATGCTGGTTGAATAACAAAAAGCGCACTATTGCCGGCCAGTCCGAGGTCATCTGATCAAACAAGACGGCAATCATTCCCGGCTACCATGTCACCATGCGTTTCCGAATCCCCATTCCCCAGTTCCCATCCATCTGGTCGGGTCGCATTGCCCTCGAATGCTTGTACTCAATGGGATCACCTCTTATAACAGAACAGCAGCACTAGCCCCCTCCGTCAGTCACCCATTCATTCATCCCTCGCCATGGCAGTCACCAAAGCCCCCACTCTCTCCGCTGAGACCAAGGCAAAGCTCGATGACATTCTCAAGTCAAATGCCGCTTCTGGTGACATTCCCGGAGCGACCTTTGCTGTCGCGACGCCTGACGCCAACGCACCACCTCTCTATCTCAACACGGCCGGTGACAGGGTCTTCGGAGACTCGTCCAAGGGTCAGATCAACGAGGACACTGGTAAGGAGCCTTGGCTCAAACTCTAGCTGATGGCAGTCCTCCAGCTCATGTCGATGACCAAGCTTGTCGTTTCGATCGCCTGCCTTCAGCTCGTCGATCAGGGCAAGCTCACCCTCGATGACCCAGCCATCATTGAGAAGAACCTGCCCGAGCTCGCGAAACTCGAGATTGTCACTGCTGTCCAGGACGGCAAGCCAGTCACGCAAAAGCGCACCAAGCCTCTCACCCTCCGTCACCTCCTGACGCACACCAGCGGCACAGGCTATGACCTCTTCACGCCCATCCTCGCCGAGTGGGCCAAGGCAACGGGCCACAAGGGTGTCTTCGCCCCCAACCTGACCGTCAGCTCGTTCGAGTTCCCCCTCATCTTTGAGCCTGGAGATGGGTGGAACTACTCGCTCGGTCTCGACTGGGGAGGCATCCTTGTCGAGCGGATCACCGGTCAATCATTGGATGAATACTTCAAAGAGCACATTTTCAAGCCCAGCGGCGCTTCGACTCTGACCTTCCTGCCCACTCCCAAGCACTACGAGAACCTTCAGATGCCAACCATGCGCGACGAGGCTGGTAAGATCTTTGCCTTCCCTGGCGCGCGAGAGACCGCCATCGAGAAGATTAGGGGCCAAGCCTCTGGCGGCGCCGGCCTGTACGGTACTGCGCGTGACTACCTCCGTTTCCTCCAGGCGGTAATGCGCAGCGCTGAACCTGGTGGCCTCATCTCGCCCGAGTCGTACAAGCTCATCTTCACCGACCAGCTTCCCGAGGGTCCCAAGGAGACTTTCAAGGGCCAGTACGACTTTGCCACCTTGATCCCTCACATCTCGTCCGAACTTCAGCAAAAGAAGCAGCTGACCCACTCGCTTGGTGGATTCGTGAGCACTGCCGACTCGCCCATTGGCCGCAAAGCCGGCTCAGACTGGTGGGAGGGTGTTTACAAGACATTTTACTGGATGGACCCAACCACGGGTATCTGTGTGAGTACCTGCTGCACATGTTCTGACGGGGCTGACATTACCAGGGCGTCTTTACCACTCAACTCTTCCACTTCGGCGTTCCCGGTGAGAAGTTTGACTTGGTATTCAACGAGCTCGAACGCGCTCTGTATGATGGGCTGTCGTAAAACATTTCTGGGTGTTATAGAGCATTAGCAATGATGAAGTTTATGAGCAGCAGGAATGGCTGGTGGGCCTCACATGTCACGTAGCTAGAGACTGATCCTGCACCGGAAACGCCGGTAATCACGCCGAGCATACTTGTAAACACCGAATTGAACCAGCAAGACCGGTGTGACCGCAACGTCTTGACTACAGGGCGAAGTACGCGAGACTCCGCATCTGAATGTGCTCGGAATGCATGGCGCCGGGCCCCGTACATCCGTGAAAGGTAACTGCCAGCACCGTCTGCTCCGGCATTCCCGCGGACCCCTACCCAATCTCCCAATGATTGCTCAGCTCTCCCAAGGCATTACTGTGCATGTTTTGCTGCCTAGCTGGGCGAGTCGTCATGGTGCCCGACACAGGAAGCAAGGGCCTCTCGGTCACTCCAATCTGTGCCGAGGCATGCCAAAAGTACGAGATAGTAGTTCGGCGCGGCCGAACCAAGAGATATGACGGTTTTCCCGCGGCCGTTAACCCCGGATGGTCGGTGTGTTCGGCAGTGGCGTCTAGTTGTCCACTCAATACTTGCTCGCCTCCATCGCTTCCCCGCAACGATGCATATCCTCAAGACGGAAAGCCCAGGCGTGATGTTTTTGCTGTTGCCCAATACATGACTTGATCCCAGCCATGACCAGTGTCGACGAAGAAAAGCAAATCGAATCTGGAAGTGCGACAGTGGGAACGACCATTGCGACCCTTGCCCACGCCGACGAGACACGTAGTGATGGTTTACCCAACAAGGACGGCGTAATAATCGTAGACTGGGAGGAGAATGATCCACAGGTGAGTTAGGTCCCAGCACGCCGTGGCACCCCACATTCGCTCCACATCACCCCATCCTCCCCGCCCTTTGGCTTGTCCATGCCGCAGCCACTGACAGAAGCAGAACCCCTACAACTGGAGCAAAGCTCGCAAGTGGATGGTGGTGACGGCCTGCGCGGCCATCACTCTAACCACCGTTGCCAACGCGACCTCGCAGTCCATCATGGCGACATGGGGACCAGATTGGTTCGGTACCGACCGTTTGCATTTCATTCTCGGGTTGACCTTGTTCAACTTGGCTGTGGCTGTTACTCCAATGTTCCTCGCTCCATTGAGTGAACACGTTGGACGCAATATCATCTATCAGGTCTCGGGTTGGATCTGCGCGCTTCTCTTCATCCCACAGGCCCTGTCGCACAATCTTCCCGGCTACCTCGCGGCGCGCTGGTTTGTGAGTAGACCCCCAAGGCTTGTCGCAAGCAAACTAACAGCGACTCAGCAAGGAATGGTGTCCTCGGTTGGAAACTCGATGGTTGGCGGCACCATTGCTGACCTGTATCCTTACCACGAGCGCGGCCAGATGATGAACTTTTTCTCCCTCATCGTCTTTATCGGGCAGGCATTGGGCGGCCTAACGATGGGTTGGACCGGCCAGCTCGCCGGCATCCAGTGGTGCTTTGGCGGTCAAGGCATTGCCTCGGTCCTGTCAGGCATCCTCAGCATCTTCTGGATGCGGGAGACGCGTGCCAACACGATTCTCCAGCGTCGCGCCAAGAAGCTTACCAAGGAAACTGGGACCTTGCACATGACACGTGCCGATGTGATGTCCCCTCATAAGTCTTTCTCAAAGCAGCTGGGCAACAGTGTTCTCCTTCCACTCAGTGAGTGCTGCAGTGAGCGTCACAACTGACAATCTCAGAGCTCCTCGGCACAGAGCCGATTGTCATTGCCCTCACGGTGTGGATCGGCTTTGCTTGGGCCATCATCTTTCTCGGCGGCACTTCCACCATCCTCGTCTTCCAGCAATACGGCTTCAACCCCGGCCAGGCCGGTTCTATCCAGGCTTGCATTGCCATCGGCGGAATTGTTGGATACTTCACAAACTTTCACCAGGAGCATCTCTTCCGCAAGGCGGCTCAACGCTCACCAACCGGTCGCGCCTCGCCTGAAACCCGCCTGTACTGGGCATCTATTGGTGGCCTCATCTTCCCCGCCGCTACAATGGCCTTCGCGTGGACCGGTCGCCCCCCAATTCACTGGGCTGTTCCCGCCGTGATGCTATGCATCTCATACTGGGGCATCTACACGATGTACCTCGGCGTCTTCAATTACGTTGCCGACGCGTACGAACAGTACTCTTCCTCCGCTCAGGCAGCCCACAGTATGGTTCGCAACGGCTGGTCCGGCGTCTTCCCTCTTTTTGCGCGTCAAATGGCGAGTCTCCAAGATGCACTACAATGGCCAGTTGCTAACGCGCTTGCAGTACATCAAGATGGGCTACGCTGAAGCCTCCTCTCTTGTCTCAGGCCTCGGCTTCATACTCGCCATTGCCCCATTTCTTCTCATCAAGTACGGCGCCAGGTTACGCGCCAACTCTCCCATTACCACCAAAATTGTGGGCAACATCTAGCATATCAATGTCTTGCACTTTGCATCGAATGTATCTTGTACAGTATCCCCATATCTCATTGTGCATGTCGGGGGTATTAACAGTGCCGCGTGTGATTGGAGACGTCCCTGGCAGGGCACACGGCGTATGTCGGCTGCGTAAGTCAGCTGCCTGGCCAATAAGTTACGAGCCGGGCCGGCCACAATGTGTCAGGTCCTTCCAGCAGTGGTGCTTAGGCTTGCGTAAGGTCCATGCAGCGACGACGCTTTTGCCTCATAAGCAATGCATCCCGCACCCCCCGTCGACCTCTGGGAACATCTTGAAGGTCATTTGGTAGGGCTCGAGCAAAAGCTGTTCTTCAATCAGTTTGTTTGAAGACCGCCACTACCGACCTGCCCATCATGATTCTGTGGTCCATTCTTTCCCTCGTCATCACCAGGGTATTCGCTGCGCCGTACAACTCGACCTTCCAGGGCGTTGTCATTAATGGACCTGCCGATTTCATTCAGTGCGGTACGTCAATATTCCGGCTGCGTTGCTGACCCACAAGATCTAGTTCGATTGACCTGGCAAGGCGGGGTGCCACCGTACACCATCTTCTTGCAGAGGTTCGACGTTGACCCTCCAGCAGACCTAAGGGAGCGTGTCGAAAGCAGGTCAGGCAATTGGAACGGCACGTCGCTAAACCTGTACTTGAACTTGTTGGGGGGCTCGAACACTGCATTGTCGCTCCCGCCCCGGGTTGTGTTTGGTGTGCTCAGCAAGAGCGACTATAAGCTGTTCGCATTCATTTCGTACGATGTGCTCGGGAGCCAGAACCTGAACTGCATTACGAACCGAAACAATTACCCCAACGATACAATGGCCGTTAACCTCTACCGATCCAACTCTGATACTCGACCACCTGTAGGAGACACAGCGTGGCTCGGCAATGGCGACAATGCGGAGACTTCAGCCACGCAGAGTACTACAGCAGGAACAAGCGACAATCCACCAGTAGGCACCACACAAACTGGAACGCAAACTAGCATCCAACCCTCGGACAGCAGCCTTGCCGCCAACCCGTAAGCTCCTGCGAGTGTCAAGCGTTGACACTACAGTGGCCTGTCCACTGGTAGCACCGCCAATGCCGCCAACTCCGCCGATTCGGTCGGTCAAAGTGGCCCAAGTGGAGGTGGTGGCAGTGGCAGTCCGAACCCCGCGCAAACGGGGCCAAACGGAAGTGTGACTACTGTCCAAACAGTTGGCAACAACGTCAGCTCGTAAGCACCACCCCGAACTACTCATGGGCACAAACTTACCTTCTGCAGCGGCTTAGCACCAGGCACCATAGCAGGAATCGTTGTGGGTATCGTAATCGGTATCATCGGCCTGTTAGTCGCCATTTTTCTGATGTGCTGCCGCCAGCGCTACTACAGCTGGAAGGAGTCGCGCGATCACAAGGGTCGTGTCGAGAAAACTCAAGCTGCAGGTGCGCTAGACCTGATTGATCCATACGTGATGGAGGTCCCGGCCCACGATCAATACCCCTCGACAGGTCGGAGTGAATCCGCAGCCGAAACTGGATCGTCTACTGCGGTAGCCCCCGAGGTGTCCGCTACGGCCGGACAGGTGCCACCGCCGCCGCTCACGCTCCTGGCTCCTCGCAGTGGTGCACGAGCAAAAGCCCGTGAGGCAGCTGGGTCGCGTGTGGTGAGAAACCCCACACTGCCTCCAGGTGCCGATGCTGGCGCGTTCAGCGTTGCAGAATCGAGCAACGGACAAGACGGGGACGATGACGGCGACTCGGTAACAGAGCCTGAAGTTAGCAGACCTTTGCGGTTGCACGAAGATGGCGGTAGGCTTGAGCGGCTCAACTTCGACGAAAATGCCGAAGATGTGCCACCTGTGTACAATCCACACTGGAGGGAGCAGTAGCTTCCATTTCTTGGCCGGCCATTTCCTGTCTTGTCATTAAATCCACCATTGTTCCACGACCCAAGTGTACCGGCCTATCAGAGGGAGAAGGTGCCAGGCGAAGGGGTGAGGACGCCAGCGAACATGTACTGTAGTGGGCAAGTCGGCTCGTCATTTTAAACGTTATTCATTTGAGGCATGTTGAGCTGCGGGTGGCTGGATCGTAACGGGTGGACATGCGATGCTGTCAATCTGGGCTATGATCAACAGGAACAGAAGACGAAGGCTCGTGGATGCGATAGCATTTCTATTGGCCTTGCCACAGTACTGCTACGACGTTGCACAAACACGGTCAACAGCAACGTTGGGTCTGGCTCATGTTTTGTCGCTCGGCTCCCGTCATACAGCCTCGGTATTCATCGAAGGGTCATCGCCTGTCGTGGCTGTCGTAGTATGCGGGGTGACAACTTTTAGGGCAAATTGGACGGGTTGACTACAGGCCAGAGGAAGGGAACACAGTCGCGTGGAGGGTGGTGGTGCATCACAATCCGGTGGCGACGAGCATTCGGGCATCACATGGTATCCGAGACCCCTGCCGAGTGCGAGGTGCCCGATTCTCTTGAGAGTGGTGTTTCTTCGCCGCCTCTGTCGTTTCCTCAATCTCTCTCCCATTCCTCCAAGCGTTGCACAGCACTGTCAAGCAGGAAGCGCATGTAATATCGGTGTCCGGCAAACATGATCCTGGCCAACATCCCCTGCTCCCAGCCACCCGCCGTCCACTGCGCAGAGGCATATGACACTTTGAGCTCGCCTCCTCCCAGATCTGTGACTGCCAACTCCTGTACACCACCCGCCAGTCCCTTGCTGCCCTTGCGTAGAGGTCCTCCGAAGCCTGTCAACACGCGATTGTCGTTGGTCTCCAGGACAGAAAAGAGGCCAGACGCAAACGCCTCACCGTCCTGCCGCTCGCCGACAATGCAGCGGAATCCCGTCACCCGGCTAAAGAGGGCCTCGATACGCAACGTCCATGTCGACCAGAACGCCGCAAGAAGCATATCCCGGGGACTCAAGTCGCCACTTTCCACTGCAGCTCGCAGAGAAGGCGTAAATGCATCCTGTGGAACTGGGCCGATACGCGTTGGCAAGCGAACCCGCGCACAGACGACATCCGCTGAGACAGGTGAAGGGGAGTAGATAGTGCTATCGGTGAAAGGAGTAGGGGTGGTGAGAGTGTAGCCGAGCTGGTGCATTGGATACGTCGTGTTGAGCCTGTGGACATTGTACGCCATATAGGCGGCTCCGCCGGCTCCGGCGAGAGCCAACAGGGGCAATGGGCGGAGCATGTGGTCGGGTGTCAAAGCAGTAGAGAGCTGCGTTAGAAAGTTGTGAGTCTGGCTGGGAAGATGCTTCGTTTATATGTCTTTGTGGGTGATGCGGAGAATGACGGAGCGATGTGGCGATGTGTCCCGAAGTGAGAGTGTGGACTTGGTGGCCGATGCCGAGGCGCCGAGGTTGGGTGGCCGGACTCTTGGTGGCGGATGCCGAGGCGCCGAGGATGTTGGGTGGCCGGACTCTTGGTGATCGCCGCGAATGAGCATGTCTCGGAATGCGCTGCAATGTGTTCGCATGCTCTATTGTGCCTGCTGTTGTATAGGTGCAGCTTTATGTAACTGTATCTGACAAGTGGAGGCATCGGCTTCATTCCCATTCCGGTGGAACGGTGGGGGTTTCCAAGCTCATGTTGGCAGAAGCTTCAAAGGTTCGCTCGGAATGGCGCGCGTGAGCGCCGCCAGTGCTGCCGTGATATGTGCCATCCCAATATCTACACTATAAGACTCCCAGAGAGTAAATTACCAGAAGAGGGGTGGCTGCTGCCCTATCGTTTGCTCTTCATTCTTCACTGCACGCCGGCAGCCTTGAACGCCTGCTCAAAGTCGGCGATAATGTCGTCAATGTGCTCAGTGCCGACCGAAATACGGATGAGGTCCTCGGTGACACCCGAGTTGGCCTTCTCCTCGGTCGAGAGCTGCTCGTGGGTGGTGGTCCAGGGGTGGATGGCGAGCGTCTTTGAGTCACCGACGTTGGCGAGGTTGGAGATGAGCTTGAACGAGTCGACAATCTTGGAGCCAGTCGCAGCGTCGCCCTTGGCGCCAAAGGCGAGGACACCACCGAAACCGCGCTTGAGGTACTTGGCGGCGTTGGCGTGGGTGGGGTGCGAGGCGAGGCCGGGGTACGAGACCCACGCGACGGCGGGGTTCTGCTCGAGCCACTGGGCGAGGGCAAGAGAGTTCTGGGCGTGGCGCTCGGCACGGAGCGAGAGGGTCTCAATACCGAGAATGAGCTGCTGGGCCGCAAAGGGGTTGAGGGCGGCACCCATGTCGCGGAGAATCTCAACACGGACACGGATAGCAAAAGTGATGGGGCCAAAAGTCTCCCAGAACTTGAGGCCGTGGTAGCCCTCAGCGGGGTCGTTGAACTGGGGGAAGCGCTTGGCATTCTTGCCCCAGTCAAACTTGCCCGAGTCGACAATGACGCCGCCAATAGTGGTGCCGTGGCCGCCAATCCACTTCGTGGCAGAGTGGACGACAATGTCGGCTCCGTGGTCGATGGGGCGGAAGAAGAAGCCACCGGCACCGAAAGTGTTGTCAACGACAAGGGGGACGCCAGCGTCGTGGGCGACCTTGGCGATAGCCTCAAAGTCCGGAACGTTGAAGCGGGGGTTGCCAATGGTCTCGAGGTAGACGGCCTTGGTATTCTCGTCAATGGCGGCGGCAATATCGGCGGCCGAGTCGCCGTTGACAAACTTGGTGGTGATGCCGAAGCGGGGCAGGAGAACCTTGAGCTGGTTGAAGGTACCGCCGTAGATGTTCGAGGTAGAGACAATGTTATCACCCTGGTGGGCGAGAGCAGTCAGGGCCATGAACTGGGCAGCCTGTCCCGAGGCGGCGGCGACGGCAGCGACACCGCCCTCGAGAGCAGCGATGCGCTTCTCAAAGACGTCGACCGTGGGCTGTGCAAGTTAGCGTCGATGTGCACACTCTTCAGCTGGAATGAACGGAAGCGATAGCGGTTCCGTAATCGCATGCCGAGGAATCTGGATCTGGAGACGGCGAGCTGTGCCGAGATCGTTGGGATCGGCGCAGATCATCGCATTCCCAGCCTGTAGATCGCCGGTGCAGATCACTGCGGAATCTCCAGATCCAGCAGATCAGATCCCGGCAGCAAGACCGTTCTCGAAAACCGCCGGCACCACCGCCGCCAAGCTCGCCTCCAGGCCCCCGGCGCTGTCTAGTCCTCCCCCACCCCAATTCCGAATCCCACTCACGTTCATGATACGGCTGTAAATGTTTCCAAACTCCTTGAGGCCAAAGAGACGGGCGGCGTGAGCCGAGTCGTCAAAGACATACGACTGGTGGATGTCAGCTGGTGCCACTGAAAGGAGCTCGCGAGGTCGTGATAACTCACAGAGGTGGCATAGATGGGGACGGCGCGCGACTTGGTAGTGCCGTCGACCTCCTGGCTGCAGTGTGTCAGTGGGTGTGAGCGGGTGAGCTTTGGCCCCTCCCGGCCAGCTGCGAGCTCGAGCAGAGCAGCGCTCAGAGCTCAAGAGTCGCTAGCATACGAGTCCCGGGGGGTTATGACGACTTACCCGGCGTGAAGCTGAAGAGTCTCAAAGTTGGACATTGTGAGTGTGAGGGGAGTTGCTGATGGAAAAGACAACCGGACGTTACTGAGGCTGCATAGGGCTATATACTTGGCGCTGTGGCCTCTCGGGATCTCGGTGCTCGGCTTGAGATTCGCTGCCAATGGCTGACGCTGTGCTAAGGCGCGACGACAACCGACGACGAGCACAGCACGCCATAGCATTTTCTGGATGAGATACAGATTCACCATGTCGCGGCGGCGGCGGGCAAGCAGACCGCCGTACGAATGCCAACATCTGACGTGATCTCTCATTCTACTCGCAGGACCCTGTGCCCCGCGCCTCGGCAACGTCCGGCTCAACGCTAACCCTGGAGACCCCACCCAGGATAAACTAAGGATTATTACCCGTGTCATCCACGTGCATTACACGCGATCCTCATGGGGAAACCATGTGGGTTGGTTGTTTTAGCCCCTCACTTAAGCTACCATCTACTGTGCTCCCGTATGGGGGCCGCATTGGAGTGCTCCGTCCTCTATCGCTCATCAAATGATCATGCCCCTCTCCACTGTTCCTCTTGCCGCAACTCATTCGTGTCCTCGGCTGAGCTTCCGGCACATTGTACTACGCCACCAAGTATCCGCTCATATCCAGCACTTTACCCTCCGTAAGGCAGTCCATTGCGATGTGCTCTCGTCGACCCCTCGTCGAGTTGTCGCGGTGCGATAGGACTTGACGGTTGGGTTTCCGTCTTCGGTACAACGATACCATTCTCGCTCAGTCTCTTGAGCTGCTGCGCCCAACTCGACGTTTTAAACGGGCAACCCAAGCATTCCAACCTGTCCAGACTTTCAATCCACCATCGCTTTTTGCCCAGGCTGGAGGGCGAGAAGAGGAGATGAGCAGCTCACAGTCCAACTCGTTTCAAGGCCACGGTCAACTGTCTCTGCCAGCCCGCGAAGTTTCATTCTTCATGGGCACTTCATGGCCACCAGCAACCTCTGACTGTGAAACGCCTGGGGTCGACAAGCTGAAACGTCTCGAATGAGCGACTTGAAACGTGGCGATGCACCGATTCCCCGTCCATTTCAGGCACCGGGCGCGCTCCCTACTCATACACCTCGTGGACTTCCAACTCCAGTATATCGCTACTTGCTCTGGCATCCAACGCACCCGCGGGTGCGCTATCAAGCCGGTCCGGGACGAACGTCGTACTGACAGGCACTTCCTGACGTCGTCGCGGCCGTGTGCCGGTCCAAGGTAGGGCCGCCCATGGTTCCAACGCGACGTCATGTCAGACGAACTGCCCAACGGCCTGACATGCCGGAGCCCTTTTTACACCTTTCTGGGCCCGGCTTGCGGAACGGCCGGCTTCCCGTGGTTTGTGTCTGCACGACATGACCTGCATTCCAACCCTTGGACACGACGCGTATCGCGCAATGTACAGGGGCGCGTCAGTCGGATGGAGACTAGTGGAGAACCCAATAGATCAGTGGGCCGGTACGCCGGATCACAAGGTCCCATTCTATCGTATCGTACCGAGTGCTGTGCAAGGCCGCGTCGCAATCGTCGCAATGGTACGAGCAATGTACGTCAGACGCGCCGGAGTGGCGTCAGGAACTTTTCCTGCGCGATCAGGACCTTTTGATCAGGAGACCTCGCTTCGGCATTCTTGGGACGTTTCGGTCCTTTGCACAAGATATAAAGCAGCACATCTGGACCCCTCAATACCCATTGCCCCGTACGTCTTGTCTCACAGCCACCGACTCGTCACCAGATCGTGGTGGGGAGTCAACGGCACCGAGCTAGGCGTGCCCGACCAACTCGTCACCACACTCATTTACTGTGCCGTGGTCGACGGACCACGCACTGGCTAATGGTCGTACAGTGAGTCTCGTTCCCCACCACATGCCCACACACGTGCATGCATGCTCCCCGCACCCTCAGTTGACATGAACAGCCCGTCTCGTGACACTTGTCCACTTCGAGCAGGCTCTCGGAATCCGATAAGCTGATCGAGCACGTCAGGACTTGGATCCGATCAAAGCGCCACTGTACGTTAGCGTCAATCCCACTATCCACTTATCCCCAGTCCCCCGCCTCCCTCCATCCATTCCCTCTCCATTTTGCATCCCCGTATGCCACGTTTTCCCACCCAGAAACACCTGACAACGCTACGCACCCGTATACGAAATCCTGTGTCCTCTCGGAGGGCCGGGATACACGATGCGGGGCTAGCTGCTGCGCCACTCGGGCTGCCAGACGACATCCCTTGTCATCGCCGATTGCCAGCAATGGCAGTGGGTGTAGCGAGGCGATATACGATCCAGGCCGGGCGTCGCAGCAGCCGGCAGCAGCGGGCAGAGTCACCTTTGTTTGCACGATCACGGGGTCTTTGGGCCCCAGTGAATGCGCGCAATAAAGGACGGGTGGCGGCTGTTCAGCCGGCGGACAACGTGCCCGCACGACACCGAAAGGTATACGAGGGGCACGATGCACGCGCGGAGTGGTACGACGTCGACGATGACACGACATACCTGCACGACCTTTGGCACGACACCCCTTTACGAGAATGTCCCCCTTGCATGTGCCTGCGACGACATCTTGCGCGCGCAAGCTTGATACACGTTCGCATGCCCACTGTAGTTAATATAGCATTTTTCCGTTTCCGCGCACGACACTGGCCACAGCTGGTAGACGAGGCGGGGCGGTGCAGAGGTGTTGCGCTAGCGATACGACACTGCAGTGTATACGAACGCTAGCGATGAACCTTTGCTGTACTGTCCACACATCCAGTTGCGACTGACATTGTCACATGCACCATCGCAAGCCAGCCCGACCTTAAGTTGTACGACTGTTGCCAACACCGACGAAGGCTCTTCCGAATGCCACTGTTCCCACATGCTCTCCAGACGTCGGGACGGGCCATCATGGAGCGTCGACATGACGACGCGCCAAAGAGTTAACGATAATGAGACGGTCAGGGGCAGCTACTCAGATGCATAATCTTGGCATACGGAAAGAGGAACAGGAGGCAAGGGGGAGAGGGGGTTGTGTGTCGATGGCCTGTAGATTGGGGGAGGAGGTGGGGTGAGACGTTGGGGGTAAGCAAGGGGAACATGGTGGTTTGCGGTGGCTGGTCACATCCAATGGTCATGTTCGTCCCAATGGCTTTTGCCTTCACAGTTGAACGGAGTCGGTAACTTTCAAAGCTAGAACCGTAACCGTAACCTTGAGAAATGGATGTCGGCATGCACTGTGTGCATAGAGGCCTAGACCCACAATGAAGTCGGCAACCGGCGCCTATAGGAGACAACCGTCCGCCAGTTGGTTCGCCTAGCAGTCGCTTTGGCGAGTCAGTGACAATGACACCCTCATATGCTAGTCTTCGGGTTCTGGGCAGATCTATTCGGAAAGAACCCCGTTGGCCTCGGCGTTGGATCTGTGAGGCGATGCCAGGCATCGATGACTACGCCCGGTGCCGAGGTGCCGAGGTCCATTGTCACGTCACCATTACTTGCCATTGGCAGTCCCCGTACCAGATGTACCAGATGGGGATCTCGCAGGCTGTACACGGCATGTATGTAGATGCTATCTTAGACTGCAGCAAGTGAGACGGCCATGCATAGCCGCAATAACGACACATCTGCCCAGAAATACGGCAGAGCGCGTCAAAGACGCGCTCGTTGATGGTGCCTCAAGAGTTGTGGTGCCTTCTTACGATATCGGGCCGGACGGGCGAGGCACTCTTGCCGGTGTCTTGCATTGGTTTGTCGTGCTGCACAACATCAGGTCTGGCGATTCGTGCATGATGCAATTTGACGAGGACGCGAGGCGAGTACTCGTCCAGGGATTGGGGTGCGGGGGGTCCGCGGCAAAGCAAACGCACGCTGTGACCGTTTGAGAAAGCGATGCTTCAGTGTGTTTCGTAAACCTACCGGCCGATCCAAGTTTGCGCTGTTGCGCAGTATGCTTCGTGCCGCAGTAGTGGTACCCAAGGGACAGGATTCTTGGCGCAGCGTATGTATGGTCATCCACGACTCATTGCCGGTCAGTTCCTGCACTGTTCAACTGCAACGGCATGCATGCCCATGCCTAGCCCTATCGCAACTCGTCGTCTGTTATTTGCCCAGAAAAGTCAACTGAAAATCCCTAATAATAGCCCCCACTGGCCAACTCAACCTAGATGTTGAGCAGGTCAGCAACATAGTCGACGTCCTTGTCACCGCGGCCCGAAAGGTTGATAAGGATCGTCTTGTCCTTGGCCAAAGTGGGGGCAGTGCGGATAGCCCAAGCGACGGCGTGGGCACTCTCAAGAGCAGGGATGATTCCCTCAACGCGCGAGAGCGTCATGAAGGCGTCGAGCGTCTCCTTGTCGGTCGCGGTCTGGTAGTCGACACGGCCAATGTCTTTGAGGTACGAGTGCTGAGGGCCGATACCCGGGTAGTCGAGACCCGAGGCAATCGAGTGGACAGCCGAGGGGACGCCTTCGCTCTCCTCGAGAACGTAGCACGCCATGCCGTGGATGACACCAGGCTTGCCCTTGGAAAGAGTGGCGGCGTGGCGGCCGGCCTTCTCGAGACCCTCACCGGCGGGCTCGACACCGACAATGTGGACCGATGGATCCTTGAGGAAGGCAGTGAACATGCCCATGGCGTTGGAGCCACCGCCAACGCAGGCAGTGACGTGGTCGGGGAGCTTGCCGTAGTCGGTCTGGAACTGCTCACGCGCCTCACGGCCAATAATCGACTGGAAGTCGCGGACCATCGCTGGAAAGTGTCAGAAAACTCGCCTACTCGTCATTAACAAGCGTGTACTAACCAGGGAAGGGGGCGGGACCCACAACACTCCCGATCGCGTAGATGAAGTCCTTGGGGTTCGTGAGGTACTCCTCGAAGGCCGAGTCGACTGCCTCCTTGAGGGTGGCGGCACCGCGGGTCACGGGAACGAGCTTGCAGCCGAGAATCTTCATCTTGGTAACGTTTGGGTGCTCCTTCTTGATGTCTACCTCGCCCATGTGAATCTCGCAGGGGATACCGACGAGCGCGCACGCTGTGGCGAGAGCAACGCCGTGCTGGCCAGCACCGGTCTCAGCAATCACCTGTGGGGGCGTTAGCACGGGTGTGGGAGCATTGGAGCAAACATGGTGCTGGAATGTGATTGCGGCAGCTCTCATGCATGCTTACTGCATGCTTAGGGGACTGCTGTGGCCATGCGAACAACCATGACAAGTCATGGCGGCAAGTGCAAGCGGTCATGATTCGGTTCAGGGCGGCGGGTCCCCGCAATGACATTCAGGAACTGACCCTTGCCTCTGCCCCGGCCCGTGCTGCATGCCGCTGGCAGGGTCGGCGGTGGGGCCGAGGGGCAGGAGGGTGTAGAGTGGATGGATGCAGCCGGCGGCCAGCAGCAGCACAAGACCGACGATGAGAGCAGACACTGATTCGTCCACAAAGCAGCCAATAGCCGCTGTCTGGCGGCACACAAGTTGCGGAACACAATGTGTACCAGAGTTCTTCGTGCTCACGGCCACGCATGCACAAACAAGTGGTGCTCACCTTTTTCTTGCCCATGAACTTGGCGAGCAGCGCCTCGCCGAGGCAGTGGTTGATCTTGTGAGCGCCAGTGTGGTTGAGGTCCTCGCGCTTGAGGTAGATCTGAGCGCCACCGAGCTGCTCCGAAAGGCGGCGAGCGTGGAAAATGGGCGAGGGGCGGCCGGTGTAGGTGCGGTTGAGGAGGTCGAGCTCATTCTGGAACTCCTTGGTCTTGGTGATCTCGGCATAGGCGGTGGCAATGTCGTCCATGGCACTCTTGAGGTCGGGAGGGATATACGAGCCGCCGTAAGCGCCAAAGAAGCCCTCGGCGTTGGGCATCTCGGCAAACTCGACAGGATGGTTGGTCATGGTACTTGGATGCTTTGTGCTGGAACAGCGTTGAGACAGGCTGGGGGTAAGGGGTGGAAGAAAGGGAAGGAAAGATATAGAGGGGACCGTCCACACTACTCGCCCACCGTCCACAGCCACCGGCCACCGGGTTCCGCATCCATCTACCCTTATCATCAAGCCCGCCATGCCCAATCTTGCTGCACACGTCATTTAATTGAACGTTCATGTCAGGTGCATCTCTTTCCGCTTGTTCAATTCCGAGTCGTATCTCTCGACCCTATGTAACCGGCCAATTCATACCTACCTCGCAGCTCATCATTGCACCCGACCCGATCGGCGAGCACGGCCACACCGCGGCCTCCGCGGTGGGGTCCCCAGCATGTGACTACCACTAGCATGATTCCCGCAGGATTGTCGGGTGATCTTGCGCAGATCAAGTGGTCAAGATTGTGCGGCAGTCACCGCCAATGTCGGGCGACATGTCTCCGGCCTATACAGACCGCGTCACCGCGTGGTCACCCTTGCTGTCAGACTGTCAAGCCTGGGCCATTGTTCACTTTCCGGTGTGGGGTGGGCATCATGCGGAGAGGTGTGGCAAAAGTCATTGGCGATCCGGTTGATACGTACAAGTTGTGGCGACGTTGACGGTTGATCCTCGGCGCGCCAGCTTGGCAGTGATCCAAGACTATCTTGACGTGTGTGCGGCGATACAGCGACATAAACTTCATGCGTGTTGAGCGATACGGCTACCGAAAGGCTCTTATTCACCGCACCACGTTGCTGCTCAGACCTGGGGCCGACGAATGCTGAGCTTGCAGATATCTGTGGTGGGTGATGGCTACGTTGCATGTTGAGGAATGATTCAACCAAGGGCTCCCTGTAACATCGTCAATCTCATCAACAACCAACAATCATTCGTACCGTGCACGGAGATAGCTCGGTTGTGGTTACGGTCGCATTGGAATTAATATGCCATGTCACAGCATTCAGATGTTGGATGTTGGAGTACGCTTGGGAAGAGGACAAAGACCTGGGTGGGTTACCGTCACAACACATGACCCACATTCTTCTGGATGGTGCATTTGCAAGCATGCAACCAAGGCAATGCGGGAACGTCCATCAGAAATTGCGAGCAGCTGGTGTGCTGCCCGATTGACCAACAATAGATGTCAACGGTGGGAAGGACAACAGTCGTAAATAATTCGTTCAATTAATTTCGCCCGACAAGCCGGTGTCAACACCAACACTGCTGATTCATGTCCTCCTGCGGCAATCGCTTACACAACACAAGTTGCATTCTATTCCTGACTCATACATACGCGTCAACCACAATCTCCACACATTAATAAAGTGTGTGCTACAAAGCACCGACGGCCTCCACAAACACACCGCCCACGGCCCTTTTCACAACTTCGCTAACTCTCTAACTCGGCACATTCTCTTTGCCCGCCTCATGACCAGCACTGACACTCCTGGCAGCGTCACGAATGCTCACTCCCTTGTCACGCGTAATGACCGTCTTGAACATGGACATGAAATCGTCGAGCGTCGGGTCGCCGCCTGTTGGCTGTGGCGTGGGCTGCGATGTCGAGCGGCGCGAAGGCCTGAGCATGTGGGGGCCGGGGCTGGGCCCCGTGACTCCGTTGGACGTGCTGCTGCGCGAGTTTGCTTTGGCGAGAGGGGTACCATAAGCTGTGGACGAGTTGCGGGAGAAGGAGCTTGTGCGGGAAGCCGAGCGGCTCGGAGTTGAGGACACGGAAGCCACTGCAGGCTTGGCGGGCGAGGCGAGCACTTCGACTTGCTCGACCTCGGTCTTGGGAAAGTCGACGACGGCCTCGGCGAGAGCAGGCTTGGCCGCAGCGGCACCAACCTCGGCAGGCTTGGCCGTAACCTCGGTTCCAAAGACCGCCTCAACGGACGCAGGAGGCACTTCGGTCGGTGGGGTCTGAACAGTCTCGGGGACGGCGGCCTTCACAGCAGCTGCGGGTGTAGGAGCCTTTTCACCACCAGGAGTCACAGGCGATGGTGTCATGCGCGTTCCGAAGACAGCAATGGGGTCCGCGACCGGAACCTCTATCCCGGGCGTACCAGCTACCTCAATTGGAGGCGTCTCGGGGGCAAGAGACGACGGAGAGCTGGGCTGGCCGAATGCCTTGGCGGCCCGCTCCGCCACGTGGATCGTGGCCGGCTCCTCGTCGTCCGTCACATCCGTTATGGACATGTTGGGGTCGACGTCGGCCGTGCCGGACACCTTGGCGAGAGCATCGACACCCACGACGCCGCTCGTGGGCTCCTCGTCCTGGACGTCGGGGACGGGGACGGTGGGCACTGTCTCAGTGGCTGGAGCACCCGGAGTAGCAAGCACGGGCGTTGCAAGGTAGGCGCTCTCCGGCGATAGCGCATCATTGATAGCAAGCGGGGTCACAAGTTGCTCGGTCGGCGGCACAGTCGGCGTAACCATCTTGAAAGTGTTGGTGGGCATGGGCGTGGGCATGTCGTCGTACGGCGAGTCATCACGCGTGTCGCGCGCAGGCAACGCATCGAGAGACATGGGGGGAGCAGCGCGAGTCGAGGGCTGCGCAATGTCACTTACAAGACTCCGGACACGGACCGGACTGCTGTCCGTGCTCGCGGCTGCCGAGTCAAGGTGCGACGAGCGTTCGGATGCCGATGGCGAGTCAAGAATTTCCTCGCCCGAGGTGGCACCCAGATCCAGCGCCGAGGTACTTTGTAACCCAGCGTCGGAGGGACCAAAGGTCGCGCTCGCGAGCCCACCAAACGTCGCCGTGGAAGGCGTGTTGGCTGCACGGAGGCGCTGTTCACTGCTCAACTTGTCGCCGAGCAACTCGCTGTCGCCCGAGTCCTCGCCACTACGGACGCGGTCCGGAGTGTGGGTAAGCGATTCAAAGACATCCGTGTCCGGCGATGCGGCTACGGCAGTCTTGTGACCCGGGGCAGCGACCGCCTTTGGAGCACCAAAGGTGCCCGTGCTACTCGCGCTTGCCTCGCGCTTCTTCTGACCTAGGACGGGACTATCGGGCGAGAGAACTGAAGGTGCGCGGTGGGCCGACAGCTGGCCCTTGGCGGTGCCGAGCGACGGCGAGGTCGGGGTACTGCCCTCGGAGCCGTCGATCGAAACCGCAGAGATAGGCGTGCCAGTAGGAGAGGGCGAGCCGAGGTTGCTTGCGGACAGCTTGTGCTGGAGGCCTGGCTGCCCGGCGACGCCGCTGAGATTGCGCTGGCGTGAGGAAGAGCGCATTGAGGACGTGCGGGAGCGCGGAGTAAGGTTGACACCAGCCACAGGAGGCGTGCTCGTCAACCCCTCGTCGGCATCGGCCAACGCTTCATGACCCTCCTGGTTGAGCAAATCGGGCGACTGACGCGCCGCAGTCACCCCCTTGATGCTCGGGGCGCGTGAGGGCGTACGAGTCGGCGTGACTGATGCTGCGAACGATGCGCGTGACGAGGTGCGCAAGCGCGGCGTGCCCCTGGGTTCGAGCGCAGAGTCCGGGGTGGCCGCATGTCCCTCTGGTGTCGCAGGCTTTGCGGCCTCGGGCTCTGGCTCGGTCGTGGGGGTCGCGAGTTCGGCGGCAAGGTCCGTGGAGGTGCCAAAGGTCAAAAAGTCGAGGGCAGCAAAGTCGCCTATCTTTGCGTCATACTTGTCGCTAACATTGCGCGCAGCTGGCTCGTCCTTGGGCTTGGCCGGTACGTTGGGCTTGCTCGGCAGCTCCTTGACCTTGATCGGGTCATCCTTGGGAGGTGGCTTGGGGGAGGCGGCTCGGGACGAGAGTCGGCCGTGGATGGGATGAGGCTCGAGCGTGCCATTGTCGGGGTTGGGCGAACTGGTGGCGAACTTGGCCGCGACTGGGGGCAAGTTGGATTTTGGTGGGGTAGGGATAGACTCCTGTATGATGCGCGAGACTGGACGACGGGGAGAGCTGACGACCTTTTTGCGGCGAAAGAGACCGAGGAAGCCGCCACCACCACTCTTGCCTGCGCGCGGTTAGCCATAACCAAGACGAATGGACCTACGTTCACGTGGACTGCTGTTGTCGTCCCTGTTCCTCCTGCGCAAAAATCCCATGGTGAGTCGTGATTGATGTGTAGAGTGTCGAGAGTCTAGTGTAGCAAGTGTAGCACGGCAGGAGAGCTGCTAAGAGAGGAGAGCAAGCAATGAACGTTGTCAAGAGTTGAGCAGCACTCGATGCGCAGGGTCGAGGCAAGGTACAGTTTGTTCCCGCCCGCGTACCGCCGTTTGTCCTTGAACACAAGCAACACGAGTACTCTTGATGTGGGAGATGCGTCGATGCCAACTGAATGTGGAAGTACTGTATGGGGCATGCGAGCCAATCTAGCAAGAGCACTGCAGAATGAGGCAAGTGAGATGAAGGGCAACAGCATGTCAGGCGGAGGGAGACAGTGATGGGTGGGTGCACTGTCCGCTGCTCCCCTCCACCACGCGTCAGGACACTTCAGGCCTCAGGGGCAGTGGGGCCGTGCCTGAAAACGAACAAAACCCATGCCGATGCTTGTTATGCCCCGTCTGCAGTGACTGCACTGCTTGGTACATTGGGTCCTGTCCCGGGCACCCTCGTAACTGGCACTATTGCGACAGCTCAAGCCAATGTAGACATGTGTTACAGGAAAGGAGAGAGATACGACGACTACGACTGAGGGAACAGGTGTTTGTTTGCTCTGACGCGTTCATGTGAAACACTGCCAATCCCCCCTTGCAGTTCCCCTGGGCCGCCTACTTGAAACGACACACCCGCTGCTGCTGATGGCTTCTCGATGCATCTCACTCCTTCCTCACTGCCATGTTCTCTCGCAAACAGAACTTGTCTGTGCACGAGCTATCATCCATTCATCATGTTCTCTGCATCCTCCACAGACGTGCAGTAGGCGACGAGGGGTGGTTCCCTCTCCCGTGCGTGACTGCCTGCGTACGTGCGTGACTTTGTCCAAACAGGAAATTCGACCACGCGAGAATCTGGTTCCGTTGCATCGGACTCTGCCGGACTAGCCAGCTGGGAATCTTTGTAAGCCGAGTGGTGGGTGATGACGAGCTCGACATACTTCTCCAATCTTATCACTACTGTCATGAACAGCTACGTTCCTACCTCTCACTCACTCTCTCCTCATCCTTCACAAAATGACACACACTAACATTGACAACATTCTCGAACCGCTCTACTCGGAACATCTCTCCACGCGCGGCCACCCGCCAAGCGACATGGCCAAGCTCGCGAGCTACTCTCCTGCGCAGAAGAGGATGCTCATCGACCAGCTCCTGTGCGTACGAGACCCCAATCACTTAGGGCGCCTCAACCCCATTGTCTCTGTGGGCATGGACGAGCTTCTCCGTGATGAAGCACGGCGTAACCGCGACGAACTCGTTCCCCTCGGCGCCCTACCCTTCCACCCCGCGGACCCGGCCAGCGACGCTAGCCACAGCGTCGCCTTTTTCCGCGGCGACCTCACAGCCCTCGCCTCGCCGTACCTTGCCATTGTCAACCCCGCCAACACGCGGATGCTGGGTTGTTTCCAGCCAAACCACCAATGTCTCGACAACGTCATCCACGCCAAGGCGGGACCGTCGCTGCGACTGGCGTGCCATGGCATTCTGGAGGGACGAGGCATCGAAGCGGTCGAGACTTCTGAACCGATTATCACAGGAGCCGGGGCACTACAGTGTGGAGCAGTTGTGCATGTCGCAGGACCCGCGCTCGAGACGAGGCGACCGCCTCTGGAGCACGAAACGGAGTTGCTGCATGCGACATATGTTCGGAGTTTGGACCTGGCTGCAGAGGTGAGTGAGCAATCATAATTCGCAGTCGCTAACTTGACAGAACGAGCGAATCTCAACAGTCGCGTTCCCGTGCATATCCACTGGGGTCTTTGCGTTCCCGACCGACGCAGCAGCACGAGTCGCCGTGCAAGCCGTAAGCGACTGGTTTGCTGGGCACCCAGAGCGAGCGATGCGCGTCGTCTTTGTGCTCTGGACACCTGCAGACGAGGCAGCCTATACGGCTGCCACAGCCCAAGTCCTTTCCCATCTTTCCCAACCGCTCACCATCTATCGACCGCCTGTCGTCCCGCGCGGCGTACAACACTGGATTGATGATGCCCGGTCAATCATCATTCACGCCGGTGCGGGCCTGAGTGCCGATGCGGTTCAGTCCGACCTCGGACTTGGGTTAGACTACACGAGCAAAGAGCTGTTCAAGACACTGTACCCGGGGTTGGTAAAGCGGACCCACCTGCGCAGGCTGTACGACACCATTGGTGCCGAGTTTCCTGATGTAAGTGTGAGTGTCGGTGCCAGAGCTGACAAACAGGACCTGACCAAGTGGGGATTTCTCTTTGCACACGCCGACGCAGTACTTCACTGGGGCGAGACCACAGTGTACGCCGATCTGCTCGCCCTCGCAAAGTCTAAACGGTCGTATACCGTAATGACCTCGAATGCCGACCAGCTCTTCTACCAGTCTGGATTTGAGGCAGACCGCATCCTCACCCCGCAAGGCAACTATGCGACCTACCAGTGTCTCGCGACCTGCACGCCCGACTCGTACTTTGACGCCCGGCCATACATTGAGCGCGCAATGACGCACATTGACAAGCACAACCCGCGCGTCCCCGCAGAGCTCGCCGAGCAGCTCATCCCACGTTGCGAAAAGTGCGGAGGCGCCGTGTTCCCCAATCTCCGTGGTGGGGACTGGTTCCTTGAGACGCCCTACATATCCGCGCGGGAGCGGTATGTAGTCCAAATTGAGGAGATGATTGCCGACGCTCGGGCGAATGACGGCACGGTTCTTGTGCTGGAGCTCGGGTGTGGGTTCAACACGCCCAGTGTGGTGCGGTACCCTTCTGAACGCCTTGTTAGCCAGTATCCAGATGTGCTGCGGGTGGTGCGTGTCAATGTTGCGCACCCGGAGATGCACCTCGGGTTGGATCGGGAGGTGGCTGTGGGTGTTCGAGCTTCGGCTGGTGATTTCTTGAAGGAAGCCAAGCCGAGGGTGGTGGACCCTCGGGCATAGAGACTGGGGGCGTTTAGAGAGAATATCTCGTAGATAGTAGAGCTGTATACGGCTAGACTCTGGTCACTATGCATGCGCCGCTTGACGCTGTCAGAGTCATCTGTTCTCATTTCTTGATCAATGTGTTGATTTTCCGGATCCGAGACATTGACGCGTTTTGCCACCCAGTCGCGTGGAGACTATTTGGTTCCGCTCTCTGTTCCGCGCTCACCCACCACTGTGGGGTGGTCGAGTCGACTAGCTACTGCACGTACTCTGCTCCTCTCCTCATCACCTGCTTCCCTTGACTCAACGTGCTCTGGTAGTCTGCTCCCTGGTCATCGTCTTGTCACCATGACTCAACTCCGACTCTCATTCGGCACCGGCAACATGGGACTGGCACGACCAAAACCAGAACCTCCCAAGCGCGACGCTTCTCAATCCCCTCCACCATTACGCGACAGCCGCAGTGCTTCCCCTCTCAGAACACCCAAACCCCACTCGCGACCCAATCCAATGTCATCCACATCCCGCCCCAGCTCAGATAACGGCCGTCGCGACACAGCCAAGCCAAAGTCCAACGACCCGGCACGCGACAGGCAAGGCAGTCACAAGCCGCGCGGTGACCCCTCTCGACGACCGCTGGTCAAGATTGCAGAGGAGAACGAGGCCATTGTGCACAAAGGCCACTACATCCAGCCGCAGACCCAGGTGCGTGTCAACATTGCCGACATGCTCGCGGCGTCCCTCCGCGACACACGAGCATACAACGAGGACTCGGTCGCCGACATTTTAACCAAAGTCAAGTCCAAGCCCAGTCCTGGGTACGACACTGTGTTTGAGGTGACGGCTGAAACGACGACCGAGGCAACAGAGCGTCTCGTCTTTGCCGGCCACGCACCGACGGGTCTCAACTTTGCGTCTGCCAAGCATCCGGGCGGCGGATACCTCACTGGTGCTCGCGCGCAGGAGGAGGATATCTGCAGGCACACGGCGTTGTTCACGACCCTCATTGCGCAGACCCGGCACTTTGCAGCTCAGAAGAAGATGGACGGTCGTTACAGCCACCGCATGATCTGGTCCCCGAGCGTGCCCCAGTATCGCGGCAAGGACTATGTCCTTCTCAACGACGCCTTGCCCGTTTCGTGGATCACCGCCGCGGCTCCCAACAAGGGCGCGCTGGCCAAGCAGAACCCACCGGCCATGGCTTCGCTGCCTGCATTGCTCTCTGCGCGCATACAGCGCCTCCTGGCTGTGTGCGCTCACAAGGGTGCCACGACCCTCGTACTCGGCGCGTGGGGCTGTGGCGTGTTCCGCAACGATCCCGCCGACATTGCCGCGCTCTTCAAGCGGCACCTCATGGCTGGTGGAGTGTTTGAGGGGAGGTTTGAGCACGTCACGTTTGCCATTTACGACCCGAGCGCGAGCCAGGAGACTATGAATGCGTTCAAGGACGCGTTCCCCGTGGGTCCCAGGTGTACCCACGCTGTGCAGCGAGCGTCGGCGTCGCCACCGCCTGTCCCAAGTGGGAACCAGGACAGTGCGTCTGGGTCGGCGTTTCTGCATCCATTCTCGTAGAGGTGAGCTGATGAGAGAGGGGCGATGTTGACAACCAAGGATACAATCACCAAGGCCAGAGAAGAATAACAGAGTAGCATATGCTTATACCTCGCACTTTGGATACGACGCGTTGTACATTATGTCCCACGATAGTCTGTAGGTAATGCATGTCACGACCCACTCTGCCTCTGCCACTAACAAACAAGCTAATACATATGTTACAACACACACTGATACTGCCCTTCGTTGACCATCTCCCACCCATCCATATCCATCATGAACGGACTAAACCCAAGATCACTGGCCGCATCCCCCCAAATCTCGCTCCAGTAGCGCTGCAGATCCATGGGGTCGGCAGCAAACTCGACAGGCATGCCGTCAGCACACCCCACCGCCGCCCCGTCCTCTTCGACTGGCCCAAGAATTTGGGTGTGCGGGTTCAGCGCGTGGTGCGTCGCCAGCAATGCCTTTGGTGACCGCGTCCTCTTGGTCCTCGCCACGGCAGCAAGCTCCAAGACGCGTTCAATAGCCGAAGCATACGACAATCCCGTGCGGCGCATCGTCTTGACTTGCCTAAACCAGCTGGCTGTCGCGCCGACTGCACCGCGCCACTCGGCTGCATTGGCATGTGACGGCTCCCACACCAGAGCGAGGAGGAGGGTGAGGGATGACTGGAAAGCAAAGAACATGCTGTACCATTCTGTGGCGCGGCAATGCTCTGCCTGTGCGACAAAGGCCGTGATGTCTTGTAGATTGTCCAGAGCCAGGGCACGGCAGGTGCTGCGTACATGTCAGCCATGTCACCAGGACGGGATGGACTCACTCGATCGCCTCGCGCTCCTCGCCACCCAGTTCTGCAGCCGACTTGCCATCCCACGCCGCAGCCAGCAGGAGAGGTCGATAGAGCAGCGCCCGAAAGTCGTTGACGCGCCAATACTGGATTGCCCGGTGATACATACACTCTCCCTTTCTCCAATCCCTCCAAGCCTTTGGCGTCGCCTCCCACGCCTCGGTCACATGGCGCTCGAGTACCCGCAGCTCGTGAGCGTCGGGCGGAGTATGTGCGCGCGCAGCTAGGTGGTCCTGAACGGCAGACGTTGCCTTGGCCAGCAGTGCTTGCAGGATAAGCGCCGTGTGAAGCGTAATGGCCTCTGTGGACGGCGGGGTTGTCGTGCTCGAGACGGTCAAGTCGTCGTCGTCAATATTCAGGGGGAGGGGGAGAGACCCGATTGTTGCGGCAGAAAAGGCAGGTGGTCGGCCAAAGGTGATCTTGCGCCGTTAGCGACAGGGGAACGAGCACAGGTAGAGGCGACTCACTGAGCAGCCTGCTTCCATTGCGATGAGGCTCCACCAGGTCCGTATCCGAATCTCCTTCTCGAGCGGAGACATCGCGTCTCCGCGCGGTTCAATGTGCAGCCCAATCGCAAGCGCCATGCGACATGCCCAGCCCAGACACATGTATCCGTCCTCGGGATGGTTGCCGTGTTCTGCCGTCAGCCTCTGCCCAAACATAGCTTCAACTCACGCAGATAGTTTGACATGATGGCTAACCCCTGTACGAGCGGCAAGCTGCCCTTTCCAAACATGTCGCGTTGGAGCTCGCGGCGAGCTTCGAGGAAATAGCTGTGACCAGCCTGGGTGTCGTTGGTTGCTGACTCGAACGCACCCATAGCCACGATCATGTGGACGAGCATGGCCGAGCCGGGCTTGGAAGGGAAGGGAATCGCTCCCGTAAGCTGCGCGCGAATGGTTGGTTCGTGCACAAGCGTAAGGTTGCGGTCTGTGGATTAGTCACAACTGTGAGGACTAGCAAGCTCACGGAATTGCTTGAAAAAGCTGTCAACATGGCCTTTGATGTCAGACCAGCGGGGCAGGTTCGCTTGGCGTTCGTCTACGCGGCTCTGCGGGATGCCAATGAGGGGCGCGGCGCCTAGAGGGGCCAGCGCGGTGCTCAGCTTGAGTTCGTGGCCGATCTCTACTGTCCCTTCATCATATGCTCGCAATAGACCTTCGTCGCCTTGGGCGGCAAGACGTTGGACGGCCCGCAAAAAGGTGGCACCAGAAGACAGGCCGAGATAAGAGGCGGCTCGGTGCGCGTCGGCGGCTGGATGCAGGGTAGTTGTATCCGGGTGCCCATCCTCACTCCACTCATAACCTCCAGGCTCTTCAAATGGTGTCTGCGGAGGCCGCCCAAGATCGGTGAAGGACGGGGGCCGCGAGAGGTCGATAGACGACGCCTCAATGGTGGTACCCAGCCCGTTGAAGGGTTTGGCCAGGGATACTGCCACTGGTATAGTGGGCGATTCAATGAGTATATTGGCAGCGGTACTTGGCTGGGACGTAAGAAACTTCGTGCGATTGAGAGACAAACCGTCTTCTCCGCGAGCACCTGGCGCGCCTGCGCTGCAGCAACTCCAACTCCACATCCCTCGGCCACTGCGCGTGCCATGCGCATCGGATACTCTGGCATTACAGCGTCCCACATCTCACTCTGCAATCGGATTCTGTCTTCGTCAGGCGCCGCGCTACGATCAATACTCACACATCCTCGAGCTCCTGTACCCGCGCCTTGGAGAGCACTTCCCGCGGCCGCCGTTCGACATACTCGCACGGCCGTTGATCATGAGCACACCGAGAGCATGGGTTCTGCGCGTCACAAGCAAGCTTGCGTGTCCCTGAAGATCAGTGAGTGTCCGTGGTGGGCGAGCAGTAGTTGTTGAGCTACTCACGACAAGCCTCGCATGCAGCCTGGACTCGGCGCTTCTTCTCTCGCCCACGGGGTGGGGTGGATCCTCCAGAGTCCATGGTGGACGCACTCGGAGGCGAGCGAAGAAGAGAACCTCACAACAAACTATCCAAGCAAGACTATATGGAGCACTGGATGCAATGAAAGCAACGTTGCTGGACATGGCTACCTACTCGAGCGCAAGAGTCATCCGTCGCGAGCCGCGCTGGCCCGCTCAGCAACTCCGCAGATGAAGGAGGTTCGGATGACCATGATCCGACAGCCCACAGAATTGGCCCAGAGTTTAGCAGTTTAGTCACACATCATACGTTTCGTTTCGTGTACAACCAAAGCCCAAGCTGGTCCAGTACCCGAGGCAGCACATTCGTGCATGCACATGTAGCCGGGACTAAGACCAGTATAAGGGCCTCCTTCTAAATGCTCAAGAGCCTGAAAGTCTTGGAAGTGGCAGGGCAGTTTCGGCGACAGAACGTCCATTGCTCATTACAACTTGATAGCCGGGCGAAGCTCCGGTGCTCCGCCGAGGCCACAAACTACCTTACCACTCTAAAACACCGGGTACGCCTTCTGGGCTGCATCACCGAGCACGCACAGCAGAGCCCAGAACAAGGCCCAAGGCCAGTATGTCACAATATCGAGGCAGCGATACAACTCCCAGTTGCTCGTCTTGCCATGGACCGCGTAGGCCGTCATGGGAGTGACGAGGCGCGCGCGACGGTACTCGAGGCCACAGGCTGGGTAGGCTGTTGTGTTGACGCCGTGCTTGTTCCTGTACCAGTTTACGCACCCAGTGTGCCACACCATACGAGTAAGGCGGTCACGCAGGCTCTCGACCCACGCCGCTGCGACTGCAGGGTGCGGCTCGATGGCGGAGCACGACTTTTCCACAAGAACCGGACGGAAGAGGACACGCTCAAGGTGTTCGACGTCGCACTCGATCTTGTAGATACACGAGTTGTTGGAGGGTACCGAGTTGGGACCAAAGACAATACCAAAGTTGGGGAAGCCGGGAACGGAGCCGTGGAACGTATGGGCGCCGTGGTCCTTGGCCCAGAGGTCGGCGAGGACAGTGCCCCCCGAGCCTACAATTCGCATGGGTACGAGCGGCTCGGAAGCCTTGTAGCCTGTGCAAAAGACAATCGCGTCGGCGTCAAAGTGCTTGCCATCAGAGTCGATCACACCCGTCTCATCGACTGCAACTGCTCGGCCGGTGACTGTCAGGTCGGGGTTGTGGAGGGCAGCGAGATAGGATCCCTTGGAGGTGCCGTCCAGCACACGACGTTTGCACCCGTGCTGGTCGAGAGGAATGAGGGACTCGGCGACATCGGAGGGTGCTGTGGCGCGAATGTGATCTTTCGAGTACTTGACCATGCGCTGAATGTATGGCTGGGCCCGCTCCGTAGTCTCCATCGTGATCGATTCCGAGTCGATCTTGTAGTAGAGCCACAAGCGGTGGAGACGGCGGTACAAGGGAATGTGGGCGAAGAGGGCTTGTTGCAAGGGGGTAATAGGTGGGTCTGAGCGAGGCTGAGGTCAGCAATGATAGTGAGCGTTGAAACTCACCATGTACCAGTGTCGCGACTGTCCAAACTGCACGAGGCTACCGACGCCATCTGCGAGCATGTCCGGCACAACCTGGGTAGCCGAGCACCCGTTACCGACAATGGCAATGCGCTTGCCCTTCCAGTCATAGCTGGTGTCCCATTGAGCAGAGTGCCAGTATTTGCCTTGGTATTTGTCAATTCCATCGATAGTGATGTCCTTGGGGGTGCTGAGGGCGCCGACACACGAGACAACGATGCGCGCAGTGATCTCCTCCTCGGCGCCAGTCACGACGTTGCGCAGCGTTACGCGCCAAAAGCCCACGCTGCTGTCGACGGCGCCGGCATCGGCAAACGACTTGGTGGTCCACTCGGCAGATACGAGCTCTGTGCTGAGACGCAAGTGCTGGCGCAATCCAAACTTGTCGACTGTCGAGTTCATGTACGCGCTGAGCTCGGGGTGGCGGCAATAAGTGTGCGACCAGTCGGCCTTGGGATTCCATGAGAACGAGTAAAAGTGCGAAGGAATGTCCACGCTGCAGCCTGTTCCGTTAGTGGAGCAGCGCAAGCTGTACTCACCTGGATAATTATTGATCTCCTCGCTCCAGGTGCCACCAACAGCACCAGACCTTTCGACGACAACAAAGCTGTTCTGGCCAAGTTTGTGCTTCAAAGTGTGGGCGGTTGCGATGCCACCAGCACCTGCGCCAATGATGAGAGTGTCGACTTGGGCCATAATGCAAGCTAAGCAGTGAGTAAGATCGATGAACAACAATGAGCAAGACTAAGGACGCATACCACTTCGACACTTATGGACTCAACCTCGGATCAAAGCCGCCCGCCGTCCGTCAAGATCACTCAGCCCTACAGAATCCATGGCTGATTTGGTGGGCACTGGGCCAGAATCAGCATGACAACGCATGGAGTAGGTAGGTGGTACTTTCGCTCGGAGTACAGAAACAGAGCCTCGGATGACGTTGATCCGGCAATACCACCACAAAATTCGGTGCGATGATACACCGTCCGGCGGAGATCGGTGTATTCTGGGGCAGTCTCGGCATTGCATTCTGCTAGTAGTTGGAGACCGCAGCTGCGCACAGTGCTACCAAGAACGGGGTAAAGATGAGGCGGGCGGCTCAATGCCAACGAGGCCTTCAAGAGAACGAGGTTGGAAATGCTGGACAAAATGACAGTCATAGTTGGCGATAGTCAAAATGAAAGCAGCCACGTTTTTAGCAAAAGCTCGTATAGTGTAGGTGGTTATCATTGGTCGTTGTGGTTTCCCTTGCGGTTTCGCGACAATCTGACCCGACCGCTGTTCGACTCAGCGTGCGAGCACGATTTTTTTGCCACCTATACGGCGTCCTGCCTGTCCTGTAGTTTCCCAAGCAACCAACGACGTCGAGACGATGCCGAGGGGTCAGGCAAGCAGAGCGACCATCAATGCGTGTTTGGGCCTGCGCTGATCAGGGCCAAGGAGATCTGTCAGCCAATGTATCCCTGTTGATCACATCTCTTAGCCCTGTGTCCCTTCGCATATAATCTCTGCCAGCCACAGACGTAGAGCAATGCCTGCAAGCAGCAACACGCTCACTCGCACTTTGCCCGGAGCTCTGCCCAGCACACCAATGTACATATGCCCTGCACGGGGCCTCCGAGTCTGATCCGGAAATGTTCAAGTGTGCCGGTGAACAACACCGATGACGGCACTGTAGTCGCCATCGGCAACGTCCTCCCTACATCTACCCCGCTACGCGGTCTCCCACGGCCTTCTTGCCCACCAGAACTTTAACTGAGCTTGCTACGTCAGGTGTCGGGAACGTTGTGTAACTCGTTTTACAACCACCCAACCCAACCCTGGACTCGCCCGAAACTGTCCGGGGAAATTGGCGGCCGTGTGTATTTTGCGCCTCCACACCGTGGAGACCCCGCGTTGTCTCTCCTCATGTCTTTGCTCGCCTTCAATAGCTTGTTTTCAATGATGAATGCAAGGTGTAGAATCGAATCAGACTCGGGACGCATGTGCCGAACAAGATAAGCGAAAAGGAGCAACATCAAGTGGGCTCCCAAAGCACTCGTCACTCCTCTATCTGCTGCTGGTCGTTGGTACCTCTCTGCAGATCCTCGTGGCGCCTTCGGGAAGTGTTCTGGAGTTGAGGACCTCGTACTCGCTGACTGTCTTCCTACCACGGTGCGAAGTGGCAGCATCGTGGGAAAACAGATGCCAATTTCATGCCGGACTGCCGAAGAGGATGCCGTCCTCTGCCTGTTGACTGGTCACCCGAGGAACGGCCATTGGATCTGATGGTCGCCTGGAGACTTCGGCACAGTCTAGTACGATGTCAGAGTACAGTTAAAGTGGGTTTAGCTGCTCGTAAGCACCTTCCATTGGCTACCTGGATGGTAACGACCGGACCGAGCCTGCAAAGCATAACGCCAAACTCAGGCCTGCCGCTGCTTAAGATTCCTACCTTTGCCTCTTACGCCCGCGCAGGCTTCGGAACAGCAAGGTGGGACTTATTGTACCTTTGCAGTCGTTGTGGTCACCTGCACCAGGCCAAGCGTTCTATTCTCATCTGCTCATCTCGAGAGATCTTTGAACGAGCCATTACCGGCGGCAGCTCAGCAGCCCCACCCCCTGACCCGCCTCTGTGCTTGACTGCCCTGAGCCCGTCGAGCCAGCGCCGAAATTCGTCTTACCTCATCCTTTTCGTTCAACGGCCGTCGGCCGCGGCCCAGGACTGGTGGCTGCCGTACCTTTCAACTGCACGTGGCAGTTAGTGGTGATGGCAAGGGTAGCGCGTAAAGCAAGTGAGATGAGCCCGTGCATGTCCGCGCACCACCGCGCACAACGAAGGATTGTAGTCTCACGATCATGGTGGGGCCATGAGATGGTGGAATACATATATACAGCCCCCCGATGCACTCTCTGCCCCTCATCAACAGTTCCCAGCACCTTACTACACGACTCCCAGTCTCATACAAGCTACCAATCAGTCTTTGAGCACTACCACAACCCACTACACCACTACTGCCACTTTACGTTTCTTACCCATCTATATCACCCAACCATGATTGAGCCAGTCGAGGCCGAGATGGCCTTCCCCCCCATTTTCAACGAGAAGCAGGAGCGCGTCCTCCGCGATGAGGAAATCGAGGAGCCCGAAGCCATCCAGCGCGTTGCGACCCACCACACCCAGCGCAGTAACAGCGATGCCACTTTCGTGCCTACCTCTGCCAACACCGATCTCGAGAAGGGCAAGGATGGCAAGATTATCGTCTCCTTTGAGCCCGGATCCGGCGAGTCACCACGAGAATGGGGCAAGGGAATGAAGTGGTTTGCCACCCTTTCCTGCTCTCTTCTGTGCCTCACCGTCGCTCTCGGTTCGTCAATGCCTACCGGCGACCTCAAGGGTCAGGCAGCAACCCTGCACGCCAGCAACGAGGCCATCTTCCTCTCCATTTCGCTCTTCGTTCTCGGTTTCGGAATTGGTCCCCTTATCTTTGCGCCTTGTGAGTAGCCCGCCACCTCTTGTGTTGCCACATTTACTGACCATTTCTTTCAGTGTCAGAAGTCATTGGCCGCAAGCCCGTCTACGCAATTTCCCTCACTCTCTTCTTCTTCTTTACCCTTCCCTCATGCCTTGCCCAGAACATTGCCACCATGCTTGCTGGTCGCATGATTGCCGGTCTCGCTGCTTCGGCCCCCATGACCAACGTCGGTGGCTCCATCTCTGATGTCTGGGCTGTCGAGGAGCGCGGTGTCCCCATGGCTGTCTTCTCCGCCACCATCTTCCTCGGCCCCTGTCTCGGTCCCCTCTTCGGTGGCTGGATCTCAATGAAGACCCACAACTGGCGCTGGATCTACTGGGTTCTCCTCATCCTCGTCGGTGTCGTCGCTGTCGCTACCTTCTTCATGCCCGAGACCCTCGAGCCCGTCCTCCTCCGCAAAAAGGCTGCCAAGCTTAACAAGGAGCACAAGACCGATGTCTACATCACCAAGCACGACCTCAACAAGCCCCCTCTCAAGGAGACCCTCAAGACTGCCATGATCCGCCCCTTCATCCTCATGTTCCTCGAGCCGATCATCCTCTTCATGTCGTTCTACCTTTCTTTCATCTACTCGCTCCTGTACGCTCTCTTCTTTGCGTTCCCCATTGCCTTTGAGGAGATCCGCGGGTGGAGCATGGGCATGACTGGTGTTGCTTTCTGCTCGATTATTGTGAGTTTACACCCTCTCTCGCTTAGTATTTTATACTGACAATCTCAGCTCGGCATGCTTATCGCCCTCTGCATGATGCCCATCCAGGAGAAGCTCTACAAGCGCCACTGCGTCAACGGCCCCGTCCCCGAAGCTCGTCTCTACCCCATGCTTCTCGGATGCCTCATCCTCCCCGTCTCTCTCTTCATCTTTGCCTTTACCTCTTACGAGGGCATCTCATGGGTTGGTCCTGCCGCTGCCGGCGTTCTCTTCGGCTACTGCATGGTCATCATCTACATCTCCGCCAACTCGTACATTGTCGACTCGTACGCCGACTTTGCCGCTTCCGCCGTCGCTGCCAAGACCCTCATGCGTTCGTGTGTCGGCGCTTCCGTTCCTCTCTGGATCACCCAGATGTACGGCAACATGGGCTTCTGGCAGGCCGGTCTTACCATTGCCTGTATCTCGGTCGCCATCGTCTTCATTCCCTTCCTCTTCTTCTTCAAGGGTGGAGCGATCCGCGAGCGCTCGACTCGCGCGACCAAGGAGTAATCGACTCGCTCTTCCACTTATAGAAACAAAAACTCACAACCAAACACTCGTGCATCCAAACACCATCCGCAATCAGCATCACATTATAGTTTCATATAGACAATCTGCATCTCTGTAACATAGCGCAAACGAGCACTGGAGCACTCTACTAACTAGCCGATGTCAGCTGACAACTGCTCATGTTCTCTCCTCTCTTTGAGTCGTTGCAGTTTGTCCATCAATTGGCAGGCTACGTTCTTCACTAAGGTGCCACACTGGTGGAGCACCGACGCCTGTACCGAGCACTCGACATGTCAAACACCTGACACATTTGGAGGAGGCAACGATGACACCGCCATTTTTGTCGGAGAAGACGTGCATAGGGCATAGCATAAGAAGACACACGGTGTTGTACAACGAAAGCGAGACGCTCAGCAGATGAACAGGAGGTTGGTGTCCATGGCTGTGGGGGGTTAGTAACGGCCAACTCGGTTCTGGGAGCAACTCACGGTGACTGGACGAGAGCTGGGGCTTTTGGTCATACTTGCCGGCCAGCTCGTCACGAATCGAACGCAGCAGCTGGACATATGACTGCTGGGGGTTGCGCGACAGTGCGGCGATGAAGGCATAACTCATCGCACCAGTAGCCTTGCCTGCCTCGCTCGTGTCGGCCGAGGTCTGCGAGTCCTTGCATCCCGACCACATGATGACGTCTGCAGGCGAGGTACGCGTCTGCCGTGTGACCTGGGTGGCGCCAGAGTTGCTGCCCATAAGGCCCTTGCCGACACCCATCAGACCCTTCATCATGCCACCAACGTCGCCGCGGAGGTAGCTCATGCCTGCGGAAAGCACGCCCGAGCCGGCCTCGGCCAGAAGGTTGGGCTCCTTGATCTTGCCCTCGGTCGAGTAGACGTAAGGCAGGTCGAGCGCAGTGGCCGAGTGACACGAGTCGAAAATCGCAGTCAAGCGGCATCCAGCGGGCAAAGGGCGAACCATGATCGCGTGCACTGCGGCGTCAGTATAGTCCCCTCTCGTTGAAAGCGCAACTCACTCTCATCGTCGGCAATGTGGCCGGCCTGCTTGAAGTCGACAGGGTAGACGACCTCGTCGTTGCCATCGTCCTCGTCACCGTCAGTGTCCTTGGTCTGGCCACCGTGACCAGAGCTGGACCGTTAGCCACGACGCTTCGTAGACCGTGGCAACTCACTAGTGGAAGAACAGCGCATCGTTAGGCTTGGCACCCTGGACGAGCCAGCGCATGGCGTTGAGCATGTTGGCGCGTGTAGGGACCTGGCGGGGGTTGCGCGAGTCGTCGGTGAGGACGACCATGTCGTCGGCCTGGTAGTTGTGGCGCTCCATGAGGAACTTTTGGACATTGTGTACGTCGTTGATGCAGCCGCGCAGCGCCGACGACGTTCCGGCGTAGTTGATACCGATGAGCAGAGCCTTGCGCTTACCCGTGCCTGTGTGGAGAAGATAAGTATGTGTTGGATATCGTAGTGTCAAGGAGGAGAAATACGTCAGCTGCGCACAATAACAAGCAGCTCATGGCCTCTCTGGGTTACTCACACTGCGAGTACTGGAAGAAAGGCTGCTGCGAGGCACCACCCTGGCCTTGGAACTGGGGGCCGTAGTGCTGAGTCTGCGTGGGAGGGCGCACTGTGAGTCAGCATTAAGTCTTCGTAGATGATCTTGGCGCATGGAGGATTGTCTTCATGAACAGCAGTGAAGGAACACGGCAACGTCGCGTGTACACTCGGCGCGTCGCAAGCAGCCTCGACACAGCAACAAGCCTAGCGAGACTGATTGCAACAACGCTTTCGGAGACACGGAGACTTCTCGGCGGGCACACGCCGCCGCGACGCCGGTGTCACCGTCTGCGCACTGCGTGGCAACACTGCAAAGCCTCAAGAGCTCGCGGCGTGGTTCGATGTGTCCAGCGTGCGACCACCAATGCCTGCTCGCGTTTGAACCTCATGCCTAAAGCGTTGCCACCATGCTCCCCTCGGACGCGTCGCCTTTCTCGCCCCGTACACGCCCAAATTAACTCACTAGGCATGCCACCTTGCGGCTGCTGGTTGTACTGGTTCTGGTGCTGGGGCGGTGCGTACCCCGCGCCAGTGGCCTGGTAGTGCTGAGGCGGCGGCGGCGCCTGCTGGAACCCGCCCTGCTGGGCGTATCCGTGGCCCGTCTGGTGGGCGCCGCCGCCGCCGTAGCCTTGGCCGCCGTTGTATCCCTGGCCGCCGCCGTAGCCATTGTTCTGCTGGTAGTGCTGCTGAGGGGGAGGGGGCGCGTAGTGCTGCTGCTGCTGGTACTGGGGCTGGTGGTACTGCTGGCCCGGGTAGCCGTTGTTCTGCTGCGCGTGCGCCTGTGCACCCGGGTACCCGCGGTCGGTCGGGGGCGGGGGGTTGCCGCCCCACTGAGGTGGCGGGGGGTTGTTGGAGTACTGATTGTTGTTCCACATTGTATTGCGAGTTGGGGAGAGAGAGTAGGAGTGAGTGAGATGGAGAAATGAATGAAGCAACGACGAGATGACCAACGAAGATGGAAGACGCTTTGGGCGGTGCTGCGCGCGACGACGAACGAGGGGGCGCAAGGCGTGTGATCGGCGAGGCGCAGTCAGAAAACACGTGGCACTTTCCCTGAATAGTCACCTCCGTAGTGTCCTCATATTTGGCTGAAGTGCTGTCATTGTCTATGCGGTCAATCATTGGGACATGGATGCTGCCTGCTGCAGATCTACAGGTCTGGGCAATGGGCTGGACAGGTTTCCAGTCTAGCAGCTGGAGAGCAACTACAGAGGCCAATTTACAAGAGTATCCAAGCCACGTTAAAGAACAGTGAACGTCGGCACCGACAGACCTCTGGTTGACAAGATGAGCAGGCGCACATATAAAATGCACGCTCGTAGTAATGGATCCCTCTCACACACAAACAGACCGCATGAGTGCATCATCTGAACTGCCTACGAATCACGCCAGCAAGAACCAGGCCGAGATAGGACATCTAAGCACCCTCCCCCATGGACAGGGGCAGTGCTGACCCGGGCGGCACTCCTGCGCACACCTAGCTCTCCGCCAAGCTCAGATGCACACACACACTGCCACCCAACTGCGCCGCTCAATGCAAGCGCTTTACTTCTTCTTGGGTGCGTGCAGGGGCTGGCCAATGGTGTTGGCGGCACCGCGGAGCTTGACGCCGACAATGCGCTCAAGCTTGGCAAGGAGCTGCTGGTTGGGAACGGCGCGGCCAGACTCAAGCTCGGCAATCTGCACAGTCAGTATGCATCAATGTTGAAGAGCGGGGAGCCGCTGAACAGGCAATCGCGGGCGTGCTGCAGCCTCACTACCGCGCACAGCAGTTTCTCCGTCCTGGTTGCACTCACGTCCTGGGGCTTGGCATTGGCGGCAGTGGCAAGCTCCTTCTGGGTCATGCTCTTTCCGTCGGCCGACTTCTTGTTCATACGGGCAGTCGCAAGGGCCTTGCCAACCGAGACGTCGACCTTTGCTGGGGGGCGAGGAGCGTCGTCACTGTCAAGCTTGGCGATACGCTGGTAGTCGGCGGCTGAGACGTGTTAGCAGTATTCTTGTTGTGGCGGCCAGGCTATCCGCCAGCACTCAGTGTGCTGACAGGTGGCAAGCTGCCTCGCGTGACTCACGACCGCTGGTTTGCTGACGGCCCTTGGCCGAGGTGTCGACGACGGCACCGGCGCGCTGGGCGGCTTCGTTTGTCAGCATTCGTCTCTCGAGACCCGTGTCCAAACCCCTCCTCAACGGCAATGTCAACGCCGCGCCTAGACGCGCGCTCTACGCGGCACTTCACCAAGGAGAGCCAGGACACGTCCAAGTGCAAAGCCAGACGTACCGTTGAGAGCCGAGCCCTTGGCGACGGTAGCGCGCTTCTGGCCGTAGCCGATAGTGGTAGGCTTCTCGTCCCAGCCAGACTGTTGTGTTTTCGAGTGGCGTGCAATGCGAGTGGAGAGGGAATACCAATTGATAACAGAGGTGCGAGAAGGAGAGAAATGGAGTGAGGAAGCAGACGAGTTTGAGGACGGCGGTCAGTTGCATGTCCTGGCAGGTTGAAGCGTTGTACGCACCATTTTGCTTTGAGTAGTAAGAGGGAAAGAGAGGGATAAGGGGTTAGGAGAGTGAATGCAGAGATGTATTATAGAAGACGATGGAAATGACTCTGCTCGTCGCTGCAGGTGCCTCGGAGCCGAGAGAGGGAGGCTGGGGTGGAGGGCGGACACGGAAGAAACTGCGGGAGTATATTTACTGCCACGTGTTCTGACGCCATACCTTTGTAGAGACTAAGTTTTGTTGATGCCATTGCAGTCTTCGAGTTGTCGCGCGCAACAGGCAGGAGCGCAGGCTCTGATGGGTCTCTGAGGATCACGCGTGCATGATCCTGTGCATTCGAGAACTCATTTCCGGATCAGACCACCCAGTGACGATGGTAATCACTCTCTCAATCGTACTTGTTCATCTGCCTTGACATTCTTGCCATTCGCTCCTGCGCAAGCCCAAACATGACATCACAGCTCTAGTAACACGCTCTACACCTGAACCTCTGCGACCTTGTCCGCGACCTCGTCGACCTCACCGTCGAGCTGGCCCGCCGCCGCAGCAAAGCTAAAGCCACTCTTGGCTCCAGTCTTGGCAGGCGCGGGAGCGGCCTTGTCCTCCTCCTTGCCGGCACCCCGTCCCTTGGGGGCAGCGACAGCCTCGAATCCATCCTCGTCCTTCTCGGCAGGCGCGGCAGCCTCCTTCTTGGGCATCCTCGAAGGGTGCACCTTGACGGGGCGGTTGGCGCGCTCCTGCTCACGCTCCTTTTCGCGGCGCTCGGCGGCGGCCTTGCGTTGGGCATCTGCCTTCTCGCGGGCAGCGGCGGCCTCGGCACGCCTCTTCTCAGCATGCTCGGCAGCCTCGCGCTCGCGGGTAGCAGTGTCAATGGGCTTGGCAGCGCCAAAGGGGTTGGCCTTGCTGTTGGGCGTGCTCGACTCGGGTGAAGGGGTGCCCGAAGGAGCAGCGCTGCGGGGAGCAAGGTTGAGGCGCTTGCGAGCAGCGGGCTCGGCAGCGACAGCGGGGGGAGCGGCAACGCGGGTACCACGCGACCAGGTCGACTCGGTGTCGGCGGGGCCGGCAGGCCTGTGAGGAGGAGCCTCACGACCGCCAGGAGCGCCGCCAGGGCTGGGGGTAGCCTCGACGAGGGGACGGGCCGAACGCCACTTGTCGGCGTCGTCGGCGTGACTGTGGTGGTGCTCCTGCTCGCGGTGCTCGCGAGGCTGGCCGTAGCCCGACGACTCGCGCGAGGGCGTGAACTTGGCGCCACGGGCAGACGACCAGTCACGGTCGCCACCGTCAGAGCCGGTGCTCATGCCGCTGAAGTTGCGGCGGGGACCACCAAGCTGGGGGCTCTCGCGCTGGGGAAGAGGAGTGGCACGGCGCCACTGCGACGACTCGTCGGCCACCGAAGGGGCGAAACGCGACGTTGACGAGGCTGGAAATGTTAGCAATGCTGCATAGTTGGTTGCTCTCCTGAGAATGCGGTCGGCAGCTGTTGCTCCTCCAGATCCTAGGGTGCTCGCGACCCAGAACTGTATCCCACAATCCAATCCGCCACTTTCAACACTCACGAGCCTCGGCAACGTTGACGCGGATGCTCCTTCCAGCAAGGTTGGCGCCGGAACGGTCCAGGGCACCCTTGAGGCCATCCTGGGCGGCAAACTCTACGTAGCCAAAGCCCTTGGGCTTGCCCTGGGGGTCCTTGACAAGACGAACGGAAACCACGTTGAGGTCGTCAAAGAAGTCGCGGAGCTCGGGCTCCTCGGTCTCAAAGGTGAGGTTGCCGATAAAGGCAGTGAAGGGGGGAACCTCGGGAAGGGGGAGCTCCTCGCGCATCGAGGGAGCGCCGCCAAAGGTGCGGGCTCCGCGGTCGGGCATGCTGTCGAGGTAGCCGGGCTCGCCACGACGGGGGCCAGTGTCGGTGCGGGCGGCCGCTGGGGAGGGTCAGCTTTCGAAGCACAGTTGTGGCTGGCTCTTGCGCGCGCGTGACGTCAATGTTGCACGCGCAAGCTGGCACTGCAAGGCTGCTACGTACGGGCAGTGGGGAGAGCCTCCATGGGGTCGTCGGCCCACGAGCTGCCGCCGGCTGGGAAGTGCTGTCAGCAGAGATGCGGACGGTGGCCACCCAAGGGACATACTGGTCGTGTCGGCGAAGAAGTCGGCAAGCGCCATCTTCTGGGCCTTTTGCTTTTTGGGAGCTGGGGTGTGAGCATGCTAGTCTATGATCCTGTGGGCAAGCTTACGCATTGTTGTTGATGTGTTTGGGGTTCGCTGTAAGCAAGTAGTAGTAGGGTTGGAGGAGGTGACAGTCAACGTCGTAGTGGTCGCTGGCGGCGAGCGGCGGCTGCTCGTGCTCGCTGCTGGGGACCGACGCTGCACACTGAAACCGAAAAGTCGTCCAAACCTGGCAGCCACATGACCGGCATTAGCGGAGATATGAATGACACGTGGTAGATTTGATCCCGTCGCCACCCAGACATCGAAAGAGGTGGAGGTGGACGATGGAGGGTGGGGGCGAGAGCCTGGCAACGACGAGCGTCCTTGTTCTCTGCGATTCTTGTCCAACTCGATCAGTTCAATACATAGTATAGAGTGAGAACTCGGTCATTTTGGCACACTTAACATACGGGCTCGCAGCAACAGCTACCCAGCCTTGTCCGTCTCGCGGTGACGAACAGGTGCCTTCCCTCGTTTTCACCTCCATCATTGGAGCATTCATTTCGGACAAAGAGCACACTCACACAAACCTCTGCCACTGGTGGAACACGGGATGCTTGTCACTACGTTGACAATGGAGCCATGACTGGCCTCAAGATAGGATCCGAGGGACACTTTGTGTAACGACAAGATGTCACGCCGGTGATATACTCAGCCTCGCACAACTAATGCAACATCGCTTAGTGTCTAGTCGGTGTCAAGCGGGCAACTCCACCTTGTTTTTCTGACCTCAGGACCTGGTTGGCGCCTACTGGCCTTCGACTGGACTTGGCTTGGATGACAAACATAAATTGCGGACTTGTGGCCATCGTTGCCCGTCCTGCCCTAATGACGCGCTTCCAGATGTGCAGCCGCTGTTTGTGGCAAGCTTCTGAAAGTGAGCGTATTGTTCTTGGTACGCTGGTGTCCTGTGCAACTCCGCGCCACCTAGACTTGATGTGATCTGCAACTTGGCCCCCCACGAACCAACATTGGTGGTGCTTATTGTGCCCTGGTTGGAAGAGGACGCCACGGCACCTCCGGCTCACGGTGACATGCAAACAGAGAGCTGCTCTATGTCAACGTGCACACGCTACAGCATTCAGGATGCCGCATGCCCGAGCCGCGACAGCCGAAAGCGCGTTATGAAAGTACGTACAGTCGCGCGCACTGATTATCGGCTTTCAGGCACATAGGAACAAAAAGCCCGGAATCGCGTCGCGTGGCGGCACCTAGATTGATCCTCCGCATCAACATGTTGTGTCTCTCGATTTGAGCCAGTATCACGCACACCAGGACATGTCCTGACCCGTTCTCCCACGCACTAGCAAGCCCACCTCCCCCCTGGGCCGTGTTCCCACTGCCCATCTCGCAACGTCTATTGCTCTTGATTTCCATGTGTACGCGCCTCACCCTGGGTGGCGTAGCACTGGTCCCCGCGTGTTGCTCACGGTCGGGCAATCTCGGTCCCTTGATTCCATCCATGCACGGTCCGTTGACGCCAGTCAGTCTGTCTATCGTCTTGTCTTGTTTCCCTGGACCAGTGAAGGCTTGGCTTTTTGCTCGCACATCCACTCAAGGTTCCGTCGGGCCTGCTCGCGCCGTTGCCTGCACAGCATGTAGTCAGCACGGGCCCAAGTGGCCGGTGGCCGTTGCCGCACAAGCCGCAAAATGTCAGATCTCATCGGAATCCTCTAACAGATGAAAAGGCAACGAGGCGTCAGCCAGTTCTCTCCTCTCCATCTCGGCTCTATTAACCCCACACTCATTTGCTCTCATCCCTCGCTGTCGCCAACATGTTGCGAACAGCAACTCTCGCTCTCGCGGCCATTGCTGCGATCGCGCCGTCATCAGACGCGCGCCACGGTCCCCGCCGTTCTGACCACGGAGGAGGCAACCCCAACAACCATCATGCGCGTCTGATGAAGCGCCAGATCACAAATTCAGCCGACGACGTTGCCGGCAAGTCTTTTGACTATGTCATTGTCGGTGGCGGTCTGGCCGGTCTCGTTGTCGCCAGCCGTCTTTCCGAGTGGTCCAATCAGACTGTCCTCGTCATCGAGGCAGGTGGAGACTTTTCAGATGTCGAGGAACGCCACGACATTCCTGGTGGGTGTGTTGACAAACTACTATCCTGCTGACGCCACAAGGCATGGCTTACCACAATGGTCTTTCAAGCAATTCACCCTATGGCTGGAACTACACCACGATTGAGCAGGTCGGTATTTGTGAGGGATATGTGGGACGCGGCTGACTGTATAGAGCGCAAGTGGAGGTGTTACCAAGACTATGCCTCTTGGACGAGGTCTTGGTGGCTCTGGTGCCGTTAACGGCATGTTCTTTGGCCGTGCTTCAAAGATCGAGTACGATGCCTGGGGAGGTGAGTTGTTCGTCGCAGACCTGTGCTGAGGGCAGCCCTCAACCCTGATGGGGATCATAAGTGGAATTGGGATCAGATGGACAAGTATATCAAGAAGGTACGTTTCAACTCTCGGTGTGGCGCTGACACGGTAGGCGGAGCAGCTCACCATGCCTCCCAAAGACGTGATTGACCAGTTCTCCATTCCCATTGACCCTGCCGCCCACGGCCATGACGGACCCCTCCACGTTGGGTAAGTATTGGGTATAGGCGCCGCCTAACATCGTAGCTGGTGCAACTACATCTACCCAATCGTCGCCGACTGGATCCCTACGTGGGTCAACATGGGCCTCCCCGTTCACGACCACAGTGGCGGTGTCACACACGGTGTCACCATTACCCCTTCGACCATCAACTCTGCTATTGGCTCGCGCTCTGACGCCGGAACGGCCTACCTCCAGCCCAATGCCGACCGCCCCAATCTCGTCGTCCTTACCAACCACCAGGGCATCAAAGTTCTCTTCAATGGCTCCAAGGACACCGATGGGAACTCTATTGCTTCGGGTGTGCGCTTCCAGGCCTCCGCGACTGAGCCCGTGTTCGAAGTCTCGGCAAACCGCGAGGTCATTGTTTCGTGAGTCTTAGTGGAAGGGCATTGCTAATGCCAGTGGCGGTACGATCAACTCCGCCAAGCTGCTCCAGCTTTCAGGTGTTGGCCCCTACGATGTTCTTAAGAACTTTGGCATCGACACAATCGTCGACCTTCCAGTTGGCTTCAACTTCCAGGAGCACGTTTCCTTCTCCATGCAGTGGAACACGACGTAGGTGACTAATAGCTATGGCTGCTGACGGAGCAGTGACAACATCGAGACTTGGTACGAACTCATGGCCAACAAGGATCTCGCAGCTTCCATGCTCGATCAGTGGCGCGACAACAAAGACGGCAAGTGGACGTACGTCAACGAGGCTGTTGGTTACGTTACAGCCGCCGACATGCTTGGTGGTGAGGCCGGTGCCGCCGGATTTGCCGGCAATGTGGACATTCCCAGCATTGTCAACTTTGTCGCTGGCCGCCACGCCCTCCCCGCCAATGTCCAGCAGGGTATGACTGCGCAGCTCAAGCTTCAGAAAGAATGGCTCACCACTGGTGACATTGGCCAGCACGAGATCATCTTCCACCTGTGGGGCGCCACGGCCACCGCGCTCGCCATTCAGTGCGCGCTGCAGCACCCCTTCTCGCGCGGTACCGTCTTTATCGGCAGCAATGACCCCTTTGCCATGCCCATCATCAACCCCGACTACTTTTCGGTTGACCACGACGCCCAGATTATGAACTCGGCTGCCGAATGGGTCCGCAGGCTCGCCAAGACTGAGCCCCTCAGCAAAACTTTGCTTGTCGAGAGGCTGCCTGGTGCAGAGGTTACTGGCGACGAAATGATCACCTTCTTTAAGAAAGCTGCCGGAACCGAGTTCCACCCTCTCGGTACATGTGCCATGATGCCCCGCGCCGACGGTGGTGTCGTGGACACCAACCTGGTTGTCTACGGCACCAAGAATGTCCGCGTCATCGACGCGTCCGTCATTCCCTTGCAAATGTCAGCACATCTCATGGCCACTACCTACGGCATTGGCGAGTACGGTGCCGACATTATCAAGGAGTCGACGCTTCCCAAGCCTGTCCCGGCCACCACCAGCAGCACATCGGCCAACAGCGAGTCGACCACCGATGGTGACTCCGCTGATAGTGCGAGCGCTACTGGAACCAAGGCCTCGAGCCAGGACGGCCGTGAGGGTCTCAGCGTCGCTGCCAAGGCCGGTATCGGAATTGGCGCCGCCGTTGGTGCTATTGCGCTTCTCGGCGCGGTCGTGAGTATTCCAATTCCAGTATGTCGCTGACAACAGATCTTCTTCCTCTGCCGCCGCAAGAAGGAGCCAAAGGCCGACAAGAACGGTTGGTACGCCAACGGCCAGCAGCACGGTCAGTGGCAGGGCGCCGGTGAGTGATCGCTTCAAGTTACATTGTCGTTGGTACGTGGCGTCCCCCCTCTTCAGCGGCATGAGCCGGCATCCTTAGCATCTGTGTAGACGCGACTTTGTGCTTTGTTCCGTTACGCCTCGCCGGTCATACTGACGCTCTCCAGCATACAACAGCGACACGTACCCCCTAAACGAGCAGCCTGCTGGCTTCCGCGGGCGCCCACTCTCTCATGGAAGTGTGAGCACGATGGCAACGGCCGACCTGCACGCCCACAGGCCGCCCCGCGCTGGCGCCGCTTTTTAAACTGTCTCCATCTCCTCTCTCGTCTCCGGCTCCTTTCTCATGTCGCCCTCCCGCCGGTCTATCCACAACCCCAACCCTCCCTCTCGTGACCCATCGCGGCCTAAACAGAACACATAAATCCGGCCTCTCCTCGGGAGCAGCGCCGCCCACGTCCAACCCACCACAAACTTCTTCTGACTTCCCCTCCTCCCCCCACGACAATGGCCTGCCATTGGCACGATAGACCTCGATGAGACTTTTAGATTACACGGACATTGTTACATACGGATGTACATAAGTATCCCTCCTGTGGCGTCGTGGGCTGACAGAGTGGCCAGAGATGCTGACCGACTCGATTATGGCATGGCTGACTCTGTTGGCGAAGCTGGTTGTAATGGTTGCTCATTCATTCAAGCCTCATGATCAAGTCGGGACGCTCCGTGACACCTCGGTCCGTTTCCGTTGATAAACCTCACATGACATGTCCTCGGCATGTCGGTTCACAAGTCAAGCGCACAACATCGTAACTAGGCACATAGCATTTGGCTGAAGGCCCGCGTCGGCACTTCACCGATATCAGCTGAGCGTATTCATCAGCTGAACTTGGCAGTGCAGCTGATGTCTGTGTGCGCGAATCGGCCCGAGCCACCGAAAGATAGAGGTCACATTCTTGAACATGCCAGGTCGGGCCGAATGCCATGATGATCCTGTCATGTGCAGGTGAGACGTCTCCAAAGATCGGCTTTCCGTCGGTGCCGACCTCCTAGCAACGATGGCTTTTGCAGTTGCACCGCGGCCTTCACACTGTACTCTGGCCCCAGCGACCGTCGGCCGCCGACTGGCATGTTCGGACGATTGTTTATGGGCCGCGTTGACGCGTCTGGAACGTCGCTCGGAACCGGAACCCAGCGGAACGAGTGTCGTACTTACGAGTGCCGCACATGGAACACATGAGCACAGTGGTCACTCGTGTCCTACTTGAGACCATTGTCCGGGAAAAGGGTGCAATACCGCTCGATGTCCAGCTCGGCGTAGTCGGCGTAATGTTGTACAGTCTCGAGTCAGACGCCGGTCCATTTCCTTGAACGAGAAAGGGAGCAGTTTCTCGTTCGTGTTAGAAACCTGCCGGCGCTACGTGGAGTTAGGTCATGTGCACAGCTGACTTGAGCACACGGATAAACCACCTCCACTTCTAGGAGTTGTGCGGGGCTCGCTCGAAAGAGCGAAGGGGCATGGGTAATAAGCGCAGAGTGGGCACGCTCTTTAAAACGGTGCGGAGCCTGCGGAACAACTGTGGAGAAAACCAAGTCCGTTGCAACGGCGGACTACCCAGGTGTCGGCCATACTCCGAGATCGGCCCCGCACCGAGGTCCCGCAAGCGAGCCGCCCCGCTCTTTCTAGCGAGCGCCGTGAGGCTTGGCAACTGAATTCTTTCAACGACTCGGAGGAGGGAGAGCAAGAAGGCTAGCGACGGGGAGCGTGTTCTGACTTTACACTTATACCAAGACTACATACAGACAGAGACTTCTCGTTCCTGCTGTGGACTGCGATTTCAGAGGCGACACATCGTTTATTGTGGCCTAGTCCTGTCTTCTGTTGCCAGCATCTCCTTCACGCGTTTCTCGTACCTACGCACACTTGCACAAGCACACTCTTGCTCATATCACTCGAACTCTTTCCCCTTAAGACTCTGCCTTCAATTTTTACATCTTTGTGGTGTTTGAAACCTCCTTCCTTCCACTATCGGCGATCGCCGAGTCTCACAATGGACAACGAAAAGCACAACCACCCTCACCTGTCCGACCTGGCAGCGGTGACCCCTACCGTCGATGGACTGGCTCTGGCCGCGACCGCGTCGCGTGCGTCTCGTGCAGAGACTCAACCAGCCGGTGTTGAAAGGGTCGCCACTGTCGACTCGGAGGCACAGCGCACGACAAAGCCGGTCAAACATGCCTACTGGTTTAAGCGCCTTTCGGCTGATCTGCCCCCCTTGAGCGACAAGCGCATCACGCTCGTCTTGTAAGTCACCTTGGAATTGGGCACAGCAGTCACTGACGTGCAGCGTCGCGCTCATGCTCACCATGGTGCTGATCGGCTGGAACGAAGGCAGTATCGGTCCCCTCGTCCCGCGCCTGCAAGAGTTTTACAACATTGACTACATGCACATTTCGTTCGTCTACATGTGCCAGTTTGCCGGTTCGCTCATTGCGGGTATCGCCAACGTATGGATCACGGACCGCCTCGGCTTTGGAATCACCACCGTCATGGCGGCCGCCATCATGTCGCTCGCGTTCATGGTGTGCGGTTGCGGTGTGCCCTACCCAGTCTTCTTGGTCGCTTATGCCTTCAACGGCTTTGGCTTTGCACTGCAGGACGCCCAGACAAACAACATCACGACCCGTTTGCCCAACGCCGACGTCAAGATGGCATTCGTCCAGGCGTGCTTTGGCCTCGGCGGCATGGTTGCCCCGTTCATCTCGACGTCATTTTCGGCCCACGTCAAGCGCGCCTACATGTACTTTTTGGTTGCCTTTGGTGTCGGCGTCATCACCGTAATCGTCATGATCTACGCGTTCGACAACCGTACCGAGGACCAGCTCGTTGGACACATTGACGCCACCAAGAACAATAACAAGACGCCCGAGAGCGTTGCCAGCGAGTCGGAGAAGGTCGAGGTTGCGGCCGAGGAGACGGTCGAGGCGCGTGAGGCTCGCGAGGCTTCGGCCGCTGTTGATGTTGCTCCGGCTCCTGTCGCGCCTGTCGACACGACCGAGGCCCCTTCCAGCAGTGGCGCCAAGATGAAACGCATCTTTTCCACGCCCGCTGTTTACGCGCTCATGGGCTGGAGTTTTATCTACGTCGGCATCGAAGTATCGCTCAGTGCTTGGCTTGTGAGTCTTTCTTTCGTACCGGCATGACGTGTGCTAACAATGCAGACGTCTTTCCTCATTGACGAACGCGGGGGCAACGCCAACGCTGGTTACGCCGTGACTGGGTTCTGGGGAGGCATGACTGTCGGCCGCATCGTGCTTATTCCCCTCACACGCTATCTTGGTAGCCAGACCTCGATCTTCTTCTACGCTGGAATCGCCCTCGCACTCGAGGTTGTCATTTGGCAGACAAAGTCGCTCGTCGGCAACGCCGTCTGCTATGCCTTTGTCGGTTTCTTCCTCGGCCCAATTTACCCCGTTGCGCTCATGGTCCTCTCCGAGATTCTCGACAGTGACCTGCGTGGCGGTGTCATGGGGTTGATGGGTAGTACGGGTGGTGCGGGTGCCGCAGCAGTTCCTCTGTGAGTACGGTGAAACGAAGGTTGGAGCGTTGCTGACCGCATAGGATCTCTGGAGCAATTGCGGACAAGTACGGTATTTGGGTGATCCAGCCCGTCGCCGTGGCCATGATTGGCACATTTACCCTCCTGTGGGCTCTAGTGCCCAGGAAGCGCGTCACGTCGCGTGCGACTGACAAGGCGTCTGCGTAGGGGACAGAGGAGATGAGAGAGGGATGTGACGTGACGCGAGGTGGCTGCGGCGGCGACTTGATCAAAGAGCTCGGTCGAGACCTCGGGCAGGTGTGCATGATCCACTTAGGATCCAATAGTCAAATACAATTAGCATTCGTTGTATATCAGTGTTGGTTTAATGGATAGCATTGGGACGTACAGGACATGTACGAGGTGGCATTGGAGACCAACACGTCGACGACGAAGCTGACGAGAGATGGTGATCGAAAGGCGGCAACCTGAGCGGAATGATCTACACCATCAAGTTGCCACGCCCATCTCACTTCACGCAACTCGCATTAGGCTGCACAATACTACCACGGAGACCCCGCGGAGTGCTTGCTCATCATTCATCATGGGCTCGGGTTCGTGCATAGAGATGCGGGACCCCCAGATCTCTGGATGAGACGAGCTGCGGCAATTGCGGCGGCGACTTGACAATCTCGGCCAACCGGCTATGCAGCGTCCGCCGGTTCGATGTCCGGTTCAATGGATATATAATAGTCACCCCCACGTCCTACTTGTTGGCAACAAGCAACCATGACAGCTGCACCACTCGAGCTCGCAATCGTCGGGGGCGGAATCTCTGGCATCGGCCTCGCACGGGCACTGCAAGACACACCTGGCCTCAAGGTGACAGTGTACGAGCGTGCACGCGCGTTTGGCGAGATCGGCGCCGGAGTCTCCTTTGGCCCCAATGCTGTTGCGGCCATGCGCGCTTGCGGAGTGTACGAGGCGTTTGAAAAAGTCGCAACGTTCAACACGTCAAAGGACAAGGCCGACGTGTGGTTTGACTTTACGGATGCGTACGCTGGCGACAAGCCGGACTATGTCGAGACCATCGACTTTACGATCTGCAACTCGCTGGGCCAGAGCGGTGTTCATCGCGCCAGGTTTCTCGACGAAATCGTCAAGCTCGTGCCCAAGGAGATGGCCAGGTTTGGCAAGGTGCTCGAGGATGTGGTCGAGCGTGAGGATGGCAAGATGGTGCTCAAGTTTGCCGATGGCACCGAGGCGACCGCCGACGCTGTCATCGGTTGTGACGGTATCAAGAGTCGCACCCGTCGCGTGCTCTTTGGCCCTCAGCACCAGGCAACCTACACCCACAAATATGCCTACCGCGGTCTTGTGGACATTGATGAAGCCAGCGCTGTCGTCGGAGAGGAGATGGGCAAGAACTCGTTCATGCATGTGAGTCCTCGCTACTGAACAAGTGCTGACATCCAGCTCGGTCCCAACGGCCACATGCTCACGTTCCCCGTCAACCACAACAAGACGCTCAACATTGTAGCCTTCCGGAACGACGAGGGCGAGTGGGCCGACCCCGAACGCCTCACCAAGCCAGGCAAGCGCTCTGACGTCCTGCGCGACTTTGAGGGCTGGAGCCCGAATGTGCTCAAGCTTCTGGCGATGTGTGATGAGGAGCTCAGTATTGTGAGTCTATGCGTGGGGGCAGAGCTGACAAGCAGTGGGCAATCTTTGACCTCCTCGAGAACCCTGTTCCGCGGTTCAACAAGGGCCGCGCATGTCTTGTCGGCGACGCCGCCCACGCGACCTCGCCGCACCATGGTGCCGGAGCGGGATTCTGCCTCGAGGACTCGGCAGTGCTCGCCGCACTGATCAAGCACGCTGTTGGAGCTGGCCGCACCTCGCCTGCGGATGTCGAGGCTGTGTTTGAGGCCTACGACGCAGCACGCCGGGAGCGTGGCCAGTGGCTCGTCGAGAGCTCACGCCGGACGGGCAACCTGTTCGACTTTATGGCCGAGGGGGCTGGGAGTGATATGCGCAAGATTGAGCCAGAGTTGAGGGAGAGGTGCAGCAAAATCTTTCTGGGAGATGTGCCCAAGATGTGCCAGGATGCGGTCAAGGATCTCGAGGCAAGGTTCGTGTAGGGTAGGGTATGCAGGTATTAAGTCTCTGGGTCTACCTCAAAGTTAACCACACATTCAGGCTGAGTCATCAGTTCGTGAGTTTCGAGTCTCAGACTCCCGAGGCGCTCACCAGCAACCATTGTACTGAACGGTGTGTATACCACCTAACGGACTCATTCTTGTATGCACTAATACCTCACTCATCGCGCAACCTCAGCTCTCCCACCAACTCACGCCTAACAATCTCGGCTGCCTCCACCATCCCCTCCTCGCCACCGCCGCGGAGATTGGCGTAATATGTGGCCCAGGCGTCGAGTGCGCGGTCCAGCTCGCTAATGTTGTAGTGAGCAAACGGCCTGGCCGAACCGGTTATGGGAGAGGGTAGAGTGTCTGCTCCACGAGAGCCCGAGGACAAAGAGGTTGCCGCCGGGGAGACGGGAGACGTTTGATAAGCAAAGGGTGCGATGCCGACCATGGCGTGGATGCGCCGGCGGATGCGGTGGGTTACGTCAATACGGGCCAACGGAAGGGGAACGGTCTTGGGAGAGGAGAGCATTTCTGAATGAGAATAAGGCCTACCTCTAGTCTGATGGCGAGATGGTGGACGGTGCATGGGTAGTTATAGGCCGGAGGGCAGGCCAAAGTCGTGTCGACTCATCTCGCCCCCGCGTGTGCTTCGCATCTTGACTATTCCGAAGCCTTGTTTGTCTTCCACACCGATAGCGTGTAATGCGCACTATCCACCTGATAGTCATTGTGGCTTGAGGGGTGTGCTTCTTCCCGGGACAGTGCGGCGAGTTCTCAGGGCGAGAATTGTCAGCATCCTCAATGTACACAGACAACATGGCTTATCCCATTCACCCTTCGTCGCGCTTGCCAGTATTGCGCACAAGCACCCTCATGTCAGCGTTTGTTTGGCCGCATTCCGGCACCATGCCCTGTTCGAAGGTACAGGGATACCTGCCTCTGGATCTCGCACCTCATGTAGCGGTCCTCCCTCATCATGCCACAAGCCTACCAAAAAATTGAGCTTCATTCGGATACGATTTGAACTCAGGAATGACTAAGAGATGGGCAGAGCCAGCCGCGCCCCCTAGTCGGTAGAAGGAGCCCAAATCCGTCGCAATCGATGCTGCCTCTGTGTCGGTCTCTGCACCACAGCCGAGACACCGAAGCTGGAGGCAAAAGTTGAGATTCGGCACAGGACGGTGATAACAGCTAGTGACACACTGCTGATCAGGGCAACGCCCGCGCCCTCTACGCCCCGCACATCAGGCTGATCACCGTGTCGCTCGAGGATGCAGAGTATGGTGGCAGAGTTGGACACATGGCTTCTCGAGTTCTTCTCGAGTTCATGGACTCGGTGGTGGAGATGACTGCGCCGGCAGAAGAGGTCTCGTCATCGGATCCTGTCGTCGTGGCTGCCGAGCCTGATAACCGTTGCCAGGATTACGCTGACGCTCCGGAGCGCGCTCTGGCCGGTTTGGGAAGCACCCCTGGTTGGAGGAAGGTAAAAGGAGAACGTCAGAGTCTGCCCAGGCGCCGCTGCCATGATGGTTGGAGCTATGGCCGCCATGGTCGTGGCCGTAGCCACCGTCGTGGTCGCACTCGCATCCGGCAATCGCGATGCCGACGATTACAGCAACGGTCACGGCGCAGCACAGAAAGCCTGATGAATTGTCATTATCTGCGTCCCTGGTCTGTCAGTTCTGCTAGAGACGACGCTGCTGCCTTCGCATGATCGCAACGGCAAGCCAAGAGCTTTGCTCCGGGTGGCAAATGTCAGAGAATGTCCCACCTTTCCTGTTCCGTCGAGCTAGGGTTGGTCTGCGGTTCAGCGGCTGGGGTGCTGGATTTCGGGATAGGCTGATAGTCATGGCGTTGGTAGGGCGGAGGAGGTTCGCTCATTCTGATAGAACAGGCGAGTGGTTAAGTGAGACGAAAGTTAACAGCAGAGTGGTTGTCAACATGCCAGGCCGGGATACTTTTACGTAAACGCTTCAACCTCACAACAGAGCTCTTACGTACACATACTCACTCCTTGACTCGCCTTGATACCCAAATCGTGCGTGATGTCTCGATATCAAGTTCACCTGCGTGTCCAGGAATCAGATCTATGGCAAGGGCAGCAAGAAGAATTTACTGTCATGCATTTATGCCAGGCGATAGCACACGGCTAGGGAAGCTGCACTCCAGTACGTGGTACAACTCTGAAATTAAATGGCAATAATTTTTTCTGACCATGAACAGAGGGTCGGTTGGTTCAGCTGCTTGCGAAAGAGAAAGACAAGGGTATAATGGCAGTCGTGCCAATTATTTGGGCGACTGTGGGTTCTTCAGAGCGAACAACTTATAACAATTACCAATGTGACGGACTTCAAGCTATCCTTGGACTCTGTTGTCAGAATGCCCATGCGTTAATCGTTCTCAGTTGGATACAAGATACGGGTCATTGGTAATTGTTTTACCTACAACGATACAATGCACTTCGCACTGCACTGCGTCCCATGTCTTGTCCCACTCTTCAGCTTGCGAGCAAACACCCCTCCTCAATCATGCCACAGCCATCAGCCAATGGTGCCTGACCCCGCACCAACGTCCGGGGATCGATTCGCACCATCGCCGCAACCCCTCGCACCGACGCCACCGCTGCAAGCTGTGCATGACGTCGTGCACAACCATGGTGGACTGGCACGCCCAAAAAAAGCCCTCGACTTTACCTCTCAGTACCTTTTGATGGAGTATATGCAGCATTCAGAGGGCTACTACCCCCTCTGATAAATTCTGACAGGGCTTGGCATTATGGTGTCGTCATGGAGGAATTAGGGCAAAAACGCATCACCGCGCATACCGTTCCGGTAGCGGCTCGCATCGGGGGCTATTGGCGGGGCTTGTTATCAGGCTGTCTGAGTTGTTACATGGATACGACCCAGCTCCCGTGAGAGCTGTGGTCTGGTTTATGCATGCGTCTGAGCTTGGGCAGGTTTGATAAATCTATTGGAGAAGCCAGCGCGCCTATAACGCGACTTGGAATCAATGCATCTATTACGCCCTACCTAAGCAGGCTGGTGAGGCTCGACTTCCACGCACCGACCGTCGTGCTCACATTCCCCCAGACCGGCGCAGCCCACGTCGAATCCTGTGCGCCAGGGAGCACCGCTGCAAGGAAAGCCTTGCCGAGGTCCGTCGACGCCACCACAGCTGCAACCAAAGCCACGACGGCAAGAATCGCAGCAGCTCTGCGCGCCCGCTGGCGTACACTGAGCCGTTCGGCGCCATTCCAGTGCGACCAGACGGGATACAGGTTCTCCCACCAGATGTACCCGATCGGACCCGGGTAGTGCGTCCACACACGACCAGTACCCCCGTTGGCGCGCATGTACGACTTGGCCTTTGTCCACACCGTCTTGTCTGCCGCGGCCTGCGTGGCGGCCATCCACTTGAGGGTGGCGTCGCGCTTGATGTCGAGCCGGGGGATGTGGTTATCCCTCATGGCGCGGATGAGCTGCATGATGTATGCTGCCTGGGACTCGAGGATGAAGACGACCGACGAGTGGCCCGGTGCAGAGAATCCGCCGAGGAGGGTGAAAAAGTTGGGAATGCCCGGCGTGATCATGCCGTGGTACTGAGGAATGTCCGAGGCGTGGGCATAGTCGCGAATCTTTGCTTCTGCGCCGCGAATGTCGAGACCGTTTGCTTCAATGTCAAAGCCGGACGCAAACACGACAACGTCGGCGTCAAAGGTCCGTCCGTCGCTAATCTCCACACCGGTGGGCGTCAGTCCTGTGAGGTCACCCCATACCGGGGTGACGTTGGGCTTGGACATGGCGTCAAAGTAGCCGTCCTCGATGACAAAGCGCTTGGCGCCGATGGCTACTGTCAGCCAAGGTTTACGCTGTCACTCACGAAAATCTGGAATACCGGCATCGCCATACTCTTTTGGCATGACGGAACGCTGCCACGCCTCGAGCTTCTTTTGCTGGGCGTTGCGAATCCAGGCATTCTTCAGCGGAAAGAGCACCCAGACCGCGTCACTGGCAAGGTAGAAGAGCGCGCGCGAAATGTGCTGGATGAAAGGAAAGTTTGCCCACATCTTGCGGTGGCCGTCAGAGTACGGCACCGAGTTGCGCGGGCGGCCAGAGCTACTGTCAACTGCTGAATGTAACGCAGACTCACTTGTTGAGATACCAATGCGGCGAACGGGCAATGGCAACAACCTCGATATCGGGCTCGGCACCGATCGTGCTCACTATCTGCGTACCAGCACACCCGTTACCAATGACCGCGACTTTTTTGCCCTTGAAGGTCTTGTAATCGAGATCAAACGGCCAGCGCGCAGCATGCACCACGAGACCCTTGAACTCGTCCTCGCCCTTGAGCTTGGGCGTGAGGGGATGGGCAAAGGCGCCGATGGCAGAGACGAGCACGTTGACCTTTGTCACAACGTCCTCACCCTTGGCCTCGTCGTGCACCGTCAAAGTATACAAGTTGGTCGCCTCGTCCCATACTGCCGAGACAAAGCGGTGGCGAAACCTAACATGGCGGTCGATGCCCTGCGTCTTTGCCACGTTCTGCCAATCTAGAGTCAGCGCGTGTGTCATGCACGAGCCCTTACATTCCAAAATCTCTGAACGAGGCGGGTGTGTCTGCGACCAGTATGGGTTCTGGTGCTGCGAGTGCGAGTACAATATCGCAGCGACGTCGCAACGGCAGCCACTGTCTGTCAGCAGTGTCAGAAACTAAAGGAGCTTACGGGTAACGGTTCTGGTACCATGTTCCTCCAACGCCTTCCTCGATCTCGTATATCTGGCACGTCAGAAGCGTCTCCTACAGCGTGCTCACTGTATAGTCATTAACACCAATCTTCTGCAGGTCGAGCGCGAGACAAATGCCGCCGATGCTGCAAGATGTTAGGGTTTTGTTTACACTTTTAAGTAGAACTCACCCAGCGCCGACGATTGCGACTGAGGGACTCATTGCGGATAGAACAGGCCGGTGGCGAGAAAGCAGGAGCCTCTGGGCAGATGGCAATGCTAATTATATGGGACCAAGCGCGCTACTGTCAAGTTTGGAGGAACAACAAGGTGTACACCGTGCCCCAACAGGTGGCGGATGGCGTCCCCGACCTGAGCCGTAGCTCCGAGCTTGCGTCAATGCGCGCGTACTAGCCAAGTTGGGACCCACGGGGCCTTCAGGTGGCTGGCCCTTGCGAGGCGAGTGCAGCACGCTACCGCCATAGGATCCCCGCTTCTGCCGGTGGTGGCTGTAGTGATCGTATGGAATGCATGGTGCACTAAAGAATGGTGTACAGTGGTCTCTGACCAACGCCGCTCATGGAGACCGAGGCGGCGACCAAGAGGCCAGGTCTAGGCGCGCAGGCAACCGTTAGGCATGTGCCAGCGCCTATTTGTTTGGCACGCCTGCGGACTTGGTGTGCGTTCTTCATTACGTAACTTTTTGAGCAGCATCCAAGCACCCAGATCGAGCACTGATTCTCTGTTTCATGAACGCATCTCTCTTTATCCCAAGCGTCCAAGTCTGCTGCAACTGTCCAGGATCCACAATACAATGCCCAGTATATCTGTTTGTTATGACTCTTTCAGGACGCCTCCATGTCATGTGCCTGTCTCAAACGCCATCGTCTCCTCAGCCAGGCAATTGTTATTGTTCGGAATGCGCCGCAAGCCCTGCAAGCCATGCCACCCCGGCAACGCTCATGCCCGGCTTGTCCTCGTTCACACGGTTTGTGTCTTGGGTAGCGGTGCCATTCAAGACTGCTGCAATGCTCTGACGTCGCGATTCCTCGGCTACACTCTCTGCACTATATCATCTCTCACAACTACACTGTCTTTCTCACATCTCACCTAACACTCTAACACTCTTAGCACTTGGCACGACCGCGACGACACTTTGTCGATTCAAGCCTCTCCAAGATGCACGCCTCTCCCATGCCCACTCCAGCGCCTCCAGACCCATGCTTGCACCCAGAACATGCCATTGGCAGCACGATGCTCAAGTCGTCTGACGGGCTGTGCTTTCGTGCCAACCTGGAGCAGCTCGCGTCCGTCTCCAACTTTTTCTCCACTCTCCAGCCTGCCGACACGCACCAGTCTATTGACCTCCCCGAGGCCACCGGCGGTGCTCTCGCGTATGCTCTTTCGGTCCTGCCACTCGTAGCGCCCGCTCCCCAAGGAAACGTACCGCGCACACCGACTCCTTCGCGTGCGCAGACCAATGACGCATTTCACAGCGCCCACACCTATGGTCCGACGCACAACGTGTCTGACGGACCCCTCCCCATTGACGAGTCGTTTTTGGACGCCGCAATCGCACTCGCCTTTGCCTACGACCTCGGTCCCATCCTCATCCCCTTGGCCGCCCGTCCGCGCAGCCCCTTTACCCGGTACACTCTCGCAGCACTGGCACTCGCCTCTACTGTGCCCCCGAAAAACGCACCCGCTCCCAGCGACAGCGTCCTGGACGCCTACAAGGCCGACCTCCTCGACACGAGCGTGCACCTTGGCGACCTCGGCCCCTGGGACGAGTGCACGCTGGAAGCCCGCGCTCCCCGAGCCTTGGTCCAGCTCAAGCAGTTTTTCCACCGCCGCGACCACGTCCTCGACGCGCTAGCCGACGAGGACGGTCCCGAGCAGGAAGACTCGGATGAGCAGCCTGGCTACGTCGATGCGTGGTACGCCTTTGTCGGCTGGCTGGCCGGCGAGGGCGTCAGTGCGCCCATCGCAAGTGGGCGCACGAGTGGTCGTGCAAGCGGCCGCGCGACGCCGAGCAAGACCCACTCGCCGCTCCCCGGCATGCTCCCCACCTTCTCGGTGCGCGCGCACAGCACCGTGCCAGAGCTGCGCGCCTCGGACCTGTGGTCGTGCTGCGCGACCCAGTGCAAGGCGGCGACACTCGCCCTCGCGCGCGCAGCGCGGACCATGGCCTCGCGCCCTCAGGATCTGCAGGCGTTTGTGAGCGCGGCGCGCGGCGACCCCGTCCTGGGTGTCGAATGCGACGACTGCGCCATCGGCCTCCGTGCTGCTCTCGTCGCGACGTGGGCTGCCGAGCGTGTTCCGCCTGCGTGGGCCGAGAGGAATGGCTGGGGCGAGGCTTACTGGGCCGACTCTAACCGGTACCTCGCCGACCGGCTGAAGCGCAGGCGCAAGGTTGCCTTTATGGAGGTTAGCACTGTTTCGGCACGCGATGAAGAGGAGTGGGGTGGTGACCCCGCCTTTGAAATCGACATGGACGATGAGATGGAGTGGGAGATGATGGTGAGTACTGCACAGTTAACGTGGGCTGATAACTAGTGATTTACGAGCACCTTCAAAGCTGAAAACAATACACGCGACTCGGACCAAGCGTTGTGAATTAGAATCACTGTATGACATGAATCGTTGAAAATTGTGAGGTCGGTTTGTCCGCTGATCAACAGTCGCCCATCACTTGCATTGGGCTAATGCGAGCCAGCATGTCAGATCACTTCCACCTGCCACTGGATACCTCGGCAGTGTGATCTCGGGTACCTTGCATCTTATCAGTACTTAACGCAGACTGACAACTGAGTTCTCCTGCACGGTGCGTCTACACATGCGTCTACACAGAATGAGACTGAGAGAATGAGCACCGGAAGAGACCGGGTTGAGACATGAGTGGGCGAGATCCTTGGCCGCCTGCAAAGGTCGCGCAAGCGACCCAGAGCCGAGTCCCCGCCACCCAACACCGTTCCGAGCCCACACCCGATCTCTTCCTGCAGTTGACTCGTGCCCCGTGCTCACATATATTCCTCCTTGATCCTCTGTAGCCCTCTCCCATAACCTCATGGTGAGTCAACATTCTATCCCACTTCAAACCTCGTGACCGAAGAGAGTTCGGTATCCCAACTCGACCATCAACGCGTAGAGACCGACCTAGACGCCGGCCAACCCTCACCACCCGCCCACGTCAACGCATGCACTCCACATCCAGGGAGCTCAGGATTACACCCCAGGGGGCCACAGTGCTTTGCGAGCAATCCACAGAACGCCCACCAAGACGCCAGCCTGGCAGCAGGTCATCCTCCAGTCATGCCGCGTACGGCCGTGGCTGCCTGACTGCCGAGCCGCCAAACTCTGATTCCGTCCATTTCGCACCATAACACCTTGTGGTGATGGTTGTTATATAGCTACAGGAGGTGGAGAGCGTTGAGAGCCCCTATCGCTTGCGTTCTTGACTACAGCATACGTTTTGCTTCGCGCGCAGATGCGTCGTAGTGGTGCCGGCGGTGAGTACAGGCGTTGAGTGGCATTGCGTGCTGGTGGTGGTGCCTGGCCCATGTTCGCATCTCACCCGACCACTACTTGTCGACTATAGCCACCGCCATGGATTCGGTTAGACGGCGCTCGTTCCAGTGAACGTCCCTACGCAGGCAGCCATGCTATAGCGGTCACTCACCCAAATCCTCAAATGTCGGAACCCACCATTGGAACGCCAAGGCGATCACTGGCTGGGCAGGTCCCAGCACCCGAACCTTCAACCCACTTTTTGGGTACCACCCGAGATCAAGCGGCCACCCAGGCGCGTCCATCGCTGCCGCTGCAAAGCGGGCATGGCACTCCTCGCCTGCACCAGCCCGGTCTCACACGTGAAGAGCCAAGCAGCAATAAAGCTCTGCCAAGCCTTACCAGCTTGTCAGTGCTGGTACTCGCTTCCGCAGCGGCCGGCGAGGGCGGTAAGAGCTGCCAAGGCTTTTCAAGAACATCTGCGCCTCAATACTTAAAGGACGACATGAATGATCGTCGACACTCTAGTATCCCCCTCACTTGTTTTGATGGCCTCGGCATGTTTTTGAGCGCGAAGGCGGCTAATATCCACCCTTCGCCTTCGACGGCATCCCGAGTTTGTCTCCGCCTAGGCTGTCAAGCACTCCCTGCTTGTAAGTCGTCTACACGTAACACACGCTGACGCTATACCAGTCTGGGCTACACCTAGCTTGATGGACAAGTCGATCCTCACAATCGCTCTATTCCCCCCTCACCATCACCCGCATCTCGCCCGCACTTGGTGTGCACCCACTCTTCATTTCGCGGTACACCTCTTCATCAACATCATCTCGCTCGCCCGGAATAGCCTGCCAAGGCGTCTTGCTCGCACTGCCAAAGCTGTAACCCGCCTTCCACCCGCTCGGTTCAGCACGCCTCGCGATCGGGTGTCATGTATCCGCTCAGAGCTAGACTGCGGAGCTGCCCCACGCGGGGCCACAGGTAGTGAGCGGCATCGGCGTCGGCGATAGCACCCTGCAATGGAGGACCCCGCGGTCACTTCCAGGGCCTTGACATCGGCAAGGTCGCCTGCCGGTGCATAGAGACGACGAGGACGTTGGCATCGGAATCCGCTGCTACATTCCCTGCAAGACGAGCAAGCCGAGACTGTCATTGCCATCAGCAGAGGAGGGAGGGTCAACTACTTTCAGGGCGGGCGAGTCAGGGCTCAGGGGGAGCATGTGGGGCCACGAGTGATGGACAGATCAGGGCCGTCTAATCTCCGCAACCGCCTTACAGAACACACCGATACCCAGAAACCAGGCAAAATAACCGCAGATGACGAGCAAGTACGTACCAGTGATTGGGCCGGCCCGGCTGAATCAATGGACGCAAAGGGCGGAGATCACGAAGAAATTCTTACAAGCTCAGGAGTTTGTCGATTCACAGTGCCTACCTACCCCACTTCGTATGGTGGGCCAATTTGGACGCAAACCTCCACCAGTACCGATGAAGTCACGGGTCTCCCGCCTACGGCCATGTGCGATGATGCCCTTGTGGTGCGAAAAGGTCCACCTCTCGAGCAAGCTCGCTTGAGAAAACACACCCCACGCAAGCAGGTCCCACTGCAGAGCAACCGTTTCGCACATGACCCCGACATTGTTATGCCGCGGCGGTCCCCCGGCGGTTTGTGACGACCAAAGCCACCGAGACTTGTTCCTGCGGGCACTCCTAGCCAACCATCGAGCAACACCCGGCCGATTAGGGCCTACGATCGCTCCTACCGACTCGTCTGCAATCCTGCAACCTACGTGGGGACGACCTTGGCAATAGCGTGCATTTTGCCGCCGGTGCGCATAGCCGGCGGCCTGCGGCCACCAATGTCAAGACGGAGGAGGTGGAGGCTGGCCATTTCTGGGCCATAGGGAAACGCTCTAACTCCCCAGGCACACACCACTTATGGTTGTTGCCGCGTCGCTGGTCATGGCAGGGCTCCAAACGAGGGCAAGGTTGTTGTGGAGAGGTAGCGGTTAGCCCGCCAACTATAAAGAGTGCACATTGGTGCCCCCATGGCCCCACATCCTTGTCCCAAACCACTATTCTCACCCTAGAAAATATGTCTGCTGCCTCTGTTGAGAAGACCCACGCTCAGGCTCAGGCCGAGAACGGCTACACGTCTGGCGCCAATGTCTCGCGCTTCATCACCCCAGGTGGTCACCCCGCGGACTCGAGCCAACCCGCCTTCCCAGTGTTCCACCGCAAGCTGGCCAACCCGGCTCCTCTTGGTCTCATGGCGTGAGTGTCTAGTTCAGCAGCAGCGAGTGTCGTCGTCAGAGGCAGTCCTCGTCAGAGGCAGGGCATGTTGTGTGGGTTGGAGCCTTTTGGTTCCGGTGGTTATCGCATGTGTGATCGACGGTGCCTCGTCGCTTGCCTCCATGTGTGGCCCCACCCAGTGTGGCACTGGGACTCCCGACCTGCGTGCAATCTCTCGCCTACGCATGCAGTCCTGTCTGGATCGCGCTCAAAACATGGCGCTAATGTACCCAGATTCGGTGGCACCACTATCCTGCTCTCGTTTTACAACCTCGGCACACGTGACATTGCCGTGCCCAACGTCATTGTTGGTGTCGCCATCTGCTATGGTGGCATTTGCCAAATGATTGCCGGTATCATGGAGTTTGTCTGCGGAAACACCTTTGGAACTTGCGCATTCACCGGATATGGCGCTTTCTGGATCTCATTCGGCATGATCAACATCCCTTGGTTCGGAATCGTCTCGGCCTACAAGACCGACACCCACCAGTTCAAACAGGCGCTCGCGCTCTACCTCGTCATGTGGGGAATCGTTACTGCGCTTCACACGATTGCTGCTTTGCGCAGGTGAGTCGCTTGACGTGGAGGTCGAGATTGGACGAGTAGTGTATCCTCTGCGCTGGGGTCTATTCAGGCGAAAGGGGGCACGGGAAACTAGACTGGTTGTCCAGTTCTGGTCGCTCAACACCATTCTCCATCCGCTCTCCCCCTCCTTCCTGGTTTCGTCAATGCTGACCTAGAACAGTTCAATGGCCCTCGTTTTCGTCTTCGCCGTTATCACAATCACGTTCTTCTTGCTTGCCGCAGCCGATTTCACCGGAAACATTACACTGACTCGTGTATGTTCAAAACAGATCCGTTCAGAGACGTGTGCTGACATCTTCAGGCTGGTGGCGGTTTCGGCATCATCGGTGGCTTTGCTGCCATGTACACTGCTTTCGCTGGCCTCCTCACGCCCGAGACGAGCCACTTCCTCCTCCCAGTGGGCTCGCTTGCTCCTGCGTAGAGACGGTCGCGTACGATACAATCGTGAAGGGGAATGTAGGACCATGGACAATGTGGTCGGTCGAAGTTTCGGAGAAAACGCTTGTAACAGGCATATGCACTCCAATAATAACACAATATGCTGTCCTGCTCTCTGCTCGATCCCCGACTGCGGTTCGTTGCGGACCAAGACGGTGGATGTGTGTTTGTGTTGGCACTAGTAGTGCTACTTTGTTTGGTTCCGGTACCTGACTGGCGATCCATCCACACTAGTTGATCCTACATGGTGAGTCACTCTGTGTGATTGGCGCCATGCATGTAGTCATACAACGTACCTCCCTCCAAAGTCTCCTACATGCATGCATCGACATCTCTTCCAACCTCACCGCAACGCTGGCCACTGCTCGTCGTCCATTCCATGTCTGAGTCTTAATTCACAGAGTATTAGACAGCGGCGGCTACCGTCGGTCCTGATGCCATGCCTTGCCTTCTAACCACGCAGACAGATGATGGCTTGCATCCGACGGACCTGTCAGGCTGGCATGTTTGGATCTGTTCTCCAGACTTGCAAAGCAACTCGGCTCCCGGTGCCTCTACCTGCGTCGTCGTCGTCTCTGGCACCGGTTACATCGCCAGCTGGTCGTGGCACCGGATACATCGCCAGCAGCTGGACTAGTTGCCCGCCCACTGCCCGCTGTGCCCGTCAGTACGAGGTCCTCCTCGATGGCCGCGGTAGGCAGCTTGCCAGCTCTACATGCCCACCCCGAGTGCCCATTGTGTGCATGCGTTGTACATTCCATCCATCTCGTTCAAAGGGGTGAACTCCGGAGAAGAAGCTACGGCAGCAGTCTGATGGGCCGTTCCTGTCTGGCCAGAAGTCTTCCGTTACGTAACAATATTTTTGTGTTTCAGTTGCGTTACGTAACGTTCATTCTGGTGCAGGATAACCGCCGTCTTCCTCGTCATCCGTGGAGTGCCAACCTTTCAATCGACTGCAGCTAACGGCCAGGTCAGTATGCAGATTTGATGTACAGCTGGACATTGAGGGGAGCGCGAGCGCCATGGGCATCAGCTGGCTCACCTCAATCGTGCAAGATCCTGCACCGTTTTGCTCGAACGGAGCGGCATTTGAAGAAGCTGCCTGCATGATTCGCGCAAGAGAGTGTAGTGAGTATTTCGGTAGGCTAGCGCCACCGGCTGACGGTCAAGCGCGTTGCAGCAATACACCCAGGTCTACTCAGGTATGACCGACCGCCAGCTACGCACGGCTCGATACTACAATTGTGGTGTTCACGACGCGAACATTAGTTTTCCAGGGTTGAGCGCCGCCACAACCCACCACCGCATGCAACCGGGTTTCACAGCAATCGCAAACCAACATTGTCCATTGCATTTTCAATTGTCCGTACTGATTGTCCTTGAGCCCCTAGGGTGCTCGTTGTCTCGTAGGGCAGTTGAGCCCCTCGGGATACTCACCTAGGCAGTGTGGGCAAGGTAGGTGTAGGTAAACTGCTGGTTGCTGTTGCCAGCGTAGCACTGCCAACCCTGGACCTTGTTCCCATTCCAGTGCCCGCCATTGGCGACGTCGAGGCAGGTTTCTGCCCATCAGCCTCAAACTGTCTGCCGTACTCACGGGTGTCACTCGGGGCGGCCCTGCGGATCGTGCCGCCCTCAAGGATGAATCCTTGGAACGCACCAGCGCGCGACTTGCAAGCCGATACAGTCGGCACCTCACCGTTGGTCGTTCCGAGAGTCAGGCAGTACTCGCCCTGCACGCCCGGACGCGAGATGCTGACCGTGGTGCGCGCGCCGGACCCGCCCCTGACGAGCCACTTTTGCTGCGGGTTGTCGTTGCACTCCCACCTGTCTGTCAGCAGCAGCAACGCGAGAGGGGTACGCACAGTTGGACGTTGGTGGACCAGCTGTTCCAGTTGCCCGGGTACGTGGCGGGGAGGCCTCCGGCGGCGTCGAGGCAGTAGCGCTCGTCGCCGTTGGGGTGGATACGGATCGTGTCCGTCGTGCCCGAAAGGTCGGCTTGCGGGACGGGAGTGGCCTGAGTGCCAAGGGCGAGGACGAGGGCGAGGGCGGTGGTGAAGAGCATGCTGGTTATGAGATGAGATTGTGGGGGCCAGGAAGACATCTGGATGGCGCCTTTTATCCACCAGAAGCCAGCCGATGCCAGCACAGTCAGCAGGTAGATGCACCCCGCGTAGTCGAGTCAGCTCCACATCTGTCGCACAGCCGCAGCCCATAGCGAACGTGAGCGTGTGCACGCCGAAACGAGTCCGCACAGCTTCTGGAAAGCTTAATGGACGGCCTCCACCGAGAGCTGATGGAGCCGACCTGGCATTCAACAGTATACGTCTCCGAGTTGTCAGGAATGAGGCTCTGGGTACGGAAAGCGAGAGCGGAATGTTGGAACGGAGGTGTTAATCGGCCAGGAACCAGCGGGCACAAGAGGATGACCGTGGCAGGTGATCAATGTCCATGTTACTGCATCTCCATGCCAAGTCCATTCTTAGCATCGAGCACTGCCTTGGTCCAATTCGGTCGGCCGCTAGGTGCACGTCGGTGCACGTCGTTGGGTCATCAATGGCCGCCGCTGCCCACTTTGTCATGCTGCTGTCATCTCCAACCGAGTCTCTGTGCCTTTATCGCGCCTCTCTTTCGCTCGCAGAGAGCTTCGGAAGGCACCAACGATGCATTGTCCGCGACCAGTATTGTCCACGAAGCTAGAATTGTCCATGACGCTCAGAATTAGATGGAAAGTCCTCTTGCTGACACATAAACCACTCTCCCACACCAACTCGTAGCGGGGGCTTATCAGGCAGGATAGAACATCCAATCCTGGTTCAGATTCCCCGCATAGCACTCCCAACTTTGGACCTTGTTGCCATTCCAGTGCCCACCGTCGGCGAGGTCCATGCAGGCGTGGTTGTCTGTTCATCTCATCAGCTCACCCATCCGCCCACTCGAGTGACGACTCACCCCATCCTCCGCCAACGCCTTGAAGCTTGTATCCGCCCGACAGCTTGAATCGCTGATAATCACCCCGGCGGCCATTGCACACTTCGACCGTGAACGCGACGCCGTTGGTCGACGAGTGGGCGAGGCAGTACTCTCCCTGGCCATTCGCCTTGGTGCCCCAGACGCGATAGTTGCCCGTGCCTCTCGCTGACGACGTACCATTTCTGCTGCGGGTTGTCGTTGCATTCCCAGCTGCGGGTGTTAGTCCGAGGTGGTTGGACACAGAGACATACATTTGCGCAGGGGTGTTCCACCCGTAGTACCCCTGGCCGTCGCGGGGGAAGCCGCCAGCTGCGTCCAGGCAGTAGCGCCTGTCGCCGTTGGGGTGGATGCGGAGGAGTGTTCCGCCGACCCAAGCGCCCGAAGCATCAGTTTCGTGAGGCTCGGGTACAGGGGTGGCCTGCGTGCCGATGGCGAGGAGAAGGGCGAGCGTCGTGGTGAAGAGCATTGTGCTGGAGTAGGTCAGAGGTGGGAACCTTCTTGAAGAGGGGAGAGGGCCGTTCTTATGCCCATGTGTGGTGGAGCTCGACGCCGACGTGACCAGCTGCGCCAAGACAATCCACTTGCGCACAGGTCACTGGACCTCGTCGAAGCTGTAGATGATTAGCTTCGTACGCACAGGGATGCCGCGGTTATTGCATGTCCGAGATGCGGAAGCAGGCCCCACCTGTTCCGAGTTGCAGTTACCGCCGGTAGGAGTCAGAGGCTCCACTGCGGCAAGATATGTCGCAAGACCCAGCAATATGGGTCCACAGGAACCAGCCGAGCCGCGCACAACAATAAAGCAGCATGTGACGTTGAGCGGCGGTGCTGTTCCGCCATTCGCTCGCGATTCGCTCGTGCGCAAGTGCAGACGTTCTGTTGGCTCTTCAGATCGCGTACTGGTTACCGCGCGCTTGCTGGGCCTCGACCAAGTCAAGGCGTGACTTGGGGGAAAGCTTGGGGAGGAAGGGATGCAGATAAACGCATTTGTAAAGCGGTTCCAGCTTGAGGTTTGGTGGACACGGAGCCTCAAGGTAATTGTCCCAATAAGAGCGTAATTGTCCAAATAAGAAGCAAGAGTTGTTGTCAGACGCCTCAAACAGGGCCATGCTTGGCATAACAGTCACGCGCATGTACTCTCTTCTGCAGCCAGGTAGATACGTCGTGTGAGTGTGGCGTGCTGGCCTCGGAGAAGTAAAATACCGTTGCTGCTGGTAATCGGCATGTGCTCCTCGACGCGCCGCTCGAATCATGGGTTATCTTGCATCTATTGTACGACTGCTGAGATCCTTTCCTTGCCCGTGTACATGACTATCAGGTTTCCATTTCCTTTAATTTGCCCCACACCTTGATCTGCTCTCTCTGAAAACACAATCTCGCACGACCTGGCCTGCTGCATCTTGCCGGTGGAGCCTACACGGGCACGAACGTCCACTGCTGGTTGGTATTCCCCTCACAACCCCACGCGCGCACAAAGTTGCCATTCTCGTGGTCGCCGTTGGGAACATCGAGGCAGCCCTCTATTCTAGTGTCAGCGCTCCCTCCCACAGCACAGAATCATATTGAACTCACGAGGATTAATAGCCCTACGAATAGTGCCATCAACGACGGTAAACATTTGGTACAAGAACGCTCTGTTGCGGCACTCGGCAATCACAATGCGGGAGCCAGTGTTGCCACTGCTGCTTATGCAACCCCTCGAAGATTCATATGAGGTGTAGATACGTGTGGTGCCGTTCAGGCGGGAAAGGGTCCAGATTTGCTGGGGGTTGTCGTTGCATTCCCAACTATTTTTCGTCAGCTCGCGACAGACGACTAGGTTGTGGACCTACATTTGAACAGGGGTAGTCTTTTGGGACATGTATCCGGGATCAGGTGTGGGGATACCTTGGGCCGCGTCGAGGCAAAACTTTGTGTCGCCGTTGGGATGGACGCGGACATTGATGCCTGGGGCGCGGTCGGCCGTGACTGGGGGAATTGGGGTCGCGGTTGCGCAGAGGGCGAGGAAGACGGCAAGCAGGGTAGCGATGGTCGTCGCGAAGAGCATAATTGTTTGTGTTTGTTTGTGTTTGTGTTGGGAGTGAAGATGTTTGATTGATGTGTGACAGACCAGATCCGAGCATGTGTTTATATCTCATTTCAACGTCAAGTGTGGCGTGCACCGCATGACAACGTTGAAAGCTAGCATTGCTCTCAACATTGATTGCCAAGACAGCTCGTGAACACCAGAACAGCCACACCATGCATGAGTCTTGGCCAAACTAACATGTATGCATACCACATTGAGCCGAAACTTCCAAACAGTGGTACAGCACCGCCTCGAAGATCTACAGACTGCGCCAACCTCCATCCTCATGTCCATTCCGCAGTCGCTCCGAATCGGAGCAGCCATGTCAGTATAATCCCCAGCCACCACTAGACGCGACACCATGGCCAGTAGCATGCAGTGCTGTGCATCTGGAGATCTGGGAGAGAGAAAATGGCTCACCCAACGCCACTGACGAGACGTCATCCCGATGACTGGCGATCAGGAACACGAATGGAACATCCGTAGCGGGGTACGATCCATGGCCGCCCAGGTGCTGCCCCGACATCCAACAGTGGTAGACGTCTTTCAGTTGTGCGTGCGGTCTGTTCCGCTTTTGCGTTCCGCTTCTGGAGCATCCATGGCGCACTGCTTTTGACTGTGGCATTTGGAGTGCGCTGTTTATCTCAATGGCCGGTGGTTGTGGAGCTGTTGTTGATTGCGGACTGAGGCGATGAGCAGCACGTTCAGGCAGTGGTACAGTGGGGTTTGACGCATGCAGCACCAGGAGTCGCAAGGACGACAAGGCGGTTCTGTCAGTTTGGCAAGTGGCGACATCATGTTCATGGAGGAGGACGGACACACAACCAAGTGGGATCGCTCGACGCCGTCGCCACCTTTCCAAACAGTGACTCTGTGACGCAACCTCAAGAGTTAACTTGCACCAAGTAAGCTTTGAGCATGCAGTGAAATAATTGCTGCGTGAGTCTTGCTGCAAGGTGCGGGCTGGGAATCGAGACAACAGAGACGTTGGTCCACAACGAGCTCAGAGCTCATCGGAGCTCTCAAGTACGAGAGCGCGTTCAGCTCTCCTGCTGGCAGCGTGTCGTTCAGTACATCAGTGAGCATCTAATTGAAAGCAAGTCTTTCGGTCGAGCAAAGGTTGATCAAACAGCAATACACACTAAAACGAAGCATGTCCGCTTCCGATCCCCAACCTCGTCCCACCAGCTCCCTTCCTACCTAATCACACTACCTGAACACAAACCCAGGATACACTGGATCCTGAACATCGATCCAAAACCGATGCTGCCCCGTCAGATGCGCCATCCCCCTCACGCGCGGGATACACCCCGGAAACTGGGTCGGCGACGGCGTGAGCCGCGCAATCGCCGCCGTGAAGCGCGTATCGACTATCGAGTCGTGTACGAGCGTCTTGGGCACCCTGGACGTCGGGGCCGTGACGAGCGCGTTGTCGTCGGTGAAATCCGAGGTTGTGGGCGCCAGCTTGCCCTCTGCCAGGAGCACGGCGACACGCGCAGCCGTGCCGCTCCCACAGGGCGAGCGATCAATCTCCCCGTCGGCGAACACGGTGACGTTGCGCTGGTACACTACGTCCTTGCCCGCGGGGCCGAGGAGGGCCGGGTCCAGCTCGTCGTAAAAGATGACACCGTAGAGATCGTAGTCTCCCACCCTGCCGCGCGCGCCGAGGGCGGCCTTGATGGCGCGGCCGTACGCCACAAACTCGTCGTGTTTGCTCCTCTCCACTAGGAGCCCCACCGCGGACGCCGGCAGGGTAGCGTACGGCGCGCCGCCAAAGCTCAAATCGACCTTGAGACTGGCTGGACGGGGCAAGCTGATCTCGACGTCCAGGCCCTTTTCGACTTGGTAGCTCGCCACATTGACGAAATCCACGTGCCGGACTTTACCGGCCTGCACGTCGAGCTGGGCGAGCACCCGGCCAGAGGGCACGTCAATGTGCACGTCTACGATCCCGGTCCCGCCCGTGGGCATGGCTACCACGCCGTTGGCGAGCGCCCAGCACCCGAGGGCAATGGTGCCGTGCCCGCAGGCGGTGGAGAAGCCGTCCTTGTGCCAAAACAGGACGCCGAGGTGGGCGCCGTTCTGTGGGGGAAGGACAAAGCCGCCGTACATGTCTGCGTGGCCTCGGGGTTCGTGGCAGAGGGTCTTGCGGAGGGTGTCGAGGGGATGGTGAGTTGTGGAGAGAATGTGGTTGCGGAGTGTTGGGACGGGAACGTTGGCTGGGAGGAAAGAGGTGATGCTGGCCGGGAGAGAGTCGGTGGTCACGATGCGAAAGGGCTCTCCGCCAGTGTGCCAGTCTTCGGACTGAACCCAGAAGGGAGCCTCCTGGGTTGGAGCTGGGGCAGTTGCGTGGGGTGCAGACATAGTTGTTGGTGGGAGTGCCATGGCTGGGGCTGGGGATGAATGTGAAGAAGAAGACAGAGGATGTTATGGAGGTGATGATGACGAGAAAACAGGGGAACTCTCCACCTCGGATATAGCCGAGATTATCCCATGAATACCGGTGTCAACAAGAGAGGCGAGTCAAATCATGCCAAGCATGCAGAAATGGGTCACATTGGCGGGCAAAGAGTGAGATATGCCAGTGACAGGGTGAGATGAGGACGCAGAAAGGTGACATGTACTAGGGAAAGAGTGAGATGTTAATGAAAAAGGTGAGATTTCTGCCAAGAGATTGGCCATAACGGCTATGTAGTCTCACCGCCGAGTCCCGCCTACAGCTATGCATCATGCATATTGTTTTGGTATCATATCCATTGCACACCTATTGCATTGGACCTTCCATTCATCCTCACGAACATCACTACTCTCCTTGCTGCTTAGAGCTTGGCGGCACCATTCATGTCGCGCCTCTTGTCAAGACGACGCGCACCCTCAGCGCCAATGCTTCGAGTGTCAGCTCATGTACCTCGCTGTCGCCAAGCCTCTGCACCGCACGCTACTCACAACTGTCCCGACGTCTCCATACGGTAAACACCCCACTGGTCCGGAATGAGCCAGCACCCGAAATTGTGCTTTGGGTCGGTAATACTTCCAACAAAGGCGGCAGTGACATCCTCGATCTGTGCCCAGCCGAGCTGTGGCGTGGGGTGGACAAAGTCCTTGGCGATGATTGCGGTTTCTTGCCTGTCAGCTACTACCTGGGCAGGGGCTGCGGTGTACTCACTGGTGAAGTAGGGACAGATTGTCACGCAGCGCACGTTGAGTTCGAGACACATTGCCTCGATGCCCTTCTGAATACCGAGGATGCCCCTGCAAAGTGTTAGTCGTGTGTCTCGCACACATCCTCAAATCAGTACTCACGCCTTGGCCGCGCCATACATGATCCCGCCCCACGCTCCGTAAAAGCTGCTCATCGAGCCCGTGAGGGCGATAGCCCTCAGCCCCGGGTCCTTGCGCTCATCATGGGAAAAGTACCACAGCGCAATCCTGACCGTGTAAATGACGCCGACCAAGTCAATGTCGAGCGTCTTCATGTTGGGCTTTTGCGGCGAGTCCTGCGGGACATCCTCCTGGCGCTGGTCGATACGTCCCATCTCGTTCACGCCCGCGTTGGGGAGAACAATGTCAATGGACCCAAAGGTGGACTTGCCGAGGCGGAAGAGGGCGAGCTGGTCGTCCCAGTTTGTTACGTCGCAGCGGGCCGTGACAACGCATTTCCTGCGGTGTCAGTGCTCGGGTCGCATTTCACAGTAAGCTTGAAGCTGCTCGCCCCGCGGACTAGCCAACTTGCACACTCACTCGCCAGACTGCTCAACAACCATCTTCTCGGTAGCCTCCATCCCCTTGAGGTCGACATCACCGAGCACGACGTTGGCGCCAAGCTTTGTAAACTCGAGAGCGGTCTCGCGACCAAACCCGCTTCCTGCGCCTGTGATAATGATCGTGCGGCCTACGAGCCTTTTGGCGTGCTCGTAGAGCATCGTGTTGGAGAGGGAGGGCATGGTGGGCGCTGTGTCGTGGGAGAAGTGTTAGGGAGAGTTTGTCGATGTTCAGTTGTACGAAAGCGAGTTGAGAGCTTGGGGAGCCGAGACAGCGTGAGCAGGGTCGCCGTAAATGTCGGAGAGAGTATGAAGACGAGAGGTTGAGCGGTGTTTTGCTGCAACAACGACGCGGTGGGGATGTGATTGAATGAGAGCGCCGAGTGAGATCCGGACAAGGAGATTGCCGGGGACGGACATGGCCGTGACAGTGGGAAAATTGATTCCGCTAATCAGGCATTAGAAATCGGCTCTGGTCGTTACCCGGGAAAGTCCTAATCAAAGACTGATCAGTTTTTGTATTGATAATTGTGATGAGCTCGGTTGATACTCGGTCGCCGGTGAGGTGCATACATGCATGCATGGAGCATGATAGTAGTCTGAGCTCACTGTGCTCGTGTATGCTTCGGTTTCGCCATAGTGTCACTGCCACCAGCTTGGGCAATGGCAGGGTGAGGACCTCTTGCTTTGGAGTGGTCATGATGGATAACGGATCATCAAAGTGTCACTCAACATCATCCTCCTGGCCTTTCACCTTTACCTCTTGCCATCATCTTCTGGACGCGCCACCGCAGGCTCAGTCAGCGCCAGATTCCGTTCTAAAATCCTCTTCCTGTAATGACAATTGAGCCATGGTCTATGTCTATTGTCCACAAGGTGTTGGGTCAGTCGAGGAGGCCATCTGTGGCTTAGCATTTCGTAATCTCCGACCACCGTGCCGAGCCTATCCTGGACGCCGTCAACTTTGCACAACGAAAGCCTCTTTCTTCCGAGCAAATGCCTCTGCAGTGACCATGACCGCAGAGACCACGAGACCACGACCAAGACAGACCGTTACGCGGGGAGTCACCACGCACTAGACTGGCCGTGAATCACTCGGATCATGACCCCTTGGACCGCAAACTCCGCGCGGGCAGCGGTGAGCGGCATGGCCCACTCTCAAGCATGCGATAGCCAGCTCCGACCCGCCAGCTGGTAATTCATTCCAGGACTCGCCCAAGACAAATACGAGGCCGTAATCGAGCATTCCCATGCTGCTGGCGTTACTGCCCTCCGAAGCCCCGCCTTCCACCCAGGGTCAGATAATCAAGCCGAATGAATCACTGCGGATGCCTCAGCACGAGCAGCGAACGCCACAGGGGTGCGGGATGACTCTGGTATGTCTCTCGGAGCATCCCACTGTCCTGGGCCAGTGCATGCACGGCCGCGGAACAGCATCATCTGCGTGCACATGAGCAAGGAAGTCTTTGGCATTCCCCCGACCCAGGGCAGGAAATTAAGGGATGACGGGTCAATTCCACTCGAGTGGTCCATCACCTCTTGCACATGTCCCAAACGTTGATTACACTCTGCTCCCTCTCTGTCGCCCATTGCTGATCGCCGTCAATCGCGCCGTGGCGGAACGGCTGCTTTTGCAGCGTGGGAGGCGCCAGTTCCCGCTCTGACTGCAGATGCAGGCTGCCGTTGCTTGTCTCGCCCGCGCATGGGATGTATTCCCACAGAGCGGCACTGAGTCTGCTGCTGACAGGTGATTCTGCAGTCTGTGACACTCCTTTACTCACTGGGCACTCTTGATCTTGACTCTTCACACTTGTTCTCAGCTGTCGATCAGCCTTACGGTCCCAGTGCTCGACGCAGCAATGCAGACGTCCAACGCAAACTCGTCCGCCGACGGCTTTGGCTTGCGGCGGCGCACGCCCGCCAACGACGAAGTCGACCCAGAACCAGACCACTACCCCGAGGACGCAACAGAGGATCGTGAGTTCTTCTCCCATTGCGAGCCAAAACTAACCCCAGCGACACTAAACTACCAACCCCTCGAGGTGTATCTGCACTACGCGGCCCTCGAGCGCCAGTACGAGCTGCACGACAAGCGCCCCGTACCCGACGCGCCGTGGACGGTGCTCTTCAAACGCGTCACGGGCGACGGCGTGCCCGTGACCCCCAAGTCCGAGGGCCAGCGTTTCCCCACCCACGCCAAGCAGCTCAGCTCTGCACTGCACGGGGTTGGCCAGCGGTTCTCGTCCTGGCGCGGTGGCATGGCCGTGCCCGCCGACTCACATCGGTTGAGTGGCGGCACGGATGCCACGGGGCACAGCCGGTCTCAATCGGGAGAGGAGGGCAAGGCCGCCGCGAATATCGAGATGCTTGAGCGGGGTCTGCCGAGCCCAAGCCGTAACCCGAGTGGGATTCTCGTGTCGCGGGCTGAAAAGGAGACTGTGTATCGGTGGGTCTCGACGAACGAGCAGCGCTGATGACAGGCTCATGCGCGTGGCCTCGTGGCAGGTTGTGTTTTATCTCATCATGACCGACATGGCCGGTTGGTTTACCGCGCCACAGACGTTCAACCTGTTGGGTTATGCCCCTGGCGTGATGGTCTACACGGCCTTCTATCTCCTGGCCTTTGGTAGCGGCCAAATCCTGTGGAGGCTCTACCTCCGCCTCGACAGCCAGCGCTACCCTGTCAAGTCGTATGCCGACTTGGCAGAGCGCACCTTTGGGCCCGTCGGCAAGTACGTGTTCAACACGTTGCAAACCTTGCAGCTCATCCTGCAAGTCGGCATGTTTCTCATCATGGACGGGCACGGCTTGAGCGAGATTATCGACTTTAAACTCTGTTTCCTCGCCCTCAATGTCTTTTTTGCTCTTGCCGGCATCGCCTTGTCCCAGTTCAGGACCCTGCGCAACATTGCCATTGTTACGCACGTCAACCTCATGGCCAACATTCTCGTCATGATCATGATCATGTTTGGCGTAACGCTGTACGACCCAGTACCCGCCACGAGCGGGCACGCCGACTTGTCGGAACCGATTCGCACCAGCGTATGGGTGCCAGAGACGACCAAGGGGTGGTACCTCCAAGTATCTGGCCTGCAAATTGCAGTCTTTGCCTACGGCGGAGCAACAATCTTTACCGAATTCATGGCCGAGATGCGCCGCCCACGCGACTTTTGGCGTGCTGCTCTCACGGCCCAGTTTGTCTGCTGGGCCCTCTACCTGCTGTTTGGCCTGTTTGGCTACTCTATGTAAGTCGCCTTCCCCTGTCTTAGCTGACCATCAGCCAAGGTCAATACACGTCCATCCTCCCCACCATCAACATTGCGAACCGCGCCTTCCAAGGCATGACCAACATTATCGGCCTGTACTGCTCTGCCGCTGTTGGAATCCTCTACTCGCACATCGGGTGCAAGGTCCTCTACCGCCTCGTCTGCCGCGGCGTCTTCAAGGCCCCCTCGCTCACTACCCGTGGCTCAAAGCTCCCCTGGTTTCTCACAACGTGCGCATGGTGGATCCTCTGCTGGGTAGTCGGCAGCGCAATCCCCAACATAGAGGACATTAACACTGTCGTCGGATCGGTCTTCATTCTCCAGATGACCTACTCGCTGCCCCCGCTCCTGCTTCTCGGCCACTGGATCCAAGTCGACGCAATAGAAGGCGACGGCCAGTGGCGCCCGGGAATCGAGCCATACTCGAACCGCGCAGATACGTGGTCCCAGTGGAGCAGGTGGAAGCGCGGCCTCTTCCCCAAGTGGTACCTCAAGCTCGGCCTCGTGCTGCTGTCCGCGGGCATTATTGCGCTCGCAGTCATGGGGCTCTGGGCGGGCGTGCTCCAGGTCCAGGCGAGTTATGCTAAAGGCGCCCTGGTCGCGTTTTCGTGTGATGCCCCGACTGCGCACACCAAGTAGTGGCGTGGGCAGTGTTGTTTTGATTGAGTCGCCTTGACAGATTATTCACGCGTGTGTCGATAGTTTAGCACGATCATGTGCTTGTACATGTCATGATAGTACAATTACAGTAGGACATTGCATGACATGCGTCAGTATCTCCTGGTCAGGCTGTGTACATGGCACTAGTCCCAGTTTCAGGCCATCCTCAGGTCGATTGACCAACCCGCTCGCTCGAATCGCAATTCCTTCATAAACTGTCTGTATTAAGTACAACGAACTATAAAACGAGTGTAAACATCCGCCTCCTTACCACCACCGCCTATACACGCCTGGACCAGTCGTGGGGCTTGGCAGCCGCAGGCCTAGCCGGCTCCTCGTCCTCATCGTCGCCGAGGGTATGCCACGGGTGGCTCTGCGGGGCCACGGGGTCGGCCGCGCCGCGACCGACGCCGACGCCGTCCGCCGACGAGATGGACTTTTTCTTTCCGCCGAGCGGCGACAGCGGGATCTGCTGCACCATGCCCTTGGGGCTCTTGGGGGAGGTGGGCGAGCCGAGCGGCGACTTGAGGCCGAACCCGTAGCGCGTCTGGCCAGGTGGGGTGTGGGGGCGCTCGGGGTCGTCGTCGGGCGTAAACGTCGCGTCGGTCGACATTGTGCGGCGGCGGCGCTTGGCCAGGCGCTTTTTCTTGTTGTAGTGGTGCAGGCCAATCATGGCTAGGATGGCCAGAGCGGCGACACCGCCAATGACGCCGCCAATGATCGCGCCCTTGTTGACGGGCTTTTTCGTGTTGGCGACCTCGTTTGAGCTGCCGTCGCTGACGCCGTCGCCGTTCTTGTCGTCCCACACTGGCCACTGGATGTTCTGGCTCTGACTGACGGGTCAGTGACGCCGAGCGCGAGGTACTTACGCAAAGCTGGAGTAATACGTGACGCTCTGGATGGGGAAGCCCTCGGGGTTGTCGTTTCCGACCATCTTGAGACTCCACATCGCGGACGGGTCGAGCGGCGTGAATGCAAAGATACTGTCGTCAATCATCGGGCTGTAGGTGTTTCCCTGAATGATGGGACCGTGTGGAGCCGAGCCGAGGGAGATGATCTCCACAGTGTACGGCCCGCCGACGGGGGTGACGAGACCGCGCACCTCGAGGAAGGAGGTGTTGGCCGGGATGGGAATCTCAAACGTGGCCTTTGTCTGGGTCACGTAGGCCTGGCTGGCAATGTATTGGTCATTGTCTTCGTTGGCTACTAACCAGTTAGCACGCCGGTATCGCACAAAGCGCTCACCATTGGCAAGAGGGGCAATAGGGTAGCCGGGCGAGCCGCCCTCGCGGGTAATGACCCAGCGCGAGTTGGGCCTGAGCTGCACGGCATCGTCCTCGGTCTCGCCTGCAGAGACAATAGCGTTGTCTTTGTAAGCTGTGACGTCCGCCCACGTCGCGCTGCACGCCGTCAGCCACACTCTTAGCTACTGGGCAACTCACGCATGGGTCAACATGGCAGTCACAAACTTGAGCCTCGTGACGTTCCAGTTCCGACCGCCAACGTTCGACTTGAACGTGACGCCGTAGCGCGAAAAGTCGAGCGGCCCAGAATCAGCCAGGCGGTCCCCCTGCGGCGCAGCCATAGAGGTAATGTTGCTGCCATCGGCAAAGTTGTCAATCAGCAGCCCCGGAGCCGACGACCCAGCAGCCCAGCTCTCCATGTGGCCCAGGATCCACATCTGCGTCCCCGTAAACGAGAGATAGAACCCCGCGCCGCGCGTCCCGGCCTGCTTGTCCGAGCCCATCCCGTCGCCGGTCCAGTGGGCCGAGACACCTTTACCGACGAGCGCGGAAAAGTTGCGCGGACCGCCCCCGTTGCTGCCTGCGGCCGGGTAGGCGGGGACGGTGCCCGTGCTCTCGTTGTAGGTCGTCGTCCAGTCCGAGCCCGTGCCGCTGGGGGACCACTGGATGAAGCCTGCATGGTCGCTGACGCTGTAGTCAAAGGCGAGGAGCTTCATGTCTTGGGCCTCGAGGGCGGCCTCGTCGGCGATCTGCCGCTTGGTGGGGCCGGCGGCGAGGCTGCTAGCGGCTAGCGCTAGGAATAGGATTGACTGCAGCATTTGTCGTTGCAGCAGTGGATGGATGGGATCGTTGTGAGGGAGGAAAGATGACCTTCGGTCTGGGGAATGCCCTTTTGAGCAAGCCAGGCAAGAGAGATCGAAGCAAGAAGCGCACTCCAGCACAAGACGTCATATCCGCAGTGTTGTCATTAATCACGGGGCCGGCATCGTAGTCGTACTGGGGTGAGTTCGGTGACGGATTCTCAGCTTCCGAGGTAATGTTGGGGTCAGTCATCTGACTACTTCTTCTCGATGTCTATCTAGGCACCGGCAGGCGGTCCGCCCAAGGCAGCCACTGCTCGTCGAGATGGCTGGGCCTCATGCAAGCCAGTTTTCTCGGCCGGGAGCCCGATAACGACACTTTTGGTCCTAGTCTTGTCGGCTCCTTCCACCCGTGTCCTCTGGTTTGTTCATGCTCACGGTCGTGGCATAACACTGGTACGCGGCGGATGGAGGATGGAGCATTGTAGGTAATCAGTCAGAGTGGGCAGGAACTTGATATGGCCGGACGACCCTCGACCCAGGGTGCGGGACTGTGGGGCAGGACACGACAGGGGTAGATAAGAGATTGAGCCTCGAGTAGTGTATGCGAGAGATACACCCAACAGGACTGCCATGCTACCCCCAGCCGCTGTAGCACCCTGCACGCAAGCAGGTGGCATAGATGACCACCGGGCATAAGTACAATGCATGTGCTGGGGGTACCAGCAAACCCCAAGTCACGTGCCCCACCAAGCCGAGAGCCCAGCTTCAGACTCGAGTACGTCAGAGATACTCTACAGTCTCGAGCTCAAACCTCTCCTCCCCCACCTCGGCCATGTACTCTGCACTGGTACAAAGCCGAATACGCTCCAACACTTGGGTAATAGCCCCCTGCTTACTGCTCGGAATCTCGACTCCCTCGTGGGCTAAAACAGCCTGAACGGCATCCGTGTTGGGCGCGACGTTGGTGAACGTCAAGTGCATCCCGGGTTGGGGCCTGAAACTGATCTCGTGACCCACCACAACGTGGATAGAGTTGAAAAATGTTCTGAGAAAGGTGGTGGCAATGTGCTCGACGCCGACGATGAGAAACTGGATGTGGAGCGGGGCGGTGGTGATGAGTTCCACTAGACGAAATATTGTCTGGGGAGGCTCAAAGCCTTCGTCCACGACGCCACCCAGGTCGATGCGGGTGTAGCAGGGGACCGTGAAGATGACTCGCCTAATGCTTGAAGCTGACAGGTCCGGAATGATCTCGAGAACGTGGCTGTTCATGCCTTTCATGTTGATGATGACCGTTTCGCAGCCCTCCGGAAAGGTTCGCTTTGCGGCAGCAGGGCACTGCGCGCCATGTGCTTGAACAGTTTGGGGAGTCTTGTTGCAAAACACGGCAATGACTGGTGCCACCACTGGAACGTATGAAAGAGTCCCCGTGTCAAATGGGGCCGTGAGGCGTAGTAACTCTAGATGGGGAAAGGCCGAGGCGAGAAGGGAGAGGTCGCATGGCACTGGAACGGGCCCAGCAATCTGGAGAACGCGCGTGTTGGAAGTCAAGCGGAGTCCTGGGTGAACGGGAAGCAGTGACCAGGATAGCGGGCAAATAGTACGAAGACCTGGAATACGCATGATGGTATGGTAGATGGCCGAAGATTCTCCGTCGTACACGGCCAAAGGGTTGTGGGACAGGGAGGGATTGTCTTTCGAGGAGCGGATAGCGCGGACGTTGAGCGAGTGTGGACCTGCGTCTTCCCAAACGAGGACAAGACTTCTGCATTGAAGCAAAACTACACGAGCTTTAAGACGACGGCATGTGGAGCGAACTGATACCCAAGTCGTCCACGAGGAAAAGGACAGAATGTTGTCGATGATGTGCGGAAAGCTGGCTTCTGTGAGGACTGGTGTGGTTGGCATACGACTTTTGGCGAGCGTGCGAGGTACGGCTGATGCTTTGACTTGCATGAAGCGAGAGTAAGATGAAAGGATGAAGTGACAGTGGACGAAGCAGAGGATGTGTTGATGGGCTGGGGGTTGTCGGTGGCGCAGGGCCCGGGCGCGAGTGCACAGTGTCCTTCCACTGGGGACATTGCCATTCTCCTTTCCCAGTCTGAGTCTGATGACTGGAATATCTATACTATCTCATCTATGCAGCTACCTGTCTGAGCCGAGCTTGAACTCATGCCCAGCGTCGAGGTAAATGTTCACAACAATGCCCAGTTAACTGCGGAGCATAGTTGGTCCGCATGTGGATGCGTGCCTGAATGCACTACTTGACCTTGGTGTTTCTTTGTGGCGTCTCCCAGGTCTTCAAGATAAAGAAGAACATCGAGTGTGCCAGTGTGCCAGTGTGCCGAGGTGGGCTATTCATTGCGTGGAATCAGAATATGCAGAAGCATATCGTGAGTGTCTCTGGAAGTGTAGGCGTACACGGAGATGAACATGGGGCGTGAGGAACGCATGGCCGCGTTGAGGCTGCCACACGACAGCACACTGCCAGTTGACGGCCATCTCGGCCCCGTCAATGCCCTCTTCCGCAACGAGTATGCCTAGTGAGTTGGGCAAGAGCAGTTTTACTGCAGGGAGTGTTCAGCATGCATGTTCGCTGTGGGTGGTGGTGAAGGGGCGCAAAGGAGTAGAGTGTTTCTGCTTCCGCGTACGTGTACACCTTGTCCCTCGACCACTTGATACTTCTCACTTGTACTCTTTACCACTCTCAACATCATCACCATGTTCACCTACAGCACCCATCCCCACATCTTTGACGCCATCTTCACCCATTGCTCCTGGGGAACCCTCACCCGCCTCCGCCTCGTGAGCCGCCTCATCAAGGCCGCCGTCGACCACATCCAGTGCGCCCACCTCGTCCTCACTAGGTCCCACACCCAGAAATCAGTCCTAGTGCACGCCTATCCGGGCCCAAACGACATGTCCCCTTGGGAAAACAACATGGTACGCGTACCCGCTCTCAAGCCAATCAGTCCACTCTCGTGGTCGCAGCTCCCGCCCCACCCGAGCCTCGAGCTCGTCTCCGCCACGCGCACTCTCGATGTCTGCGGGTTTGTGCCGCCTTCCTGCGACCTCACTCTTCTGGCTCCAGCCTTTGCCAACCTCGACACGCTCCGCATGATCCCCATCGAGGGTGGCGGGTATACGCCATACTTTCCTTGCCCAGCCCGCACGCTGGTGCTCTTCACCACTGAAGAGGCGGAAACTCCCGACCCGGACATGTACGACAACTATGATTTCGACGATTTCGACGATTACGACGATGAAGAGCCTCAACTCTGTCCACCCAAAGCCAGCGCTCGCATCCCGAACAAGTGCACCAAGATCATCATCAACATGAAAGGCAGCGACATTCCCATTGCCGACATGTATCACGGCGTCGTCGACCTCCCCGCCAGCGTCACCGACGTCACGATCGTTATCCCCCTCTTCAAGCGCCTTCTCCCCGGGGGCCACGTCGGGCGCATCGCCGAACGCATCCTCATCATGGACACGATCGAGCTCATCATGGGCCGCGAGCCGTGCACGCAGTACACTGTCGTCGGCCTCGAGTCGGTGCGGCCCGGCTACACCGCCGTGTTCAAGCAGCGCATGTGGGCGTGGTGCCAGCAGCACATGGATTTCAACGACGAAAAAAGCGAAGACGAGGATACTATCGAAAAGCTCAAGAGGCTCCAGGGACTCGACGTGCCTATCAAGCCCGCGCGGCGCGACAAGATTGACAAGCTCCTCAGCATGGCGAGTCTGCTCACGCGCGACGCGTATGTGGCAAAGGTCGGTTGGGAGCAGTTTGCCCTCGAGACTTATGAGGAGCTCTAGGCTCGGTAGCGTGAGAGTGAGGAAGCTCTGCGACCTGATAGCTACCACTCAATGGAAAACGCGTATTGACAGATCTCGCCAGAACCATCGAGACCAAACACTGAATGTCACTCACACAAGCTCAGCAACGGGTTACATCTACTGGGCACCGATGCTGCATTGTGGCATCCAAAGCTTGCTTCTAACTCTCAGAGCATCTTGAGGGCATACATTAGACTGCTGTCTTCATGGGCAGCTCAAAGCCGCCCCAAACAACGTCCAGACTGCACCCTGCTCCTGCCTGCAACTTGAATCAGCATCACCCTCGCGCCGCCAGCTGCCAAACATCAACAGGCATTGTGGCGGAGTGGTTAACGCGATTGACTCGAAATCAATTTCCTTCGGGAGCGCATGTTCGAATCATGCCAATGTCGGTTCTTCCTTTGCTTTTTGCTGCTCTCTCTCGTGTGTTGGCGTCTTCCTGCTCGATGTTTGAGAGTTGATTGACGGTCAAATGGAGATCTGACTGATGTAGGGGGCTAATGGCGTTACAATTCCTTTTGACACTCACCGCCCAGGAGCCCAGGAGGAGACTTTATGAATGTTGTTTTCACAGCCAAGCTCTAGCTAGTCACAAAGTGATGTTCGAGAGCTCGCATGTCTGTACTGTTCTGCACTCTCTTGTGTGCCGCACTATAGCTTGCGCTGTCGCTTGGGGACAGCTTATTTTGTGCATTCATCGGCGCCAAGGAGGTCGCCCTTCAAACAACCCGCAGCTCAAGCTAATGACCATGTATAGGTCTGCAAGTCAACACCGGGGTGCATATACTCTGCATGCGCGTACCCAAAAGGACAGTACAAAGCACGCCATGCAGTATCCTACCCACCATGAACACGGAACAACAACTGTACAGCGACGACGAGCTCGGCGTTGAGCGTCGTTCGGCGATGACCGATCTCGGCTTGGGCGATTGTACATAGCCGGACTCGACGGCCGAACAACGAGCTCAACCCCACATCTACATCTCTTTCTTTCACTCTGCTTCACACCTGGCACATACGCAGCCACAATGGTGCAGTCACAGAGTAGGTCCCCTCATCGTCACAGCCACTAACCCCAGACCGCCCACTGCGCATCCTCATAGCGAACCGGGGCGAGATCGCGATCCGCATCCAGTCCTCCATCCTTGCCCTCGGCCACGTCCCGCTCGGCATCTACACCTCGGCGGAGGGCACACACGCGCCGCACCTGCTCTCCCTTCCGGCCCAGTCCCGCATTCTCATTCCCGGCCACGGTGCACGCGCCTACCTCGACATCCCAGCCCTCATCGCCGCCGCCAAGGACGCACACACCGACGCGGTGATCCCCGGCTATGGGTTTCTGTCGGAATCCCCCGAGTTTGCCCAAGCAGTCGCTGACGCGGGCATGATCTGGATTGGTCCCCGGCCAGAGACGCTCGAGCTGTTTGGCGACAAGCATGCGAGCAAGACCTTTGCCAAAAAGTGTGGCGTGCCGGTCCTGCCGTCGACGTCGAGTGATGCGTCCTTGGAGGAGATTCGTCAGTTTGCGACCACGCTGCCCAAGGGGTCAAAGGTGCTGCTGAAAGCGCTTGAGGGTGGTGGTGGACGCGGTATTCGCATTGTCAACGACTTGAGCGAGCTGCAAGAGGCCTACGATGGGTGTCGGCGTGAAGCCGCGGCAGCCTTTCCTAGTGACCGCGTGTTTGCCGAGCCATTTCTCACTGGCGCGCGTCACATCGAGGTCCAGGTGGTCGGTGACGGCAAGGGCGGTGCGCGTGCCATTGGCGAGCGCGAGTGCAGGTGAGTGCATGAATGCATGGACACAGCTGATGGAAAGTCTACAGCGCCGCCATCAAAAGCTCATCGAGCTCTGCCCTTCCCCCACCCTCGTCGGCCTCCCTGCCCTCCGCGCAGCCATCATCAAGAGCGCCCTCGCAATGGCCAAGTCCGGCAAGCTCCTCTCGCTGTCCACGTTTGAATTCCTCGTCCTCGCCCCCACCCCCAACTCGAGCGACAAGGGCCACTACTACTTTCTGGAATGCAACCCCCGCCTCCAAGTCGAGCACACGGTCACGGAAGAAGCCTATGGCGTCGACCTCGTCGCAGCTCAGATCTACCTCGCGCTCGGCACACCGCTCGACCGCGCCCTCCCACCCACTCCGGACGTCGCGCCGCGCGCCGCGCTGCAGCTGCGCGTCAACGCGGAAAAGTTCCAACCCGACGGCAGCGCGACCGGCACCACGGGCTCGCTGCGCGTGTACGCACCGCCCGGAGGCCCAGGCGTGCGCGTCGACGCCGCGGCGCACGCCCCGCTAGGCGGCTCCTCGGGGACGTACAAGCAGAGCCTCGAATTCGACTCGCTCGTCGCCAAGATCATCATCGTCGCGCCAGACTACACCGCGACGATCGCCAAGGCCCACCGCGCACTGCTCAGCCTCAAGCTCGCCGGGGTGACGACCAACCGGGCGCTCCTCCAGGCGCTCGTCGAGAACACCGCCGTCCGGTCCAACACGGGCGTGCACACGCGCTTTGTCGAGTCCCACGCCGCCGCCCTGCATGCCCGCGTGCAGGAGATTGAAGCCGCGTGGGCCGCCGAGGACGCCGCAGCGGGCATGGCCGAGGAGGCCGAGGAGCACGCGGCCGACCTGCCCCCCGCGGGCGCCGGGCAGGCGTACATCAAGGTCCACCTGCCTGGCCGTGTTGTGAGCTTTGGGCTCAAGGTCGGCGAGGCGATCAAGGTGGGCGACAATGTGGCGATTCTCGAGAGCATGAAGATGGAACACACTGTGCGGTCCGACGTCGCGGGGGTTGTCGTCAAGACGTATGCTGGTGCGGGGGACAATCTCGCGGACGGGGAGGCGGTGGCGCTGGTCGACGTCGACGCTGGCGCGACTGCCGACGCGGCTGGGGCCGGTGCCGGGGACGAAAAGGTGGATCTCGACGCCAAGACGTCACTGCTCCAAGAGCTCGAGGACGTGCGGACCGAGATGGACGACTACAGCAAGACCCGCCTCAAGGCTACGACCAAGCGGCACGCGCGCGGGTTCCGTACCGCGCGGGAAAACTTGGCGGATCTCGTCGACTATGGCACGTTTACAGAGTATGGCGACTTGGTGCTTGCTGCGCAAAAGACACGGTTGTCGCCTGAAAAGCTCGCTGCGACGAGGAACGACGGTATCATTGTCGGCTGGGGCAGGATTGACGGCGCGCGGGCCGCGGTCATCGTGTACGACTATGGGGTCCTGGCCGGCACGCAGGGGTACTATCACCACTTTAAGATGGACCGGCTGTTCAAGAACGTGCTCGACAACCCCGCGCCGCTCGTCATCTACGCCGAGGGCGGCGGTGGCCGCCCCGGAGACGTCGACACGGAGAACGTCAAGGTGTCTGGCCTCACCACGCCGAGCTTCACCCTCATGGCGCACATTAACGCGCGCGGGATCCCGATCATTGGCGTGGCGAATGGATACCTGTTTGCCGGCAACGCGGCCAACCTGGGCACCGCTGACATTATCATCGCGACGGACGCAAAGGGGACGTCGATCGGTATGGGTGGCCCGGCAATGATCGAGGGCGGCGGCCTCGGCGTCGTCGCATCTGACGAGGTAGGGCCCACGCGCACGACGCACATGAAGAATGGCAACGTCGACGTCGTCGTGCGCAACGAGGAGGAAGCCACTGCCGCCGCCAAAGCGCTTGTTGGCTTCTTCTCCCCGCGCCCGCCCGCAGACCACACCGTCCCCGACTCGCAGTACTACACTCGCGACGTGCGGCTGCTCCGGCACTCTATCCCCGACGACCGCAAGCGCGCGTACGACATGCACGGCGTCCTCGACCTGCTGACCGACGACGCGACGCCGTTCTTCGAGATCGGGCCACACTGGGGCGCGAGCTTTATTACAGGCTTCATGCGCGTCCGCGGCGTGACCGTCGGCGTGCTCGCCAGCAATGTGCTCAGCCCGCTCGGCGGTGCGATCGACGCGGCGTCAGCGCGCAAGGCGGTCCGCTTCACCAACATTCTCACAAAGACCCGCGTAGCCCACCTGCTGTGTATCTGCGACACACCGGGGTTCATGGTCGGCCCCGAGGCGGAGAAGGAAGGCGGCCTGCGCGACTTTGCAGCCTACTTTGCCGCCGCCGCAGCCTTCACCGACTCTGGCGGCCGCATGTTTGGCGTCACGGTGCGGAAAGCCTATGGCCTCGGCGCCCAGGCCCTGCTGGGCGGCAGCGCGCTCGTGCCCTTCCACTCTGTCGCGTGGCCGTCGGGCGAGTTTGCGCCGATGGGTATCGAGGGAGCAGTCAAGCTCGGCATGAGCAAGGAGCTGGCCGCGATCGCCGACGAGGCCGAGCGGAACCGGACGGAACAAGCCTATGTTGACAAGATGTACGCGCGCGGCCGCGCGCTCAACGTCGCCCAGGTGGCGGAGATTGACACGGTTATCGATCCGGCAGAGACGCGCGACTGGCTCGTTCGGTGTCTCGATAGTGTTGAGCCGAGGCGTGGGCTGGCGGACAAGTGGCGCCAGGGGCGGCTGTAGGGTGCGGCACCGTAGTGAGTGTCGGGAGGACACGGACGCCGTCGTATATGGTCGTGTGCATGTTATTTGTATGTTTCGCGACCCTCGCCAGGGCTTAGCAGCAGAACAATAGTATCTGCAGAGGACAAAGGCTGTTCAAGCTTGTAATTACCTGCGGTGGCGTCGGGGCATCGGACGGAGAATCGGGTCATCTAGCCGGCGGTTGGAGAGGTGCACGAGGACATGGCTAGACGGTGCACAAACGTGTATGATTGCTGTGGATATTCTTGGTGTCTGGGCACTGCAGTGTCGCGTGACGTGAGCAAGGTTAGTGCTTACGGTAGTCGCCGCAGCTGTGACGCTGTCGAGGGAGAGTCAGCTGTTGGTGTTGTAGTTGAAGCAGTAGATGTCGATGGACGAGGGTTCAGTCCTGCCGCCGCCACCCAGGCACCGATGACTCTTGTCGTTCCCATTGTGTTCTCTCGCCAGCCTCCTCCTGCTCGACTGCCATTGCAGGGCTGGATCCTATGCATCTAAGCGCACCGATGCACAATAGCCACGGACAACAGAGTCTGGGCGCGGCTGGTCTCTTGGCACGACGACGCTTGGCGCAACAGCAGCAGCTACGGCTGGTGGATGTCGAGAGTGGATGACATCAGCTGACCATCCAGTACTGTACGACATCTCGCATGCCCCGCCTCCTCTTGCTGCTGCTGCTGCTGCTCTGCCTGCCTCGTCCCGAGTCCTGTTCCGGGCCTCACAGCCGCATAAGCCGCAGTCAAGCAGCCGCAGCAGTGTCACTCATTCGCTGATCGCAGATAAGTTGGCCACCTGACCACTGACCAAACGGTGGCGACTCTTTTGACTCGACCCCCTCCAATCCTATATCTAGCTGTACCCGACTTGCCTGCCCATCCCATCCCCCGCGTCATCGCTCCACACACATACACCTACTACTACAGACCTCTACTACATCTCTTGCCTGTAGAAACAACTCGCACATCATGAGTGAGTAGCTCTGAGCTCGCAGTCTGTGCCCGAAAGCTGCCGGGCGATCACCTCCACCTTTTGGTCGCTCGCGATAAGCCCAGCTAACCCCCCGCAGCGCTCATGGACGGTATCCGACGCCTGAGCGCCTCGCAGCACCCGCAGCATCACAACTCTGCTGTTGTCGACGAGAACACTGCCCCCGGCGGTCCCCAGGCGTCCCCCCAGCCATTCATGGACAAGCTCCGCCGGCTCTCGTCAGCCGGTGACGGGCACGCCGCGCACGAGGCCCCCGTGGGATTCCACGACCGTATGCGCCGCAAGTCGTCTGCTGGCGCCGAAGAGCACCCTCCTGTCGCCGGCAACCAGTTCTTTGACCGCATGCGCCGCAAGTCGTCGTTTGGCCAGGACGAGAACGCCCACCCTGCCGGCCCGGGCTTCCACGACCGCATGCGCCGCGGCTCGGCGACCTCGAGCGGTAACGGGCAGCAGCTCGGGCTGAGCCCCCCCTCGAGCGGCGGCGGCATGTTTGCCTCGCTCGGCCGCAGGGTCAGTGTCGACCCGGGAGCCGTCTCCCAGCTCGAGGCCGCCGGCTACGACCGCTCCCGCGCCATGCACCACCTCCGCGCTACCGGTGGTGACATTGAAGAGTCGTCGCGCCAGCTCGGCCACGAGAAGCACTGCCAGCGCAACGGCTGGTACGACACGAGCCACTATGACAACAACTGCCCCGTCTGCCAGGAGCGCGGGCCCCTCGCTGGTTCCGGCCACGTCTTGACCAACACGGCCGAGAAGGATGAGTGTAAGTCTTGCACCGCTTGCGACCACTGACGCCGCCGCAGCCGCCATTGCCTAAAGACAGGATGAGCAAGCACTGCCCCCAGGGGTACATCAAGCCAGCACAACGAGCAAAGACCAGAACACCCCCCTCCCCCAACCTAATGAGCAAGTGCACACCTTCTCTCGGAAGCAGCGAAAGCGGAAAACGTAGAAGACCAGCGCGCAAATTTACAGTAGTTGTACATGAAAGATGAATCCAGCGTGGCCAGAAACCTGCGAGCCGGAGGCCATCCGCTTCCCCTCGCGCTCTCACCTACTCATGGGTGCTGCTCACTGCTCACACCTAGCTCTTCGCCGCGGTGCCCACCTCGGTTGGTGGCAAGAGGCGGCCAACTCCGCCGAGGACACGGCGCTGAGACCCGTGTCACTCTGCACTGGCGTTACGTGCAGCACTCGCTCGTCGGCTTACTCATGCATCTACCAGGCCAGCAACATGCATATGCCGACGACGACGCTGTGTCCCTGCGTGAGAACATGAACAGGCGGTAAGTGCATGTAGGTATGACGTAACCAAACACATCTACTTGTTCCGCGCGTTCCGCCTTTGCTCGCAGGTCATCATCGTCTGTCTGCTCCACTTGAGATGACGACGAGCATGCACTTGACATGTGCGATGGCAGCGGTGCTAGCGAGCGAATCGATGGGCGAGCGAGAGGCTGGGAGTGGATGATGGGGGGCTGGGGAGTTGGCGGGGTGTAACGCGGCATGCGCTCCTACTGACGGGCAGCAGTGCCGAGAGGTGGTTTCTTGGCAGAAGGTCGCTCACTTTGTGTCCACCGACATTGGTTTTGATCAGCTACACTACTCTCACAGAACAGCATACTTTGGGCCAGGTTCTGATCCTTCCATCCTGCCACGGAATGCTGAACATGAACCATTCATCTCGGAAAGACACCAGTCAACGGAACGACGAGCCAGCCACAGTGGTGCCTGATATCGGCCAGCAAGACAAGAGCACGACACCCATGTGAGTATTCACGCCTATCTCTGCCGCGGAGAGGCGTTTTATGCTCAGAAGGCGCTATGCTTGTGCATGTGTCGAGGTGGATTCGTCTTCTATGGGACCAGGCCAGCGTACATGCTTGCTGAAATGTTCCTTCTGCGACACAGTGAGGTGCGGTGGTGGCTGACATGGTCAAACCTCGGCATGCTCGTCGTCGGTGGCTGTTGGGATCGACACAGACTCGTGAGGATCGGCAGGATGTATGCCCAGCATGCATCCACGGCTTACAGCTATGGTCCATCACGCTGCGACTTGCCGGATTACTGCAGCCGGCGAGCACACTGCAGCGCTCGTCCTACCCTCCCTCTCCGATCGACATCGGCCGCGTTCTGGCGTGCACCACCACAGCGGCACATCAGTCCAAAACGACTTCACTGATCGCAACTCATGCCCACTGATACTCACAATTGGCCACTGACACCTCCTCACCACGATCCTCGGGCCGATCCTAGCTCTCCTTCCATCCTCAAGCGCGTGAAGCGTCGCCCAGCTCAACCCAAACCTAGCCTTCTCTTACTTCACTTCTCCCAGTAAGAGCTCCTACATCCGCTACTCCCAGCGCCACCCGTGACCTCCTCTCCCCACCCGCCACTCTCTACGTCCTCGACATGCGCGTTCTCGACACGGGCCGGCTTGACAGTGAACGTGTCGCGCCTGGTGCGGACGGTGCGTTAATGTAGCTCTTCATGCCATTCATTAGTATCCAGTATGCGAAAGCAATGCATGCCCATGCCTTCAGACGTATGTACAACACTAATCCTTCGTCGCTACTCGTTATCCATGCCGCGATCCTGCCTCAACTAGTACGCGCTCCCCACAGCACTCACATCAATGCCGTGCTTCTTGCACAGCTCGGGGTACCACTTTGCCGCGACGTCGCGATGCGAGCTCATGCGGTTGACGACGGCATACAGCCCCGGGTCCTCGGCATACAGCTGCGCAAACTGGAACCCCGTCGTGTCGGTCACGACCTGCTTAGGTTTCTGCGCAAGCACCTCCTCGGGGATGGGGGTGGGGAAGAGCTGGCGATCGAGGCGCGCGCCGTGGAAGTATGCAATAGAGTACCGCGGCCCCGTACCGGGGGCGGGGTTGGTGACCCTGTGGGTTGTCGCGACCGCGACGCCGTCGACGAGGTATTCCAGCCCCGTGCCAATGTTGACCACAAACGACCCACGCAGCGGCGTCGCGTCGACCCAGTCCCCGGCGTGGTTCTGGACCTGCAGCCCGGCGTGGTCCGTTGCTTGATACAGCACCGTGAGGAGGTTGGCCGTGTCGCGGTGCGCGCCGACGCCCTGCGTGCCGTCCTCGGGCGCGAGCGCGTCGACCGCCGGGTACGTGATGAGCTTGGCGCGGTGCTGCATGTTGTCCATCATGTACTTGTCGAGTGCGTCGGGGGCGAGGCCGAGGGCCTCGGCGACGAGGTGCGTCAGGCGGTCGGCCAGGCCGTTGGCTTGCGTCCAGTAGGCCGAGATTACCTCGCGAAAGCCCGGCACGTCGGCGGGGGAAGGCCAGACGTTAGGGCCTGTAAGGCGCCAGTACTCTGGCCTGTCCGGCGTCCACTCGTCGGGGAGCTCGTTGGCAAAGTCAAACTGCTCGCGGTTGTCCTTTTTGTTCTTTGTAATCTCGTTGCCTTGCTGCGAGTAGCCGAGAAACGTCGGCGAGTGGATCTTGTCCGCCTTGAGCTTGGCTTCGAGCGGGAGGTTGAAGAACGCTTTCGCTTGCGCTGTTACCTCGTCGAGAAAGGACACGGGGATGCCGTGGTGGGTGACATAGAAGAAGCCGACGTGGATCAGCGCCTGTCGAAGCTCGGCAATGAACGCCTCCCTGTCAGTCTCGAGACGCGACATGTCCAGCACGGGAATGGCGGAGAAATCGACCGCGACGGTCATGGTGGCAAGGGTGTGCTTGGAGTTGAGTGAGTGGGTGATTGCAGCAGACGTTGGTGGGTATTTATTTGACTGGAATGTAACTTATGGCGAGCTCGGTGGGCAGCAGCCGGGCAACAGCTCGAGCGGGCAGTGCCGGTGAGCGGCCAACTCCTCCGGCGCCGAGCCCGCGCCACCCATGCTCTGCTAAATGTCGTCATGTGTGCAAATAGCCTGCAAGATCAACAATACGTCTTGTTATCCATGTCAAGTAAGCCAGATGCAATATCAAGTAAGCCAAAGATCTGCAGATCCATTCTGTACACAGATCACCGCCCGCACGCAGATCTGCACTGCTGCATCGCTACAAGATCATGCATAGTATCCACGCACTCCAGGCTCCATGCTTGTCTCCCTCCCAAATATCGACCTCGCTGCCCTCCCTACAAGCGATGGAGCACGTCAACGCCGTCATTGCACGCGGGCGCGGGACCTAAGCCGGGTTACACGGCAGGGCACACGCTCAACCTCTCTTCCTGCTGCAGCACCCCCGCGTCCTCGACACGGACCTGTGGCCTGCACCGGCGCGCAGCAGCGCTCGGTTTGAGCTTGCCGACATCGCCAGGCGGTGAAGGCCGCGGCAGTGGCCGTCCCCGAACGAGCCGGGCGTGTAGCTCGGAATCCACGTCGCGGTCGGCCAGTCGTTGCTGCTCAAATACTGTGACTCGAGCCAAAGTAGTTGCGATCCGGTCTGGTGCCAGATACTGTGGGCGGGGCATCTGGGTGCGGGACTTGCGTGGCTCTCCTCGGTGCCCGCTTCCGCCATATTGGTCGTGCGGGCCAAGACAAGGCGCTGGCCGTCACTGTGGGGACCTTGCTGCATTGGCACAAAGGATGCGGCCCCGTGGGTGTAAGGGAGGGTGCGGGGGTCGTGCTTGTCAATTTCAAAGGTTACGTGCGTGTCTTGTTCTACGCAGAGTCAAATCGGCCAGCCAGAGCTGACCAGAGGTTCTGTTCGTCCAACGTGTCAACGGCCAAGCAGTCGAGCCATGACACTCCACACCAGCAAGACTCGACCAGAGCTCCTCCCCACCTGCATACTGGGTGTTTGTCGTCTATGCCCAGGACTCTACTACCATACAGGACTACAAGGTCGAGGACATGTCAAGACCCAAGTCACGTGACTGTTGGGCGATGGCCGTATCTCTTTCATTATTGTTGTACCCATTGCTTGTCGTTTGTCTAGCACGCCTTGTCACTCTTCTCACAACATGCGCTCCACCTTCTACCAAAGACCAAGCCGTCCGCGCTCCATCATCGCCCCACTGATCCCAGATCTCAATGCCTGCTCCACACCCCACTCGACCCACTCGATCCCCTCTGCCATTACCGATAAGCGCCTGCAGGCAAGAGTCCAACACAGTCCATCCTTATGCAGCACTCTAGGCAGTCCTTCTTTGTCTTACCGCCATGCTCTGATCGCGAACTGACTAGATCTCATCCCCTTCCATGCAAGAACCCCCTCGGCTAACGTCTAGCGAAGTGATCAACGGTCTCACCACGCACGGCACACACACGGCTCCACTTCTGGATTGCCATCGTGCAACTCCCTTCGGCAAATGCAGAACACCTTAAACGCAGCGTCAGAGGTTTGCTTTTCCCAGTCTGAACGACATTTTTCACCTAATCTCCCCCTTTATTCCTCCCCCATCCCTCACCCCTCAACACCACATCCAACGGCTTGGCCATGACCATTATCTCCCTCAAGAGCATAACTCGCCACTCTTCCAGTCTCCACCCTCGTTGTTTACCAACTATTCGTACACCTCCCAGTGGCTGACCTCCAAAGCGATACCGCGCTAGGCACCATAGTTTCACGGCGGACGACGGCTTCGTGTTGTATAGGTGATGGCGTATGAGATACGGCGACGGCGCGTGAACATGACCTTCAGTACGCGAAGCTCGTGGTTGATAATTTCAACCGGGTCTGTGAGGAACGTGCTGAGGAAAGTCGACAATATTGGTGACCCACACCCTAAGGCTCTTTCAAGAATCGCCGCAGGTCGACTCCAAACCCGTGGCCGTCGCCGGGGTCTCCTGCTGTTGGTTATCGTAGTGCTCACGCTCTTCCGGCGTCGACTCAACAGATAAGATCGGAGGATTGAGCACCTTCACGCTGGTGATAGGTCTTCCTCAAGGTGCCTACCGACGCCCAAGGGGCCACCTGCTACGGAATACGCGAAAGTGCTAGAACACCGATCGATGCCCGCCCTCGCGTGTGGCTTCTATTCACTCGTATCTGCAAAGGCGGCAATGGTTGACGTGCGTCGGTTAGGTAGGAATGCGTCAGGAGTCCTAGTGGTGTGTCGTTCACAGGAGACCTTCACAATACCCTCTTAGCTCATCGCTGCACGGAGCAAGGGCTGGTGCAATCCGGAGCGCCTTTCCAGTGGTCCTCACGGTTTTGCGGACCACTTCGCGATAGGTTTGTTGGCCACTATCTCACCACCACCCGCGCGCGCGCCAGCGGCGTAGCTTGTCGTCCCATGTGGCCAACCTCACCTGTGAGTGTACGTCAAGGTCCTAACACCCACGCAGAGTCGTAATGAGCGATACATTTGGTCCGGACATGTTCGAAGCAGCGAGGTCACAACTGTCCCATACTTTTACCGGCCCCCTCGCCTCCGTCATACACAGTTCCCACACCAGGTGATCACGACACATGCCGATAACCAAATGGGCCTCAGCACCAAGGCCCACGAGGCAGCTGCAAAGTCCGACTGGAGGAGTTACTTGGACATGTACTGTGCCGCCCGTCCTGACGACTTGGGTAGGGTGACTCCGACGACCCAGAGCTTCCAGCTCGCCCCACTCCCCTCAAATAACGCGTCGCGTCTTGACGAACCACGTCTAGCGACAGCGCGTCCAAGGCTTGGGTCTTGGCCGACATCCTGGCGCTCCAGAACTACAGCAAGAGCTTCACCCCGAGTCCCTGGGTGGTACCAACATACGGAATAAGGTGCCCCGCCTGGAGCTGTGCCTCCAAGAGTCTTCATCATTCCGAGCAACGTGTTCCCGAATGTCAAGGACGCGAGAGCCAACCGGCAGAGCGTGGTCGGTGGCATCAGCATTGTAGGGGTGCAGTGGATCGCTGTGCCGTCGACCCGTGAACAGCGAGGTGAAGGTCGCGGACGTGTTGATAAGAGCAAGTCGGAGGTCGGCCAGGTGGGGGGGTAGGAGTGCGGTCATTGTGAACAAGAGCCTGCGGGCTGGTAAGTATCTTTCTAACCTACCACAAGCTTAATCCGTATGACGGCCGATACCTCCCGGACGTCTCTGTCAGACTCATTGGCCCTACTTCATATGCCGTGCTCGAGCAAATGGTCGACTTGCTCACTCCCGTCGTCAAAGCTTTCGGCAGCTGCCGACAGCTCTCCTACAAATGTTGGTGGGTACCACACTGAACCGGGAGTCACAGCAGCGACGAGCTGGTGCTGCATTTGTGAGCCTGCTCGCAGCTTGCAATTTTATGACCACAGACACACGACTGCGGCCACTGGTAAGATTCAAGCTGCTAACATCCAAATGGCCATGCAAGCGCCCTCTGACGTCCCCTCCAACTACCTTCGCTCACTGCCGAGCACTGACTCCTTCGCAACAATAGACTGACTACCGTGTTTGACCGTCATCCACCAAGAAGAGCATTTGATTGTTGCTGTCCGCTGCCCATCACTGGGTTTCAACGCGAACCGACCCAACCAGGTGCTGCCTGCGCGCACCTCTGTCGCCTGGCCGCCGAGGCCCACCCTACCGCCAACGCGCTGCTTTCATGCTTTTTTCTGCAACCTCAGGAGAACAGACGAACGGAGAACTGGTGGGCAACGCTGGCAACCCAAGCTTGCTCTTCACCCTAGCCGCCTGTTCCTTAAGCAATTTTCTTAAGAAGGCTCCTGGTGAGCCCATCCATGCCCCGACGAGTGAAGATGAAGCAGCTTGGACTTCAAAATGGCGGGAAAGGTTACCACCATTAAGGACCTGGAGCAGCAGTTCGTTGCCGCTTGGTGGCCGTCCGTTTTTTCCACCATGATGGTGTGGTACCCTACGAGGAAAAGGACAAAACCATTAAGACTTCACTCTACGACTTTTGCCAATGGGTCTTCGAACTGTCCCACCCGCTCACCAAAGCAGGCAACTCCGACGGGCGGGCACTGGTTTTCTGTCTACCTGCCGACACCTTATTGACGTACAGTACCGACCTGGGTTCCCCGGCACACGAAAACAAACAGCTTTTTTCTTGATATGCTCAATGGTGGTGATGCCACGGTCGGGCATGTGAAGGAATCGCCTGGCGTGACAGGAAGGGGACTTCCACGTCAATTCTAGTAGTTCTGAATCCATTGCATCATCTTGGCTGCCGTTGTGTTGATTGCAATGCCACTGCTCGCGACCACGACCTTTTGGCTTACATGGATTATTCCTGGTCGTCGCTGCCATGCCAACCCTCGCGTGCTGCCAGCTGCAGCAGCATTGCACCCATGCCCGTTAGTGCCCAACCCACACAGTTCCTCCACCATTTTCTGTCCTACCACAGCTACTCACTGTTGACCCGCTGCAGCTCCACTGCAACGTTGTAGTTGACACACTCGGTAATCAGTACCCGGCTTCGCAACAGCCTTGCCACACGTCGCACTCGGTCAACGTGATTGTCAGCGGTCGAGACAAAACGAGTGCTTCTCGCGGTCAGATTCTAGCCTGTCAATCCAGAAACACGCACATTGTGCACCTCAGATCTCAGTTTTACGCCGACCACTAGCTCCGATGCTTGGGACGCAGTGAGCCGCCACGCACGGAGCGAGTCCATGTTGCCAGCCACCGGTCCTCTTTGACGCCACTTCGTTGCATTCCCGCTCGGTCTATTCGCGATGTAACGTCTTTTGAGACAGCTCCACCAATGTCAATCATGATGTTCCAGGAATAGCGGCTCAGAAGGGTGGACAGCTTGGCCCAGACGAAGCTCCACCCTTCCGCCATCCTCGCCTTCGGAGACGACCGGTACAGAACCAGTGGCGATCGGAGGGAGAGGGTCAATGTGGGCAATGGAAGAAGCCAAAGACACATAGTCTGAGTCAGTGATGACTTTGGACTCACGCATGAGCTCTAGGGCTGCATGCGGGTCCTCAAACCGAGTCCTCCCAATAAACTATAGTCAGCGCTGTATCATCCTGTCTTGACATACCTCGAGGGCTTCAAGTGCGTGCCACTGCGAGTTCTTGCCAGTGGGGAAGTGGTCAAGAGACGAGTCGACATCGTGGGTAGTCTCCTCGGCGTAGAGAGAGTTGTACCTGTCAACAACCTGGGCAAAGCTCTCCTGGATGGTCGTGCGAGCCTTGCGAGGAAGATTGGCTACCCTGAGAGATGCGTGCTTGATCAACGTGTTCTTGACCAGGTCGTCTTTGGCAATGGCAAGGTCGACAACTGAGGGTCAGAGGTCTTCAATGACTCGCACTTACGGATCATCTGTATGCGGCGAAGCCACAATGTGTCCACCACGCCGTATCTGCCCATGACACGACTGCTTCTCCCCTCAACACTCTCGCTAATATCTTTTGCCATCTAACAAGCGAGTGGAGCCCACATGAGCTAATCTCGGAGCTAGATGCACCGGCATAAACCGCTCCAACCTCCCACTCCACATCTCAGCGTCCAGCCTGCCAATCAAACAAAGTGCCTGTGAACACCAACCCATCTTGCTGCGTAACTCGAGAACAAGACCACAGCTCCACAGCATTCATGACCAAGCTTGAGCACCCCGACCGGCAATTTGGATGCGGTTAACCTGAACGAATAGCCTTTTAAAGGTGCTACTCATCTTTTTTTTGCCTCCTCGCTCCTCATTTCTCGCCCTCAACTTAGCGCTAGCCTGGGAGGTTGTGAGGACCTCTTACCTCACGACACCATTGGGCTCCTTCACACCAGGTGTAACTGGCTGGGCCACCCTTACCATTCCTGGTCATACCGGTATAGTGCGTTCATCCGGCCCGCTCTAGCCGTGTTGTCTGGCTCTCCGCCGGTCCGGTGTCTCGATGAACCCAGGAGGCCAGACCAGCTTAGCGCAGCAGATCTGCAACTCCATGTCACATCGCACTGCAGCCCTACACCACATGGCAATCCGAGGTCAAAGCCCTGGCCAGTGTGTCCATGTCGCTGCGGACTCGGGTGTCAGCTGGCTGGGTTGATGGTGTGCCGTCGTGGCATTGCTTCCATGCTAGGTGCGGGGAAGATCCACGGAATCGCTGCTGGTAAATTTGGTTTGAGGAGCCATCTGGTCGCGCGTCGCGCGCATTTGACGAGTGTGGTTCGAGTCCATCTGAGCGTGTTGAGCCAGACATGTCCGGGAACCTGGTGGCTGGCCACGTCACCACTCACGACGAATGTCCATCAAGCATAATTGCCCAGCATCAAGAATTCTGGACGCGTGAGCAGCAGTGACCACTTGAGCCTCATGGTCTAATATCTATGTTGAAAGATAGGAGCTCCACCCTCCCAATGGTAAAACGGAATAGGGTTTGGTACTGCTTCGCCGTTGGCCTCCCTCATCATTTCTCTGACCTATGCCATCGACTTGAGAGTTTCTTTGGCATCTGGTGGCAGTCGTAGCTCAAATGGAATCACAGGCTCTTCAGTCTATGAGGTATTAGGTATACGCTCGACCCCTTCACTACCTCCACTCAAACCAAACACCTACTCTTTGGCGCTCGAATCAACATAATTGGAAGCAGCAGTGCTCATGGCGCGTTGCACACCTCGACGATCTCCGCAAAGCTCGCGAAGTGGAGATCGCTACCCACTTGGCTAGGCTGACTGTTCTTTACAATGAAGACATGGACGACATTTCTGGCATGTCGGCGACATTTCTCGACCATCGCGTCGGTGTTGCTTTCGGTCATCCCACCGCCACGAACATTGTTTGAACGGCGTCACAGTGGTGTGACAGCCATCGACGCGCTTTATCTCACACTGCCCACGCGATTTATCCTCGTCCCAGCAAACACACTGCGCCGACTGGTAGTGGTGGCGGTGCTACAAGGCGTCCCAGCGAGTGTCTTCTCGTTGGTTTCAGCGGTGGAAGGCTGGACGAGTCCCATATGACATCGGCCTCGGCAACATTCTTGTGAGACCCACAGCAAAAATATCAATATTATGGCTTGTGGCTGCTTGTAGAAGCTGGTCCAGTGATGCAGGGAGGCCTGCGCAAGAGGTGAGATCACGTTTGAGCCGGGTCGATCAGTCCGGCACAACGTTTCTGAAGTCGAGTGCAGTGCCATGGCATACGGAGACAACGAGGTTAATTGTCATTTGTCTCCTTGACAGTGCACGCCCCATTGAACACACTTGACTGAAGGAAGCAATAAGGAGGCGAGGGAATCCATTCTTCGCTGAGTGTTGAAAGTCGGGACGCGCAACGCCTTGAACGACACACATAAAGCAGTCTCCCTCCGCATGACAACGGCCCGCATCATCATTGACCCTGTTCAGAGTTTAGGCAACGCAAGGAGCTAGTGGGTCTACAGCTTTGCATGGCGTGAGTTCTCTCGGGCAAGCCGCATAGGCATTTGAGCAGCATTTTCAAGCCTGAGGCTGCCCTACCTTCCTCCGGGCAACTCCTGTACCGATCTCAACAAAGACATGGCGGATGGACCTTGATCCCAATTATCCAAGACAAGTGTCAGTACCTCCTGGCAAGGAGTCCTGTCTCGGCGTTGTTGCGCATAACCCTTCTCCGCTTCGACACTCGTCCGCCCAGCCTAGCGGTGTAAAGTTACCGGGCACCCCCAGGATCTCATAACTCCAAGTCCCGCCATCCCTTCCTGCGTACGGTGACACCAGCTGAGACCCCACGTGGTTGCTGCTGAGGTATACTGGCATGGAGCTGTTCGAGCAGTTGGATAAGTGGACCTAATTGAATCGGGAGGGATTGAAGAACCTACGATACAGCGTAAGTGACACCTCTCACCCTTGACGAGCTCGACTGGTTATGCGATGTGCTGGGCGTGGCCGGTATAAGTGTTTTGCATGCTCTGGGCACAGCACTTGGGAGTACAATACCTCGTCGTCCGTCTTTGCCCTCTCGATAGGCTTACAACCCTCACGGGATGCGCAAACGCTCATCAGGGATGGATATGAAATCAATCATTTCAGTTATGAGTCTCACATGCGATGGTTAAATTTCTCGATGGCGTCGCTCAGGAGCCCTAAAGTGATACACTATCCTCCAGCGTCTATGCAATACAGTACACCGAAGCGCCGGCCACTATCTCGCACATCATGCCGCCAATGGCTGTACCTGCTCAACCAGGACATGAGGGTAGCCCTCGCTGCGGTTCTTCGCGAGACACAATTGACCGCACCCTCTGCCACCGGCCATCGACGTAGACCAGAAATCACATAGCAGATCAGCCAAGCAGATCACGCTGTGAGTCCACTCGCCACCTATCCACTTCACTCAAGTCCCACTACCTATCCACTTCCCTCAGGTCACGCTTCGTCTTCTGGAGTAGACCCCTCCGGGACCCCTCGGGCACACACTATACTCGCAATGTCGCGCCGTGGGTTGATGCTTTCTGCGGCTATCGTCGGTTCCACAACGATCATAGCCGAGGTCGGATACAGCACATTGGCACGCTGAGAGCGCAGCGCACTGCTCGGTGACCGTCACCGAGTTCCAGAAAAATTGGCTTTGTGGGAAACCGGTGGGGAGCAGGGCAGGTGGCGCCCCGCCTAGTCATTGAGAAAAACTTGAAAGCGCCTTCTTCCTGATCGTGTCGTTCGTCGAGGTGTATGAAGGCCAGGGTAGTGCCGAATGCTGGACAGAGGTCAACTCACATCTCGACCTTGGCCAACAGAGGCTACATATCCAGCAAGCCCTGATACCCAACCAACGGGATGCCAATGTCAACTTGGATGAGGAAACACCGAACACATCACAAACATGCGCATGGACCCGTCAACTCGAAAACATGGGATATTAGCTACCGTTTGTTCGTTGGTTGCCTATTCGACTACAGGGCAACAGCTGGAAATGCATCTGCGGCTGCATACTTCAAGCGGGCCTAACTCGTCGATACGACTGCACCTGTGACAGAGCTGCTTCTGCAATCCGCCTCCCGCCAGCCGTGGAGATTATACATAAACCTGGAACATCAGGGGAGGCTGTGGTCGCTGCTCCTATCCATACCACAACGGGTGGGTTGCGGTATCAGGGTACACGCCGTATCTATCTATCGGCGGCGATCTGGCAGGTCACGGGCTCGACTGGTTGGACAGAGTGCAGCCTTCGGTGCAGTCATCTGCTCGGCTTAGCCGCACCCCGAACAGAAACAGTGCAGCCACGTGAGCACAGACGGTGCAGGAACTGATACATACCCAGCTCTCGCTGGGTTGCGGTTCTTCCTTACCTATTGTGTGGCATCCGCGACGATAACGTCGAATAGACCTGTTCGGAAAACAGGGCTGTGGCTGGGCTCGAGACTGGGTAATCGTGCCGCCAGGCCACAGAGGGTGGGGGCGGGAAGCAGCAGCTGCCGTTGCGTACTGATGACCGTTACACCGACCAGGCAAAGGGTGTTGAAAGCCGTGGCAGCTTTCTTGAAGGCAGGGGTGAGGTCGGTAAGGGTTGGTGCTGGTACGGCCGAGGGAATTGTGGTGGAGGGAGTATGTGAGTAGAAGACAATACATCTTACCGGCGACGAACATTTCCTCTATCAAAGGGATCATCAGGCTCGCCCGTGCATATGGTTGCAAAGAAAAAGGAGTCACCCACCCTTGTCGTTTTTCTCAACAAGCCTGTCATGGAGTCCATTCCATACCACCACCCGCGTATCAAATCGACCAACTTGTATTGTAGTGCCACTCCTTGCAAGGGCAGAGTGAAGCATGTCCTCAATCCCTCGCCCATTTGGGTCGCGCATCACCCCTTCTTCAAGGTGTTTTTTTTTTTTTTTTTTCTTTTTTTTTGGTAGTGCAATGAGAATGCATTTTCATTACTATGACGAGAGCCTTGCGCTTCAAACTCAATAACTGACGCAGCTGACCTACTCTAGCCATGCCTCCCGCTTGCAGATCACTTGTGCAGCCAGCGACGCAATTGTTGCTGAGCAGAGATATCCATTCTTTCAATCTTACAAAATCCCCATCTATCACACCAGCTTTGCCCCAGCCGCCACAGTCAACCTAACAGTCTTGACCTCAAACCCGCGGAACGTGAGCGGCACCTCGCCTCCGTTCACGGCAAGATCCTCGACATGGTCCTCGAGGATATTGACGACCTCGGCGCTCTGAACCTCAAGCCCGCGGATCTTGAGGGTCGCGGCCCCGGAGCCACCGTACTGCTCATAAAGACGGAGAATAATGTGCTTGTCCTTACCCGGCACATCGTCCTCGCCGCGCTTGACCGTCTCGAGCACGACGTTGCGCGCGTCGACGCTGAACGGCGTGCTCTTGAACCCGGCCGCTGAGCCCGAACGGAGACGCAGAGGATGGTTGAAAGCGTACGCCACATCAACGACGTCCGAGGCGGCAAAAGTGCTCGCGTGGGGGTAGATGGCAAAGCTGAACTCGTGCTTGCCCATGTCCGTGTCCGGGTCGGGCATGCGGGGTCCGCGCAGAAGGGAGAGCGCCAGGACACTGCCAGTGCACGAGTAGCCGTACTTGCAGTCGTTGAGGATGGCGACGCCGTAGCCCCACTCGGACAAGTCGCCAAACTTGTGCGCGCAGACTTCGAATTTGGCCGCGTCCCACGACGTGTTGCGGTGGGTGGGGCGGGTGAGGACCCCAAACTGCGTGTCGTACGTGGCTACGTCCGAGGTGAGGGCGAGCGGGAGCGCGAACTTGAGGAACTCGTGCTTCTGGTGCCAGTCGGCTTGGGCGTCGAAGCGGAGCAGCGAGGCGCCGGTGGTAGCGGGGATGGCATCTAGGGAGATGTCGAGCGCGATGGTGCTCTTGCCGTACTTGGTGGTGGCGCGGACAGTGACGCGGAGCGGGCCGTCCTCGACAATCTCGACAGTGTCAAAGGAGAGCGGTGTCTGCTTCTCGACGTGGAAGTAGTCGACGTCCCAGGCGTCCCAGTAGTTGGGCTGGTCTTCAAAGATGACCAGGCCAGCCGACTCGCCGGTCGTGATCAGCTCCTTCCTGCTTGTCAGCAAGCCCCAGAACACAAAGTACTCACTTGAGCTTGACGTCCACGAGGCTTGTAATGCGGCCATCTTCGATGCGCACCTTGAGGCTGTCATTGGACATTTCGACACCGTTGCTCAGCTTCTTGACACTGGAACGGGGACCATCGTGGACCTTGGGCACACCGACGTCGTTTTCAGTCGCGACGAGGACATACTCGCTCTCCCCATCGGTCGAAGCCTGGGCACCACGCACACTGCCAGCGGGAACGCGGACGACCTCCTGCCTCTGGGCGCCGGGAAGCGTGTTGAAAGCGACGAGCTTGTCCGCTTTGCCAGCGAGCTGAGCGGTTCCGTTGTACAGCACGTCGTAGGCCTCGTTGATGACAGCGCTGATGTCCTTCTGAAGCCTCGCGTAGATGACGTCCGCATCGTCGTAGACCTCACTAATAGATGACCCGGGAAGGACATCGTGGAACTGACAAAGCAGCAAGTCCTCCCACGCGGCATCCAGCTTGTCCTTGGGATAAACGTAGCTAGGGTCGTACAGCGACGCCATGGTCGAAGCGTATTCCGCCTCTCGCATGAGATTCTCTGACTTGCGGTTACCCTTCTTGACCTGCGCCTGGGACGTGTACGTCGCCCGGTGGATCTCGAGGTAGAGCTCCCCCTTCCACACAGGCAGCAAAGCGCCGTTGTGGGTTTCCGTGCGGACTGCGTCGTAAAAGTCTTCAAACGAGCCGAGGTTGCGGATCCGAGGCAAGAGCTGCCCGCCCGCGTCGTTCTCGCGGGTGATGGCCTGGGTCCGCCTCAACTTTTCGAGCATTGGGGCCGTGGGACCGCCACCGCCGTCTCCGTGGCCGAAGAGCAGGATTGAATTCTTGGAGACGTCAATGTTCTTGTGGTTGACGATGGCGCGACGCAGCTCCTCGACCTTGCACTCGGCATTGTACGAGTTGACCGGGGTCATGTGCGTGAGGACCTGGGAGCCGTCGATGCCGACCCAGTTGAAGGTGCTGTGCGGGAAATCGTTGCTGCTGTCAGTAATATTCAAACCGAATAACGTACATGTTGTTCCAAGAGAGCTTTTGGGTGAAGAAGTTTGGCGCACCGGACAGCCGCGAGATCTGCGGGAGCTGCGCAGAGTATCCAAAGGTGTCCGGCAACACAAACGTCTGGGAACGCTTCCCAAAGCGCGACTCAAAGTATCGCTGCCCATAGAGGAACTGGCGGCACAGAGCCTCTCCGGAAGGCATGTTGGTGTCCATCTCAACCCACGTGCAGCCAAGCATTTGGAAGCGACCTTCACGGATCTTTGGCATGATGCGCTCCTTGAACAGAGTCGGGTACTGTTCCTCGACCCACTTCATCTGCTGGGGCTGGGTAGCGCTGAAGACATACTCTGGGTATCGGTCCATGAGATCACACTGGGTCGACCAGGAGCGCGCGGATTTCTGCTGAGTCACGCTGAATGGCCAAAGCCAGGCAGTGTCAATGTGGCAGTGGCCCACAGCCCAGAGCGTACCCTCTGTTGGGTTCTTGTTCTCAGCCTCGACGAGGGCTTGCCAGTCTGCGCCAAAGACCTTTTCCGCGGCCTTGCGGGACACGAGGCAGGAGTCTAGGTCGCCGCGTTTGAAGTGGTTCATCATGTCGTTGGCAGTCCACTTTGCGCGCCTCGCGAGCATCGAGTCGGCAGGGAGGGTCTCGCCGACCTCGCGCAGGTATTCAAAGTCCCACTTGAGGCGCCAGGCGTCCATGTTGGGCACGCACAGGTCGGCCGTCTTGAGGACCCACTTCTTCTTGGCCTGCTGGTCAGCCTTCCCCTGGAACAGCGATACGTACGGCTTCGTCCTGGCCGTCCATCTCGCCAAACATCTCGTCGTTGACGCCAAACATGCCATTGCAGCTCGCCTCGATAAAGTACTCGCCCTTGCCGGCAGCGCGGTGAGCTTCGGGGATGATAAACTCGACACGGCGGTCATTGTTGTGTCCACCCGTGAGGCCGTGATACACGTTTCCGGCAGTGTCAAAGACCATTGCCTCGCCACTGGCGTCAAACTCGAGCTGCACACGCTCATAGTTTTTCCACTCCTTGGGGATAGTGACTGTAACCTTGAACCAGTGGTTGGACCAGTTGGGGCCCAGCTCAATACCAGTCTTGACTGGCTTGAAGCTCTGCTTGAGCACGTCGGCGACGAGGGGCTTGTCACCGGCAGGAGGCGCCCAGTACGAGAGCTGCACGGCCTCGGCGCTGCGGTGTGCGTACAGCAGGGGCGAGAGGTTGTAGTCTTTGTAATACCCGCCCTGGTTGTCAGAATGGTCTTGAAGGGAGGCACTTACGATAAACGACTTCAAGCGGCCGTCAAGCTGAGGGAGCGACTTGTAGCGCGCCTCCTCTGACAGAGTCGGATACTCGTCACTCGTGACCGTCTTGCCCACGGCATGGGTCTTGTCGACGCCATTCACGGGCTTCTTCGAGAACCCATTGGTCACGGGGACTTGGGCGGGCGGAGTCTTGACTTCAAACACCATCGTAACACATTCGGTTGTCAATGTGCACTTCTCCCACCACAACGTTGGCACCTAAGTACACCTCCACCCCTTGTCACTTTGGCATACCTCGGCACCCCTTCCAGCACGACAACAACAGCAGCACAGCGCAGAATGACCGAGGTCTATCGGTCATTTCCGCATCACATGGTCTGTAATCATGTGGGGCGCCGTTCGAGCCGATAAGAACAAGTTGGATAGCAACAGTGTGGGGGTGCTAGTCGGTGTGGAGATGGATGTAGCAAGTAACAATTGAGTCGCTTCTCGGATGAGAGGAGGTTTACCGCTTCAGCCTCGGCACAAGCGCCGCCAGTGACGCCATTCCCACTACAGCGATGCAAGCTAGCACGGGTCTGAGAACACGAACGTGACCATCAAGAGACGATACCACTACAAGAAAGAAAAACAGGGTGCGGTCCATCCAGTGCGGCGGCCGTCGCGTCGTTCGGAACGGCGCTAGTAACCACTACGACGCCGAGCCGCGGCATGTGACGTGCAAGCCACGCGTGGGCATGAGGGTGGCCACAGCCGGTGGGCGGTCCGCCGGTCCGGTATGCCGAGCAGCGTTGCTCGTCGTCGTCGGCGAGCTCGCCACGGTGAGCTGGACTGTTAGTTACGGTTCAGTGAGCATTCGAGTTGCAGTTGTGGAGTAACAATGTGGAGTAACAAAGGTCCGCATTCCTCTCAATTCCGCCGAGGCATTCTCCGCTTTCTCGCCGCAGCAGTAGTGCATGATTATCAGCACATGATGAACACGCAGGTAGCCGCGGGATGGACAGCCTTTCCCGGGTGACTGCAGGGATGGACAAGCTTTCCCGGTGCTCGTTGTAGTTCGGATCTAGCCCGGCTGTACCTCTACACCACCACCGGCTGATCCTCACATTCCGAAAGACGACGTCTCTTGACGGTTCCAGCTCGATAAACTGCTGACATTCCTCAACAACTGACCTCCTGCTGCAACGTCTACGGCCGCGGCGACTTTTGATTATCGGCGTGAATACCGAACAGCGGTGCACGCCGTCATCGGACGTCCCTGCTCCGACAGCGGAGACCCGGGTCGTCGGTCAATTGCTGGAAGGTTGCGTGCGACAATGCTACGGGTTCGGCCGAGTTGTGGGGTCTCCTGTGGAGCCTCGTTGAACGACTGCGATAAGGGAGAACAACCAGCATGTCCCTGGGCCAAGACAGGGCCGTGTCTAATTTAGTGGCAAGTCACTTGACCTACTACTGCAACACCTGTTGGGGATCAGCCATCATTCCTCTTTACCTCGGCCCCATGCTCCAGCAACGGGGTACGCCGCTCACTGCCGGGGACCTCGCCGATACTACAGCTCGGTAACCGGCACATGGATCCTTGAGCACTACTTAGGCAGCAGCATTCTCCTCACGTTCCATGTCTTCACACAGCCCAACTCTGGCAGATACACCAATGTCCAAGGAGAAATCCCCTACCGAAGTCGTCGTCGCCCCCGCCCACGAGGGTGAGACGCAACACATTGAAGAGAAGACTGCGCGAGAGATCCACGTCGACCACGAGAATGTCGGTCAGGCTGTCATTGACCAGCGCCACACCATTCCCGTCACTGGCAAGCGCATGCCTACAGGCAAGTGGGAGTACATTGCCTTTTGCGTCTTTTACTTCTCCAACAACGGTGCTCGTAAGTTTAGCATTCCTTCGGCGGGGTATGCTGGAACGCAACGTGACTGACGCCACCAGCTATCGGCGGCAACGGTGGTGCACTCCGCCAGGCTCTGATGAACCAAATGTTCCCCAACGGGACCCTCAACTGGGGTGGCCAGAACCTGCCCATCAACTCGGTCCTGCTCGACATTACCGGTATCATGTTTGCATGCCAGCTTGTTGTCCTCCTTGGCGTGGGACCTTATGCAGACTATGGCACCTGGCGCCCATGGATCATGATCAGTGAGTGCCGCCACAAAGACGTCAACTAACAATGCAGCCTTCCAGTGCATCCTGTACGTGTGCCAGTTTGCCATGTGTGGTCTCTCGAGCCCGTCACAGTGGCAGGCCGCCAACGCACTCTACGTCCTGGGTTCGCTTGCCACCAACATTGTGACGTCCTTTTACGCCGCCACCTTCCCCTCGATCGCGCGCGACCTGCCCTCGCTCATCCAGTCCGAGCAAGACGTCAAGAACGGCCTCAAGCTCCCCGAGGAGCACGCAAAGGACGACTCGTACGAGCGCTCAAAGCTGTACAACCTCTGCAACATTACCGGTTCCGCCCTCGTGACCATCTTCTACGCCATTGCAGTTGGCATCTCTGCCGGCGTCGGCTTTGACACGGACCAAAAGCTCATTACGTCCTACCGCGTGCTCATGGGCTACTTTGGAGCCCTCACCGTGCTCTGCACCGTCCCCTTCTTCCTGCTCCAAAAGCACCGCCCAGGCCAGCAACTCCCCGCAGGCTCAAAGTGGTGGTCTGCCGGCCCCCGCCAGGTCTGGTCAGCCGTCAAGGGCGCGCGCAAGCTCAAGCAGTGCATCCTGTATCTCATCGCCTACTTCCTCCTCCAGGAGACTTTTGGCACCTACTTTAACGTCACTGGCCTGCTCCAGAACGACGTCATCCACTACTCGCCGCTGATGCTCAACGCCATGAGCCTCGTCTCCGACCTCGCCGGCGGATCCGGGACCGTGTTCATGCTCATCCTGCAGAAAAAGTATCGCTTCAGCGTCAAGAAGGGTGTCTTTTACGGCGCCTGCATGACCCTCCCGATGAACCTTTGGGGCGCCATCGGCTCGGTCACCAACAAGGTCGGCTTCCACCACACCTGGGAGTTTTGGATGGCCTGCGCGTGGAACTTCCAGACCGCCGCCTGGGGCTCGTACCAGGTCACCATGATCTCCGAGGTCGTCCCCGCCCCCAAGGCGTTCATGTTCTTTGCCCTCTTCAACACTGTCGGCAAGACTTCCGGTTTCGTCGGCCCATTCATCTCTTCCGCCATCATTGACGCCGCCGGCGGCAACACCAACATGAGCTACTGGTTCCTCCTCGCCATGGGCAGCCTCGGCGTCGTCGTCCTCTGGTTTGTCGACACGGACAAGGCAAAGATCGACAATGCGAGGTTCCTCGAGCGCGAGGCAAAGGAGCTCTACTCTGAACAGCAGAGGGACGCACAGCTCGCCACCGACCTGGACGAGGACGAGGCGACGCACGTTAGCGTGCACAAGGTCTAAGAAATTGTAGGCGTAGTTGTATCAGCAGAGAGGCATATGCAGAGAGTTTGGTTGCAAAGAACAAGCAGGTTGCATAATCGGCTCATTAACAAACATTTTCAATAGAAACTACTTCTGATCACTTCATTCTCTTAACACTTGAACTAGCCAACACGTGAACTAGCTAGCCCTCGAACAAAGCCAACTTAGAGACGACGCACACCCTCCTCAAGACCAGTAGCGCCAGTGCCGTGCGTGCCAGTGCCAGCGGCGTGCGTACCAGCGGCGTGAGTGCCAGCGGCGTGAGTGCCAGTGGCAGTGCCAGTAGCGGGAGTGGTACCCTTGACAGCGTCGACCAGGTCGGTGCCAACCGAGCCAGTGGGGCCGGTGCCCTTGACGGCGTTCATGAGGTTGGAGAGCATGCCGCCGCCCTCGGCGCCAGTGGTGCCGGTCGTGTTGTGGTGGTCGCCAGTGAGGCCAGTGCCAGTTCCGTGGGTGCCGGTGAGGCCGCCAGTGTTGTGGTGGTCACCAGTGAGGCCAGTGCCAGTGCCGTGGGTGCCAGTGAGACCGCTACCCGTGGTACCGTGGGTGCCAGTCAGGCCACTACCAGTGGTACCGTGGGTGCCAGTAAGACCGCTGCCGGCGCCAGTGAGGCCACCGGTGCCGTGGGTACCGTCGTGAAGGCCACCAGTGTTGCCGGTGGTAGTGCCGTAGCGAGCGTCCGAGGCGACGTCACGCGCAGCCGAGCCCGTGGGACCGTGGCCGGTCGCGTCGCGAGCGACCTCGCGCGCCTTGTCGCCGATACCGCCGGTGCCCGTACCGGTCGTGTTGTGCGAGCCGGTGAGGCCAGAGCCAGTGCCGGTGAGGCCGGAGCCCGTGCCGTGAGTGCCAGTGAGGCCACTGCCAGTGGTGCCGTGCGAGCCAGTGAGGCCAGTGCCAGTGGTGCCGTGCGAGCCAGTGAGGCCACCGCTGCCGTGGGTGCCGGTAAGGCCGCTGTCGTGCTGCGAGTGGTGGCCTGCGAGGGCTCCTGCGCCGAGGCCGGCAGCGCCGGCGCCGGCGGCGAGCCCTGCGCCGTGGTGCTGGTCGTGCTGGCCGGTGAGGCCGCTGCCGTGCTGGCCGGTGAGGCCACTGCCATGCTGGCCAGTGAGACCAGTTCCGTGCTGGCCAGTGAGACCGGTGGAGCCGTGCTGGCCAGTCAGGCCGGTGTGCGAGCCAGTAGTGTTGTGGGTGCCGTCGGTGAAGCCACCCGTGTTACCAGCAGTAGTACCGTAGCGAGCGTCCGAGGCGACGTCGCGAGCAGCAGAGCCAGTGGGGCCGTGGCCCGTGGCGTCGCGGGCGACTTCACGGGCCTTGTCGCCGACACCGCCGGTGCCGGTGCCGTGCTGGCCGGTCATGCCGGTGGTGTTGTGCGAGCCGGTGAGGCCAGTGCCGGTAGTACCGTGCGAGCCAGTGAGGCCGCCAGAGCTGTGCTGGCCAGTGAGGCCGCTGTCGCGCTGCTGGGAGTGGTGGTGGCCTGCAAGCGCTCCTGCGCCGAGACCTGCGGCACCGGCGCCAGCGGCGAGGCCTGCGCCGTGGTGCTGGTCGTGCTGGCCGGTGAGACCAGTGCCGTGCTGACCGGTGAGACCAGTCGAGCCGTGCTGGCCGGTAAGGCCGTGTTGGCCAGTCATGCCGCCAGTGGAGTGGGTACCGTCGTGAAGGCCGCCAGTGTTACCGGTGGTAGTGCCGTAGCGAGCGTCCGAGGCGACGTCGCGCGCTGCCGAGCCCGTAGGACCGTGGCCGGTCGCATCGCGAGCAACCTCGCGAGCCTTGTCGCCCATACCGCCGGGCTGGCCGGTCATGCCGGTGCCAGTAGTGCCGTGCTGGCCGGTGAGGCCGGTGGTGCCGTGCTGCTGCGAGTGGTGCTGGCCAGCAAGCGCTCCAGCGCCGAGGCCAGCAGCGCCCGCACCGGCAGCGAGGCCGGCGCCGTGGTGGCTTCCGTGCTGGTTGTGCTCGCCCGTGCCAAAGGCGCCGGGGGTGTCGCGGGTACCGTGGGTGCCGTGGACGCCCTCGGTGTGCGAGCCAGTGTGGCCGAGACCCGAGTGGTGCTCGCGGCCGTCGTGGTGGTGGTGTCCTGCGGCTGCACCGGCTCCGAGGCCGGCAGCGCCGGCGGCGAGTGAGCCGCCGTGGGCGTCGTGGTGGCCGCTGTGGTGCTCGCCATGGTGCCTAGCCGGGTCGACGACGCCGGTGGAGGTGCGGGTGCTGTCACCGAGGCCGGTCGAGTGGCCGAGACCGGTGGAGCCGTGGGTGTTGTGGGTGTCGCGGGCGTCGTGGCTGCCGTGGTGGCCAGCAGCGAGAGCACCTGCACCGAGGCCAGCGGCGCCGGCACCAGCAGCGAGGCCGGCACCAGAGTGGCTGCCGTGGGTGCCGGTGCGGGTGCCGTCGGTCAGGCCGCCAGTGTTACCGGTGGTGGTGCCGTGACGAGCGTCCGAGGCAAGGTCGCGGCCTGCCGAGCCGGTAGGTCCGTGGCCGGTAGCGTCGCGAGCGACCTCGCGGGCCTTGTCACCCATGCCGCCGGGCTGGCCGGTGGTAGAGGTACGGGTAGCGCCGGATCCAATGTCGCCGCCGGCCGCGCGAGCAGCAGAAGAGGGGTCACCACCGTCAGCGACGGCATCGGCGACCTTGGCGAGGTTGCCAGTGAGCCTGGCGCCCGTGATGGGGTCGCGGCCCATCTCGGCGGACAGGGGTGCCTCGCCAGACTTGAGCATGTCGAGGGTCTCCTCGGGGTGGGGGACGCCGGTGGCGGCGCGGTTGGCCTCGTCGGCGGCCTTGTTGGCGGGCGTACCGCCAGCGGCGCCCTGCTGGCCTGGAACACCTGCGGTGCTTCCGTGGGTGCCAGTGAGGCCGGCAGTCGAGCCGTGGGTGCCAGCGGTGTTGCCGTGAGTGCCAGTGAGGCCGGTGCCGCTTGTGCGGGTGCCGTCGGTCATGCCGCCAGTGTTGCCAGTGGTGGTGCCGTGGCGAGCGTCCGAGGCGAGGTCGCGGCCTGCCGAGCCAGTGGGACCGTGGCCAGTAGCGTCGCGAGCGACCTCGCGGGCCTGGTCGCCCATGCCGCCGGGCTGGCCGGTCATGCTGCCGTGCTGGCCTGTGCCAGTGAGGCCGGTGGAGCCGTGGGTGCCGGTGAGACCGCCGGTGCTGCCGTGCTGGCCGGTAAGACCAGTGCCGTGCTGGCCCGTCAGGCCACTGCCGTGCTGGCCCGTAAGGCCACTGCCGTGCTGGCCAGTAAGACCGCCAGTGCTGTCGTGGTGGCCCGTAAGACCACCGCCGGTGAGGCCGCCGGTGGTGCCGTGCTGGCCGGTGAGACCAGTGCCGTGTTGACCGGTGAGGCCAGAAGTGCCGTGCTGGCCGGTGAGGCCGCTGGTGCCGTGCTGGCCGGTAAGACCGCCAGTGTTGTCGTGGCCGGTGAGGCCGCCGGTACCGTGCTGACCAGTGAGGCCGCCGGTGTTTCCGTGCTGGCCAGTGAGGCCGCCGGTGCTGCTGTGGGTGCCAGAGTTGTCCTGGCCCGTGACGGCGCTGGCGATCTGGCCACCGACGTTGCCGGCGTGCGCTCCTTGGCCGGCCATGGAGCCTTGATTGAGGTTTGACACTGCGTGGGTCGTTAGCGGGTTTGTTGTGGGTGGCGAGTAGCAGCAAGACTCACTAGTTTGTGGTTGTTCTCTCAGCTGATTGGGATCAAGTGCTAGAGACGCGGTGAGGAAAAGGCATGGGGTGGTCTCGGCCGCAGTGTGCTAAGTGTGGCTTCGGCGGCGAGCATCTGCAGCATCCATGACGCACACTCGCTGCTTTCTGGGTGTCCTGGGTGGCGACGATGATATCATGTCAGCCAAAGCGGGCTGATCGTCGACGTCATGCGCGGCGAGACTCAGAGACAGAAATGACGAGCAGCTAGCTGTACAGTGCAGGCCGTGTTGCTGGGGTGTGCATTTGCTGGGGGCGAGGGTTGGAGAGCAACGGCGGTGGCCAGGAACTGCGGCTGGTGGTGGTGGTGGGTGGTTCATAATGACATCACTTGGCGTGTCCGACAGCAGCGGCAAGAGACGTCGCACTCGCCCAACTTGCCTCAGCACGTGGGCCGAGAGAGAGCGCGGAGGAGACATGCTGCGCCGGCATGTGGAGTACACCGAGGCACCACTGTGAGGATCGCTAGCCGCGTGCTGCCCACCAACTGCTACCTGCCAGAGAAGTGTGGCTCACGTCAGAGTGGTAGAAGTGTACACAGGGACAGATCGTCCTTCTGTTTATTGGCGTCATCCACTGATCTGCAGGGTGTATGTTCCGCCCGAGACTGTACCGCGTCGTAAGCATCCCTCGATGTCAGAGCAGTGCTAGCTCTTCTGTAGAGGGGTCGCACAACTTGTCGCGACTGTCCAAAGTCTGGTAGAGTCAATTAAACTCACTGCAAATCGTGGACCCAATTTTAGAAGACAGGGCAGCATTCCTCGGCCCCACAGACACTGTTCAAGCAGCTTGGAGCAGCTCCGCCGTCGTCCGGCCGCAAGTTTAGCGAGCACGCATGGCGCATGGATGGATTTGGGACAGCAGTACTGCATGGTCTACATCACATTAGTTGTCCAAAGAGCAGCCCTTCGCATTGTTCTTGTTGCTACCTCACCATTGACATCGAGTGATCAACATGATAGACGCCGAGTGACAATGCCGTCATTCCATCTCCGCAGTCTACCCTGGATGCATTTCTCCGCGACATCGTCAGCAATCCAAGGCAACGCGTCTGCTTTCCTACGACAAACGTCGTGCCCAAAGTCAAAAAAGCAAGTGACATCTAGGTCGTTCTACTCAGCACTGAGGACCAGCTCCTGCTCTGACGCTCTACGCCCACCACCCACACCTTGCCCAACATGATCCCACGACCGGCCAGGCGTGGTCTCCACCTCACGCCCCGGACGCGAGGACAGCGCAAGGACGAGGCCAGAGTAGCGGTTCACGAGACGAAACGTGTTGGCCTGTGATGGAATAACCCACCATTGCTGGCCCACCGCCGACGCATTGCTGAGGGACGGGACCGTGCCCCATGCGCGCGTCGTGGGGGTGTCGGATGCGACGCCGAGGTTGCCACTCCCACTGGAGAGGGTGTACGCTCCGTTGCCGGTGGGTTTGAACGTCCACTTCACCCCCTGTGGGCTGGCCGAGAGCGACCCGTTGGACTCGGCGAGGAAAAGCCCCCCGGCACTGATGGTATAGGTCTTACTGGCGTCTACCGGCGCGTACGCCGGCCCCTCGATGGCGAGGTTGACGTACTCTGAGCTGCGGCCGCCCGAGCATCCAAACGAGCAGTAGGCGCGAAACTCCCTGCCAAGGACAGCCGAGCTGGTCGCACTCGCCGGATCGAGGAACCAGCGATACCACGATGCCGTGCGGTAGCTGCCCGTGTCCCCCAGGAGGGTCCATTTCTGCGTCGCGAGGTCCGTCGTGTAGTAGATCTCCTGACTCGCATTACCGCTCTGGTCGACGTTTTGCGGCTCCCCGAGCCACACGCCGAGGTACGCCGAGTAGCTCACGTCCATGACGAACAGCGGCGACGACGGCGGGCAGAGTCCGTTGGCGACCTGGTCCTTGGCCTTGCCAGGCGTGGACGGGCTGTACTCGCGTCCCACAGGCGTGTATCCGCTCGGGACGAGGTTGGACTCTTTCCCACCAAGCCCTGGCTGGCCCCACCCGCCGTCATAGTACTTTTGCCAGCTGCCTGGTGCCATTTTGTCCTTTATCGGCGCGCGCGCGACGTGTGCGTGGAACGCCGCCCAGCTGCCCCCCTTGTCGACGACGCGGGAGCCGTACCAGACGTAAAAGAACCCCGACGCGACATCGACGAGCAGCCGCGGGTCGCCGTCGCCGTAATAGTACGTCTGGGCGGGAAAGGTGGCGTTGTCCCCGCGGTCGGTGCTGTAGGGCGAGGTCAGGACTTGGTCAGTGATGGACCACGTCCGGCCCTGGTCGCGCGACACGGCGACGTCGATGGCATCAAAGTGCAGCCCGTCGCTGAACGGCTGCGGCGTGAACTCGTTGTGAACCAGGCCGACCCAGTCGCCCGTATCGGGGTCCACCCACAGCGCGGCCAAGTCGCAGTAGTTGGCCTGCGCGTAGCGACCTTTCTGTGGCGCGTACGTCGATTTCTTGCCGGTGGGACTGTTGTTGCACCGCCACGTCGTGTCTTTGTTCGAATCGAGCATATTGTGAGGGTTGACTGCTTGCGAGATGGCATGCCGCTTCGCGTCGTCCATGTTGGTGCCCGAGAAGAAGGACCAGCTGCGGGTGTCGTTTGGACCGTACAGCGCGTGGGCTTGCTGGAAATAGTATGTCCCGTCCTTGTCAATGTACGAGTTGGCCGACGTGTCGTCGGGGTGGGTCCATGAGCCGAGCTCGCCTACTTTGACACTGTAGGCGGGCGCGCGCGGGGTGAGGGCTGCTTGAGCGCTGGTGTACAGCGCGGCGAGGAGGGTGACTGCCAGCATTGTGGGGTGTGTGGGGACAATGTCAAGAAGTGCAGTCCTTTAGTACTGCAGCTGTACAGCTGTCGTGTTGACAGACATGCCCGTTGAGACCCGGGAGACCCTTGATGTTTACCAACTAGAGCCTTCAGCTAGCGTCGGCCAACGCGGCGATGGCTAGTGCAACCTCGGCTGAAGTCCACCCCTGCGCCGGGGCTCACCAGCATGACCATACTTTTATGCATCTATAGCTACTAGCCCCATTATCCCAAGCCCTAACACCTAACTAGTCTCCCTCTCGACCGCCGTATTGACCGACGCGTTGTCCTCGCCAAGCAGCGTCGCAACAGGCCGCTCCGGCGCATGCCACCAGGTGAAAAAGACAATGTTGGCCGGAACGCTGACACAGAACAGCACGACAATCATCCACTTGGGACTAAGCACGTTGACCAGCCCAAAGACGAGCAAGTATCCGGCCGCCTCGCAGCCAATCTTGGAACTAAACGCGACATCGGCGTTGTAGGTCAGAAAAGTCGAGAGGTAGGTGAGGACCGAGACCTCGAGCGCGAGCAGCTGAATGTTGTAGAATGCGCCTGCAAACGACAAGGCCGCCTTGAAGTGGCTCGGCTTGATCTGCCCGGGCTCGTTGCCCACCCCGCGCTCGGCCATGTACCAGCATCCGAGGGCGAGGGAGCACAGCGCGTAAAACGCCACGACGTAGACGTACATGACCCAGCGGTATCGTGACGCGACATAGTTTGACCTCAAGCGGTCGTAAAAGATACCAAACGCAATAGACGCGACCATTGCCCACGACTCGGAGATGGCGTAGATCCAGCCGTTCCAGTCCCCGCCGACCTTGTTGACGATCAGGTTGAACGACGCGTTGAACCACCCCTGCGTCATCCCGCCAGTGACAAAGATGACTGGCGCAAGCGGGCCAAAGACAGAGTTGCCAAAGATCATGTGCACAGGCTGCCAAAAGTTGTCCCTCCACCGCTGCAGCGTCGTGCGCGACGGGTCCTTGCCGCCGCTGAGTGCCAGGTCCTGTACGACCGCCGTCTCGGACTTGAGGTCGGCCCTCGCCGTGGACCGGTACACGACCGTGCCGTCGTCAAGCTGGACGCGATGGAGCGCGCGGCCAGAGACGCTCCGTTGCAGGCCTACGGCGGCCTCGCCGGTCGCGTTGGCGTTGACCTGCTTGGTCTGGTTGCGGAAGCGTCGGCGGAAGGAAAAGGCGTGGACGATCGATACAATGACGGCGACGCAGCAGATGGCAATGAAGACGGCGTACTGGTCGTTGTAGTTGCTAAACGACTTTTGGACAGCGCCGAGCACGAGACCGCCAATAAAGATGCCCAAGTGGAATGCAAACTGATAGATGCCCGCGTTCGAGGCGCGGTTATGCGGCGTGCTCACAGCGGCAATGAGCTGACCGGCCGCGGGCCACAGGAGACCAGCTCCCCAGCCAAAGAACGCCGCGCCAATGAGGTTGGCAGCCTTGTTGCCACTGAACATGCAGGCGATCCAGACAGCGTACGAGATAGGTCCCCAGGGTAGGCACCACTCGAGGCCCCACCAGTCGAGGAAGAACGTCGCCCACATGGACTGCACAAAGTAGGCAGAGTAGAGGACGATGAGAATGTAGGACCCGGTATCGGGGAAACGAATAGTCTGCACACCTTGGATGGGGTAGGCGACGAACAAGAGCGTAAACACCGAGCTCATGAGCCAGACGTGGTAGTCGCTGCTATCAGCACGGGCAGGCAGAAGTTACTCACCGGTCGAGAACCCAGAACTTGAACCCCGCAAAGCTCTTCCATGCAGGACCGGGGGGCTTGACAGTGACATCGAGGTGGCGCTCCACGTCGCGCACATCAATGGCAGGATTCCCGGCGCCCTTCTTCTCGTCGCCCGCAGAGTTGTCGACACTGGCTGTGCGAGTCTGCGAGGCAGAGTTGTCAGTCGACATGCTAACTTTTTGAGTTTAGTGTGGGGTCAGGAGGGGCCGGGGTCAGGCGTCGGATCATATATCTGTGCGCTCGCTGTGAAAAACGATCTGTCTTTCGGGGTTGCATCTATTGGTGATGCCCAAGAGAGTTCAAAGACATGGCGTTGCGCGTGCGTGCTATGTTGCGAGCGTCAAGGTCGACCTAGACGGCGTTAGACTAGCGAGAGCTCCTCTGCCGACTGACCGGATGCCTGCCTCCATCCCTACCCCGTGGGCAGAGTCGCGTCCATAGTGGTGAAGCCTCGAGAGCTCGGCGTGCTTGCAGACACACAAACCAAACCTGCGGTTGAATTAGAAGAGTGTGAGATACGCCTGATTGTCCGGCGGCGGATAGTCTGCCATCTCCCTGCTCGATGGCGACAACTTTCGCGTATCAGTGGAGCTTGGTTATCAAATGTCCTAGTGTAGTATCGAGCGGGACCCCTTAGCTTGGCTCAAGTCTCCTCGAAAGCTCATATGATGGGCGGAAAGCCCGGGTCTGGTCGATATCAGGATATTGCTGACGAGACGCCTGCGGAGATGCTTGAAGGTCAGAGAATGGACCAATGGCCAGTGAAGTTTGATCTAATCAGAAAGGGTAACCAGAGCAGCAAGGGGGAGATAGTGGGGGGTAAAGGTGCATGACGAGAGCCTCGATGAGGAGCGGAATCAAATTTGGCTGTAGTCATCCACTCGCCATTGGTGGTACTGTATTCGCCATCGACAGCACTCTTCACGCAATGCTCCCAGTGTTCCCCCGCATCAAGCATCTATTGACACTACTGCCCACTGCTCACAATCTCAAATGAAAGAAACAAGCACTTGCAATACTGAGAGACTAGATGGGTTCAGTCAGTCACGGGCGGGTGATCCACCGCCGCCTCCGCCAGTGGCTGACGCGAGCGGGACGCACGCAACTGCTGAATGACTGACGGGGCTGTGGTGGGCAAGAGTGTCGCCGAGAGACTTGGGTAAACCAGCTGCAACGAGAAGGCGTGATAGCTCCATCTGGCTACTGGCCGAGAGTACATTTGTGACGACTAACTCTGACAAGTCTCTTCTGTACTCTACTCGTCGCGAAAAGAACTGGTGAGTCAACCACCGGTGAACTCTGGCTGACCTTTAGACAATGGCCCCTGTTGCGATTCCCCCGAGGACTGACAGCGCGTTCAACTTTGGCGCTGGTTCGCTCAAAGCCAAGCCCACCACGGCAACCGTCGCCGGTATCATCAACCGCGTAGCCACGCTCGCACAACCCGAGATTCAGCACAAGCCTATCCCAGATGACATTACCACCCATTCGATGACCCGCGTGGCCCGCACGCCCAGCGAGGCCTCGTCAGATACCCTTACAGACGACCTGACCGGTGCACACCTCCGCAAAGCCTTCCGCGGCACCGCCAATTCGGTCTGGGTCATCACTAGTGCCTACGCCGGCGAGCCCGTGGGCTTTACGGCCATCACGGTCAACTCTGTCTCGGTCGACCCGCCCATGATTAGTTTTAACATTGGCCGCAACTCGTCGTCCCTCCTTACCCTCTCGCGCTCTCTCCGCTTTGCGGTCCACCTCCTCGCCCACGACGCAGGCGAGACGGCTCAACGCTTCTCGGCCGCGGCCGAGAAGCGCTTTGCCGACAAGAACACTTGGGCATGGCACAATGACGGCCTCCCCGAGCTCTTCCCCTCCGCCCTCTCCCGCTTGTCGGGCAACGTTGTCACTCTCGCCCCGGCAGGTGACAACCTCGTGGTCCTCGGCGCGCTCGACACCATCACCCACCGCCCCGGCCAACCACTCGTCTACCATGCTGGTCTGTACCGAGCTCTCGCGCCGCCCCAGCCAGCCAAGAGCCGCATCTACTTGAATGCATTCGACATGTGCTGTGTGGGCCATCAAGCTCCCGGTCTCTGGGCTCACCCCTCGGACCGCGCGAGCACGTACAAGGATCTCGAGTACTGGACCGACCTGGCGCGACTGCTTGACGGCGGTGGTTTCTCCAGTCTCTTCCTTGCGGATGTCGTTGGCATCTACGACGTGTACAAGGGCTCGCGCGACGCGGCCGTGAGCACTGGCACGCAGGTGCCCGTGAACGACCCCACCATCCCGGTCTCGGCCATGGCAGCTGTTACCAAGAAGCTTGGATTCGGCGTCACCGTCTCGCTCACGTACGAGCTTCCCTATGCCTTTGCTCGCCGCATGTCGACCCTCGACCACCTCACCAAGGGCCGCGTCGCCTGGAACGTCGTCACCTCGTACCTCAAGAGCGCGGCCACCAACCTGGGCCTCGAGACCCAGATCCCACACGACACGCGCTACGACATTGCGGAGGAGTTTATGGAGGTCTGCTACAAGCTCTGGGAGGGGAGCTGGGAGGACGACGCGGTTGTCAAAGACGTCGCCAAGCGGCTGTACGCCGACCCTGCCAAGGTCCACGACATCAACCACGACGGCACGTACTTCAAGGTCCCGGGGGCACACCTCTCCGAGCCCTCGCCACAGCGCACACCATATATCTTCCAAGCAGGCGCGTCCTCGCGCGGCCAAGAATTTGCTGCGCGCCACGCCGAGGCCGTCTTCGTCGCCGGGCCGTCGGCGACGCACGTCAAGGGCACCGCGGCGGGGATCCGCAAGGCCACAGCCGAGCAGGGGCGGGACCCGCGGGACGTCAAAATCTTCACCCTCCTCACCATCATCACTGGTCCCACCGACGAGGCCGCGCAGGCAAAGTACGACGAGTACAAGCAGTATGCGTCTGTCGAGGGCGCGCTTGCGCTGTACGGTGGCTGGGCTGGCGTCGACCTTTCTGTGGTGGACAAGGACAAGCCGCTCGAGTATGTCGAAAACGACGCGATCCGCTCCGTCAACGCCATGTGGAGTAAGCAGGGGGACGCGGGGGAGGTGTGGACGCCGCGCAAGATTGGGGAGAAGATTGCCATTGGTGGTCTTGGGCCTGTGATTGTGGGTTCTGGGCCGAGCATTGCGGATCAGCTGGAGCGATGGATCGAGGAAGCGGATATTGACGGCTTCAACATTGCGTACGCTGCTACGCCTGGGTCGTTTGAGGATGTCGTCGAGTATGTCGTGCCAGAGCTTAGGCGGAGGGGGAGGATGCCCGAGGAGGAAGGGGAGGATGCGCCGCGAAAGACGCTGAGGGAGCGGATGGGAGATGGGTCGAGTCGCGCCTACGTCAAGAAGACGCACCCGGCGTATGGGTACAAGGTTTCCAAGTAGTCTGTAGTTGCAGTAGATATAGAATGCAGTATGATCAGAGCACTATGCGGCGGTTGATAGTCAGCGGCTTGGTATCGGTGATGAGGCTGCAACAGCAAAGCAAGCACCCGTCTGCTTCCCCATGTCGTTAAACTGACCTGCATAAGCTTGGTCTACGCTCTATTCCCATCTAACATCTACATGCATACATACAGGTCACGCAATCTAATCATCCAGCTTGTTCTGCTCGTCCTTCTTGTCGTTCTTCTTGTCGTTACTCTCCTTCTTTCCCCTTCCCCAGGCAGCAATCACCCCCACATGCCCAACAATCCCACCTCTACACCCCTTCCTAGCCAACCCACCAATCCTTCTAAACACACCCGACGTAAACCTCAAATGCGTAGCCTCCCAAATCGCCCTCGCCCCCTCACACTGCCCCACAGCCCCCCGCCCATCGAGGACAATAAACAGCCGCTCAACGCTCCTGCTCTCGGGGTGAAACTTGTCGTGCAGAGTCTTCTTCCCGCCAAACCCATAGCAGTCGTACACGGCTGTATTGACCAGACGCGTATCCGCCGCAATCCAGGGGGAGAGCCGCGTGATCCGCCCAAGCTCACGGAGCGGTTCGAGGCCAAAACTCATGTCCCGCGCACCGATGCGGGCGAGGTAGCGTGCCGCGCAGAGGGTGAGGAAGTCTGTCGAGTGCGGCGCGGCTGTCGGGAGGGCAAAGACGGGGTCGAGGAGGTATCGCCCCTGTGAGACCTGCATGAGCCCCGCGAGGGCCTCGGGGGTGCCCGTGGGTGAGAGCGTGTAGAGGAATGTCACGAGGGAGGGGAGGGCGAAGAGGGCTAGCTTGGTAGAGTAGGCCGTTGAGGAGCCCTTTTCTTGCTCTTTGGCAGCGCACGCCGTGTCGTAGACTTGCTGTAGTTTTGCTTCGAGATCAGTGTCCCTGCCGTGGGCCGGGATGTAGATTCGAAGGCGGCCAGAGGACGCGAGAGGCTTTACCGCCGTCGACATGCGTTTCCCGCTCACACCGGCCAGGACGGGGTTGGTGGCGGGGTGTAGGAGCTGTTCGGTGCCGCTCTCGATCGTCGCCCACTTGTTCCTCTCCGCGATGCCGAGCATGCCCCTCGAAGCGCGCACGCCGACAAAGACTGTCCGCCAGTGGTGAGCTTTACAAAAGGCTGTAAACTCTGCCACGGCCGCGGGAAGCGTACTCGGCGCACAGACAGGGTCACCAAATACGACAGCAGTAGGTTTGAGGCCGGAAACGAGCTTGAACAGCAACGCAGCTGTAGTGTCGAGGGTGAGGAAGATGCGGTAGCTTGGATCCGCAAACGTGATGCTCCAGGCGCCGTAGTCTGCGATGAGGGTCTGGACGTGGGCGGTGACTTGGGTGTCGTTAAGAGTGTAGGTACGAGCGGGGATGGGCATGCCGCGGTACTTGGTCACAGGGACTGACACAGTGGCTTGCTTGGTTGGCGTGGCAGGTCGGGGATGTTGAATGGGAAGGGCATCGAGTGCCACATCCCATGGTAGCTTGGTTGCAGCGACTTTGGCCTCGGCTTCGGCTTTGCGGCGTTCGCGATTCAGCTCCCTGCGGGCTCTGCGCCGCTCGCTCTTGGATGAGGCTGTTGTGCAACTGGCGGTGGAGGGGTCTGATGTGTAGGACCCGATTGAGGGGGTGCGTACTACAGCGTCCGAGTGAAGAGACTGGGTCGACGAGTTGAGGAGTGAGGGTAGGGGGACCGTTGAGGCTAGTGAGTGGGAGGACCCCGGAGGAAGGGGGGAAAGGTAGAACTTTGCCAGGTCGCCGTCGACGTGGATTGCTTGGCGCTTGTCGACCGAAGACGATAGACTCGCTGCAAGGAGTTGAGGGAGGAGGGGTGGACTGTAAGATGGCATGCTGGGGCAGGGACTGAGGTGGACTTGCGAGCTGTCAGAAGCAAACGGAACGCAGACCAACGTCAGCAGTACTTATGTCCAGTGGGTTAAGTTGCCACAAACATGGCCAGTCGCCACACCTGAGCCACACCAGTGGAGCGCCAGGAATATGCCATCCCAAAGCTCCCTAAAGCTGTACCATGATCAGAGTAACCCTAAGTCCAGACACACGAGGCAAAGAACAGGCAGTACCGCCACTCGCGTGCTAGCGCAGCGTAGCGGCGGTGGACACTGTGAGGCTGTGGAGGTGGAGAGGCCGCGGTCGACGACTGCGGCTGGTGAGGTGTTTTATTTTGTCAAGTCATTCCACGACCGGCAGACATGGGCGGAGTTGAGTGCATATCCTCGGAACGCCGTGCACAGCCTGCAGCTGCTAGCAGTCGTGGAAGCGGGCTACCCATGCGCGCCAGAGGCATCAGTGCGTGGGTGCGCAGGTGTCAAGAATAGGCTGATTTCCAGCTGGCGAGTCCGCAGCAGATGGCAGACGGCGGCCGCGGGGGCACAGCCAGCATCGAGCCTGCCGCGACGCGTAGAGGATTAGACAATGCGTCAGACACGTGCTCATGTCAGCCTGCGGCGTTGATGTAGTCAGATATGATTGCTGTGTGTGGTTGCCCAACGATGGCATGGGTCTGTACCGACGACAGCGTTGAGAGCACCGCCATCGCTTCACTCTCGGTTCCTGCTGGGGTCGCCAGCCCTGTGGAGGTCCCGGGTGTCGTAGCGCTGAATAATGTGTTAGTATGTAGGTCCTAATTGAAGCTCGAGTCTTGAGCAGCGATGTCTGAGAACAAATGCTAGTCAGAGTCCTAAAGGCAAGAACGACAAACTTCGTGGAAAGTACGTTGGCATGGTAAGGAACAGGGACAGCCGCCTAAACTAGCAATTCTCCTGCCGAAGCCTTTGGCTGACAGAGTCGCGTTGGTCGGCAAGGATGTGGTTTTATGCATGTAGTCCAGGTTCTAGAGCCCGGCTGTATCTCTGAATACCAGGACGTGTCCAGCAAACACGAAGCGGCCGGACGCAAAGGTGAGCGAGAGCCAAATACGGCAACTCTGGAAGGCTGCTTTGGCACTCTGAGGCGGTGTCCGTCGTTCTGGGAGGCGACGTCAACCGAATAGCGGCCCAGGACTGTCAGTACCTGCTAGCCTGCTGGGGCATGCAGATGCATGGGTGTTTGGTGTTTGCATGTTGGCTGATGCAGGCTTGATAATGAGGCTTACTGCAGCTTCAGACGCTGAGGTGAGCACCGATCATCGGCAGATCGTCGCAGTGTGGACGGGTTAACGTCTTACCATCACTTCCATCGTGGGGAAGAGAATGGGGCTCCTGCGTTCAGGTCGCCCTTATCGAGCTGCATTCAGCCCGATCCATCCTCAGGACGCGCTCTCTCGCAACTCGCAGCAAAGCCCAGCGGCCCCCGCGGGGCCACCCAGAGTCGCTGACCAGGCCGGCTATCAAACATAGCCCACTCGACGGATATCGTACATCCACAACACTGCTACTCTCCACTCACTTGCCCAAGTATCAATCAGGCTGAATGCTATCGTCCACAACGCTGAACGCGCAGCAGACGGGCTAGGCCGATACTGTGATGGCCACGTGATCGGCTCCGCGCGCCTCGGCAGGACCTCACACCTCGGCACGACCTCGGCGCCGTGGTGTCCGGCCAGCCCATCGCTGTCGTCTATATAACTACTTGCAACACCAAGCATGACCCCGCCATGTACTCAAACCAGTGACAAGATGACGACGACGACCTGGCAAGACATCTCCCGCACAAAGATCGCGGCTCGGGACGCCAAGATCCCGGCCGCCTGGCACATTGCTCCCCCAACCTCGACGAACGTAATGGACGTCCCGGCCACATGCGGCGTCCTGTCCGCGCGCGAGCTGGAAATCACCTCCACGCCCGGCCCGGCCCTCGTCGCCGCCATGGTCGCGCACACCTACACCGCGGAAGAGGTGGCGGTTGCGTTCTGCAAGCGCGCGGCGATCGCGCAGCAGCTCACCAACTGCCTCACCGAGATCATGTTCGAGGAGTGCATTGCGGCCGCGCGCGAGCTGGATGCCGAGTATGCCGCTACTGGCACGCCGAGGGGGCCCATGCATGGGCTGCCGGTTTCGCTCAAGGATAACGTCAATGTGCCCGGGTATGACAGCACGATCGGGTTCATCTCGCACTGCAACCAGCCCATGGGTGTCGAGGACGAGTGCGACCTCGTAAAGGTGCTGCGGGACGCTGGCTCCGTGTTCCACTGCAAGACCAACGTGCCCACCGGCATGCTCATGGGTGATACGTGCGTGCGCTGTGTGTAGCAAGACTGACGAGACAGGTACAACAATGTCTGGGGCCACACCTCGAACCCGTACAATACCGAGTACGGCGCGGGCGGCTCGTCGGGCGGTGAAGCCGCGCTGCTGGCGCTCCGCGGCTCGCCGCTCGGGATCGGCTCGGACATTGGCGGCTCGGTCCGCATGCCCTCGTCCATCACGGGGCTGTACGGGATCAAGAGCGCGGCCGGCCGCTTCCCCAACCTCGGGTGCAAGAGTGGGCTGCCCGGTCAGGAGACTGTGCGCGGCGTGCAGGGGCCGATGTCGCCCGACCTCGAGAGTATCGAGCTGTGGACAAAGGTCGTCTTGGAGAGCAAGCCGTGGGAGAGGGATCCCGGTGTCTACCCCGTCGAGTGGAAGGAGGTGCAGTTGCCTGAAAAGCTGTGTTTTGGTGAGTCATGAGCGAGCTCGTGGGCTGACGACAGGCATGATGACAGACGACGGCACTGTGCGCCCCACGCCGGCGGTGCAGCGCGCGCTGGCCGAGACCAAGGCTGCGCTCGAAAAGGCCGGCCACACGGTCATTGACTGGACGCCCTACAACCCCGTCGAGGGCCAAGCGCTCCTCTGGCGCTCCCTCCTCGGCGACGGGGGCAAGAAGATCCACGCCCAGGTGCGCGAGACGCCGTACCCCGAGCCGTGGCCAAAGGACCTCGAGCTGTTCAACGACCGCTACCAGGCCACCAAGGGGACGCCGCCGACGATCAACGACCTGTGGGAGACCAACGTCGCCAGGAACAAGTATATCGCCAAGCTCCTCAAGTCTTGGGCAGACACGAAAGAGCTCACTGGCACGGGACGCCCGATTGACGGGCTCATCTCGCCCGTGCTCCCCTTCCCTGCTGCGCCGCGTTACGAGTTTACCAATCACATTGGATACACTGGGCTGTGGAACCTGGCCGACCACGCCGGGACGGTGGTGCCGGTCACGTTTGCTCGTGCATCGGACGTGATTGAGCAGCCGCTGGCCGATGTGCGCAACGAGATGGAAAAGATGGCCTGGGAGAAGTATGATCCCAAGCGTCTGGAGGGGATGCCTGTGGGCATCCAGATTGTCACGCCGAGGCATACAGAGGAGAGGGGGTTGAAGCTTGCTGGAGTGACTGCAAAGGCGCTGAAGGCGAGTCAGAAAAAGTAGTCAAGTAGTCTTGTAGGGAAATGAACTGTTCAAGCTGGGCATCAGAGTTGCTAGAGTGGGAGATGGGGTGGTCATGAGTGTCCCTGCTGTGCGGGGTGCTCCTACCCTCCTGTGCAGCGCTGATACAGCGCGAAGAGCAGCAACAAGACGAATGCTGATGAGAGAAACCACCCGGAATCAGTTGTGCCTGGGTGATCGGCCTTGACCGGCTCCCGGGCCCCGGGTACTCGTTAGCCATTCAACCTGCTCTTGCTCCCCCAAACCTGTTGCTCTTGTTCTTGCTGCTGCTCCTCCTACTGCTCCTCCTGCTACTCCTCGTGTCCTGGCCGTGCTCTTGATTTCTCGGACTGCGCACAGACCACCCGGAAGACACACACTCGACACAAACACCCACCACGCCACTCCATCTCACGCAGCCTTGTGCGACCAACATGCGATGACACACTCTGCACACTCTTATTCTCATTCTCCAGCAGCAGCAGCAACTCTACATCCATCCACCCCCACATCCATCACCTCCACCACCACAACTCCCAACACCACCACCAAATGCGCAACGCCTGCGACGCATGCCGCCTGCGCAAGGTAAAGTGCGTCGCGCAGGACGACCCCACGGCCGCAGGATGTGTCTTTTGCACGTCGATTGGCATCCCATGCCACACAACGCCGCGGCAACGACAACGCGCAAAAACAGGCCGCAAAGCTGCGTCAGCTGCTCCAAAACCACCTACACCGACGTACCCCACCCCGGGCGTCCCGACGCCAGCGACGCCGAGCACCGCCCCGAAACTGCCGTCACCACCATTATCCGTCCCCCACGCCGTCTTTGGGTATCAGCGGATCACGCAGCCGGCCCCCCCGCCGGCGCCCAGTGGCGGGCCGCGGCTGCTCGGCGTCCCCGGTCTGACGCGGCAGGCGCTAGACTCGTGCATTGAGACGTTTTTCACCACCATTGGCCAAGTGCTGCGCATCTCGCTGTCCAAGGCCATGTTCATCCGCCGCGCACGCGTGTGCCTCTACTACAGTGCTGGGCTGGACGTGCCCGCCGAGCTCGCCGACGTGGCCGACGACCCGGCCAGTCCGCTGTTTGTCCTCGCAATAGCATTTCGGGGGTCGCTGTTCAGCCCGCATGCGGCGCTCGCGGCACCGCTGTACGCCCACTGCCAGGCGCTGCTCGAGGAGCCTGGGACGCTGACGTCGCACCCGTGTGACTCGGTCGAGGCCGTGGGGTTGCTGTCGGAACAGACCATTCGGCCGCGGCATGCGACTGCTACGACACTGGATCCCCTCGGCAAGGGCACTGTGGTCGATCTCATGTTTTACCACAGACTGCATATCCCACCCCCACTCGGCTCGAGGGGCTACAACCGCCGCCTGCTGCTGTTTGCTATTATTTGTGTCCACGACGCCATCCGCTCGGCCAGCGCCAACACGGGCTACCGCATCAGCGACGGGGACATGGGCTGGCCGCTGCCAGTTACCGAGGACGGCTTTCCGTACATTAGCTTGATGAACACGACACGGCTAATCTGCGCGCGGCTGCTCTCGCCACGGCCCAAATGCCTCGGCTTGAGGGCAGAAGACGTGCTGGATGCGCTCATGATGCTGAAAACGATGCGGGAACGCATGAAAGTGAGCGTCGACACGCTCGCATCCAGCGTCGCGGGGGACATGCGCGCGCCGCCCATGAACGGCACCCGCCCGATGCGGGCAATGGAGCAGCTCTTTCTCCTTTCAACCCACGGGTGGCTCCACCTCGTCATCTGGGTTGCTGTCCAGGAAGACCTCGAGCGGCACCCGGGCATGCTCCCAGCCTCGGCGCTCGGGGACGTGCACACGGCGACAATGGCGGCGTGCGAGGACATGGCGGCGCTCACAGAGCTGAGCCTAGCCAACAACCTGCTCCTCCACGCGCCAAAGTCCCTGCGCAACCACCAGGCAGCATTCGTCCTCTTCCTCGTCCGCGTGTACAAGAACATCCCCCACCTGTCCATGGCACAGAGCACGCAGTACTTTGGCCTCACCGACATTCTCGTACGCGGCGTACGCGGCGCGGCACTGTACCCGGACTCGGCGCCGCTCGCCGACGCGCTCCAGTCGGCGCTCGTACACGCCATAGGGGTCGAGAGCAGGGATCCGGGCCGCGTAGCCGAGCGCGGGCTCGATGGCCTCGCGTCTGCGGCGGCGGACGTGCAGATGTCTGGTCCTGCGTCGGCGCCGGCGCAGCCCGTCGACGGCCTGGCGGCCGTGGGGGCCTGGCCGGTGGTCTACGGCAGCGCGGAGGGGAGCCCCCTCGACATGCCCAGTGCGGGGAGCGGCGTCGTGGGTGGGAACGGCGTGTCGCATGCCAGCGACCCGGGGCCTGTCGCTGCAGCAGAAGTGGCGACAGGCGGAGCGCCGCAGCTGGTCATGGCCTATGGCGGGCCGCTGCCGCCCGTCCCGCAGCCGGTGGAGGTGGAGACGCTCGACTGGAGCGAGCTCATGGAGACGCTCAAGTCTTGCGGGTTTGATCTCCCGGTCGTGCCAATGTAGCGTATTGTATGATGGATGTATTGCATTTTTACAGCTGGGTCGTGGTGCCCCCAGCCTCGCTGTAGCGGAGACCTTGAATAGACGGGCTCGAGCAGCATGGATAAACAGCAGTCGAGGTCCAGCAGTCGGCAACTTGGACCTGACCGCCGTACCTCGGCCTCGGAGCGCATGAATCAGCACACCGCCGGCATTTCCCCACCACCAAGCCCGCACCCGGCATCTCCCCGGCCACGACCCAAGCCGCATGCTGCGTGCTACGCTGGCGCTGGCGTGCTACGCTGGCGCTGGCGTGCTACGCTGGCGCTGGCGTGCTACGCTGGCGTTGGCGGCGCAGGGTTCATGACGCCGAGGATGAAGCCCACCTTGTCGGGGCGGGTCGGGTGCAGAGGGGATTGGTGATCGGGATGTTAATCAGCAGCAACCCGAGATGTCAGCTGTGCCAAGAGCAGCTTGTCAGCAATGTCAGGTTGTTCTGCCTCTTCTCGAGCTCCAGGCCTCGACGCTCGAGTCGTTTAAGAAGCAGCAGCTCGGCAGCTCGCTCATCCAACTCCCCCCTCGACCACCCAGCACAGAAGACACCACACAGAATCATGGCCAAGTCCTTCCGCACCCTCGCCGGCATCCCGGACAGCACAGCCAGCACGTCCGACTCTGTGCTGCTCATCATTGACGCTCAAAACGAGTATGCCAACGGCGCCCTCGCCGTGTCCAACCTCGCCACGTCCCGCCCAGCCCTCGAGGCGCTGTACAAGAAGTACAAGCAGGCCGGCGGGCATGTCATCCACATCCTGCACCAGGTGAGCCTCCCGCTCGCCCGTCGCTAACAGCAGGTCCCCGAGGGCACCCCCGTGTTCACCCCCGGCACTGACCTGGCGGCCGAGTTCCCCGAGCTAGCCCAGCACGGCCCGAACGAGAGCACGGTCAAGAAACACTTCCCAGGCAGCTTTGCCGAGACGGACCTGGCGGCGCAGCTGGATGCGATCGGCAAGAAGAAGCTCGTGCTGACGGGCTACATGGCGCATGTCTGCGTTAGCACCACGGCGCGCGAGGCGGCGCAGCGCGGGTACGAGGTCGTTGTGGCTGGGGACGCTATTGGGGACAGGGATATTCCCGGGGCGAGTGGGGAGGAGGTCCGCATTGTGAGTTCTGTTGTGTGGGGTGGGCTGACTGGGAGATGGTGCTCAAGGAGCTGGCGGATTTCTTTGCTACTGTCATCCAGAGTGCGGATGTGCAGTGAGCTCTTGCGTAGGAAGTGGTGGGTATGTTACTCGACGTGCTGCGATGGAGGATCAGTGGGAGGGTGGTGTCGTGGGGCGATGATTTATTAATTAGTTTAAAGGGGTCGACTTTCTGCTCACTGACGAGGCTGAGCGCATGATCCAGAGAGCTCTTTTACTGTCATGGCCGGTCTGAGAGACAGCCCCTAACCGGCGTAGATGTAGTGCTGGCCTGGATCATGGTCGATGCTGGGTCTCTCATGTCAGCATCGTTCGACAGCAGTGATCCAAAGGTCAGGGCACCCGGATCACATTTACGCGTTGCTCACCTGCTCTCCAACACATCCCTTCCCTCGTGCACCTCATTAACACCCCTTGGCACTTACTCTCTACTCATATGCACAGCTCGATGACCTCACGCCATCCGCAGCCTCCGGAAAGCGCGGTCAAGACGCGACCTGGCTTGCTCACGACACGCGCCTGCTTCTACGGCTGTCAGAGTATCCGTCATCAGGCCCAAGCCTCTTGCGGTTCCTCGAGCAAGCCGGCGGCGCATTGACGCCAGCTACAGAGTCACGGGACACGTCAAGGTGGTCATTGGACACTGCAACAGGCCAAAAGAACGCCCATAGCGCCGCTCGAGACCATATGTCGCCGAACCACACTGACCGCGCAACGCTCGGACCAAGCTCGAGTTGAACCACCCATGCTCCGTCCACAACAGACACTAACTTGGTCCCATCGCCTGACATGGCCTGACACTGACTGACACTGGGACCGTGTATGTATGCTTCTGGGCCAGGTGGGTGTCCGGGAATGCCGCGTGCTCGTCGCCGGCACTCGGGCCTGCACTCTTTTATAACAAGAAAGCACCAGTCAACTGCCCCGACTGTTTCTTTCTCTTTCCCCCCCTCCTCCTCAACTACACAGCGATGCGTTTAACGGCGCTCACCACTGGCCTCGTAGCGGCTTCGGCGCTCGTCGGCCTCGTGGTCGAAGCCACTCCAGCGCCCAACGCCTTTGACGGCGGGGGGATCAAGCGCGGTGAACCTCGCCGCATGGCCCAGCGCCGTGCTCCCCCACTTCCGCTGCAGCGCGTGGAGCGAACGTTCCCTTTCGATCTACACTCACTTTTCTCCCACGTGTGAGTCTTGTGCTTGGCCAACGACGTTGCTCACCCGACAGGCGGGAACACAACCACCACCACCATCACGGCCATCCGTCCAAGGACTGCGACTCGACCACCGTCCTTCCCCCTACCACCACTCGCGTTGCCACCGGCACTGCGACCGAAGACTGTGACTCGACCTCAGTTGTTTCTCCGACCTCTACCACGCCTCCCGTTGTCACCGACGACTGCGACTCGACGTCGGTCGTGCCTCCTACCTCCACCAAGCCCCCCGTCGTGACCCCCACGGAGGACTGCGACTCGACAACTGTCGCTCCTCCTGTGACGACCACGCCTCCCGTCGTCACTGACGCTGAGGACTGCGATTCGACCTCCGTCGCGCCTCCTGTCACCACTACGCCGCCGGTCGTCACCGACGACTGCGACTCGACCTCGGTTGTCCCTTCTGCCACCACCACGCCTCTCGTTGTGACCGGCTCGGAGGACTGTGACTCCACCTCGGTCGTCCCTCCTGTCACCACTACGCCTCCCGTTGTGACTGGCACTGAGGACTGCGACTCGACAACGGTCGCTCCTCCTGTGACCACTAAGCCTCCCGTGACCGACACTGAGGACTGCGACTCCACCACAGTCGCTCCTCCTGTTACCACCAAGCCGCCGGTCACCGACGACTGCGACTCATCAACGGTCGCCCCTCCTGTGACCACCAAACCTCCAGTCGACACCGATGACTGTGACTCGACGACCGTCAAGCCCACGGCAACCACTACCGAACCTCCGGTCGTCACTGATGACTGCGACTCCACATCGGTCGTCCCTCCTGTCACTACAAAGCCTCCAGTCGGCACTGATGACTGTGAGGAGACAACGGTCAAGCCAACTGCTACGACCAAACCCCCTGTCGACACCGACGACTGTGAGGAGACAACGGTCAAGCCCACGGCTACCACCAAGCCTCCGGTCGAGACAGATGACTGCGATGACGAGACCACAGACAAGCCCACTGCTTCGTCGACCGTCAAGCCCACTGCTTCGTCGACTGTCAAGCCCACGGCAACCACCAAGCCGCCAGTCGAGACAGACGACTGCGACGACGAGACAACAGCCAAGCCCACTCCCACCAAGCCCCCGGTCACCTCTGGCAAGCCCCCCTGCCCTACAGTGACGGTTACTGTTACCGTTACTCCCGGCGGAGGCGGCGGTCACGGCGGCGGTTCTAGCGGTGGTAACGGTGGCAATGGTGGCACCGGCGGTAACGGCGGCAACGGTGGCAGCGGAGGCCACGGCGGTAGTGACCATGGCGGAGGAGCCAATGGTGGCACCGGCGGCTCCTCTGGCTCTGGTTCTGGCTCTGGCTCTGGTTCTGGCTCTGGTTCTGGCGGCTCTGGCTCTGGCTCGGGGTCCTCTGGCTCTGGTTCTGGTTCTGGTTCTGGTTCTGGCAGCTCGGGCTCGGGCTCTGGCTCCGGATCAGGCTCTGGTGGCAGCGGCAGCGGCAGTGGCAGTCGTGGCTCTTCCAGCCTCGTTGTTGCCGCGGCCGCCAACTCGTCACCAGCCACTACCCTTGGAAGCGGTGCGATCCTGCACAGTGCCAGTCTCGGCATGGTCGTTGCGGTTTCAGCGGCGGCCCTCCTTTTCGTCTAAGTTTTTTGTTTCCAGTTCCGTCTCTAAGAACACTTTCATGTACATTCGCTACTAGCTCACACTCTTCTCGGCCACACTCCTTTGCCCCAACACTCCCTTTGATGCGTCCGGCGGCTGCGCCGCAATAAATGCCTCGCTAGTCATCGATGATGAATACCTGCCCCTTTTGCACAACGACTGCAACGTCATAAGCTGTTGAAACCCGCCGAACTAAAGCCCTTGCCGCTACCAAACACGAAGAGAGTGCGTGAGGCACCCACTCCCTCATCTCAATCCACCGACATCTCCCCACCGCGATATCGGATAGACCAGCAATGACAATGTACAGCATGGGTCACTGAACCTTGTCCACCTCACCAGGCTGCATCCACACTAAACCACATGACCACGGTCCCTACTGCCGCTCCGACAAGGATATACCTGACGACGATGATGACCGAGAGGGCAGCCTAGAGTGCAAGACCGATATATCGGCAACAGGGTCCTCCGGCCCGCCGAGCACTAGTGGCCGGCCCGGCAAGTCTATACGCCGAGGGTGGCCCTCCGATACGTCGCCGCTGCCTGCCCAATGGTCAATGATGCATGCAGCAGTAGCGCACCATCCGATCGCACCGAGGACCCCGTTGGGTACCCCCGTGGAGAACTCCCTGGAACGCTCATGTTGGAGGAATGTCGCGAGTATCGTGCGTGAAACGGCCGAGCGTATCCGAGATCGGCGTATTCTGAACTAAGAGTTGTGATCATTGTCGAGTTGGGCTAGTGAGTAGCGGTGGGCGGTGGGCGAGACTAGGTGTGGGTAGGGTGGTGGTGAAATGGTATAAGATGAGCTCGCAGAGGTGTGACTTTGAGCAGCACAACTCACAAAAGTGGACACGACAATGCGCCTCATTGCTGCCTTCTCCCTCCTCGCGGTCCTCGCCACGGCGTCGCCTCTGCAGCCCCGCAACAATGACAAGAAAAAGTGCGTCGTTGCCTCTTCCGATGGCGGCGACGACTCACCTGCCTTCCACGACGCTGTTGCCGAGTGCTCCTCCGACGCTGTCATTGTCCTCAGCGAGGGTGTCCGATAGTGAGTGTGCGCTCGCGGGCGTGGCTGACAAACAGCAACTTTTTGACCCCCGTAAAGGCGCACAACCTCAACAATGTCGAGCTCAAGTTCCTCGGCAACATGCACCTCCCCGAGAACATGACCTATGTGCAGGAGCTTGGTGAGTGTCTAGACTGGTGCTTGGGCTAACGATCCACAGTTGCCGGCAACGCCGAAGAGTACAAGTACTGGTACAACCTCCAGGGCACCAACGTCAAGATGACTGGCAGTAAGAATGTCACATCTGGCTGGTTTGACGGCCACGGCCAGCAGTGGTACGACGGCAACCCGACCAACGCTACTGGTCTCCCGAACCGCCCGCACATGTTCAGCTTGAACTTTACTGGCGGAAGCGTCACCAACCTCAAGGTCCGTAAGCCTCCTGGAGCCATTTCGTCCATCAGCGGCACCGACATGGTCATCAAGGGCTCGTTCTTTGATGCGTCGTCGACCGGTGGCTTCCCCTTTAACACGGACGGATTCGACGTCAAGGGTCAGCGCATTCTCATCGAGGACTCGGTCATCAGTGAGTTTCGGCATACTTGTCAAGTAACTGACAACGAAAGTCAACGGCGACGACGCTGTAGCCATCAACGACGGCGCCCACGACATTACAGTCAAGAACGCCTTCCTCTCCGGCCCCGGCTGCCATGGCATGTCTGTTGGCTCTCTGGGCAAGGACAACACGACAGTCGTCAGCGTGTCCAACATTCTGTTCAAGGACATTCAGCTCGTCGACGCCCTGTACGGAGCTCGCTTCAAGAGCTGGACCGGCGGCAAGGGCCTCGCCAGTAACATTACCTGGGAGAACTTCAAGCTCCAGAACGTCTCCTACCCCATCTATGTCACTCAGACTTACAACAAGTGAGCTCTCCCCGCCACCAACAGCAGCTAACCCCCCAGCCAAGCCACCACCCAGCAGGGCTCCGGACCAGGCTACGAGGTCGCCAACGGCTACGACGTGACTTCTGGCGGCGACAGCGCCGTGATGATGGAGAACTTTACGTGGAAAAACTTTCGCGGCAACATCAACACCTACAGCCCCGGCGACGGATCGTGCGCCTCCCACCCGTGCTGGTACGAGGTCGAGGGCGGGGACGGCACGCAGGCGGTCATTATGAACTGTGCCAGTCCCGAGACGTGCAAAAACTATGTCCTCGAGGATATCCAGGTTGTGCCAGAGTCGGATGCTCCGCCTACTGTTCTTTGCGAGAATGTTGGGGCGACTACCAACCCCAACCTTGGTATGACTTGCGAGAACGGCGTGTTCAGGCCTACCTAGGTGGCGAGTTGGAGGCAAAGGGGATGGAGGGGCTCGAATTTATAGTTACTGCGCAGATGGGAAAAATGCATGAATTTTGTGTGAATAATGATACTTTGTTCATGTTGACTGGGTTGCGCTGCACTCCCATCACGCTTGGCATTGCCACTACTACTACTGGATGGGCCTTGGCAGCTCAGCATGTGCATGTGACTTCCCACCCCAACAGAAGGCACTGGTGGGCTTGTCAGCAGTCCGAACACTGTAGGTTAGGGGCAGAGTGTATAGAGTCGACGTTGCCCACTGCTGTCGGCTCACAGAATAGACGGCGTGTAGACGAGCTGCTCTCGGATCAGAGTGCAGTGCTCGTAGCAGCCACGGAGTGTTTATATGCCAGGAACCAAACAAATGCGGGGTTTGTGGATATGTCGGACCACTGTGCTCCGAGATACATCTCCTGTGCTCCCTGTGCTCCGGCAAAGCACGTATTGGTCGCGTGCAGCTCGAGTAGGGTAGCCAGGAACAGTCGGGTGGGGGTAAGCCACCCCCGGACTAGAGTACTCCGCACGCCATCGCCGCGCGCGTCGGAGCACCGTGTCCCTCTCCCCCTCCGACTCTTCGCCGAGACAATAGCGTCAATAGCGTCGCCAGCGCTGTAGCGTCGACGGCATATGCGCCGTCGATGCGACGCGGCCGCCAGGCCCCGGGTGTGCCGGGTATCCTAGCTCGATACTCGACGACGAGCGTCCATATAACACCCAGCCCATGTCAGGTTGACCCCACATCCTGTCGATCAGCGACTATACCATCATGCCTCCCCTTGCCATTCTGCTAGGCTCGTTTGTGTCCTTTGCGGGGTTCCTATTTGGTAAGCCATGCCACCAAAGTGGGCAGCGAGGTGGGCTATCGCTGACGGCGACCAGGCTATGACACTGGCTACATCAGTGGCTGCAAGACCATGCCCGCCTTTCTCGAGGTCTACGGCGAGCTCCGCAACGGCGAGTGGATGCTGCCGACCGGCACCGACTCGTTGATTACATCTATCTTATCCGCGGGCACCTGCGTCGGCGCGCTCGCTGGATCTACCGTCGGTGACCACATCGGACGTCGCTGGGGTATCATTGTCTACATTGGTGAGTGAGGCCAGATGGGCAAGACTAACACGTCAGTTCTGTTCTGCGTCGGTGTCGCCCTCCAAACTGCAGTCAAGACTGTCCCCGGCTTTGCCGTCGGCCGCGTCCTCGCCGGCCTCGGCGTCGGTGGCACCTCATGTCTGGTGCCCATCTACCAGGCCGAGTGCTCCCCCAAGCACATTCGCGGCTTCATTGTCGCCGCATACCAGTTCTTTATCGTGTTTGGCATGATGATTGCCGCCTGTGTCGTGTACGCCACGCACGCTCGTACCGACGCGTCCGCCTACCAGATCCCCATTGCGTGAGTCCCCCTCCCGCAAGTCAAACTAACGTCCCAGCGTGCAGTTCATCTGGGCAATAATCATCGCAGGCGGCACGGTCGTCCTCCCCGAATCCCCGCGCTACCTGATCATGCGTGGCAAGGACGACGCCGGCCTCCGCTCGCTCTCGCGCCTGCTCGGCAAGCCCGTCGACTCGGTCGAGGTCCGCACGCAGCACGCCGAGATTGCGGCCAACCTCGAGCACGAGCGGCTGCGCGGCAAGGGAACGTGGCTCGACTGCCTCAAAATGTCGGACAACAAGACCGTCAAGCGCATCACTACCGGTATGGCCGTGCAGGCCCTGCAGCAGCTCACGGGTATCAACTTTATCATGTACGTTGTCCCGCAGCGAGAAGGCACGAGCTGACGACGACAGGTACTATGGCACACAGTTTTTCCAAAACTCTGGCATTGCCAACCCCTTTGTCATTTCCATTGCCGTCTCGACCGTGCTGACCGGCATGACCGTCCCGGGCATGTTCATGGCCGACAAGGTCGGTCGCCGCAAGCTCATGATCTGGGGTGCGGCCGGCATGACGATCAGCCAGTTTATCGTCGCTGCCATTGGCGTCGCGCGGCCCGCGAGCGACATTGTCGCCCAAAAGGTGCTTATTGCCTTTGTGTGCTTTTTCCTCGCATCCTTTGGCTCCACGACTGGATGCCTCGGCTGGGTCATTACGTCTGAAATGTACCCCTACGACCTGCGCGGCAAGGGCATGTCGCTCTCGACCTCGACCCAGTGGCTATTCAACTTTGCCCTCGGCTTCATGACCCCGTACCTCGTCAACGACGGCCCAGGCAACGCAGGCCTGCACACGAATGTGTTTTGGCTCTGGGGCGGGTTCTGCGCTATCGGATTCGTGTTTGCCTACTTTGCCATCTACGAGACAAAGGACCTCACCCTCGAGCAGGTCGACTTGCTTATCCGCAACACGAACCCGCGCAAGTCGGATGCCTACCGCAGGTACATTCTTGAAAACGACTTGCACGACGCCGAAATGTCCCACTATGCTACCGGCGCCCCCACTGGCGACGACAAGGCGAGTGTCGAGCATTCGGAAAAGGCGAGCACATGAAGGGTGGGGTGCATTAGTTGTCAGTAGTGAAGTCAATGTTAGTTGTGTATTCGTCCGTCTATTTTCTGTTGCGCGAGAACGGCACAGCGCTGGCCACTATCAGCCAGACCGTCGCAGCGCAGGCTTCACGCAGCGCCACTGTGCAGCGTCCAGCCTCGGTGTAACGACCTCCCGATGGCTTAACTATCGGGTCAAAGTCAAGCCGCACAGCAAGTGTCGTAAGCAGGAACCGGATCATGTTCTTCCTATCGCCCATCGCTGGGTGAATGATACATCTCCCCACCCCGCACACCGGCGACGCAGGTGGCTGATTAATACTGAAACTGTGGCTCGATAAACGGATCCCACCATCCCGACGGATTGGCATTAGGCAGCGCGAGCTCGTTGCCCATAATCTCGAGCCAATACCTTTCCACGTCCATGGGCGGCGCATGCTCCTCCCCTCCGAGCGCAGAGTAGGATTCCAGGACGGTCGCGAGCGCAGTCGTGTCCGCAGGCGAGGGGACGGTGTTGACTATATTCTCGAGGATGCGGGCGTACGCGTGCCCGACGGCTGAGAGCGAGTGCATGTCGCGGAACCACGCTGCGGTCGAGTGGATGACGGCGCGCCAGGTGTCTGCTAGTGGGTGGAAGGGTTCCCAGACTACTGAGAGGAGGAGGGCGAGCGCCGACTGGAAGGCAAAGTACAGCGGATACCACTGCGTCACCCTGCCTGCGTCCGGGTTGGCGCGGGCAAAGTCGCCCATGTCTTGGAGGTTGTCCAGGGCGAGGGCGCGACAGACACTGTTCGTTAGTCGCAGTACAGAATGAAGGCTTACTCGATGGCTTCCTGGACAGCGGGGGAGATGGGGCTCTGGCTGCCGTTGCGCGCGTCCCAGGCTGCAGCGAGGAGGATGGGGCGATAGAGAATCGCACGGAAGTCACGGAGACGCCACATGTAGATGCTGTGGGCAAAGCTGTATGGTCCCTCGGGAGCCGCGGTGCAGTAGGCCGGCATGGATTCTATTGTGGCCAAGATGCGTGCGTCGTAACGTTTAATCTGCTGGAGGGTCGGGGCAGGGTGGGACTGAAGGACTGACTTGTGGATTGAGCAAGTTACGCGCGCGAGAATGGCGAGGCCTATCAGTGTCGAGTACGGGGTGACATCTGGCGAGTTGGGAGGCTTGGACACTGTGGACACGGTGAGATTCTCGTCTTCGCAGTTGATAGGCAGCGGCATTGCCATGAGCTGCGCTTGCTCCACTCCCGGCGGCCGGCCAAAGGTCACTGCACACCCGCACTCGAGGACGACGAGAGACCACCACACCCGCGAGCGCATCTCCTGCTCGAGCGGGGAGCAGCGCCAGTTTGTCGACGACGTGTGGATCCCCAGCCCAACAGCCATACGGATAGCCAGCCCGAGCGTCAAGTGGCCGGCATTCGCGCGGTTCGACCTCTGCAGATAGTTTGCCATGAGCGTAAGCCCCTGCACGAGCTGCAGCGATCCTTCCTCGAGCACATCGCGCTTGAGCGCGTCGTGCGCCATCTCATAGTACTTTTGCCCCGGGTCGCTGTCGTCGATCGCAATGTCAAACGCGCCCATCGCAATGATCATGAACAACAGCACCTCCTGCCCAGGCTTGTCCGGGATGGGGAGCGCGCCGGTAATCTGCGCGCGGATGGTAGGTTCGTGTACCAACGGCGTAAGCTTGTCTGGCCCGTCAGCAGAGTGCAGCCCATGCACCTCTTACGGAAAAACTTGAAGAAGCCGTCGACATATGGCCGAATCTCTGACAGAGGCGGCAACGGCCTCACCGCGCGCGTAATCTGCTGCTGGCCCCTGCGTGACCCATCAAAGTTGCCCAGGACGGTATTCTCAGGCGAGATGGACAGCGTGTTGGTCGGCGCAAGCCGCTTGATGACATTGACAAACACGGTCCCACTCGACAAGCCGAGGTAGGAGATGCCCTCTTCCGTGTTGTGGTTGAGCCCCATGCCGTCCAGGTTGCCTGGGTCCTTGCTCTCGTGCCACTCGTACACCCGCGGGTCGTGCTCGACGGCAATGATGGGCGCAATGTCGTCCCCGGCGTTGGCGGGCGAGTCGCGGGACACGGGCGGGCGCGGCGAGGTCGCCCGCGACGGCGCGCGCGACGGGAGACGCGACAAGGGTCGCCGCGGGAGGTGCTGCATGACCATGTCCCGGACGTCGCCCAGCGGCTCGGCGTGATACTTGTCGTACACGTCTGTAATGCTCAGGCCGGGCATGAGTGCGTCCCATACTTTCTCGTAAAACGCAATGCTGTGCCGTCAGTGCTAGCAAGCAGAAGAGGACGTACCGCTCCTCGAGCTCGGTCATGCGCGCGCGCGTCAGCGGGGTACGTTCCGGCCGTTCGAGGTAGATGCACTCTTTCGCATCGCGCATGCACCGCGGACACGGGGTTTCGCCGTTACATGCCAGTTTGCGGGATCCTGGCCGTGTCAGTGTCTAGCAGCAGGAGGACGGCTTACGACACGCCTCGCAGGCGGATTCGGTGCGGGGTCGCTTGCTCGTGCTCGGTGTCGCCGAGTGGCTCGTTGAGCGGCGGCGACGCGGGGCCGTGTCTGGTGGGCGGTGCTGCGACGGCATTGTGCGTTGGTGGGATGTTTGGTGAGAGAATGGTTGATGGTGAGGTTGGATGACTAGAGCCGCCGGCAACTGGACGGCGACATTGCTCCGCTCGTTGCCGTTCCGATGCCGAAGAGTACCCCGCACAGCCAGGCCACCGACGGCAGTCGGCACGAACTGCTGTAGCTCACATAATACATCCAATGCTAAGCATCTACAACAAATCCAGCCATGATCACCTCGCTGACAACTTTGGACAAAGCGGAATATTAACACCACACCTCGCGACAAACTCTAGCAACGACCGCTCAATAGAAAACACATTGTCCGACTCGAGCGTCGGCCCGCCAGAGTTGTCAGCCTCGCGGCTCGTGCTCCGCCTCCCCGAGGGACTGTGGCCGTCCCGAATGTTTATCGCGTCCACAAAGTGGCTGAACGTTGGCACGCCATTGTTTGACGGTGGGCGGGGCGGCGCCGCCGACCAGAGGTTTACGAGTGTGCGTGCTGATGGGGACATGCCTGCGCGTGCGCGTTCAATGGCCCGGTCGAGCGCGTCAGCGAGGTCGACCGAGTTCGGCACCGTGATCGCCCCACGAACTGCATGCAGGAGGGGCCCGGCGAGGGACGAATAGTGCGCTGCTTGTCGTTCACGGATGGGCTCGGAAAACTTGTGCACGAGGAAGAGCAGGGTGACGACCATGTGGTCACGGACAGGTTGCGGGATGCTGCTGGGGGGCACAGCTTCTGCAATGGCGGCCATGCGTTCTGTTGCGCGCATGACGGCGGCGTCGACATCAGCAAGCGCCGGTCCTGGTAGTGTTGCAGTGGGGTGGGTCGTGTTGACGCGAACGGCAGCCCAGCAGACGACATACAGCCAGTTACGCGTAGAATGCAGATACGTCTGTTGTCAGTGTGCGTCGACTGAATGACTTACGAGTGTCTCTGCGCGCGAGGACCCATTGTCGTCGTCGCCGTCGACGTCCATGTCACGTAGGCTGTCGAGACTAAAGAGGACAGCCTGGACATCTGCGTCTCGCAGCCCGATAGCCGCCGACTTTGGGCTCAGCATCGTGTCACACACATCCCTCGCCACACCTGCAAGCGCCATGAGCGGATCACGGCCGATACGGGTCGGCATGCTCCACCCAATAGCCGTTTCCATCAGCCTACACCGCGTGGTGGCCGACACGGCGCGGAGTGCGTCGCTCGCCCACACTGTCCAGAACAGAGCCTCGCGGCGTGCATAGTCTGGGTCCGTTTTGGGCGGCGACATGTGCAGGCCGAGATACAGCGTCAGATCGACTGCAAAGCTGGGGGACAGCGGGTCGAGCTTTAGTGGATCAGCGGGCTTTGAGGATGGTGGGGGAGCGATACGGCATTCGGCGAGGAGGTTTGCGGCCTCGATCGCGTCAATGCCAGAAGTGATTAGTCCGTCGCCGCCGGCAATGGCCGCGCAAGTGTCGTACAGTGCTTGCTCGAGATTGGCATATCGACTGGACGGAGAGCCGAGGCACGCGACCGCTAGTGCGAGCAAGGGGGATGCGGCCGGCACACCAGCGAGGTGGGCTGGAACTTCCAGCCCTGCTGCGTCGTAAAGCAATACACGGACACGGCGGAGGAACAGTTCTCGTGGCTGGGAGAGGCGAGGGTAGTGTGCTACTTCGAAAAAAGTCGCGAGGCAGACATCGAGGGAATGGCGCGTGAGTCCGGGCACGCCGAGGAGGCACGCGTGCGCTGTGGATGGGAGAGTGTGGGTTGGTGACGGTGCGTCGTCTGCGTCTGCGCGCGTAGCCCGGCGTGGGTATCCCCGTGCGTCGTCTGGCTCCCTAGGGTCTCGTGGGGGGATTGATCCTTGGTTTTGCTGGCCCTGTAGGTTTTGGAGAAGAGAGACGATGCGTTTACCTCGTTTGTGGACGCCTGGTGGTTTGGGAACGCTTTCTCGCGCAGAGGTCGGTGGTCGATCTCGCCTTGTTGTTGCTGCTGCCGGTGCTGCGAGGGTGCTGCTAGTGTCTTTTGGCATGGCTGCTGACTAGCTCTTTGGGATGAGGGGGCTAGAGGGAGAGGCTATGCCATTGCGTGTGGATGGAGAGAACAAGAGAACAAGAACAACGGCGGCCGAGAGTACAGTAGTGCTGGGGGGAGCACAGACTAGTAGCCGGACACCGGTTACTCAGTTGAGCCGTGTTTACGTAATCACATCATCCTCGACATCATGTCACCCCTGGGGACATTTGTCTCTTTCTCTTTCTCTCTCTTGCTCTCTCTCGTATACTCTTGCTCTTCCTGGGCGAGAAATACACACAGCAATTCTCTTCCTCACCTTCTGACCACTCCGTTTCAACTGAGGAACGTGCGTCCACGCTACGTGCTGACCATGCGTGGCAGCTTTGAAGTGGCGCTGCCGGGCGGCCTAAAGCTACGCGAGACGCACTAGCCACAGCTGGTGAGGACGACGACCTCGTGAACACTTTCTAGTGTGGTCGATGCTGCTATTCTTGGAGTTTGACTAACACAGACTAACACGAGAGTGACGAGAGGACCTTAACAGTCGACACAAGGCCTGATGGTGATCTCCTCAGCAATGCTTACATAACTCGTGACTAGCTTACTGATTCTTTCCACTAGTCGGCCCACGTCTCCTCTTCCAAACGGTCCTCGCCCCTTCTAGGCCTATCAGATAATTAACTCTGCTGGACCCCAGCCCATCCCGCAGCATACTAGCGCGCACAAGTGTGCAACTAGTGACAGTCCATGATCGCCAAGAGCATGGTGGACATCGCCGACAGTGACAACGACAGTGACAAAGGCAACGGCGGCGACCTCCGCTGTCCACAAATACTCGCGCCGACAATATAGCGTCTTCTCTGAATAACCATGTCTCTCGTAAAGCTGATCGTTAGAACGGAATAACTGCATGGACAGAAGGATCAGAAGGTTCGGTTCGGCCGCGCGTGGCCGGCCTCGTGGGCTGCCACAACAGATGTGGCATTGACAAGTCTGCCTCACCTGTGTTCCTCCTCATGATGGACGTCTTCTGAAATGCCTCGCCGCTGGTATATCACTCACAGTAGCTGATGCGCTCCTCTTATTTCGGCCGCTATGGTTCTCACGGCGTTTGAACAATCCTCTAGTGCATGCGTTTTTAGAACACGAACATGTGCTCCCCATCGAGGAAGCCTTTCTCTACGTCGACAAAGTCGCCGAGGAAACTGTCAGAAACAGCATAAAAGGCGGTCCGTCGAGGGTCATTTCTGATCTCTATCTGCTCTCACACCTCTCCCTCGACCACTACAACTATAGCCACTACTTTATCTAGCCCACGCTCCAGTCCAACATGAGCGACAAGTACGACCCTGAGCTCTACGCCGTGCGCCAAGAGCGCGACGAGCTCAAGAAGCGCGTCCGCTCCTACGACCGCATCTTCAACGTCCTGGGCACCCTCTTTGGTGTCCTCTTTGTCCTGTGGGTAGTCAAGCTCATCCCGACCGCGACCGCCATGCCGCTCGACAGCGACGGCGACACGCCCGCGCTCGCCGTCTTCAGCGCGCCCCCCGACGCCACCTTTGTGGGCACCTTTGCCGACGAGTCTGGCGAGCTGTTCCAGCTCTACGACGCGCGAACCGCCCAGAACGCCTCGACTGCGCTCGCCTCGTACGAGTCGCACCTCACCGAGACCATCCTTGCGCGCGACTGGAGGGACTGCCAGGGCCTGAGCAACATCCAGACCGCGTGCTGCCACACCGCCCACGGGTTTGGCAAGCTCGTCTCCCAGGTGCGTCCTCTGTGTTTACCCTCGCAGCATGACTAATGGCCACAGGTCGGCGTCCCGGCCTTTGCAGGCTTCGTGACGGCCAAAGTCAACGAAGCGACGACTGGCGGGCGTGACAACCAGAAACCGCGCTCAATCTGCCACACGCTCGACAGGCAAAACGTGTGTATCAGCTGGGCAAACTACATCGGCTCGACGCTGCGTAATGGGGAGAGCGGGGATATTGGCAACTTTGCGGCCAAGTGTGCTGCGGCGGGCATGAGTTCCGAGTTCAAGGCTACTACGAGTGACGGCGGGATTATCTTTATTTGTGTCAGTAACCGCGCTTCCGGGTGTGACAACACTATTGGTTAGCGGTCTATCTCGCTTTGTAGCTTCAAGCGTGAAAGAAAATGTCGCGAAAGAACGTAGTGATTTGAAAGACTCGAAATGCAAGAAAGAAAATCGTCGCTCTTTTCATCATTGAGCCGCAATCCACCTTTAACTTGGACTGAACATGATGACCTGCCGGGTGGCCGGTCGAGTCAATGCTGATTCGAACATTCAGGGGGCATCCCCAAGGCTTAAAGAGGCCTCACAGGGCAAACTATCCCCGGGAAAGCAGCCCCACCCCCCAAAGCAACACCAGACCACTAATGATGGCTCCGAGCACTCTGAAAACCGAGTGATACGTCTCGATTTGCGATTGCAGGGCTTGATTCTCCTGCTTGAGGGTTTGGAGCTCGGCACAGTCGGTGGCCGCGGTCGTGGTTGGGGTTGTGATTGTGGGTTTGTCGGTCATTATGTTGAAGTGTTGGTGATAGAGTAAGAATGAGAATGAGAGAATACGGTTAGCAGGTGGCGACGACGACCACCGAGGTCGAGAGGTTAATTCTGGACTCGTGACGGCGCTAGTGTCTCCACGACCTCGGCCGATGCGCTAGTCGGGTCTGCCGGCATGCTTGCGCTTATAGCCTTCTCTAATGAAGCCTTCTTTGACAACACCATGCATGAGTGTTGGTGCTCTACGCGCAGGACAGATCTTACAAATGATACAACATTGGAATCTGCGCACCAGTGCCAACCTCCTGCCACTGGCCCGACTCCACCTCCGCTCTATGCATTACAACTGACCGTCCGACTCCTCCTCTACATCAGCCTCACCTCCCACTCACACACGCGCAAAACTCACTTTGTATCCACGACCTCTGCCACAGCCTTGACGAGGCTCATGGCAATAGCATCGTGGTTGACGCTCCTGAGCAGACCGATAAACCGGTCAATGATGGGCCCAAACGTCATGCCGAGGACTGGGCGATTACTGCCCGCGAGTCCCGGTTCTTTACTGTGCAGAATAGTCGTGGCCGTCATGACGAGGTCTGAGATCTTGACACCTAGGTCAAAGGGCTTGAAGAGCTCCTTGTTGGGGATTGAGGTGCAATACTCGCTGCACCGGACGAGGTTGACAATGATGAGGTCCAGCGACAGCTCGGGGATGACGTGGTCGTGCTTTACGAGGCCGTGGGTGCGGCAAATGTTCCACAGGCGGCTGCGGCGGCGTCAGCTAGCTGTTTCTGCACGAAAGGGGGGCTCACTCCTGCAGCCAAAAGGCCGAGATGGTGAGTTTGAGATACTCGTGCGTCTTGTCCGAGCTCAATGCTGTGGCGAGCTCGTGTGCGAGCATTTTCTGCAGCCGAACGGCACTCTCCGCTGTCCAGCTGGTACACCGCTTGCCGCCGTCGCTGCACCTGTCGCGCCAGCACCCAAACACTTCTGGGGTCAGCAGGCCAATGAGCCGCATGTGTCGCAGAGGAAAGTCTGCAAGGACGTGGGCGGGCAGAGAGTCGCGCCATTTGGTCGTCCTCTCCCAGATGTTGCCGGGAAGGCGAAGGGATTGCGGGGCGGTAAAGACAAGGGATGGAGGGTAGAGGGAGACGGCACGTTCCATAATGACCCTGGGGGCAAGTTCAGTACGCGAATGGGAGGGGAGTGCTTACAGGACGTAGTATGTCTTTAGTCGGAGCGTCGACTCGGCCTGGGGTAAGAAGAGGTTGAAGGCATCGACCCCAAGGGCTTGCGCAATTGACAGAGCCTGCTGCAGCCAGTACCATCCCGACTGCTTGTCCAACAGTCCACCCCAGACAAAGTGAAGGTTGAGACATGTCGCAATGTCCTGCACAGAATAGTTGGATGTCGAGCCGACAAGAATCATATTGGTCTGGGCAATGGCGGCGTATTCCCTCGCTGCACCGGGGCGGGGCTCGAGGACTGATCCAAATTGCTCGAACAGTTCGCAAAAGGCTGCCATGCTGTAGAGATGGGCGAGAAACCGTTGGTCAGTGTAGTGGTCGTCCTTGGCAATGCGGTTGGCAATGTCCATTTCGTCGACAATGAACTGGACGCAGTGGTGGCTGTGGCAATAGTGGTGGACGCGGCTGAGAAGCGCCGCCTCGTCGAGCAGGTGGCCAACGGTTGTGGTCACATCGTGGCTCGGAGCACAGGGGGAGGACAAGAGGAGCGAGGTTGTCGAAACTGGCGCAAAGTCGTCGAAGCGGTCCGCCGCCATTTGCGCCGGGTTGTCAAACCACACCCAGTCCTGAGGCGTCAGCGGGTCTGTGAGTTTCAACTCACCATGAAAGATGACACCGCTGAGAGAGAGGTCAGCTCTGGCCACGGACTGTCGATGAAAGGAAGCGACGGGACGGCCGGCAGTTCCTCCTCGATGTTGGAAAAATGGGACACTGCAGCGAGGCAGTCGAGCGGCGTGTCGGTAGAGTATGATGTAGTAGGATAAACATTCATTGCCATGTCGGCAGCATCGCTCGGCCCAGCAATACTGCCAACGCTGCTCTCGGCGCCGTTGCTCGAGGTGGCTCTGGGCTGGGGTATTGCCGGTTTCTCGGGTGATTCCACGTCCTTGGTCTTGCGAGGTGGTCCGCGCGGCAGTCGTTTCTTCTCCCAAGTGCAGTGCTTGTTCAGCCGTACGCAGTTGGGACAGTTGTCTCCCGGTGTGGCCGCGTTGCACTGGGTTGGTCAGGTGTGGTGTTGATGCTGCTGCAAGGGGGCACTTACACGCATCTTGCGCCGGATACACTGGGATGAGGTCAGCATTGTCAAGGAGCGCTGTGAAAATACGTACAGGGTCACATGCTTTTGATGCATGTACTCGTTTCATTGTCAGAGCAGAAGCTGAGCAGCGAGCAGGGCAAGTGGGATGGAGCAATGGAGTAGAGAACACTGTGCGAAGTGGAGAGAGATGTGACACGGAATAGCCCCACAGATGGACACGGAAAAATACAACCCCACTACCGGGGCTCCCCTCCCCCTCCCTGGGTTCTCTTGTCAGCCGCGCCACCACCCGTACTGCTGCTGCGTCCACATCCTTGGTGATGCTGCTCGCACACGCGTCGCTCCAAAGGCAACTCGTATGCATAGATGCGGGGTCTCATGCTCCGGAGCCCTCAAATGAATGTGGGGTACATTATGAAGCTGTCCAGATACTCGTGGGTCTGTGTACACATACTGGGCACACTCTCCAAGATCATTGCAGCGTGCGGGTGTGCCTATGCAGCAGTACCCCCCCTCTTGCCCTCTTATGCAAAAGCTCATCATGCGTGCGTTCAACACATGGGCTCGCGGCGGTTACTCGTTGAACCGAGCTGTTTTACCTGCTAAATGCCACTGTTGTTGGGGGGACTGATCTGTGCGTCGTCGTTGTCAGACGTGTGATTATATAGCTTCCCATGTCGCTGCGAGCATGAGCATATCACTCACGAGGATCTAACTTGTTCTCGAGCCCCAATACCGGTCGACAGAGATGAATGCCGGGAATGCCGTCCAGATCTCGGCGGACTCTACCCAGCTGGCCGGCAGAACTCTTCGGCGGCCATGGACCATCACCTGACCCTTTCACTGCTAAACGATGCGGACAACACAAACTGACTGCGCCGAACTATGGCAACGGCTGTGAGGCTACTGCCGGAATCCAGTGGCGCAGTGGGCAGCGCAGCAGCTCCAGTTGCTATAAGTTGGCCTTGGTCTCTAGGCGCTCTTCCCCATCGGGGGCATCTCCAGCACAAAACCAAGAATGGAGGGCCTCAAGCTCCTGGCGAGCCAGCTCGACGCAGCTCAAGTCACCTCTCAGACCAACATCGTACTCGGGTCGACAGCAGCGGGCCTCCTCGCCCACCAGGTCTTTAAGCGCTTCGAGCCCGACACCATCCAGTATGGTCAAGCCATGCTGGTCGTCGGCACGGCCGCGACGCTCTTCTTCCACCTCTATACCCCGTCATTCCTCGCAGCGGCCCTGTACACGGCCGAAGTGTTCTGGATCCTCAACACGGTCTGCCTCGTCTCCATTGTCGTGTATCGCCTCTCCCCCTGGCACCCGCTGGCGCAGTACCCTGGTCCATGGACTGCAAAGGTCTCCAAGCTGTACTGGTGGCACCAGGCCAAGATTGGGCAGACGGGCTACACCCAAGCGGCGCTGCACAAAGAGTACAACTCGGACTTTATCCGGATCGGCCCCAACTGGGTCTCGATTCGGTCAGCCGACGCGATCCCCGCTGTGTATGGCGGCAGCAAGGGCGGCGGCCGCGCGCCTCTGGCCAAGAACGACTGGTACGAGGGTGCGCTGCCCGGTGCCAAGCGCATCTCGCTGCACCAGGTCGTGGACGTCAGCAAGCACGCCGAGCGGCGCAAGCTGTGGGACCACGGGTTCAGCGGCAAGGCGCTCGCAGATTACAAGCCCGAGATTCTCGAGTTTTGCGAAAAGCTCGTCCGCAACGTGTCGGTCGTTGCGGCCAAGCCCGGCGAGACTGTCGACATGGGCCTGCAGTCGAGCTATTTCAGTTTCGACGTCATGGGCGTGCTCGGCTTTGGGCAGCCGTTTGGCATGCTCGACGCCGGTGTCAAGCACTTTTTCGTCGAGACGCTCGAAAACGCCATGCAGACGCTCATCCCCTTCCACGAGATATCGTGGATCCGGGTCCTGCTGCGCAAGGCTCTACCGCTCCCCGAGCGACTCAAGCTGTTCGAAAAGCAAAACATTGAGCGGTTTGAGCAGCGAGAGAGGCAAGGCTCCACGCGGAGGGATCTGTTCACCTACCTCCTCGGCGAGGAAGAGGGCGATGACGGCGCGGCAAAGCGCATGACGCGCTTCGAGCTCATTGCCGACGCTGGCCTGATCGTCGTGGCGGGCTCGGACACGACGAGCAGCCTCCTCACGTGGTTCTGGTACTACAACACGGCCAACCCGGCGTCGTACGCCAAGCTGCGCGCCGAGCTCTCGACCGTCCCGCCTGACCAGCGGGAGGACACTGCGCTGCTGTCCAAGCTGCCCTATCTCAACGCCGCCCTCAACGAGACCATGCGCATGCAGCCGTCGGTTCCCGGGGGGCTGCGTCGCCTCGCCCCGGCAGGCGGCATGGACATCCAAGGCCACTACATCCCCGGCGGGACCACCATCAGCATCCCCGGTTACGCGATCCAGCACGACGCGCGGTACTGGGGCGCCGACTGCGACGTGTACCGCCCCGAGCGGTGGCTGGGGGACGAGGGGGCGGGACACGACAAGAATGCGTTCCTCCCCTTCAGCTACGGCACGCGCGCGTGTCCCGGAAGGGGGCTGGCCATGGTCGAGGCGCGCCTGGCTGTGACTGGGCTGGCGAGCAGGTTTGAGTTTGCGTTCCCCCGTGGGTTCAACCGGCAGCGGTTTGAGGACGGGGTGAGGGACCACTTTACTATCCAGAGCTTGGCGTTGCCGCTCGTTCCTACTGCTGCGCCTATCGATGGCGGGTGATGGGCTGGTGGGGCTTCGAGGGCCGGGGGCAGGGAAGCACGAGGGTGTTTGGTTGTACTGTACGCAATCGTGATTCAGTGTTGCTTGATAAGATTAGATTAGCAGAATCCAAGCAGAAGTGTCGTGGTCTGTCCTGCCCCACCCACCCCGTGCCAAGCGCTGTCAGCTTGCCTGCAGCATCTCACAGTAGTGTTGCCGAGCTGCAGACTGACCATTGCTGCATGCCATCATTCGGCGTGTGCGGCGTATTCGGACACGTCCGCCGTCAGGGACGCACGCCGCGCACCCTGCTCTTGCCACGTGCGGACATGAACAACTTATTCTTGTCGTCTCTCTGTCACTTGCACCACTTGCACCTTGCCGAGCATGAAGGAGCACGACACGGCTCGCCCCTTATACGACTGGGAAGAGATTGAGGCGCTGCCAAAGCTGCGCGACAAGGCATCGTATCAGCAATGGAAAGATGGTATCCTCGCATATGCGGCGCGTCACAACGCGCTCGACGTCTTTCTCGGCAACGAGGTCGACCCCTTTTACAACCCCCATGCGACCCAGCCGTGGGAAGAGGAAGAGTGGTCACAGTATGCAGGGGATGGGCCGCCGCCGCTGTATCTACATGACTATAGCAATTGGCAAGCTTGGCCACACCTCCACGCGTACGAGTACGAGTACAGCGATGCCCAGTGGGCAGAATGGCGTGCATGGCAGGAAAAAGAGCTTCGCATGCGCGGGGCACTGAGTGGTACATGGCTCGGCAATGAGTTTGCTTCGATTGACAAGCTCGCCATGGACATGTCTGATCTTGAACGTGCATGGACCGCGGCGCTCATGTACGACCTCGTCCGCGCACGCTACGAGAATGCGTTGCCAGACGAGCTCGTCTTGCCCCTCATCCAGGGGGACATTATGCGCCGCTCCCTCGGGCCACCTGCTACTCCAGCCGCCATGCGTGCCCACCTCGATGCATGCGGTGTCTTGGTCCAAGAGGCCCGCGCTCTCAAAGTCAAACCGCACGTATCCGAGGCCAGCCTCATCACACTGGTCCGCAAGACGTTTACCGGCACCCTACGCGAACAGGTCACCCGCATATGGAAGGACGAGTTTCTGGACCCATCTGAACGGAGTCGAGGCACACCTCGGCGGATCCGCAGCGTGTCCGCCAGAAGAAGAGCACATGGAAAGCGTTCCGTCTCGTCATGGACACGTATTGTGACGCTCTCACCAAGCCTCTCATCCCAGCCGCGCTGGCCTGGCTCATGACCGAGTATCGCATGCCGGAGGATCTGGGAGGGGGAGACCCAAGTGGACAGCCGCCAGAACCAGGGCGCACGACTATGGCCCGCATGTACAAGCACATTGAGCGATTCCAAGAGGCCGTGCAAGACCACACAGCTGGCACAGCGGCCTTGACGCTAGTGGAGCGCGGCGAGACAATGGCAGCGTGTGAGGAATACGGCCTTGATCTCTCAGAGCTCTGGCTCGAGCCATTGAGCGAGTCTCGACGCGTAGATGTGTTTCTCAGCACGCTCAACGACAGGCTCGCCGCGTGTATCGAGCCGTCCCTCGAGACTGGCCGTACATGGCTCGCACTGCAGACGCGGTGGCAGGAGCTGATGGTGGAGCAACGCGCGCGAGAGCATGCCCATCGGCAAACATATATTTACTACCGCCTGCTGTGGACCATTGATCTGCAACTTCCGCGTACGGCAGCGGGGATGCGCGAGCACTGGGTAAAGTGGCATGCAGTGTACGCCGCGCATGGACGTCTTGCTGGCCTCGATTCCGCCGATGTGGATCTCTTTTGTCGGCGCTTGGAGGAGCCCCTCAATGGCAGGCTGCCGAGGTTGGAACGGTACGGGGCATTGCCAGAGGACCAGAGGACGTGGGCAGGGTTTGAAAGAATGTACTTTGAAGAGATTGCCCAGGTCGAGGCCGACGAGGCTGCAGCTGCACTGGCTGCCAGTGCGCAAGAACGCTAGGTGGCCGCACTGCCAAAGCGCAAGGCTCAGCCGGCCTAATCCTGCAGGCGGCCAGCTGCCTCTCGGCAAAGCATCCCGCGCAGGCACACGAGATAGCAGCCATGCATGCCATATACTGTACAGCGAACCCACCCAGACACAACCCCCCTCACACACGGACGGCAGCTACTGCTCGCTCCACTGCGGGTTGTAAACGGGCGGGACGTCCTCGGCGTCGTCCTCGTCGTTGACGCGCGTCAACCGTCCCCCATCCTCGTGCAGCCGCACTCGCCTGCTGCTCTCGGGCCCAGTCTCCTCGCCAGCAACGTCCCCCTCAGACTCGTCGTCCCGATACCCACTCGACGACGGCGCCGAGCTCGCCCCCGGCCCGCGCGAGCCGGCCGCACGCTCCGCAGCCGCCTCGCGCGCCTTGGACCGCGCACCGGCGTTGGGCACGGGGATGAGGGGCCGGTTCTCGCTCGACTCGTACGTCGACGTCGCGGATGAGCCCGGCTCGCCGAGCTGCCGCATCGGGACGCCGAGGGGCGCGTCCGTGTGCTCCCGTGCGAGCTCGTACGGCTCGATCATGTCAAAGTTGCCGTCTTGCTGTGTCTTTTCCGCGCGCTGCTTGTGGTCGCGCGTGTCCTTCCAGTTGTAGTAGCGGCGGCGGCAGAAGAGGAAGAAAATGCCGACGAGCAGGCCAATGACGCCGATGATGACGCCCACGGCAATGCCAGCTGTGGCTGCTGTTGATAGGCCGCTGGCTAGTCAGCGAGTTGTCTTGGTGTGGGACTCACGAGTTGACGTTGTTGACGACGGTTTGCACGGCGGTCGGCTGCGTGACCGACGAGGTTGTCGTGTTGCCGTACCACGTCAAGTTTCCGGGCTGTGGGCGAGCACCGTAGTCGAACGTGTACGTCTTGAGCGGCAGTGTGTCGTTGGGGATGGCGTTGTGGTTCATGAGACACTGCGTGCTCTGGCTCTCGTACAGATCGTAGCCAACGTATCCCATTGAGCGACGACTGGCCGCTGCACTGCTAGCACCGCTGAGCTTTCCAATGACCCCGAAGACAACTTGCGGAGGCCTTTGACTGCCAATGAACGCGCCGCCCAAAGAATTGGCAAACAAGTTGAGCGACGTAGTGTTCCAGAAACCCGAGCGGCTCTCTACACGATAGCCAAGCTCGAGTGGGGCGCTGCCAGGAGGAAACGTCTGGAGCATGATAGTGTACGGCGGCTCGCCGCCTTCCCAGGTAAACTGGGCAAGATCTGCGCGTCAGCTCGTGAGCGTTGGGCTGGGCCAACGTACCGCATTGTGTCAAATTGTCGGGCCCATGAATGGTAATGCCGTTGAACGAGGAGTTGTATGGCCCGGCGAGGACGCCGCTAGCAACGAGAGGGACGAGAAACCACCTTAGCATTGTCGTCGGTGCTGGTCAATGGTCAATAGCAGAAACAAGATCAAGTAAAGTCAGCCAGTCGTCCCGAACGATACTCGAACCATACTCGAACGATACTCTTTCAGAAACAGTCACCCATGTCTCCGCATCTGCGGCGAGAAAGTCTTGGCAAGGCTCATGTGAAACACCTAGTCGCAGTACATGGTGAGGAGAGACCGAGAAACACAGAGTAGATAAGTGTCCATGTCTCCGGCACCAGTGGCTGGGGTGCCTGATACTCGACGGCGACTCGGCAATTTAGCCCATTCCTTCGAGCTGCAGCGTGGATGACGACGATGCTCTTGAGCAACATGCATAAAGGTTCCAAGAGACGGTCTGCTCGTCGTGGCTGTGAGTTTGGTGAGCAGTGTAAACAAACTGGGTAGGGGGTGCAGTGTCGATCAGACAGTGTGTCTGATCGCCGCCATGTTTGCGCGTTACCACAGGCCACAATCGTATAAACGCTTCTTGCTTTCAACCCGCCGTGGACGACGGTGGGCTCTAGGCGTGCTGCTGTCTCAACGCGCCTGTCATGTCCATCTGCGGGGTCCCTCTGCCTAGTCCGCCCGACTCTACGGGGAACCCTGGAAGCATCCCTGTCGAGTTGAGGTGCTGCAGCGCTGCAGGCTTCCGCAGCATGAGTCCTAGTCCCCTGCAGCATCACTGGCTGATGAATGGGAATCGCCGTGTGCCGAAGTGAAGCGACCCTCCAGCTGCCTGCGCGCTGTAGGGGTGGAGGGAGATTCAGTAGATCTTGGCGTAAACAAAAATTTGGGCTTGATTTCTCCGGCCACTACAGAAACGCGTTCTTGCTAGTCGACATTGACGCAGATCTCTTCGCGCACAGACGATTGGGCCTACACGTGCATGATGGCCTGCTGAGGCACTACTGGCTTCAGTCATTGAGAAGTGGGCAGAGGTTTGACAGCAACCGCCGCACTATGCGCCCCGATATCAGGCCTTCCAGCCCACGTCCACCTCGCCAATTTACCCCACTTTGACAACCCTTAACATCGTAAGCCGTCCGTCTCCTGCTGTTCTGCCTACCAAGGCTAAGGGTTGAGTCCCTCAGGATGTACAAGAGCCCCGGTGCCGTCGTCGGAGTATGTCCCTGGCTCGAATCGACACGAAACGAACGAAACCGTTCAACCGTTAAACCGGACAAGCCAACTACTTTTAATTATCACCATCTACCAATCTACCAACACAACTACCATGGGCTTTGCACCCAGCGAAAAGGTTCCCCGCAACGAGGAGGAGTACTCGGCGGGCAACTTTGAGGTCAAGACCGGCACGCCCGCCAGCGTTGAGAGCGACGACGCGCGCCACGACGCAGTCTTTGGAGAGATTACAGAGCAGGGACCGAATTTTCGCAATGTGAGTGTGCACGACCTTCCGACGAGCGTGCAGCAAGCAAAATCGAGCATGCAGCTCTTTTTTTCGTTTAGGCATAGCAGTGCAAGTGATTTGCGAGCATGTCTGGGGTGTCTTTGGCTGTGCTCGGCAGTGATCTACGCTACGTGGAGCCTCCAGCACTGAGCATCCGGAGCAGCTCGCTTCAACCTGCCAAAGCGGCCACCCGTGTCAATCATGTCCGAGGCAGGTTGCTGACACCTATAGGTTGGCTGGATGGGCGCTACCGTCCTCATGATCAAGAGTGCCTTTGGTCTCGGTGTGCTCTCGATCCCCTTTGTCTTCCAGGCCGTCGGCATTGTCCCCGGTATCATTCTCATCGTCTTCATCGAAGGCATTGTCACATGGTCGGCGTACGTCCTTGGTTCTTTCAAGCTCAACCACCGCGACACTTACTCGCTCGCTGATGTCGGCCGCATTCTTGGCGGCCGCATGGGCGAGGAGTTCTTTTCGACTGCCGTCTGCATTTGTGAGTAACTATTCCCTGTCGCGTACCAGTGCTCATCATTACGAGGTATGCTCTTCTTCTCGGCGAGTGGCATGGTCGGCGTTACCACTGCCCTCAACGCCGTCTCGACCCACGGCACCTGCACGGCCGTCTTTATGGTGGTCGTCTTTGCCGTCTCGTACGTCCTCGCATCGATCCGTACCCTTGGCAACATTACGTGGCTTGGCTGGGCAGGTCTCGTATCGATCCTGTCGGCGGTGCTTGTCATGACCATTTCGGTCGGTGTCCAGGACCGTCCCCATGACGCTCCTGCTGCTCCTGCCCCCTGGGACAAAGACTTCAAGGTCTTTGCTAACCCCACGTTTGCCCAGGCTGTGTCCGCCGTCGCGACCATCCTCTTCGCTGCTGCCGGTACACCTACCTAGTGAGTCGTCTCGAGTGTGGCGCTGGTGGGCGCCACCGCCACCACGGGGTGATTGCCCACCTGCTGCCTTATCATCAGCTGCCAAGACATGCAACTAACCCACTGCAGCTTTGGTATCATCTCCGAGATGCGCGACCCCCGCCAGTACCACCGTGCGATGCTCATCAACCAGGCCTTTGTCACGACCATCTACGTCGTCATTGGTTCGATCGTCTACTACTACTGTGGCCGGTATGTTGCGCAGCCCGCGCTCGGCTCTGCGGGCTCGCTCATGAAGAAGATTTGCTTTGGCCTGTCCATTCCGGGTCTCTTCTTCTCGGTCATTCTCTGGATCCACATCCCGGCCAAGTTTATCATGGTCCGCATTCTCCGCGGCTCCAAGCACCTCAACTCGAACACGCCCCGCCACTGGGTCACCTGGCTCAGCTGCAGCTTTATCTGCACTGTCATTGCCTACATTATCGGCTCGGCCATCCCCATGCTCGGCAGCATTATCGCGCTCGTCGGTGCCCTCATCGCACCCACGCTCTGCATTATTCCCTTTGGCTTCATGTGGCTCCACGACAACGTCCGTGGGCGCGCGTGGGCTTCCCTCCGCCTGTGGACAAAGGTCCAGGTCGTATGGGCCCTCTTTGTCATTCTCGTCGGTGTCTTTATCACCGTCGGAGGCACGTATGGTGCCGTCGTTGAGATTATCAACCAGACCGATTCGGGCAAGCCTTGGAGCTGTGCCGACAACTCGAACTCGGTTGGCCAGGAGTAAGCCTCAGTGTGGGCGTTCTCTCTGTATGTGAGAGACGATGTAGGTATTAAGTAAGGAGAAAAAAGGAAAGGAAAACGAGGATTGCCCATAGCATCGCAGCATAGCATTGCATTGCATGTATAGCATTGAACATGGCCCCACCGAGTCTCTACTACTACAATGTATCTACTTGTCCATAGCCTTGATAACCCTTGGGTCATCAAAGACGGCCATCCTCTCCTCCCTAAAGTCGTCCTGGATAATCCGCACGTCCCCAGGCTTGAGGAGCAACGAGTCCTTGTTCTTGCGCAAATCGTGTCTCGTCCAGTTGGGCAGCCCAAGGGCATTACCCTCTGCACTGGCCTGGAAGACTGCCTGGTCCTCGATAAACTCTGCACCAATCTGCGAGGCAATGTCCCCGAGGTCTTGGGTGGTAGCTGCGCCGTTCGGGTCCATGTAGTAGGCAAAGTTGATCCAGTAGTCCATCATCGTCTTGGCCAGCGCGACGTTGGGAGCAGAGAACCAGAGCATCCGGGTCAAGCCCATGGGTACGAACACCACCTCCGCCGCGTGGGGGGCTAAACGTTCAGCTCCAGCATCAAGACCACTGGGGACTCACTGCCGTGCCATGCCGGAGACATGGGCTTGGGAGCACCTTCAAACTCGTAGGACCAGGTGTTGGTGTATCCGTGCTTGTTGTACTGCCTGATTAACTGGCGGCGGGCAGACTGGAACCACGCATCGGTGAACAGGCCCGAGATCTGCTTGAAGCTGCGCTCGTCAGTGCGCGCCAGGTGAGTAGGAGGTGGCATACCTAGGATCATGGCCCCAAGTCTCGTTGCCCGTGCCCCACGGGCAGCCGAGGGCGAGGTCCTCGGGGTACTGCTTGAAGAGCGCGTCCATGACCCCTGGCGGAAAGGTGCTGGGATACATGTGCTGCACGAGCTTATCTGGGGCCATCTGGATGTACAGCTCCTGAGGAATCATCACGGTTGCCCTGTTCGTCAGCTCTTGCGCGCAGGGCGAGGGCTTACTCGTCCTTGTTGCTGCCAGTGATAAACGGCTTGCGCGCAAAGTGGCCCTTGTCGAGCAGCTCGTGCGGGGAGGCAGGAATGATGTCGCCGTCAATCGTGGGGGAGAAGACAAAGGGGCGCCTAAACTTCCTGATGGCCTTCATCTTTGCAGTGGCCGCTTGCAACTCGTCGGCGGGGACGGTTCGCAGGCACTCTATAATGTCCTTGCTCTCCGAACAGCCGGCAAACTCGACAAGCTTGTCAAAAGGCTCCTGCCATGACTTTGCCGTGGGTGCAGTTGCAATAGTCGAAGGTCCGCCAGACTGGAGGATCGCGCTGCGAAAGTGGTGATTGTTCTTGTCGAGCATGAGCAGCGACGCACTAATCGCGCCAGCCGACTCGCCAAAGATGGTCACCTTTGAAGGATCACCGCCAAAGCTCGCGATATTGTCGTGAATCCAGCGCAGCGCCAGCTGCTGGTCGTACAAGCCCAGGTTGGCTGCGCCGGCGTCGGCAATCTCCTTGCCGCCTCCCCATCCGAGGACGCCTACGCGGTAGTTGATCGTAATGTAGAGGATTGGTCGGTCAGAGGCTGCCGAGCGCCGGACGAGAAAGGGCGTGTTGTACAAACTTGCCGAACCCATCTGGAAGCCACCGCCGTAGCTGCAAGAACATCAGCCTCGCAATCGTCCACCGGATATGACACCACTCACATCCACACCATGACTGGCAAGCTCGCGTTCGCTGGCGTACCAGCCGGAGCCATGACGTTGAGCGTCAGACAGTCCTCGCTCACGCCCGCAAAGCCGGCCATGAACCCGTCAACCTGCATGCAGGCCCTGGGGATGTCGACAGCGGTGATTGCCGAGCCAAAGACCTTGGGCACGGGCCGGGCGAAGCGGAGCTCCTTGACAGCTGGCCATTGCTTCAGCGGTACACTGGCCAGATCGGGAAGAGCAACTCACGAGCCTCAGCAAACGGAATCCCCCAGTAGTTGTCCACGCCCCAAGCTGAGAAGCCAGTGACGTCCACAGGGTCGCCGTTGGGGTGCATCGTCGCGTGGATGGGCGACGAGCCCCAGTGCGACAGGAGCGACACGATGGGCACCAAGATGTGCTGGTGGAACAAGAGAGCGGGACGCATCTTGAGCCAGACTTGCGAACGCTGTTGCTACAGGCCGTCGAGGATGGGGGAGGGCGGCACCGCTGACCTTGAAGCAGTCGCGAGATGGGCTGTGACAATGTGCACGATGGGGGGCAGGGCATCCATGGTGGCTTGAGGTATTCGGTCATGGGCCCGGTTAACATGGTTTCCAGCATTTAGCAGGGATATTAACAGCCGGCGCGGACACCATACTGGGCAACCTGAACAGCATAGACGATGGAGAAGCAAGATGGGTGGGTGGTCAGTTGCTGCTACTGTGCATCACCTCATCCACAGGCACGTGCACACAAACATGCAAACATACAACCCCAGTTGCGAGACATGGCTTGCATCATCTCGCGATGTTTAACAAAACGATGGGCAGCACCTGGCCGCCCCTATACATTCACCAGGAAAGTAACTGCTGCTGGGGTTCACGACCAGGAAAAAGGAGAGGAGGGGGAATAAAGCGAGAAAGAAAAAAACGAACAGAATACACGAACGTTGTCATGAATAGGCATCATGGGGGGCGCGCCGTTTAGCTGAGGACGGGCGTGCCAACATTCTCGTCGAACGTTTCCTGGTCCCTGACGTTGCCGCCCGGCGTGTAGATGCAGCGCCAGTAGATCTGGCTACCACCCTGGGGGTCGGGGCATGACAGAGTCCACCCGCAGCCGACCTCGGTGTGCTTCTTCCACACCATCTCGGTAAGGTGGTCGAGTTTCAGCGTGTGGGCCTGCCAGTCATGGTCCTCTGGGTGCATGTCAGTGGGTGCAACATGGCTATAAGTGATGGTTACTCACTCCACTCTGCCGCCCACATCTCGGACTGGGCAATGGCGTCAAAGACAAAGCCCTCCGAGGAGAACCACATCATGGACAGGTTGTCGTCGCCGCTGGTTGGCCGTCAGTCCGCGTCCACATTTGATGATGACGAAAGACTCACAGGTGGTCCCACTTGCACTTGTTGGGGCCAGAGGTAAAGTTACCAGCGGCCCAACGGGCATAGTCTTCGTTCCACTTGATGGGCTCGGCCTGCCACCTCTCGCGCACAATGTTGTGGAACTCGAGGGTAGCCTTGCTGATAACCGACGTGCCAGTAAAGTCGGCTTCAGTCATCTCGCCAGTGATGTTGACCTTGTCCGAGTCCCACAGGGGGACCGGGTCGGCCCTGTTCGGGTTGGGCCAGACGACGGCGCCGTTGGGAGGGTCGGTGTTGACCGGGGGCTGGGACGAGGTTGGGGTGCCCGACTCCGAGGTCGTGGGCACGGACGACGTCGGGGCAGAGGTGGTCGGCGCAGACGAGGTCGGCGCGGACGACGTCGGCGCAGATGACGTGGGCGCGACCGAAGACGAAGTCGAGATAGAAGACTCAGACGAAGACGAAGACGAAGACGAAGACGAAGACGACGACGACGACGAAGACTCAGTCGTGGACGTGGACGAAGGCGGCTCAGAGGAGGTAGGCGCCTCAGTGGACGAGGACTGAGGGGCCGACGAAGTCGTCGTGGTCTTGGGCTTGCAGTGCGGAGCCGCAGAAGCGGTTGCGACCAGCGCGGATAGGATGACGAACGAGAGACGCATTCTGTGTCGCTTGGGCGTTCGGGTAAAGGAAATGAGCGTGGTGGTTGAACGAGTGACGATCGAGTTGGCAGAGTCGGTAGTAGAGGTCGTGAATGGGCGCCAGGCCAGTGTCAGCTACAGATGAGATTGATGGGTGAAGAACAAGACAAGACAAGACGATTCCAAGTGCTTTTGTATCACTTTGTGGTCGTCGAGGGCGAGGCAATCGCTGCTGACCCCGACGGAATTGACGGAAACGGGTGAAGGGGTCATGGAAACGAATAATTGTTTACCTGAGGTCCACCGTGCCAAGGGAGGACGACATGCTAGCACGACGCGCCCATCGTAGAACTGGGCAACTGAAGAGGAGTATGTACCATACCCTTGGCTCTACTGGCTGACGTCCCGGCCCTTGTTTCGACATCCTGGTCTTCCTTGAGATCTGATCTTCTCTAGTAGCCCGCTGCGTGCGCTGTCTCGGTATTCACAGAAGGGACAGCGGCGTCTGCTGGCGTGTGGGGTACGACTTGGCCAAACCACAGGAGAAACTGGGGTAGAGTGAGCCCAGATGCGAGTTGCCAGACCCAGTTTACGGTGGGCGAACGCAAGAGCTAGGGACCGGGACCAGCCAAGCATGCCTTCGACCCGGTCGGTCACCCCGGGGAGCACATAACGCAGACCAGATGCAAAGGGAGAGCAAAGGGAAGAGCAAGGGGAGCAGCCAGGAGCCGTCGAGTGAACAATCGAGGTGGCACGCGACGACGCGTTTGGCTGAAACGAGCACTTTCAGCCCTGAATGGATGTCGCGTTCAACCCACGCGTCCAACGTAGCTCATTCAATGGTTCTTGTTGCATAAGGTTGCAAGGGGCCTAGATGCTACCAGGCCCCATGTGGAATGATGCATGCTACACTTTGGAACACATCTCCTGGTATCGCAGCACCTCTACACTGTTCCTGCCCTCAATCTGTGCAGCTGACGTGATTGCAGCAAGCGCCTGCTCGCACTCCGTTGGTCGCCAGCGCTGCTATTCGCACCATGCCCCTCGTTTGGGATCTATGTCCTTGAAACAGAGGTGCGAGCAAGTACCCCATCCAGTTGACTACGCTCAACGAGGGCTGGTAGGTCATTGAGGAGTAGGGAGAAAGGACTGCAGCGAACGCCTCCCAACCCCTTATGGCTTCTGCCAACGGAAATGGTCTTTCAAGGTCGCTCAGACTACCAGGGACGCGAGCTTAAGAAGAGTGGAAGGAACCCGTCGGTGATGATCGTGTGACTGAGTGGGCCTCAAAGCCACCAGCTTGTTTGCGACGACGAGAGCCCCTGTCGTGGGTGACGCGAGACAGCGGTGATTGACGTTGCTGTTTGTGCAAGACACTTGTCATCTGAACGCACTGGCAGCGGTACAGTAAACAACAGAACAATAGTACGAATAGATGTTACACAAACACACATTGTTGGGGACAAGAACCTGGGCACCGGCGTCTGCCTGCATCGGTGTCTGCACGACAAGGACGATCTACAAGGCACTCTGGCAGGTAACAGAACAACCCCATTTGTGATAAACAATGCCAAGATCAAGAGAGTTCCTGACCTGCTGGACGTGTGCAAGTTCGGCGTCTGCAAGTACGATTCTATAACCATTTCTCCAGGTGTAGGAAATAAAGTTTGTGCAGCTAACGATGGCATGCTGTTGATGGGATGGCACGTCGACCGTGTCTTTCCATGTGAACTCCACATGACCGTCCAGCAATTAATTAATCAATTAATTTTATGGCTCGTCCACTACTCGGTGCAGATGTGCTGCATGTGTCCCAATGCTGCATGCAGTGAAGTAAGAGTGGGCATAGTTGCACGCTTTGTCTTGGATGCTACTCGTCTTGGATGTCTCGGATGTCTGAGTCTTGATGTCGCAGGTGTCGATGATCACGTCGACCACTCTGACCTCATGTTGTATCCATCCGTTGAAGTTGGTCAACCTTATCCCTTCGCGTCGAAACACCACAAACGACAGTCACACAGCCCTAGTCACACCAGCAGGACTCTCATGAGCAGAAGATACATAGGACTGTGAAAGAAGGCTCCGACACTATCATTGATGGCGGTGTCTGGAGGTAGCATCTGCCTTATGTCTTTGACATCTCAAGCATACCATCTATATCCTTGAAGCACGTAGTCTGCCAAGCCGCTTCTATAAGCCGAATCTCCTACTCATGTATCTCTGATTCTAACAAAGCATACACCGTTGTTTGGTTCCAGATTCAGTAGTGTCAACAGCAAAGGGAACATGAGTGCTTCACGGCGCGTCGGACACATTGTTTGGTTCCCCAGGTAAGCATGTCACCTAAAGTCTTATCAATTGACGCCACCCAGGGCGATGTGCAAGCCAAGCGCACGCGGTTTGTTTATTCTCTAACAGCATGACCTCGCGCACAGCCCAGAGCAAAGTAGTTGCAATGTGCCTGGGGTATGCATGGCTGGGCAGGGGAAGCCGGGAAGAGTACTGCCAAGGTTGAAGCAGTAGACGTGCAAGAGCACAAGAGCAGAGGCCGGCATCTCTCCAGGTCCATTATCACAGGTCCAACGGGAAGGGTCCACCAGCTGCCATTTTGGGTCGGCTGAAGCGGGCGAGGACAGCCTTGGCCGCGATCCCGCTGCCCCGCTCTCGTCAATCCTCGGCGCCTTTGCCTCATCTTCTGCCGCCAAAGCGAGAATAAAGAGAAGGCTCGTCGACCGTTGTGACGGCATGCCTGAAGGCGGGCCGCCACGGTACGGACTGTAAACACCCAACCTGGTCTGCCCCGCGTCTTGGACTCAGGTCCGAGCAGGACCCCGGCGTTCGACATTGTGTCAGCCACCCGTCTCAACCTCGCGGACTTCTGACCTCGTCTTCAACTTGAGCAAGAGCAATGCTGCATCGGCTTTTGCATCTGCTCACTCAATCACGGACACTTGTTTGATCACTCCGAGCCTCATTCTTCATAAGAATAGAGCGAGCTGATCATGATCTCTTATCCACAACTTGATACCCGACCTGGCGCCATGTCCGTCTCTCTCCCATCTTCCCCCACACCATCGTCGAGCTCGACCTTTTCCCCTCCACTCTCCCCAGTCGACTCCCGCCCCTCCAGCATCATGTCGGACTCGTCCCGACCCGCAAGCATCCGCTCCAGCTCGTCCCGGAGCTCACGGTTCCCCAGCATCGACTCACTCACCGTCGAAGTCCACCGACCGCGCAAGCTCATCGGCCCCAGGCGGCCCCGTGGCGGCCTCTGGTGCGACGAGGACCTGCACTTTGTCGAGTTCACCTGCGAAGAGCTGCAGGTTCTCGAGTCCTCGTCTCGGGGGCGCAGGAAAGTGCGCAGCGGAAGCAGCAGCAGCGGCGACAGCACCAGCACCAGCACCAGCACCAGCGTGCCCCTCCTCTGCGTGAGCCCACCCCCCGTCATGCCCCCTCCGCCGGCACAGACGGCAACTATCCGCGAGCGCATCAAGTGCGACGGCGTGCCCCTCGGTGCACTGGCGCCTCTGCCCCGCGCTAGGCCAAAGACGCGCCGCCCGCACGATATCTACTTTGCGCGGTGTGAGATGCCACAGGACATCTCGCTTCTAGCTGGCTCTGGACTGTACACTCCCGCCGAGAGTGAGTACTTGACCCGCCAGTTCCAAGGTGTTCTAGGCTGACATTTCCAGCCCGAAGAAGTCCCTTTGCCACCTAAGGACATTTGCTCGACAGACACCTGGACACTGAAGTTGTAACAACATGTCTCACCATTGTACTAAATAGTTAAAAGTAATCGCAATCGCAATTGCATGTACTACCTTATGATACTTCACTATGGGTCCCTGCTCTCCTTCTACAACACGTAGCGAATCCGCGTCTCCGTCGCAGCCCCCTCCACATCCGTCTCTATGGCGTCCATCTTAGCGTTCTCCCGCTTGAGGCACCACCGCAGGACCAGGCAGCCCAGAACGGCGACAGCAGCCATGACCGCATTCACGCTGAACGCAAGAGCGTAGGTGGGGCCATAGTTCGAAGCATACAAGTATGGCGACCAGATCTGCGCAATGTTGCCGAGACTGTTAATGGTGGCATAAGCAGCAGCGCGCTTGGCGCGGGGACGCGCAAAAGTGCTGCTGATCCATGCCAGGGCGACATTGTAGGATCCAAACATTCCGCCGACCATGAGGAAAAGAGAAAAGTAGCGCGGGCCGGTGCTGCGGGTCGTTGCTGCTACGACAAAGCCAATCATGCCAAAGATGATGGGCGTGAGGAGATGGAAGCAACGTTCGGGGCGGCGGTCAGAGGTGTACGAGATGACGAGCGCCAGAACCGCCGCGAGCAGGTAGGGTGGTGCGGTCATCAGGAGGGTGTTGACCTTGGAGTAGCCAAAGGTGTTGACCACCGTTGGGATGAATTGCGTCACTGCCCCAGCGGTGGTCTTGGTGACAATAATGAGAGCAAGGAGCCAAAGCTTGTAATCCTTGGCCGCGGCCAGGAAGGACTGGAGAAGGGTCATGGTCTCCTCGTCGCGGACCCCAGTGTCACGCTCAAGGCGAAGAACAGCAAAGGCTTTCTCGCGGGTCGACAGCCAGCGGGTTGTCGCGGGGTAGTCGGGGAGAATGAAGGCAGAGCAGATGGCCGCAAATACCGTGACTCCTCCCTCGAGAATGAAGAGCCAGCGCCACGAGTGAAGACCAAGTACACCGTCCATGCCTTGCTGAACACCAGCGGCGATGAGCCCACCAAAGGCTCCGGAAAGAAGAGACGCCGTATATAGAATCGAGGTGCGGAAAGCAAGCTCCTTCTTGGTGTACCACGACGAGAGCAGGAAGAGTGCTCCGGGAAAGTAAGGCGACTCGGTGATACCGAGGAAGAACCGAGTGACTACCAAGTGTGAAAAGTTGTCGGCAGCTGCTGTGCAAGCGCTGACAGCTCCCCAGAGGGCCACGAAGCTGGAGAGGTAGACCGACGGGCGGACCCGAGACAGAATCATGTTGGAGGGGATTTGGCCAAGAATGTAGCCTACAAAGAGAACGCTTGGAACATCAGTTTCTGCACGGTTCTTGATTGTTTTGCTTACGAGATGGCTACATTGAAGTCCGTTCCTTTGAGACCGAGGTCCTTCTCGATGCCTTGGACACGTGCAGATCTACAATCTCAGCAACTGGACCTTCCGTTTAGCACTCACGCAAGAGCATTCCTGTCAAGGTAGTTTAACATCATGAGCACGAAAAGAGTTGGAAGCAAGCGCATATCAATCTGCGATGTCAGCAGCAGTCTCACGAGGACAACCTACCCTGCGAACGAGCTTCCTCTCCTCGCGAGCAAACTCATCTTCCGAGAGATTTTGAATGAGGGCAATCTCGGCAAGTAGCTCCCCATCAGCACCACCTGGAATGATTTCAAGATGAGCGACATCGTGCTTTTCGTCGAGGTTTGACATCGACTTGCTCAGGGCGGTGGAGAGGACAGGAGGCGGAGCGGCCATATTGAAGATCGAAACGAGCTAGTTTAGGTCGAAGTGGGGCTGTCGTTCACAAGTTGGAGCTCGTGTGGGCAACCCCATGGGCCCTTCAGGCTTGAGATATATAGACATTCCTAAAGAATGACTTGGGAGGCGTTGAATAGGAGTACTACGATGGAGTATGGAGGCTCCGCAAGGGAGGCGGAGAACATGGCAGGATGTACGGAGCGGAGAAAAGAGGGTCCGCCTCTTGGCGGTGGACGGGCGGAGTCGGCACGCGAGCTCAAAGAGAAGGGTCTCGTACTGTCGAGGGTCAAGGTTAGTGCTGCTTCTGCCAACAACGCCAGCGGTGACTAGTAGGTCCGCGCATGTCCCTTGCACGTAATCCGTTGCACATAATCAGGCGTTCATAAGTTCATTTTACAACGTTCATGTTTCTGTCTAGTAGTCATACGCGGGGGCACGAACACCGGAGACCTCAATAACAGCATCTACCCATGCACTGACGAGCGGAAGAGACTCGTGCTTCCAAATCCTGGTGACAAGGTCATAGGGCCTCACGGCGGCCGAAGCTCCATACCAGCCGAAAACCGTTGAGTCGGCATGAGTCGGGTAGTCTGTGCCGGCAATGAACGGACCCTTGCCATCTTCCTTGAGCTGAGCAAGGTGGCGCTCCAGAGTCTGGAGCTTCTCTCGCACGGCCGCTGCGTGGGTCTCGACAAATGTGTCATCCTTGGAAAGCTGCACGAGACCCTCAATCTTGGCAGTGTCACCCCCAAGCTTCTGTTTGACGAACCACTTGGACGACTCTGTGTTCTGGGCCTGGTACAACTGCAACAGTTAGAAATGAGGCAGCGGTAGAGGTCTCTGGCATACCCAGGGTGCAAAGAGAGGCACAATCTCGTTTCCAAGATCCTTGTCGGCCCATACGTTTATGAAGCGGGCGATGGCGTATCCAGCCTCTGACCCCCCAAACAGAGAGCGTTCGGGGGTGCCGTACTTCTCATCCAGCTAACAGATCAGAATAGTTCAAGTACCCCACAGTACTCACCCACTGGGCTATCACCCAAGACTCGGTCACAAATTCGTCGTCGACCTTGATGGTAGGCACCGAAACCTTGGGGTTGCCAGTCTCCTGTTCAAAGCTGCTGCGGATCTCCTCGAAGGTACGGCCCTTGAGCTCGTAGGGGACGCAGAGGACGCTGTAATGTTACCAAACTTCTTATACAGACTATCCATGTCACTCACCTGAGATCCACCTCGGTCTTCCATGCGTATGGCCCGACATTAATATCCTGGCCCTCGAGGAGGGACAAACCGAACAAGGTGAGTGGAGTATGGGTGATGGTCATAGCTGCGTGCGGCTTTGGCGGTGTAAATTCGAGTTAATGACCACTGTTGCCTGTCCATGACCGCCATCTTATACCTTGAGATGCCAGTGACATGTCGCCATCAACAGGACATTGGCGTGCCGGTTAGTCAAAGCTTCAGTAAATGACGTGCTGAGGCGTTTTGGATGGAATTAGCGTATCTTATCAGGGCGCGACTACTTCCGTATCTAATGGCCTGATCCGTGGTGTGGACTCTTTGGCCATGGTGATGCACATACTGTAGTCTCGTCGACAAACTCGAGAATGAGCTTCAGGAGCGGACGATGTGACTCCATGTAACATGTAGTTTGTTATCTTGAGGAGTTGGGGATTCTCCGGTCCAGGCACAAGCGGACCTTCTTGGGCGATGGGTTGGGCGGAGCAACTCTGCTCCGGGTCCTTGGTGGTGTGCGGAGTAAAGTTGTGAACATGGTTCACATTGGCCTTCACTATAGCTATAAGAACGTCGGGGACACAGCCTGATTGTTACAACTTCTCAAAGCTCTCTTCAACTACCAATTTAACTGCACTCACACTTTCCGCAACGACAATGGCTCCCATCGCCCTTTCAGCTCAGCCCGCGGCCTACCCCGAAGGCATGGCTGTGCCCGCCGCCCGCAAGGCGAGCTACAAGATTGCCCAGATTGGCGGTGACGGTATCGGTCCCGAGGTCATCAACGCGGGTGTCCGTGTTCTCTCTGCTCTGGCCAAAAAGATGGGCACGTTCAATCTTGACTTTACCGACCTCGATTGGAGCAGCGCGCGCTACAAGTCCCAGGGTAGCTATGTGCCCAAAGACTACATCGAGGTGCTGAAGGCGCACGATGCGATCTTGTAAGTTCCCCATTGTTCTTGATAGGGTGTCATTTAACGACATCAGCTTTGGTTCTGTTGGCGCGCCTGACGTTCCCGACCACATCTCACTCTGGGGTCTCCGCCTCGCCATCGTGCAGCCCAAGATGTACGCCAATGTCCGCCGCACTCGCATTCTCCCGGGCACCGAGTCGCCGCTCAAGAACTGCGCTCAAGGCGACTTGGACTGGTGCATTGTCCGCGAAAACAGTGAGGGCGAGTACGCTGGCCACGGTGGACGCTCGCACATTGGCATGCCTCACGAGATCGGTACAGAGGTTACCATCTTCACACGCACTGGTATCGAGCGCATCGCCCGGTTTGCGTTCCAGCTTGCCCAGTCCCGTCCCCGCAAGCTTCTCACCTACGTTACAAAGAGCAATGCGATGCGCAACGGTATGGTTCTCTGGGACGAGGTCATCTGTTCTGTCGCCAAGGAGTTCCCTGATGTCACGATGGACCAGATGCTCGTCGACGCCATGACTGTTCGCATGACGCTCAACCCGAGGTCGCTGGATACTATCCTCGCAACCAACCTCCATGCCGACATTCTCTCCGACCTTGCTGCTGCCCTCGCCGGCTCGATTGGAATCGCTCCCACTGCCAACATTGACCCATCCCGTGAGATGCCGAGCATGTTCGAGCCTATCCACGGCAGTGCCTTTGATATCACGGGCATGGGTCTCGCTAATCCTGTGGGCACGTTCTGGTCTGCCTGTGAGATGCTCGAGTGGCTTGGAGAAAGTGAAGCTGCGGCCATGCTTATGCGGGCCACTGAGAAAGCCTGCGAGGATGGCATCAAGACACGCGACCTCGGAGGCTCCGCCTCCACCGACGAGGTTGCCGACGCGGTTATTCAGCGTCTCTAGTTACTGTCTGGTTGTCAATGATACATGGATGGGTTATGGAAAGCTGTGCTGCTTGATGGGGATAACGATGTGGATCATGGCACAGGGGAGCCTGGCATTGACATGTGGAAAGCCCAGTTAAGCTCTGGGTTGAGCTCGAAAGTGTTGAAGTCGAACAGAAACGAGTCGAAGAGCTGGTCGTTGGCATCTGATGGAAGTCCCGAGGGAGCAGGGGGGACAAAGTTGTTGGCAGAAGTCTAACCGTGTCAGCTAAACTGCCAATGGTGTCCACTCACATTTTCATCGGCGGCCGAGGGGTTGGCTCCCATGAGGGTCTCTAGTGCTCGAATGAAAGGACGAAGATTGCCCCACCTGGACTGAAATGGCTGCAGAATTTGCACAGCTCGGCGCAGTTCGCCCTTCAGTCGCTGGGGGCTGCACATGTGAGTGCGTGCTACTACATTGACTTGCTCACTTGTCTGTACCAATCGCCGCGTCCCGTTTGTTCCCGTAGACTAGAATGAGAGCGGAGAAGAAGACCATGTCAACGTATCCTGGCCAGAGCAACTCTTCGTGACCAGACTCCCCAGCGAGCGTAGCACAAATAACACGTGCACTGGCCACGCAGGTCTGGAGAGCGTACGCGTGCTGAAGAGCACTGGGAGCTAGCGAGAGGGCAGGTCGGTGCAGATTGATGATTTGGTGGTGATAGAGACATGTAAGGAGGATCTTGTGTTGCGAGCGCGGATCGGAATCAGGTAGGTCCTCTGGGCTGTCAAAGCCAATATCGTTCCACCAACGCTCCAGCTCTGTGCGCAACTGCATGGTTTCTTGAGCTTCACGGTTAGCTTTGCTCATGCTAAGTACTTACGATCCAGAGAGCGATGCTGTAACGACTTGTTGAAGACTTCCATCGCCCGCCCAACAATCCGTGAGATGCCAACGAGTGAGTACGCTGGAAGGAGACGGGATCTGAGCGGCTCTGGAGGTTGGTGGCTGGCCTCTGTGCTATCAAAATGGCGAACGGAGGCAACGACAGACGGTGGGGCTGTCGTTGAACGGCCTCTTCCGTTTCGTATGGGTGTATCCAAATCATTTGTCCTCGGTCGTTTCCTCGCCGAGCTCGGCAGCTCCGTGCCTCCTGGTGTACGTGCAGGGTGTCCTGGTGGACTAGGCGGACATGCAGGATGGGATTCTCGTGCCCCTGGGACACAGGTGTCAATGTCGGTATCATGCAACATGATAGGTATGCCAAACTCGGCGGTGAGCAATCGGTCGAGGACGTAGAGGGACCAGAACACGCGCTTGCGCATAGCACGCTCGTTACTGTCCGTGAATGTGGACAGGTAGCGGTCAGGGCACCGATGGAGGCCAGCTTCGAATGCAAGCTCTGCGTGTCAGCCTTAGCTCACTTGGGGTTGCTTACTTGTCACTGTCCCCGAGAGAAGCATGGCCGGCCGCAGCGACCGCGACGCGTAGTAGTAGAGCAGAATGGCGATGAGCGCTTGAATGGCAAAGACATCAGATACCGATGACCCTTGACATGCAGCTGTAACGAGGTGAGCCAAAAAGCCAGCCTGTGTTGAACTGCTAATAGTGGGAAGGCCAGAGTTATCCCCGTCTCCAATACTAGCGATTGCGAGGATGGCGCGGAAAATAGCGGAGAGCACCATAGCCTGCTCCGGCCCCAAGCCGGGAAACACCGACATGTCACTCCCTGGGTTGACCAGTTTGGCTGCAGTGACCGCGTTCTCAAGGCACTCAATCATGTATCCTCCGTCGAGAAAGGGGAAGAGCGGATGCCAGGTGGTGAAGTAGTGTTCCAAGGCGTCACGGATCTTGTCGGCTTCCGTTAGGTCGGAGACCTTGAGGACGAACATGCCATACAAATCGGCGTCACCTGCATCGCGAGAAGTCGAGGTGTTGTTGCTCCGTGCAATAAACGCCTGCTCGATGCCGGGAGATGCTGAGCGCCCAGCACCGCTTGGTCCTGGTGCGGTGGTGGAGGAAGGTGAGACTTGGGAGCGAACAGTGTCGGCGAGGTAAACTCCTGATGCGGAGCCTGCAAAGCGCGGTCCATTCTGGGAGAGTGAGTTAGTGTTCACAACCCTCCTACTCACGGGACCGACGTAGAATCGTCCTCGCTCAAACGATATGGTGTCCATTGAGCATGAGTGTAATGTCAACAGTCTGGCTCGCCGACCAACAGTTGATTCACCGAGCTTTGCCTCCGCTCCAACGACCAACCCGGGACATCTATGATGCATCACACTCCCTCAGTGTAGGTTATGCTGGTCAAGCTAGAGGCAACAGTGCATTGGAATTCTAGTGCTGAACACGCAGGCAGAGACGCGTTGTACATAAGCGCGGAGCAGCTGTACAACATCGATGTCGGTTGTAAATGATTGGCCGGAGAAACGTTGCTCCGCCTCCACCGTTCCCCTTCCTTCACATCCCGTCCTTGATGATCGATATATCTCTTTGCTTCACTCTTCCACTTCACTACCCATTTCACAATGACTGCTACATCGGCAGCAGCACATATCCGGCGCAAAGCTGAGACCATCGCTGCCTTCATACAAAAGCGGCTGGCCGCCCTTCCTGCCTCGCGTACGGAGCGCGGACCAATGCTCGTGTCGATGCAAGGCCCACAAGGTGCTGGTGAGGCCATCGTCGTCAAGTCAAGCGGAGCTGACAAACTCAGGAAAAAGCACCCTGGCAGCAACACTTATCGATGTCCTAGCCGAGAAAAACATTCACTGTGCCGTGGCCTCTCTGGACGGTAGGTCTCATCCTTGGCACACCGACTGACCCCAGACTTTTACCTTCCTTACACGGGTCTTAAAGCCCTCGCTTCCGCACACCCTAACAACACCCTCCTTTCTGGACGCGGCCCTCCGGGGACGCACGACCTGCCTCTTCTCTCCTCCACCCTCTCGGCCCTCTCGGCCCACCCCACCACTGGCTCCCCAGTACAACTCCCTAGCTTCGACAAGAGCAAACATGGGGGATACGGCGACCGCGCACCCTCTGATGCCGGCGTGAAGCTGAACAGTGCTCTCGACGTGTTTGTCCTCGAAGGGTGGTCGCTGGGCTACGGCCCACTTCCCGAGGCGGACGTGCGTGCCGGCTGGAAACAGGGCAGGACTGCACAGAAGCACCCTTACGAGTCTTTGGCACAGCTCAACAGTGCACTCCGGGACATTGAGACCGCGACGCAAGGCGCTTTTGACGCACACGTGGCTATCAAGCCTCTCGACTATGACTTTGTCTACACGTGGCGCACGGAGCAGGAGCACAAGATGAAGGCCAAGAATGGTGGCGAGGGCATGACCGATGAGGGGGTGAGAGCATTTGTGGACAGGTACATGCCTGTTTATGAGGTTTGGGGAGAGGTGAAGCCGCCGCGGCCGACGCTCACCCTCACTTTCGGGCCGGAGCGGGACGTGGTGGCATCCGAGGAGAGCGAGTGAGCAGAGGTCCTCTGCGTATGTACAAGGTTGTTTATACATAGGCATGATGATATCGAACGTACGACGACGGCCTGGGGACCTGTGATGAGGTATTTGCATTACCAGAAAATGTCAGACTTGATCCGCTTGGGCTTCGGGAGCGAATCTTGCCCAGACGTAGTCTCGGTTGAGGCTTTGCGTTTGATCCACGCGTTCTCGTCTGGTATCGCCGCGGAAGCCAAGCCCCACAGTGCTGGGCTATTCTGCTCAGACTCAGACAGTAAACGGAGAGATGCAGTCGACTGAGTGGCAGCAGGTGGGGGCATGGGAGAGGACTCGGGCTCGGGATCTGACAAAGACAAAGGCTCTGGCTCCGCCACAGAGCGGTTGGCAGGCTGCTCGTCCATATCCACCAGCCTAGTAGCATCAACAGGCTGTTGATCCGCGTTGAAGGAATTCGAAGTGGATTGGAGAACTTCTAACTGAGCCTGAGAGTAACTGGCAGCAGGAGCTGCGCTGGGATCGGTGCGCCCAGTTAGAATGGGGTCGGTAGTGACTGAGGACATGAGCTTTTGACCTGAAGACCTCTTCACCTGCCGGAGCATCTCTCGCTTTTTGAGCATCATCCCCTGATGCTTCAACATTGGGCACCTTGTCTTCTGCCTTCTTCCAGGCCGTTTCGAGACCTTGACACTCCTCCAGCCATGCTGTCATGTCCCCTATCATTGTAAATCGGTGCTTGTCTCGCCATATCGCTCGTTCTCGGGCTTCAAGGAAAGCTGTTGGTGCTATTGGTAGCATTCCCTAAAGTGTGTCAGCATGATACTTCCCATCGCTACTCACAGCATCGCCGGTGGCCACCGACTGCTCAACGGCTGCCTCCACTGCTTCTGCGACTCCAGGAAGCCGGAGGACGAACCAGAGGGCATTCTCAGCGGTTTGAAGACGAGTTTCTGCTTTTTTGGCTTGACCAGTAATTGGACCTCTAAGCGAATTGTCAGAATATGCAGAATTTGCATGGAAGGGCTGGGGAAGACAAGCTCACTCACCGGCGACTCTGCGGTGGTGGATACTCGCAATTCTGATCAAGCTTCTTGCACGCTCCGCAAGGCGTCTCGTGGTCGCACTGCCCGTCAGCGAGATTCATGGGCAGCCACGAGTTCACCTTTCTCTTCTTCCTGATGCAATGCCAGCAGGCCCGCTCGCTCGACATGGTAGTATGGTGATTGTGCAAAGACAATGCAACCATGTCGGGTCAAAGTAGCTCCGCCGGACATTAAAGTGGAGGGATCACTTAGCATTAATCTCCACTCGTTCAAGCTTCAAGCCATCACGGCCATCACCACCATCTGCTCAAGCGCTCAAGGATGACCCAAAATACTCTGGCACGACTCGTGCTCCCTTAGCAACATCCACGAACATCCACGATCCAGACCTCATCGGCATCTCCGCGCAGAGATCCCTTGACCGGCGTACACTTCCGTTCGCTCGCGGAGACTGCCGTCAGGGTCGCAGGCGAGGTCCCGTGTTCTTTGTCTGGTTTGCAATCACTCTCATGCACCACAGGCGACACTTCCGCGGCTCTTCGACAGAAGTGTCGGCTACCGCTTGACGCTTTGAAAGAGCTCCCACGCCATGCTGGCGATACGCTCCAACGATCCACTTGAACCAATCGATGGCATGTCGTTATTGACCACGCTGGGAACAAGACACCGAAAGAGGCAAATTCCGTACACTGCGCCCACCATTCCGAGTACGCGCCGAACTCAACCTGTCAGGTGTGTCCGCCACTGGTCAGCGCAGCATTGGCACAGAAGACGTTCAAATAACCTGGTAACAGTGGCGGGGCCCTCTGGCCGCTGGGCTCCACTGCGGGGTCGTCGAAGTCCTCGGCACCTCCGTTATCGGCCTCGTGTTCCGTCGGCTCGCCATCCCCACAACGGATAGCCGGAGCTAGGATTGATGACAACTAACTAGGGCAAAGATACTTAAAGCTTTTACTTCTCCATGTGTCCCCCACATCTCCACAGCAGATTCTGGGACCCCGCAAGCAAGCAATCATCATGGCCACAGCAGCACCAGACCACAGTGACAAAGGACACGATCAGGAGACCCACAACCACGCCATGGGGTTTCCGTCGAACCACCCTATCAATGCGCTTAGCCGGTGGCGTAAAGCCATGATCATGCTCACGCTAGCGTACTGCGGATTTTTGGGCCAGTTTGTGTAAGTCTCACCTAGCTCGTTGCGTATGTCTGCTGAGCCACAGTGTCGCGATTCTCCTCGTGGCGCTTGTCCCCATGTCTTCCCACTTCAAGGTTACTCCTGGCGAGATCGCAAACACTATTGGCTACAGTCTTTTGGGATACGCTGTTGGCCCTCTGTTCTGGAACCCGTTGTCAAGGGTAAGTGAATTTACTCCACCTGCATAGAAACCAAGCTCACTCCTACAGACTGTCGGCCGCCGCCCAGTCTACCTCCTTGGCTCACTTCTCTTTCTCCCCGTCTGTATATGGGAAGCCCTGTCGAACAACTACGTGGCTTTTGCCATTGCTCGTGTCTTTCTCGGCCTAACCTTGGCGTTCTCCCAGACCATCCCACCCGCCACAGTGGGCGATGTCTTCGTTCCTGAAGTCCGCGGCCGGAAGATGGCCCTCTATGGTGTCGCCGTCGTCTCGGCTCCTGCCATTGCGCCATTTTTCTGCGGTCTCATTATCAACTCGACAAGCTGGCGCGTTCTCTTCTGGTTCTGTCTTGGTCTAGGGGCGCTTCAGCTGGTGCTCTTTGCTGTCTTCGTTCCCGAGACACTCTGGGTCGAGACCACCACCGCCGAAAGTCACCACGCTCCCTCCGCCCGCCTGTCTGACGATCTCAAGGACGGTCACGACCACGTCGAGACTGCCACCTTACCACACACTGTCACTGGTCGTGTTGGCGCAGAGTGGATGCCATGGCAGCGTCCGGGCGAGTTCTTGCGTATCTGCATCTCACCTGTCCTCATGGTAAGCATATTTACTCTGAACATTCTGACACCCAGATGCGTTACATTGTCATCCTCATCCCTTCCTTCTACTACGGCATGTTGTTCGCCTGGATGGTGGGAATCACGGTCATCACACCACAGGTCCTCGGCGCCCCGCCCTACGCCTTTGCCGTCGTTCCCCTAGGCTGCGCGTTTCTCGCCTACGGCCTTGGCGCCGTACTCGGTCTCTGGTCGGGCGGTCTCGTCGGTGACTTGACGATCAACTTTTTCGAACGCAAGAACGGAAAGCGCGAGCCCGAGGACCGTCTTTGGGCTCTCTACCCGATTCTGCCGCTCATGTTCCTCGGCCTCCTGATTCTTGGCTTGAGCGTCGAGCACAGCTGGCACTGGATGGGAATGCTAATGGGCGGTGCGATCTATTTCTTCTGCCTATCAGCCGCCACCGGTGTTCTGCAGACCGTGAGTGCAAGCTTCTACCAAGCATAGTAACGATAGCTGACACATCGCAGTACGTCCTCGAGACTTACCTGCCCAAGGGCATGGACAGCATGGCGGTCTTCAACTTTTGGCGTATGGCCTGGGGCTTTGCCGTGGCCTTTTTCGCCATGCAGTGGGGCGTTAACGTCGGCTGGACTGCCGCGTACGCTGCGCAGGGTGCGCTAGCTGCTGGCCTGGGTGCTATTCTGTGCGCGGCACTAATTTGGAAGGGAAAGAGTATCCGGGCGTGGCAGGGGATGCCAATGTTGAACTAGTAGAGTGTCCGCAGTGTGGCTTCGGACGATGTATATATGTCCGCGTATGTCTGTGGGTCGCTCAGTGGAATCCGCTCTGCGTGGAAGGGAAGCACGGCACTTCTGTTGCGCCCAACACCGATGGGGACTGGGGGTGTCCGTCATGAGGAAGCGACGAGAGAGTACGGTAAGAAACAAGCCGCAGAGTGGCCGCAGCAAAATGGTCCGTGGCAAAGCAAGTTGAATGTACCTCGTGCTCGCTAGTACTATCCATGCATCCATGCGTCAACAAGACTCCAATCTGCCTGGCCTACTTGAACATTGTCATTCCTCCCGAGCGGGTCGTGCCAAAGAGGACAACGACACCTCCAGCGCTACACCAGTCAATAGCGGAACAAAGCGGTTCCGTGTCCCGTGCCTCGCGACCACCCATCAGCGAGTCCTTGTCGACACTTTTGTCCTTGATCAATATGCTGTATGCCTGGCAGTCACCAACGCAGTAGAAATCGTGACCAGAACATGACCAGAGCGTGACTAGAACACTACCATAACATGAACGAAGACCCGCGACGTGAACCGAACCACATTCCACACCCTTGCCGATGTTAACCGAACTTCGCCGCCAGCCCCGCCGATGGGCAACGACCATCTTGTCAATTCGGCCATGGCCACCAGCCAGACCTCAAGCCGGTCAGCAGGGGAGCGGGTCGATGAACCGGCAGGAGGGAACCGAGCAAGCGAACAGTACACGCAGCCGAGTCGACAGCATACAATTGAACAAACCATACGTGTCGTGGTGTTCTTACTCACACTGTCTCGCCATGACTTTTGCATCGACGTTGGGAACGCTGGGAATCTCGAGCAGCGCGGCGATGCTGGGGGTAGTGGCTCTGGTCATCGCGCTCCTGGCGCGACTTGCACGCGTGCGAGAGGCCAAACCAGCCTCAGCTGCTGACCTGCCGATGGACAAGTCTCCCCCTACCTTCAATCCCACACCGCTCATTCCACTGGCCCAGCACGACTGGCGCGCGGCCGACCCAGCCAAGCTCCGCCCCTTCAAGCCTATCTACCACATCACACTGTGTACGCGTCGTGCCGTTGACTGCTACTGACATCCTAGCCCTCCGAAACGTAACCACGAGCGACCTCATCACAATCGACAAGCTCTACCACGACCGCGTGCAGCTGCGCCGAAACCTGATTGCCGAGCGCGGCGCGACGCTGCACGGCGTCACGCCCGGTGGCGAGGGTGCCGCGGCGGTCAGGGAGATGTACGCGTACCTCATGGGCGAGCATTTACCGACACGCTTCCCGGGGCTGTTCACTCTGTCCAGCGATGGGTCTACTGTCACCAACGTCATTACTGGCAAGGAATCCGCGACGACTCTTGCCGATGGCGACGAGGCTGCAACGCAGGGACTTGCAACGCTGGGCGAAACGGTAGAGGAGGACCTGTTCTTCCTGGTAAAGACCCCAGATGGCCACCGCTGCGTCGCCTTTGTCTGCTGCTTTGCCTCGGGCTTTGATCCCAGCAGTAAGCTTGGCAAGGGCCTGGAAGCGATTCACGAGCCTGTGCCAGAGTACAAGCGGATCGGACCGAGTATGGAGCGCTACTTTGGCAGGATGGAGGCGGGCAAGCCCGTGTCGAGGCTCAACGTGAGCGCTTCGGGGAGGAGTGTGGCTGATGGCAGTGGGCGGTGCAGACGCACAATGATCTGTGCAACTGCAAAGGCAACCACATTACGAACGAGGACGAGCTCGAAGAGGCGATCGACGCGCCAGTCGACATGTCCCAGGTGAGCGCGCCACTCTCTCCCACACTGACGAGCAGACCAACTTTCGCGTAGAGCAGCAAACTCTCACGCGGCTGCCGAAAACCCAAGCCCTCATGTTCAGCTTCAAGACATTCCTCTACCCAGTCGCCGACGTGCGGGCCGAGGGGGACGGCCCGGCGCTGGCTGACGCGATCGAGGGCTTGCAAAAGGGCAACGCGAGTGGGATGTGGACGTACAAGGCGGCTGTGCGGTGGGGACCGCCCGTGTGCGAGTTCCTCCGCTCATAGGAGTGTACGAATTAGCAACCAGATGTCATTGGATTGTACTGTTCCAACCAGCGCGTTCAACAACAGTGCCAGCACGCTACTAGAGACGCTAGAGATGCCAACGGGCCATTGGCCGATACCATACTAACACATGATGGCCCTGACCAGCGCCGAGACTACGGCCTACGGGCAAGGAGCCAACCTCCGTGCCAAGCGGAGTACTTTGGCCCGGTGGCGGCGCGCCGAGACGCCGAGCCCACAGCTTTGGCCAGGCGACATCGTGCCTCGACTCGGGGCCAAGGCTGCTGAGATGCTGTGTAGGTGGAGGGGTTGTGCGGGCCTGGACGGGACGGAGGTGTGGCGGATGGCAGAAGGCCGAGGACGGAGTAGAGCGAATGGCTTGGCGCTGTACGTCATGTTGTTGGTGCCTCATATCATTGTTCTCTTAATCCTCTGCCGTCTCCTCGTCTGAATTGTGCTAGTACGAGGGTCCATGTGGACCTGTAGAGCAAGGGCTATGTATATAAGAGTACGCCGTTGCAGCGATACGTCTGCTCCACCCACTTGTTCTCTTCCTGCTCAACACAACTGGCAACTCACTCACAATGCTTTCCAACATTCTCGCCCTCACCCTCGCGACCTGTAAGTCCTCTCCGCCTGCCCTTGACCAAACTCCACCTCCACCCTCCATACCCACGTCCACCTCTACCGGTCACACGACCTCTAACCCCACAGTGGCATTCACGGTCCGCGCCGACCCCGACCCGGACATGGAGGACTTTCCCGCCCTGTCGGCCATCAATGCGACCTGCCAGGACAACTGCGCGGCGTACGTCAACTTTCACCCCTGCGTAGCATCGCGCAACACCACGGGCCAGGAGATTTGCCGCCAGACGTGCTCAGACGTGAGTCCCCCCGCTCTTGAAGCGCTGACCCGGGTATAGTCTGCGCTGCAGAAGCAGATTGAAAGCTGTTTCATCTGTATCGGCAGCTGGGAGACGCAGGACAGTCCCGACGACAACGATGATGACGACGACGACGACGACAAGGACCCGGACCACGAGGACGCGCGGGACGGCTGGAAGGAGTTTGCAGAGTACTGCGAGCTGGCTGTTAGCACCAAGATTGATGAGATGCCGCGAACCTCTGACGCGGCCGGGGCTGGCTCTGTGGCTGGTCCTGCCGCTACGGGTTCCAGCACGGGCATGATGGCTTCGGCCACGAGCGCTGCCAGCGGCGCCGCGTCAGCCGTCTCTGGTGCTGCTGCTGGTGCTACGTCGGCGGCGGCTGGTGCTGGTAGCGGTGCTGGCCGCGCTGGTGTCGCTGGTGGTGTCGTCGTTGGCGCCGTTGCGGCCGCGTTGATGCTGTAAGCGACAGTATGCGGGATACCTATAGATGCGAACAGTGTCAAGTTAGTAGCAGCTGAATGAAAGACATACACTAAGTAAAGCGGGCAGTGAACTGACTCACGCGCTGACAGCCTCGCCGCTCCACAGGTGACGTTGCTCAGAGCGGGACTGCTATACATCAACTCAGCTGAGGCTGAGGTCTTCCACTAGTCCCTTTGCCCTCCTTGCGCTCGTTCAGGCTCTTCAAAAAGTAACCACAGTCCCCCCAAGTCTGCAGCTGCTAGTGCTGAACAGTCTCCAACAGGAACTGTTTCTTCCCCACCTCGCTCTCATACTCGTCAAAGGTCAAAAACCTCATCTTGCTCACGAGCCTGTGGATCTGTTCGTAGTCTCGCGTTGCCACGGCGTGAATCTCATTTGCCTCTTCAGACGTGATCGTGTCAAGCTGCACGCCGCCCAGCCTCCTCCTCTCGTCCTCGGTAAAGAATCGCTCACCAATGACTCCAGCCGCCAAGGTGCTGAACGCGTTCTGGCCAGCCTTGCGGAAATTGACAAGTGTAATGGTAGCAGTCGCAATGTGGCGGCGGATAATGTAAAGGAGGTGGTTGACCCAGGTCGACTTTGGCTCACCGCATGTCGCGATCTTGGGGCGGGGATGCTTGAAGTAGCTTGCAATGATGACGATCTCTTGCACCGAGGTGGCAAAGGTGGTGAGGAATGGCGTGTGGTTGTGCTCGATATAGGCCTTTGTTGCTGGCTCCTCTACCGCAAAGTGGAGCACGAGCTTGTTGACGCGGTCGCCTCGCGGCGGCAACAGACTCTGCACCAAACCCTTCCAGCCGTAGGGCTGCACTGAGGTAGGAAGAAAGGCAATGAGTGTCTTCGCTGGGAATGGGACCTTGCCTTGCCACCCATGGCAGTTGACGTGGAGGAGGCGGAGAACCTCCAGCCCGGACGAGGGAGACTGTGGCTCTGTCACCTTCGTGTCCGGATTGTGCAGGATGCAGCTCCACGTAGTGAGGCCGTCCAAGTGCGGCATGTAGTGAAGGTCAATGATCCGGAGAGACGATTTCCAGGAAGCATGGCCTGTGGGAGGTGGGTGGTTGTAGTTGCAGTGCAGGACGCGGTCACCAAAGGGCGAGAGTGGGTGCAGGGCGAGCTGCTGGTCATTGAGATCACGGTCATAGATCCAAGCCTCGGACGTCGAGTCCTCATCGAGTACGCGGTCACTCCCAAAGCTGTGGAAAGAGATATGCGAGTCATACATGTTTGTAATGAGGGAGTTATAGTGCTTGCTGGTGCGCCGGAGACCGGATAGCGACGCGCGTGTGCCATAGCGAATAATGAGCTCCATGATGTGTGGGAAGGCCGTGTGCGGAATGGTGACGGTGACGCGGCCGAGGCTTTCAGAGCTGGTGCTTGTGGAGAGTGGATTGGCCATGTCGAGGAGGTGTAGAGCGGTGTGGATGAAGGAGTGTGGTAGAGAAAGAAAGTGTGAGAGATGACAAGGACACGAGACCTCCACCGTGCCACCAGAGGATCGAGGCTCCTTCTCAGCTCCCACCTCAGTGTTCTCATCTTCTGATCTATCCCAAGGGATGCAGGCAATCTACAGACACACAGAAAAGGCGACTCTTAATGGATAGGCTCCAGCACATACTTGTCGCGTGCAACCTCCTTCTCATACTCTTCCCCAAGTCAGACATCTGGACCAGTTCTGTCTCGTGCTCCTGCACCTCTCGCGCAACACATGGCATACTGCATCGTACTATGACTGGCCCACAATAGCAACGGCTTCAGAACTCGACCGTCTCAAGCTTGAACTGCTCGGCGCCAACTTCCGCAGCATACTGCTCGAGGGTATGGAAGCGGACCCCGGTCATCACCATGCCGCGCAAATGGTCTTTCTGGCGCATGAACGCCACGTCGAATGCCTCTGAAACGGTGCGGTTTTTGCGATCGTCGTCCGTGACCTCAAGGTGCTTTTGGCAGAGACGGCCAAGCAGCTGCCGAAGAAAGTCGAGAATGGAGTGTCTGGGATAGTCGACAATGGTAAACTTGGTGTGGGTGATGCCGCGGTTTACAGCTTCCAGAATCGCCTCGATCCAGCAGGTCTTCACGATACCTTCTCCGGTGCAGGCTGGCGTGCCGCTTCTGACCGGAGTAACGATAATGACCATTTCCTTGAGGGCCTCGGGAATGCGGAAGAAGAGACAAATGTGCATGAGGCTGATAAAAGCGGGCAGGCCCGCCGGACCGTCCGCGATGACTGCCATGTTGATGACGAGCTTATCAACACCAGTGGGTGGAATGGTGAGCATATCGTTCCAGCCCAGCATGGAGCACATCTGATTAGAGGTGGGCAGGAAGATGACGACCGTGGGTGCTTCGATGGAGAGCTGGCCGCCCCAGTGGTCTTCGTCAACGTTGCAGAGGCGGACGATCTGGGGACCATCGAACTTGTTGCTCGTCTCCTTCAACACGACGATTAGATGCTTCCACAAAGCGAGCATTTCGGGCTCCGGCATCTCGTGAATATCAAGCACACGCATGTGCTGAAAGTCCGAAACACTGCCTGGTGGGTGGTGACCGACCGAGCAGTGGATGGCGCGGTCAAAGCCAGTGTCGGCTGGAGTCGGGAGTGTCTTGCAGGTGAGATTTTGCATGACGCGGCGATTGCGCTCCTCAGAGGAAAGCGTCTCCGGCCAAGTGTCATAGTCGTCGGGCCGGGCGGGAACATGCTCGGTGGCGAGGTGGACCACGTAGTGGGTATTGTAGTGGCTGGCGACGAGTTTGTCAAAGTACTTGCAAGTGAGGCGAAGAGGGATAAGAGACGCGCGGGTGCTATGCGCAATCACGAGATCAATAATGTGGGGAAAGACCGAGTAGTCGAGAGTGACGCGGGGCGTGTTTGACGCAGCTGGGAGAACTGGAAGCATCGTGTCTTCATGAGCAGTGGCAGGTTTCTCGTTGTCGGCGACGTTGTGGGCCGCCTCGGACGTGGAGGGAGCAGCAGCTGACTCTTCCATAGCGGGAAGAGCCTCGGCGAGAGAGTTGAGACCGTCGGTGATGGGCATGGTGACTCGAGTGTCCAGGGAGCTAGAAGTAAGGTATCAAGAGGCAGAATGTGTAGAAATGAGTGTGAGAGAGTGAGTGGACAACAACAAGAACGAGTTGGTGTGGGTGGTGGTGAGATGTACATCCCTGCCTCGTGTCAGTTGTATCCACCCTCTACTTGTTCTTTTTCTTCCATACAACCTGTCCATAGGATACACTGTTGCGCGTCTTACACACACCCACTGCCCCGCCCTCCCATCCCAGCCCTCTTCCACTTGACCTCGCCACCAATCCAAGTCTGCATCACCGCAGACTGCGCCTGCCTCAGCGTGTCGACCCCGTTCTTGAACGGATCCACAGCCAGGATACAGAAATCAGCACTCTTGCCTGGCTCGAGCGTGCCAACTTCGTCCTCCTGCCGGACACTGTACGCGCCGCCCCACGTGTAGTTGCGGATACTCGGCGCAAGCTTGAAGACATGCCTGTCGAGGCACAAGGTGCGTTCGTCTCCGGGTGGCCTGCGTTTAGGGTCGAGAGCAGAACGGCGTGTCGTGGCCGTGTACAGGTTGGGGAGCGTGTGGTGCGGCGCAGTAGGCGTGTCCGAGCCGAAGGCAATCTTTGACCCTGCCTTGACAAACTCGCTCCAAGGAAACGCGCGGTCGGCACGCTTGTCGTTGAGCTGCTCGCGCCAGTTGGTAAAGTAGACTGGGTCGGCGTGCACTGGTTGGAGAGAGGCCGTGATACCGAGCTTGGTGAGGCGTTGGATATCCTCGGTGATGATACACTCCAGGTGCTCCATACGGTGGCGTCGGGAGGGCTTGTCCCCGTTGGCAGCGTAGGCGGCCTCAAAGGCTTCGAGGGCCTGGTCGCTAGCTGCGTCGCCAATCGCGTGGATTGCAACCTGGAGGTCGAGCTTGTCGGCCAACGTGACAACCTTCTTGAGCTGGTCCAGTGACCAGATTGGCCCGGGTTGAGCCCCATTCGTATATGGCTCTTTGAGGTAGGCTGTACACGAGTCGACTACACCGTCGCTGATGATCTTGATCCCAACCACCCGGAGCCACGGCCCCGCGCCCTCCTTTTCCAGCCTGTCCGAGTGCTCCTTTGCCTTCTTCACCTGCCCCTCCACGTCGTTCCCAGGCTTCACAATCCAATGAGCAGACACCCGGATAGGGAGCTTGCCCCCATCTAGGCGGTAGTACTGCTCGAGCCCCTCGAGGTCATCCTCCGTCAAGGCCATTTCCACCGCGCCTGTGACGCCAGTCTGGAGGAACGCGTTGAACACATTCTTGAGCAGCTTTAGCCGGTCGTCCAAGCTCAGCTGGGACGCAATGTACGGCCACACATGCTCCATGACAGCCGTCTCCTTGGCGAGGCCCGTAGGGGTTCCGTCGGCGTCGCGCTCAAACTCGCCTCCCTCGGGGTCCTTGGTATCCTTTGTGACACCAATGGCTGCGAGAGCCTCGCTGTTCATCCAGCACGAGTGCAAGTCGGCCGAGTCAATGAATACTGGCCGGTCTGGGACGGCGGCGTCGAGGTCGGTGCGGTGAGGGCGCTTGCCGAGAGCGTCGAACAGGAAACTTTGGGCGAGCACCATCTTGGCGTCGGGCTTGGCTGCTGCCTCCTTCCGCAGGATCTCTTGCACTGCCGCCACGTCCTTGGACATGACCGAGGGTTTGGAAAGAGAGCTCCCAAACATTATCAAATGGGCGTGCGCGTCAATGAGGCCCGGCAGGACCAGCGCGTCGTTCAGGTCGGTGATCCTGACCATGTGCTGCGTTGGGTTAGCTTCGTGCTGCAGATAAGCCAAGGGTGGGGCGGACTCACCCCACTCTTCTCCTCTGCGCCTGAGAGCGTGCCGACATACACGATCTTGCCATCCTTGACGAGCATGGCATTGTGCAGCTCATCATCTCCCTCAACGCCGGTGAAGATCCGGGCGTTCTTGAACAGCCGGGCGATAGAGACCCTCATCTTCAATGTGTGGGTTGAAATGCTGATGCGTGATACTGATGTTACACGGCGTGTGAATGACTATGCTGATGACATGTGCGAGTGTTTGATGTGAACAGATCAATCCCACAGCAGCCCACTTGAACAATCTCGATACGAAAGCAACACCAACTCCCACGCAAGCGGCCATCTTGCTTTGGAACACTCGCCGTTGCTGGCCGTTGCCTCCCGGACACGCACCAGGTAGTAGCCGGTGGGGTATGACTCGGCTGCACCCAATTTCCGTCGCGCAGCAGCAGCAGCAGCAAGGCACTGCGATTACAAGGCCAAGCCTGCAGGCAGAGAAGCGAGAGAACATCAGCTGGATGACTGAATACGCGAGGACCTGGCTTAGGGCGGGCCGAGAGCCGAGATTCTAGTAACCGCACGGACATTGGCCAGTCTCCGTTCACCCAGTGAGGTCAGCCGACTGATTCTATCGGTGCATGTCAAGTCGGCCTCTGTGTATGAGATACCAGCTCTTGCTGCTGAGCAGCTGTACGTGGTGCTCGGCACTTTGTGTGGTCTCGATGACCTCGAGCTACATTGAGTTGAGGAGGAGCGTGGCATGTGTGGCCTGACCTGGCTCGTAGCGAGGTCCGCCGAATTGCCTCAAGAAACACAGGAACAGTTGCGGGCAACTCCAAGCCGCGAGCAGTGACGCCTTGTTCAGGCTGAGCAGTCCTACTCTGCCGACCAGGGCAGGCATGGCAAGAAGCTAGGCCAAGCGCGTGGCCTGGAACCTAAATCTAGAGTGAATAACATTATACAATAACAATTTTAACAGCCTCACCGCGCGCCATACCCATCTCAACTACCCGAGAGCCCAGCTCCGCCTTTCCTACTCCTTGTGCTTGCCCATCAGAGCCGTAGCATGCCTAATCCTCAGCGCATGCTCGTCCTCCCGCTCATGCTCGGGCACATAGATGCCGAGATACTCGATCTCGTCCTTGACAGTCTGTAAACTCTTCTGCGACAGCGCCGCGACGCCCGAAGGCGAGCTTGCGGCCTGGGCTGAAGTCGGGGAGTGCGGCTGGGTCTTGATGTGTTGTTGCAGTTGCGGAAAGGTCTGGAGGGTGGAGTAGGGCTGGGGTCGTCAGTGACTGAGGACCGGGAGGCGGGGCGCCGCGGGGTGGCATAAGCGCGCTTGCGGATGAGACTGCAGCGGCGAAGCTGCCGAGTCGACGATCGTGTCGGCCATCAAAGAACTTACTTGCAATGGAGGCTCGACACCGTGCTGTGCCCATGGGTTCTGCTGATGGTTTTGAGACTGTTGCTGCAGCCCTGGTCCTCCGGGGATCGGCGGTGTTCCCATTCCCATCAACGCGAGGTTCCATCGCCTAGCACATGGGTCAGCATCTGCGGTGCCATCGGAACGCAAAAAAGAGAGTACACACCGTTGCTGCTCCTCCAGACTCGGTGTGGAATTCTGCGCCGGACTGATCCTGCCCTTTACGCCTGCGGCTTCCAGTCGGCGCTCGAGGGAGTCGACACGGTTGCTGAGTTGATCGATTTTGCGGAGCAGAATAATCATGCGCTGGTCGACCGCTGCGTTGACCGATGCGGTTATCAAGGTTTGGAGGTGGATGTTTTGCTGCGGATCGTTCATCGTGGTGAAGCAGCTAGTGGAAGTAGGAAGTAGGGAGGTTGGAGGGGCCGGAGTGGAGATGCGGAGGACAATGTTGGATGGACCGAATGAGCTGTCGATCAATGAACATGGGTGGAGGTTGAACGGTGAGCTCGTCGGAGCAATGCGGCTAGTTGGTTTACCCGTGATCTACATCTTACTGACGGCGAGGACGCCGAGGTTTATGGAATTGAGAGCAACTGATTATCAGGAGCGAGGGCTAATTATACTCTGCGGGACGCTGTACTGACTTGTAAAGTGGAAAATGCGTGTTGGAAATGGGTACAAGAGCTGATCGTTCCAGATTGTGCCTACTGAACGAAACATCTCTGCGCTGCTCGAATTCAATCTCTGCAGCCGCAGGGGCTGCAGGGTGAAGCAGCGGTGTCTGAATATAATATTCACAGTGCCAAGCATGAGAGATGCTCGACAAGGATGGCGCTGGTCGCTGTCTGTGGCTGACTTGATGGATGGATTAACTTCGGGAAGAAATGTCGTCATGATCTGATAGTGATTTAGCTCAAGCAGCATCCATCCTTGCCAGTGTCCATCTTGGTCCTTGTTGATGCCATCTTGCTCATCTTGGCACAACATGGTCTAGACCTTGACGTCCATGGCCGCATCGAGCACACACAACACACAAGGTAGGCTTCTGTCTCGCCCCCAAGCCGCCGCTGCATCTGTCCATTGCCCCAACGTTCCATTGACTCATTAACAGGTGTGAGAGAACTACAACCTGTCTCTCCTCCATTACCCACGCATCGACCAGGCAATGTCCCGGTCTAGCCTCCCTCGAGCAGGCGACGTTGTGCTCGACCCAGGCTGCTTCCCGCATCTCCTCGACGCCATCCTCGACCAAGCCAGCTACCCAGCCTTGCTTTCACTGCGCAATGCCTCCCGCACGCTCCGAGCCCACATTGACGCCCACTTCCTCGACCACACCACGCTCCACCAAGATCCCGAGACTTCCAAACGTCGTGATGCAGCAGACGAATGGTGGGAGTTTAGACTACGTCACTCACGATGGCTCATCGCCACCCCGGACTCGCGTCTGATTCCTGTGCGAGCCGATGCACCATTGGCCGCAGAAGGCCGTCGCACTCGCGTCCTCTCTGTCCGCGGGAGCGACTATGCGCTGATGCACTTTGACACGTCCATCCCACTCGACGACCTGCGCGTCCTCCGCCTACTCCCCCCCGAGCCATCGGCACTGTACACGCCCCCTCCACCCCAGCCGACCCACGGCCACCTCCCAGCGCAGCTCCTCCAATACGTCCACTCGTACCAGCACACAGCCTACTCCTCCTTGCGCAGACCACGTACTCGAGATCTTCCGGATCGTGATCCGAACAAACACTCCGCCAGACCCCCAGCTCCGCGCACCACCCTCCCGCGGCTAGCCACGCTCATCACGTATCTCGACCTAGCCCACGCGGGTCTGCAGAGGGACATGTCCCTCCTCCCCGCCGCGTCCCGCGTGGTGGTAAACGTCTATCTCGACGCGGCCCGCACATCCTGCGCACTGAGAGAGGCAGACTTCAACCCACGCACAAAGAGCATCACCTACCTCTTTCGTCCCCCGCGCACACCCGGGGTGCCCGGCAAGACGTGCAGGTGTACCCACCACATTGCAGAGGGCTGGCGGTCGACACCCCCTGTTCCCCTCGTCTCGGCTACGGGCATGCCGATGCGGGGCGTGCTGCGTTTGCTCATTGATGAGGCTGCGCACAACCTCTGGCGCGCGGATGTCACCTTTGTCGGCGTTGAGCAGCTCGCGCGCGTGCTCTCTGCTGCGCTCAGTGCTGTGGCGGCTGATGGAGGGGACGAGAATGGGGTGTTCCGAGCAGCCCTGGAGGACGGGCTGGAGAAGGCTATGAGGGGCTGGATTGCCGAGCGCGCTGAGCGAATGCCATGGTACGAGGAACGGGGGGCGATGGAGGTTGTTGAAGCTAGACTCAGGTTTGTCAGTGAGGCGGGATATGCGGGGATGATTTCAGAGGAGCAGTTACGGTTGGAGTTGCTGGAGGACGAGATCTAGTTGTTGTTGTTTGTCACTGTGGATCCAATCATGTAGTCCAGAGCAACCAAATTCATATCCTGTGGCTATAGTGATCTATGAACTCGGTGAGACCGACGACAGGCAACGGTGAGCGCGCATTGCGTGCAGCCTATGGCTGGCAGCATTTGGATCAGTTGGTTGAGATGCCGAGTGTTGGCTGTGACATTGAGGAAGGTGAGACTTCATGGTCATATACCAGGGTGGTAGGCCCCCACGACACTGTCGGGGGAAGGGAGCAGCAACATCATGGAATAAGAGAGGTTGCAAGAAGACGTCCTTGTCACTACCAAAGATGCTGACCTCACCATGTCATGTCCACCGTGGGAGACTGGCGTCACAACTCGGCTAACGCCGGCCTAGCACACTCGGCATCCATCGCTACTGCCTCTTCCCGCGCACTTTACTCTTTGCTCTCACCTCACACCTCTTACATCTCGCGTAATGTCACTCAACAGCCTCACCAACGCAGTCTCGGGTCTCGACGTCTCAAACGGCACAGCCCATGCCTCCAAGCCGCAAGCCGACGCGCCCACAGCGGCACCGACCCCGTCTCCGCGCAACCCGCGGCTGAACGTCGCCCTCGAAGGCGACTGGGACGAGGCAGTCAGCACCTACAGTGGCCCGCGGATCAGTAAGCGTGCCCAGGCCAACCCCACGCACCGGCTGTATGAGATGCTTGACTGGATTCTCCGCACGAGTGAGTCAGCGGTACAGGTGGGCATGACTGACCTTTAGCGTACGACAAGGAGTTGAACCCGGATGGCGTGATCAACATGTACGTTGCTGCTCGGCAGGGTGTGGCTAACAGGCAGTGGTATTGCGGAGAACTCGCTGCAGACCAAAGAGTACCTTGACGTGAGTTTGCAGTCGAGGTGCTTTCTAATGGGCAGTACTTTGGCAAGGTCATGAGGGATGCTCTGCTCCCCAACGACCTGGCGTACGGTAACCAGGCCCAGGGCAGTACTCGGTACAACACGGCCGTTGCGAAGATGTGGAATGAGTGGGTAGCACTTTCTACACGCAGTGAGCTGATGTCAGAAACTTCGCCCCACTCCAGGAGGTCAAGCCCGACGACGTTATCGGTGCCAATGGCGCGACTGGCGCCCTCGACCAGCTCCTCCACGTTCTGGCTGATGAAGGCGAGGGAGTCCTTATTGCCGGCCCTCAGTAGGTGTCTCGCTGTGATGGGGCTGCGTTGACATGGCAGCTACAATGGCTTTGACGCCAACATGACTTCGCGCTCTCGCGCCAAGATTGTCCATGTCGCTATTCCCGAGGAAGAGAGTCTCAGCCCAAAGTCGCTGGAACGGTTTGAGCAGGCGTTGGAGGCTGCCAGTCGTGAGGGTATCAACGTTCGCGTTATTGTAAGTGATCGCGTCTCGCTGTGGCTGACGCCAGATTCTCTGCAACCCCCAGAACCCATATGGTGTCGCCTACCCCCGTGAAACGCTGCTGGCGTACGCACAGTTTGCTGAAAAGCATGACTTGCACTTGATCTCGGATGAGATTTACGCGCTCAGCGTGTTCGATTGCCCTGGTGAGTCGATGTTGACAAGCGCAGTGTTGACGTGCAGACCTCCCCGACGCGACGCCGTTCATTAGCATGCTCAGCGTCGATGTTGAGAAGGAGACTGGCAAGCCGTTCAACAGGAGTCGACTTCACAGTTAGTACTTGGGTATTGATCACGCTGACATCTAGTCGCATACAGTTTTAGCAAGGAGTGAGCATGGGTGTTTGGCTATACTAACTAGAAAAGCTTTGGTGTGAATGGCTTCCGCCTCGGCGCCATCATCTCCCAGCACAACAAGATGGTAATGCGCACACTCACGCACACGGGCTTCTTGGCCAAGAGTAAGCCTGTCCTCCCGCACCTCTCACTAACTTTGCAGTCTCGTCACCAGCCGATGCCCTCATCTCCCACTTGATCAACGACAAAGAGGCATTTACACGCTTCACTACCAACAACCGTCGTCTCCTCGGCGAGTCCCGCACCTTTATGGCCGATTGGTTCACCAAGCGCGGCTGCAAGCCTGTCCCCAGCAATGCTGGACACTTTATGATGATCGATGCGCGCGATGCGCTGAATGTCAAGACGTTTGAGGACGAAAAGCCGATCCAGCTGCAGGCTATTCACGACGGTGTCATGGTTGCAAGTCGCGCGCGAGGGAGAGAGGTGGCTGACGTTTGCAGGGCATGGGCGGGTCTTACCACTACCACACGCCTGGATTCCTGCGTGTCACGTTCAGTATGGACAGGCCGACGCTCGAGGTGAGTCTTTGGGGCAGACCGTGCTGACGGCCAAGCTTGCGCTCCAGCGTCTCGAGAAGTCGCTGGGCCTCAAGGTCGTCGCTTAAAATGTGTAATATGGGATCTGCAGTCATTGTTCACGCCACTGCTAACTGCTTGTACCTCACAAACTGTCATACTTTACAACTTTGCATTACACGACCCATGCTAATATGCCCGCAGGCTGTACTGAATCTATGACAACTGATACTTTTACTCGTGATATGTCGTCTAAACCTCGCTCTTCTCACTCTTCTCGTAAACTTGGATCTGGGACTTCTTCTGCTGGGTCTTGCGCACAAACCCGTACGCAACAGGCGCGCAGGCCACAATCGCGCCGAAGAGGTACGTGAACCCGCAGAAGATACCCGCGTACGTGAACCTCCCGGCGTCGACACCAACGAGGACGCCGCAAACAACAGGCCCGGCAAGGATGGGGGCACTGACGGCGCTCCAGAGCATGCCGATCCGCATCCCGGCGTCCTCGGGGCGGCTCTCTGCCGCGACCACAGCGGACACGAGGGTGATCCACGCGCCGGAAGCGTAGCCGTAGGCGCACAGCCCGATCACGGCCGCAGGCAGGGGAATCGGCGCTGCGGTCCAGAAAGCAAACAGCACTCCGGCGCATGCCAGTGCCATTGCGCCGAATACGCGCCACACGCCAAATGCATCTGCGAGGAGGCCGCTCGTCCCGCGGCCAAAAAAGCTGCCTGCCTGGAGGATGGCGACCGAGTAGGCTGCGAGCGAGGCGGGAAAGTTGTTTGCGGCGGCGAGGACGGGGGCGTCAAAGTATGGGGAGAACATGTTGAGCATGCACAGGCCCGTGCCGAGGACGAGGCAGGTGTAGCGTGTCTCCTTCCAGGGGAGGGCGAGGGCTGACCACGGGCGGGGTGCGCGGGGTGGGAGGCGGGTGCGGACGAAGAAGACTGCGGGGAGGACGAGGACGGCGTTGCAGCCTGCGACGACTAGGATGGCGGTGCGGAAGGAGACGGTGGTGAGGAGCTTGTTGAGGACGAGCGGGTAGACTACGCCGCCGACTCCCGAGCCGCAGCCGACGATCCCGATGGCCGTGCTCCGGCGGCGCGCAAACCAGTGGCCTGGGACTGCGGCGGCGGGGCACCAGATGACGCTGGTCGCAAAGCCGTACAGGGCGTGCGCGAGGAGGAGCTGGTAGAAGGACGTGCTGAAGGCGAGACCCACGAGGGCGACGATTGAGAGGCTGCAGCCGGCGACGACGAGCATGCGCGCGCCGTGGGCGTCAAAGATGCGTCCAAAGAAGAGAGAGCTCGCAAAGGTGAGTGTGCTCTGGGCGGTCGCGATCCACGCCACCGTGCTGGGTGCGTACCCGCTCAGCTGGTGGGCGAGGTAGTGGTGCTGCAGCTGGCCAAACGAGGTGACAAAGCCAAACATGCAGAACATGAGCAGGAAGGCTGATCCCACGCAGAGCCACGCCGCACGTCCGCCGTCGGGAGGGGGGCCGGGGTCAGCCTCGTGCTTTGCCGGTGGGGGCTGGACGTCTTCGGCATTGTGGATGCCCGAGTTGGCTGACGCGAGCGAAGAGAGCGAGGCGGCCGAGTTGACGTAGGAGAGGTGTGGGGCACAGAGGGTGTCGATCGACAGGCGCGGGGTCTCGAGGCGGGGGGACGCCCTGGGGGTGTCGGCGTTTATGTCAAACTTGACGCGGCGGTCGAGGGCGAGGCCGAGAGCGTTGCGGCCGAGTGCGCCGGCGTCGAGGGAGGCGCGTGGCGTCGCCTCGTCGTCGGTGTGGCACTCCTTGTCCTCCTTGGCTGCGACACCGCCCTTGGCAGCGATGAGGTCAAACTTGTCGCAGTTGTCAAAGGAGAGAGGGGTGCCAACCTCCGGCTCGTACAGGGTCTCCTGGGAGAAGGTGCGGAGGGCTGTGGGGGTAGCTGGGGAGAGTGGGGAGAGTGGTGGGGAGCTGGGGGACACCGCCGAGGGGCGAAGGGGCGACGAGCGGCGGAGGGTGGGGCGCCCTGGCCTGGTGAAGGTAGGGGGAGGGGAGGAGGGAGGGGTCATTCTGTATGAGAGGAGGCTATAGAAGAGTGCAGGGGTGCGCAGACAGCGCGTGGCAGAAAGTGGCAGTAGTGGCTAGGCAGTGATGCTCTCCGTTTTGATCCAGTGGTGGTCACTAATTCTCTTTCCAGCCCGTCTTGCCCTCTGCCATATATCCCCTGCACTCCTTGTCACTATGCAGAGAAAAGTCGGCCACATCCGCGCACCCCGGAGAGCATAGGGCGAATACCCAGTGAGCTAGGGCGAATATCCAGCGAAGAGGGCGAATGCGGCAGCACACTCTCCGGCTCAACCAGCATGATTCGCCCTCGCTGTAGCCCATATTTGCCACCTAGCTGCCACTGATTTGACCTCGACGTCGTCCTGGCAGGCAGGCTGCTCGGCACAGGCACCATCTCTGGAATGCCCGACCCTTGTCAGGGCGGCTGGCGGGGTGCTTAATTTTCCAATCTTCCAGTTCCGCTTCCCTCCTCCCTGCCGACGCTCCCTGCCATGCAGGTGCTGGGCTGCTCGTGCGGCCTGCCAGCGAGAAGAGGTCCAGGCCCAGCGCCGAGGGTGTGGGCGGTGGGCTCATGCCAGGGAGGAGGCAGTATATTGGACCACTTTTGGGCGGAAGAGGGAAGGATTCCCTGGCGAGGTGCCAATATCGCGAGAACTCGGTCGTCTAGCCCGCCAAGTACAATGGCAGCAGGGTATTCCAACACGATGGTTCTACACTCTGGACTGTATGCCTGGGGGTGGTCGAATTCGGACTGGCAGAAGCAAGGGTCAGCAGGTGGGCTAGGCAGATGCTTATTAGAGATTGGCAGCAACACCTGACCCCCCGACGCGAGGCACCTCTGACTGCTAGACGACTGGTCCGGAAAAACTCTGCGGGGTGGGTGATGCAAGTCTGGAAGGGAGGCGAGTCAGAAAATGAGAAAATGATTGCCATTATGGTTGGCGGCGGAAGGATGTTGGATGGTGGGCAGGGGCATACTGCCGGCTGGGGCCTGACTTGGATGTGCGGCTGGGATGGATGTGCCAACGAGGACGCCACTGGGAGATGCCAATGTGGTGGTGGTCAGTATCTCGAGGATGAGGATATGCAATGAGTACATGGGAGCACCAAGCTATGGAATGGCCGGCCATGTGGGATGACGGCAAGTGTTACAGTGAGCATAGTCACACCGATGGCTAGCACGCGGTATGCATTGATGCCTACAACTCGCAAGAGTATGTCTTGTCACTCATAACACAACCCACACGCAATCCAGATGAGTTCGGAAGCGAGCAACATTATATGCCAACGAGCACAAGCCTCTCGCAAACATATGCCAATCGCCCCAGCCACAAGGAACGGCAGCGAGCAGCGTGAGTTTGCCAGCGAGACTGGCCGCAATGTCGGATCTAGCGAAAATTGGACCACTATGTGGCCGACCCAGGGTTACAGTGGTCCAATATCGGATCTTGTTCTCTCCGGCCCACCACAGAGCTTGAGCTCACTGGTCTGCCCGGGTGTACGGGAATAGAGTCGCTTGCCGACAAAACGGTCTCTCCGCAAGGAACGGCCTGGTGCTGCAGCTGGCTCCAGCTGTTGGCACCGAGCGGAGGAGTCAAAAAGTATCTCTTGTGTGCATGGCTGGCTCCTGCATGCGTTCTGTTCCCACACCCATGGCAATCAGCAGTCATCTCCTTACGTGACGTTGTTGGAATACACTTAAGAGAGCGTCATGATCAACCCCCAAACCCGCACAAGCCAGCCCCTCACGACCATGACATTGTCTAACCCCAGGCCCACTTTCTTCCCAGTTAGCAACAGTTTCAGTAGTGCTCCAAGAGAAAAGTGGGTTGGAAAACAAGACACCGATATCATCACGTGACTTCTGTACCCACCATGCCGATCTCACGCTAGAGCCACGTGGCGTTTGATCGCCTAGATCTGCACGGTCATGTCCGGTTTAGCCGACCTTCACGTCAGCCGGCGCCTAAGAGTACCGAAGAGGCCCGCGTCAACAGCGAGCAGCGACGAGCTGATGTCGACTCGCTGCCCACTTGGCCGCGGCGTGTTCAGGCCAAGCAGAAGAAGAAGAACAACTTGAACATCTCACCTCTCACCTCTCCACTCTCACCCATCAGCATGGTCCTGTCGCGCCTCCCCCGCGCGACCCGCGCCGCCGCACCTCTCACGCGCGCTCTCCACACAACCTCCACCCTCTCCACACCGACACCCACCCCTCCAGCCCGCGCGCAGCCCGCCCAATTCCACGTCGCGACTGCCTCCCCACCACCGCTCGCGACCTCGGCGTCGGGACTCCGCTTCACCCTCGCCTCGGGCGAGACCATCCTCGACGCCATGTCGGGCGGTGCGGCTGTGGCGTGCCTCGGGAGTTCCAACCCCGACTTGGTCGAGGTTATGGCGCGCCAGGCTGAGAAGATGCCGTATGCTTATCACCAGGCGTTTTCGAATGAGATTGGAGAGGAGCTCGCGCAGTGGCTCGTTGATCGGAGCGGAGGGGCGTTTGTTGCTGGAGCTTTCATGGGAAGTGGTGAGTTCTTGGCTCTGGCTTCGCATGGCACATGGGAGGCTGTGGAGGATTGGGTCGGTGTTGCTATCAAACCGTACGCTGGTGCCGTGTGTAAGCTTCTCTCATCACCTTTGCGCTTGCCGAGATAAGCATCAAGAGTCCCTGGTCTCCGCATCCAACCGTCGTGCTATGGCCGGGCTACCCTTGCTGCGCTCACGCTGATCCCCAGGCTCCGAGGCCGTCGAGTCCATCATCAAGCTCGTGCGCCAGTATTGGCTCGAGAAGGGCGAGGACCGCAAGTATGTCATTGCCCGCTTCCCCAGCTACCACGGCAACACGCTCGGCGCGCTCAGCATTGGCAACGTTCCGGCACGCCGCAACCTCTACTCCCCCTTCATCACCGACGCGTACCAGCACGTAACGTCGCCGCAGTATAAGCGTTTCAAGAAGGACGGCGAGACCGAGGAAGAATACTCTGAGCGCCTGGCCGTCGAGCTCGACAACAAGATCATGGAGCTTGGACCCGAAAATGTCGCTGCCTTCCTCGCCGAGCCCATCTCGGGCTCCTCGATCGGCGTCATCCCCCCGCCCAAGGGCTATTTCCCCGCCATGAAGCGCGTGCTGGACAAGCACAACATTTTGTTCTGCATGGACGAGGTCATGTGTGGCACAGGCCGGTCAGGCGACGTGTTTGCCTTCCAGACTGTCTGTGAGGGTGTCCAGCCCGACGCCATTAGCATGGCCAAGGGTCTTGGGGCCGGCTACGTGACGATCTCCGGCACCATGGTCGGGAAACGCATCTACGATGTGGTCAACACGGCTGGCGTGTGGAAGAACTCGCACACGTACCAGAACCACCCGGTCAACTGCGCCGTGGCACTTGCTGCGCTGCAAAAGATGGAGGCCCAGGACCTGTTCTCCAACGTCAAGACACGCGGCAAGCAGCTCATCTCCGAACTCGAGGCCGCGTTCAAGGACAACAAACACGTGTTTGAAGTCCGCGGAAGGGGCATGTTTGTCGGTATCGAGTTTGAGGTGCCCGTCATGGCCCCGCGGTATGCTGCGCGTGTCAAAGAGGCGGCGTTCAAGAATGGACTGTTGACGCTGGCTGTCAATGGCGGTACGGACGGGGCCAAGGGCGAGGCTATCATGTTGGCGCCAGCGTATAATATCACAGAGGACGAGGTTAGTGAGGTCGTTAGGATTTTCAAGCAGAGTGTCGAAGACGTCGATGCTGCATTGTAGATAATGTAAGATGAACAATCATGCTTTGTTGGCCCACTGCACACCATCAACATGTTATACCACAGCAACAATGCCTGTTCATGCACAACGTATGTCATTCTACACCGTAGTCGCATGCATCTACCAGTATGCTGTATGCATTCCAGCCGAGCCCGAGAGCGGCGCAATGAGCTGGCTGGAACATTTCATTTGATTAGTATAATTTGTAATGACTTTGATCCCGCTAATGCCCTTCATTTGCCACCCGATCTGCCAGGACATCGGCTACTTGCTCGCGTCGACACGCAGACTCTGTCTCTCTCATCGCTACCCTCTCACTCCTAGACCTTGTGAGCAGATACTGGTCACTCTCGACTCACACACAGCACTCCCTATACCGGCATGTAGATCAACGATGGCCTGCCCGCTAGACCACACAGCCTTCCCACACATCTTGGACCGCATTCTTGATCTCTCTCCCATTGACTCGCTCCTGCTCTTCCGACAATGCTCACGCGCGCTCCGAGAACGCGCCGACGCGCTGGCATATACACATGTCACTCTGACTGGCAAGTTGGAGCGCACCATCTCCCAACCCTCTGCCGAGGACACGCACGCCAATGCCCACATGGAGGGCGTCATCATTGAAGCAGCAAGCTACACTTACGGCACTGAACGCGGCACACTAGCAGTCTTCAAAGTTGGGATCACGCCGTATCCCTCCCCGTCCACATCCCCTCGCAAAACGCAGCTCTTAAGTACTCTCTCACAGCACACACGCGTCCTCGACCTTGTCAACGTCAACCGCTCAGCCTCTTCAGCCGTCTTGCTCCACTTCCCAAACTTGCACACTGTGCGCGTCCGTTCCAGCAACGACTTAGTGTTTGGGACTATCAACATCCGCACACCCCTCCACACGCTCGTCGACCTCAACCCCCGCATCCGCACGGTGCTGCAACGGGGCACGAAACGGCTCGTTACCACCGTTTCAGACGAGGTCCTCGACAGCGGCCGCGCGACCACCAACTTGAACGTGGGTGAGATTGTCGTCGTCTACCGCCCCGCACCCCCGAGAGCAGCCCCGACACTGTTCACAATCGACGAGTTTTGCGCCCGGCTCGCAAAAGGGGTCAACCGGTGTCCCCTCGGCGCACTGGACACGCTGGGGACAGCGATCGTGCTCAGCCTCACGGGGCTGGAGCGCGTCACCTTTGTCGCGTTGGACGAGGCGCCGCCGTGGTGGCTTGGGTTCGGGCGGCGACCCATTTCAGCGGACCAGATGCGGCAGCGCGTCGTGCAGGCGTTTCACACCATTATTGACCACGAGCGGAACCGCGACTTGCTCCGTCCGCACGGGCTCGAGAGGCTTAAGCTCAAAGTCGACCAGTTTGAGTTTGTGTCCCGGGAAGAGTATCGCGCGAGGGTTGGGGAGGAGACCTTTAGATTACATACAGAAGTGGGCATGTGAGGTAGCCAAGCTGCTCTTGCATGCTCTGCCTAGACCCTACTCTTCATGAGCAGTACACAAGCACTCTTCAGCAATCAACCTAGCAACAGCCGCTCCCCTCTCATTAAACAGTGTAACAGCAGCATCATACCCCTTCCGCGCAGCCTCATACTCCCACACCATGGCCGCATCACTCGCGCGACCCTGCGCGAGCACACCGTACCGCCTCCGCGAGTTGTCTAGCCGCACATCGGCTATGGCCAGCATGTGCGCTGCGCTCCGGTGTAGTCGCCGGGCGCAGGCTAGGCGGAGGGAGATGAGGGTGCAGCGATATGAGTGGGTGGGGTGGGGCTGGGACCGTGGTGATGCTGGGGGTGACGGTGGGGAGGGAGAGAGGAATGGGTCCGGCTCAACAGGTGCTGTCGCCTTGACCGCTGCGGCCAGAGGAGCAGGTTGCGCCAACGTAGCGTGGTCCGGGAGATGCGGCTCAGTGAGGTCAATCTCGCTTTGGTCTGGTGGAGTTGTGTCGCTGACCTCGCCGCTGTGCTTCTGCTCCTCGACATCTGCATCGAATGTCTGTGGGCGGCTTGGGATGGTGTGTGGGAGGTTGAGCGAAGGGGTGAATGGGGGCGGAGCAAAGATGGTCCGGCGGGCGGCAGTGGACTGCCAATTGGTTTTGTGCAGGTTGGGGTGGTGCAGATCAGAGGTGTAGCGCGAGAACAGCATCGTCGAGGTGGTGAACAGGGTGTAGAACAAGGTGAGCGTCGAGGTGTTGTGTGGGCTCGTGATATCATTCCAACAGCGCTGACAACCTTGTGCGCTTGGACGCACTCCGGTGACCTCGGCAGGGTCAACAACTCTCGACCTTCTTGTCTGTGCACGCCATGGCCATTCTCAAGTCAGCACTAACAGGGATGCCATAGCAGTCACTTACATCCTGCCTTCATACACACAACCCATTGAACCCAACAGCTAGCTGGCCCTACTTTGCCCAAACGCGCTCGCCACAAAACCACGTCTCCCGAACGTCGGCCCTAGCACCCTCTTCCAGAGCAGCGAGCGAGTCGGGCATCATGGCCATGTCGACTGCGCCGGTGACGCCCGTCTCGACAAAGGCCTGGAGCGGGCGGCCTGCTCGACGACCTCTTCGAGAGTAGTCAGGCGCGCCATCCACGGCCAGACATTGTTGGGGAAGGCGGTCTCAAGTAACCACCCGTCAGCTCACCGTTGGCATCGCCCACAAAATCGCCTCCTTGCAAGTGCGCTCCCCATGGCTATGCCCGATCACAAATGCCGGAACAAGGAGACCAGCCAAACCAAACCATTCATGTAAAACACATGTACTATATTGTCATCTATTGCCCCTACCATCGATGGTGCAGGCACCCTTCTTCTCCACCCCACACGCTCTCAATTCTTAGTCAAATAGAGGTAATCGCCAACACTCCCGTCCTTGCCCTGCACAAACTGGCAGAGTGCGGACGTGGCGTTGTGCACGGTAATCTTGGAGAAGCCGTAGTGCACCTGGTCGAGCACGGCAGTAAGCGGCAGCGTGCTCTCCCCCTTGGCGAGGACCGAGTGGCTCTCGACCTCGCCCGCAGCGCCGTTGACGAGGTGCGCGACGGCGCCCTTTTGCGTAGCGTACGTGTGGTTGTTTACCACCGCGTCCTGGACAATGGTACCGTTCTTGCCCATGGGCCACATGCGCTCGTACCAGTGAATGTGGCCGGCAAAGTACGCGTCGACCTCGTACTCGAGGAAGAGGTCCTCCCAGGCGTCCCGGACGTGGTTCTGGTAGGAGGAGACCTCGGACGAGTACATGGGTCGGTGGGACATGGCGAACACCCAGGGTGTCTTTTTGCGGTCAATGTTCTTGAGATCGTTGACGAGCCACTGGTACTGCTCGTATGCCTTGTTGTCCTTTCTGTCTCCGTTGATGTAGCCAAAGGGACCCGAGTCCGTGACCCAGGTCTTGGCTTGCGGGAGCTTGGTGCCGTTGTTGGCCGCGAGCTTGTTGTCGAGCGAGTTTTCGGGCGAGAGCACAAAGTCGGTCTCGCCGTTGAGCGTGATAAAGTGCGCAAGACCATAGTCGAACGAGTACCAAAAGTTTGTACGGCCGCCGGTCTCCTCGCCAGGCATGTTGAAGCGGTGCTGGTAGGCCGTAAAGTTGCGCTGGCTGGGCGGGCACGAGTAGTAGTTGAGACTCGAGTTGGCCTTGTGCGTGCCCGGCGTGGCGTTGTCGTCCAGTACAGCCGAGAGCTCGTTGTTCGGACCGTCAAACTCGGCGCAGGCAGCCTCGTGGTTGCCGGGAGCAACTAGGTAGGGGACATGCTTGGTGATGGTGTTCATCCACTGCTGCCACATGTCCCAGTTGGACTCGTAGACGGTCGAAATGTCGCCGCCAAAGGGACCACCCTGGCTCGGTTGCTCACCAGCCGGGAGGGGGATGTAGTACTCGTCGTTGTCCGGGCCGCCGTCGGGGGTAGGCAGGGTAGTGTCCGAGCCATTGTAGCAAATGTCCCAGGCTTTGGGACCCTCGAGGACACAGGGGAGGAGCGGAGCGTACCACTGGTCGGCGTAGGCTGTCGTCAGCTTACAGCACTGCAGCACACTCACAGATGTCACCGCCGTGCCAGACAAACTTGACGTCGTCCATGATAGCCTTGGTGAGCTGCTCCTGGGTACCACGGGCGTTGGTGTATCCCATGTCGCAAACGACGGCGAGCGAGAACTCGTCGTCGTCACCGGCCTCCAGGGCGGTGGTAAAGGTCAGAATACCCGACGGCGTGGTGCCGTTTCCACCAGGGATCTGGTAAAAGTACTCCTTGCCCGGCTGGAGACCCGACACGGCCACCTCGTGGAAGAACTGCGAGCACTGGGTAGGGTCGAGCATCGAGCACGATGGGGTGCGGTCGTACCTGCCGTCAGCCACTGCTTCGAATGATAGACTCACGTGTGCGTCTTGCCCTTTGCGCACTGGTCGAGCTTGTCCTTGGTCTCACCCCACTTGATCTCGGGGTCGCAGCCAATCCCAAAGGGGGTCTGGAAGTGGACGTTGAAGCCGCCGGGAAAGTAGGCCGTCGAAATGACGTTGATGTTGTTGGTCACCTCGATGCCGGGCGCGGGCGTCACTGCAGGTGCCTCGCGGACACGGCGATATCCCTTGCCGTTGCCCATGACGGTCTGGTCGAGGGGGTCGCCGACGGGGATGGCTGGGCCGGTGTACGGGTAAGAGGTGTCGACGTCGCGGAGGGAGATGATTGCTGGCGCCGCCTGCGCTGGCAGCGCGGCGAGGGCCGGGAGAACGGCCAAGAGGGCGAGCATTTTGGACAGTGTGCGTGGGGGTTCGTCATGATCTGGGAATGGTCGTCAGTTTATAGTCAAAGCTATTTTGGCAGCATGCCGAGCTGGTCGGATCAATACTGAGATGATTCCCACTCCATTAGCCAGTGAGGTGCTGTGTATTGCCTGCAGGAGGTGACAACGTGCGAGACGATGAGTAGGAAGAGACCGCGTGGGCCGTCATCAGCAACATGACCTGTCGATCCGCAGAGCTGGTACCGGTAAACATAGACAGCTGCGTCAGTTGCCGTAATTGGCCCTGAATATGACATGTGCGACAGGGTGGTAGTGCACGAAGTGTGAGCATGGGTGGACGACGATAAGGCGGCCGAGTGAGAACGGGTCAAGGACTGGCGCTTGATCTGGTCTGCCGATTGATGTCAGAGTAAACTAGTGAGTGCCTCTGCCTTCAATGATGCCTTGGTATGGCATATTGCCATGGCAGTTGCTGATGAAGCAAGATGGACGAGGGATGACCAAGAGAGGGAGAGAAGAACGAACGTGTGATCCTGCCCGTCCGACCAAGCTGTTCATGATCATGATCAGGGTGCCTGAATGTGAGCATCTATTTGTGGCCTGGCATTAGCGACGCTAGTACAGGCAGCATTGAACGTGCTCGACTGGCGACACCGAGCCCAATGCGGCGAGCGAGTGCATAAAAGGGTAAACAGGGGTCTCGCTGCTGCGCATGGCAACGACCTGCTGTAGGTAAGAGTTGGGCTCCGCAGGTAAACGACCGGTCGATTTCCGAGTATGATCCGAGTATGGTTCGGCCGCCCGCTGTCGACTAAGAGTTCATGTCTTGAAGATCCAGACCCATCTCAATCTCATACTGCTGCTGCCCAACCATGTCACGATACTCTTCCCTCGTACACATCTGCAACATGCCGGCAACATTATGAGCATTCACGTGAAGCGTGATGCCGTGGAGAGCAGAGTATACTTGACGATTGTGGCGGGATGCCTCACCTGTTGGATCGCTTGACCTCATCAACAGCAAAGCCTGGTCCGGACCGACGAGTGTGACTGACAGACCCTGCCTCATCGCTATCTCGGTGGACAGGCCAAGATAGCCCACGACTCCCCCTGAGTAATTGTTGATAGCAGGAAACAGCTCTGGAGGACATGGTGACTCGGAAGAGACGAGCACCACATCTTCAAAGCCAACAAGGCGAGAGTGAAGACTGGCAGACATGGCTGTATTGAAAGCCCGTGCTCCGGCAGGGAAGATGTGGGCAACAAGTTTGCACATGCGAGTACACTGGGATAGGAGACCCATGTCTTGCTGTTCAGAGACCGACTGTCCATATATCGTAGAGGGGAGGTAGACGATTGTGTCTGCCTTGATGGTGGCTTTGAAGGTGGCTCTGAGTGGCAGTGGCCAAAAGTTTGGTGAACCCTCGAGGACACGCACAGTGTCGATTAGGGGTCGACTCTGTTGTTCAACGGTTCAGTCCTTGGGCTGCCAGATGTAAGGATTTGACACAATATCGAGCAGCTTGATGCGCGGAAAGCCGGGAACAGAGGTGATTGACCGTTGAACTGCAGAGTTGTTCAAGTGCCATGTCTGTAGGCCGGGAATGCGCACTCCGTTGGCCGTGATGAGAAACTGTGCTGGTTGTTTGCCTGGGTTGAGAGGACATTCAATGACCTGGATCCGGGCATGGGCCATGAGGTCGAGAAAGGCCGCGTCCACTGCCGTCTTGAGCTCACGCGAGGTGGCCCGGAGGACCGGAGGACCCTCATGGCCGCTGGTGGCGCAAACTGAACAATTGCAGAGAAGATGTGGGGGAACATGGAGTGGTCGAGCACGACAGAGCTGGTGACGGCTGGCATGGTGGGTAGGAAGAAGCTAGTTGTACAGTGTGAGGGTTGAAGTGTGAATGCAACATGATACATGTACATGCGAGAATGCTTGATGTCAGTGGCGACGTGCCATGGCCATGGGTTCCATCCATCTTACAGAGACACTGGTGCATGCTCTCAGAACTAGATAGTCTGTCTCTCATGCACAAGATCAAGCTTCACCTGGCCCAACATGCATGAGCTGCTACAGTTACATTACAACACATTCGGAACGTCCAACCCCATCTCAACCGCATGCGTCTCCTCGCCGACAATCGCCCGATACTCATCGCGAGTGACAAGCCCAAGCAGCGTATTGATGCACACCATACGCAGCATGTCAATGGGACATACTTGGGTGTCGGCTTGGGGACGCAGCTGCTCGTTGAGCCAGTCTGCGTAGGGGGGAGGCAGGATGAGGTCTAGCGTCTTGATGCTCGAGAGATGGGGCACATCAGCGAGCTGACCTGGATTCTCCTGAGCTGCCCAGTTATGCAGGGCGGCAAGGCGCTTGCCGGCACGAGTGCGCAGTGACATTGTCGCGGCCGTGTCGCCGTCCGCGCCTTGGGCTGTTAGACTGACGTGGTGCATTTCGTGCTCGTCGACCCAAGTCTTGAGCTGCCGACAGGTCTGACGGAGAGCCGGCAGGGCCTCGGGTGGCGCTTGGCTGATGATAAGGGCAAAGATGTGGGGGAAGCCCGCGGCGTCGATGACGGCCATGCTGATATGGAGAGCCGGTGGATCAACGGCAAGCTGCGAGGCAAGGCAAGTCAAGCTTGGAGAAAGAGATGGTGATCAAGACGACAATGAGGTGGGAAGAAACTAGACGAGGAAGCGACGTGGCGACAATGCATAGCGTGAGTGCGCACCACTTCTGCATCGCATCGCAAAGCATTGCATTGCATTGCATCGCATCGCATGCTCTCGTTATCAGTGACGGCGTTCCTGCTTAGATCCCCGCCGCCAACGCTGACAACTTTCCGCACTCTGGCGGGATAGCCCTGCCACGCAGAAAGTCAGTATCGCTGAACACTACTACTAGCGTCTTGTCGACACAGTTATCGCACGCAATCGTGCCCACTGTCCAGAAGCGCCTCGTCGTGTAAACTGTGGTCTGGTCCGCTTCCTGCGGTCGTTGTCGGGGACGGGAAGGGCGAACGCATCTGGACATGTATCCTGCCTGCCGGCTGACCGAGCCTTTCTCTGCAGCACTCTAATGTTGGGCCTGCTGGCTCTCACCGACCCTCTCTGTTTGATGAATAACGTCCATCTGTAACTCTGTAATCTATCGCCCACAGTACAAGGGCCTCGCTGTGCCAAATACTACAAACAACCCTATCGCCACCCACTCTGGCCAGAGTGACTCCCCGGCACCGACGCAAACCCACCAGAGTTGCTCCCAACACTGCCCGGGTTGGAGCCATAGCCACCACCGTGCCCAGAGTTGCTGCCGGGCGTCGAGGCGCCGTAGCGCATACTATCTGGGGCGTGCTTTGGTTGCTGCTGGCTGTAGTCGTAGCGCTCATAGTGCACTGCTCCCCAGGCGTTGCCCTGCCGTGCGACGGCGTCATAGTGCGTGTACTGCGCCTGCTGGGCTGGGCGCTGGGCGGCGTACTGCTGCGTCGCTTGCGGGGGGAAGGACGGCGCGCCAGGGTACTGTGCTGCGCGGGACTGGAAGGGGGTGCCAGCGGGGGGAGCGGCCGAGCCGACGAGAGAGGTCTTTGATGTAGAGTACTCTTCGTCGTAGGCTGCGGCCTTGGGAGGGTAGGCATGGCCGTCCTCTGAAAAGCCGTCGGTGTAAGCGTCGTAAATGTCATACTGGTCGACAGTGGGCGCGAAGGCCTGTTGCGGACCGGGAGAGCGGCGGCCATTGCCTGGTGGGCCACGCTGAACGGGCGTGCTGGGTCGGGCCTGCACTGGTGTGGAGGGACGGGCCATGAGGGGGGCCTTTGCTGCATACTTGAGGTCGTCGTCGTTGAGCGAAATCTGAGGCAGGGTAGGCTGCAGCATGCTGCCGTCAATGACCTGTCCCTTGGAGTTGGTGACCGTTCCACCCTCCATGAGCTTCTTTTCCAACTCGGCGTTACGCCTGATGCGCGCCTTTTGAACCTTGCGAATGATATCGCCCATGCGTTTGTCGACCTTGTGGCAGACGTATTCCTTGAGGTTGCCTTGGATGTAGCACAGCAACGGAAGGTAGAGCACGGCGGCCACAAGGAGAAAGCCAAGCGAGACGAGAAAGATGAGAACTGTAATGGTCATGGCCCAGAAGAGCAATGCGTTGATGATAATCTTGTCGGTACTGTTGGCGCCGTCCGCCTGCCAGAACTCGGGAATCTTTTCCCACCAGTTGGACGTCTCTCCAAGACCACTGGCTTTGAGAATCGAAAAGATAATGTAGGCGTTAATCGACTGCCTAGGGCCGTCGGCCAGGATTGTCCTCTTCCAGTCTACACTGTTAGCAAGTGGTCGCTCAGCGCAGCGCTCACTCTTAAAGTTGAAGTAGACAAAGAAGGCAATCTTGTCTTTTTTCTTCTTTGAACTCCTGATGTGGCAAAAGAGACAAAAGTTGTCATAGTTTTCTTCCCCGTCAGCCGTGATGCTGTAGCAAAGACTCACTCAATGAAAAGTAGTCATTGGCCATAACGTTGGTAAAGGCATACGAAATGTCACCAGACTTGATCACCAGCCTCGCCCTGTAGAACTCGTAGCCGAGCAACAAGAACGAAAAGATGATGCAGCCAACAAACACCCACTTGACAGCGCCAAAGTGCATGTTGTGGCAGTCAGTGTCGGCATTCTTGCACTTTTGCGTAATCGAGTTTGTCCACTGGCTCGAGTTGACCATTGTGACAGCAGTGAAGATGTCGAGACCATAGATGACGACGTCACGCAGGATGAACAAGTAGACGAACATGTACTTGAAGCGCGTGCCAAAGTTTGTCATGCGGAACTCGCGCACGGGAACATGGTCCCACTGAGAAGCAGCAGTCAGCCCAAGTCCCATTGGCTCGCACAGTGCGCATCAAACGCATCCAGCAGGCCACCTACCTTGTAGTCCTGCACGACTTCGCGCTTCCACTCAGACTCGCAACAGAAACACCCCATGGTGGTGGACTAGCGCCTGTCGCAGCTAAAGTCGATGAGCGTGGATGGTTGGCGAAGGGGATGAGGGCCGATGGAGATGTCGGCGGGGTTCAGCAATGGTCCAAGCGGCTCAAGATGTGTTGGGCAGCTTGTCAATGAGACGGGTTTCCTGAGGGCGGTGCGCAGTCCAGCAGCGCGGTCTAGTGCCAAGAGGTCGTGGTGGTGGTCGTGACGGGCAGGTGAGAGGATACAGGGGAGGAGAGACGGATGATTGTGGTTGAAAATGGAACAGAAGCAAGCAGCAGGATGCTGTTGAGCACGATAGAGGTCGACCAGCGACAGGTGCACGGTGTTTCTTGCTGGGGTGGTCGGGCCTCGGACCTGCGAGGTGCGCGACGCGGAGATAGCTGAGGGAGTGTCGGGGGGCGATGCACTGGATCAACAGTGCCTGCGGAGGGGGGAGGAGATGTCGGGGGTCTAGTGTTCAGTCATGGAGAGAAAGGAGAAAGGAGATGCGGAGAGAAATGACTAGAGCGAGAAAGAAAGAGGGTGTTGACAGGAACTGGCACTGGCGCGGGATCGGGACTGGCTCCATTCAGCAGCATTTCCAGCCACTGCATGTTCCTGCATCTCTCGGGATAGACTACAGCAGTCAGTTGCTCTCCGCTGCTGTTCATTCTGCGCGTCTGCATGCTATAACAATGCAAGTCTATGCATACAGCAGTGCTCTGGAGACGAGAACAAGTGCCATAACAAGTCACCGAACTGCGGCCATCAGGAATTGGGCGCTGGCTGGAACGCGCCGAGGGGCGTGTGTGTTTGATTTTCCCTGCGCCCTGCGTCCCTGAGTCTGTGCGTTGGATTAGGAAAATATTTGTAATCGGATTAGACTCAGATCCTGAATTAACCCTAATCAGACTATATTTATGCCTCCGCTGCTGACCTCTCTGCGCATAGTCTGCGCGTCCTACACCATGTATCATGCATGCACGCGACTGCATACTTGGACAGGAGGTCGACATTGTATACATGTACTATGGACACAGTTTGCAGCGCTGGAGGCGTACCGCATAGTTGCAGCGACACTGAGCCCAGTGGTGCTGATTAGTAGCCTTGTGGTTGGCCACCCAATTTCACCCCCCTGTAGTTCTTCTGCTCGAGTCCAACTCGACATCATCCCTCTTGCATCCATCCTCTCTTCTCTCTCTCTCTCACCTCCCTACCAAAAACCTCTACATCCAATACACAACATGGGCCGTGGCGGTGGAACCTCTTCTCGTGGACGCGGGTAAGTGCAACTCCACCCATCACACACCACCTGCAAGAGACTTTTTTCTCAGTTGCCACCGTGTAGAACAGCACCGACCGCCCTATCCCTGCCGCCGGCAACGAACGCACACATGCTGACCCCCTTTTACAGCAAGTTCAAGGTGGCTCGCGGTGGTGGCCGTCACTTTTCGCGCGACCTGATGGAGCAGCAGCGCAAGGTGATGCGGGGCGAGGCAGTCGGATCCGACGACTCTGAGGAGGACTCGGACGAGGAGGAGAGCGAGAGCGAGAGCGAAGACGACGAGCCCGTCGAGCACCAGCTGGCGCCCGAAATGGCCGCGCTCAACCTCAAGCTCGGAAACACTGTCGAGCTCGACGCGCCGGGGGAGCAGGAGATGAGCCGTGCGGAGCGCAAGGCGCAGAAGAAGGCGCAGGCCGAGGCGGCGGCAAAGAAGAAGGCTGCTCAGAAGCCTGCCGAGGAGGAGGAGGAGGAGGACAGCGACGACGAGCTCCTTAACCCTTGGAAGGCCAAGCCCAAGCCCAAGGCTCCGGCCGAGCCTACACGCCGCGAGCGGTGAGTACCAGACGAGAGGTAGGGATGAGGCTGCTGTGTGTGGGTCCGCCGGGTGCTGCCTCTGTGGAGCACCTGAAATGGAGCTCTACGAATGAGGCGTGCTTCCCGCTCCACGGACGGGTACGCAAGTCGGCTGGCTTGGGGTGCTGCTGTCTGCTAGCAGGTCGATCTGCAGCATAGCCTCCTCAAGGGGAGACCCACGCACAGCGCAACCCACACATCTCGGACAAACGCATAGCCATGTGCTGATGTTTCCAGTGAGGCCGCCGAGAAGAAGGCTGCCGCTGAGCGTTACGCCAAGCTGCACGCCGCTGGCAAGACGGACCAGGCCAAGTCGGACCTCGCACGTCTCCAGGAGGTGCGCCGCAAGCGCGAGGCTGCGGCTGCCGCGCGTGTCGCTGAGCAGGAGGGTGAGTCTGGCACTGTGGGCGGATAGGGTGTTGTCATACCCCGACCACGCAGAGGACACACTGACACGCACCAGAGGCCGCCCGTGAGGCCGCCGCCAAGAAGGCTGCGCTCAAGAAGTAAAACCACTTGTAATGATTACCGCGCGACACCTGCACCCGGACTCCGCCCTATACATGCGTGGACAAACCTGGGGACTTTTGCGCGGACGTGCAAGTGGACCATACACACCGGCCAGCCGGTGTGCACGTGCGACGCCTCTGGCGCTGGCGGTGGGCTGGCACGCATGTATATCTGGACCAGCCTGTGAGGCTGGCTGCTGGCGTGTAGCAGTATGCATTGTTTCGCCGCCTCGGCCAGATGCACGTTGCCAGCTGGTTCGGGCTGCGAAGTTGCTGACACTAGAGTTCCGACGGAAACACCCAATCGCTCCACCCGCGCGGCCGAAAGCTGTTTCTCCGCATGGTACCACACTCGCAGCTGCTCCCATCACCAAGCATCCACCGAGATGGCAACGAGCTGCGCCGTCGCCGCGTGATGCTTTGGTTGTTACTCATTCCTCGGTGCCGACCTGCTAGTGTTCGAGTTTCCGACGGGAGCTGGGCTGATCAAACATTTAATTTTCGGTGGCATTTGTTGGGCGAGATATGACGTAATATGTCGCTCATCTCAGGCAGCCCGCCATGGTGTCGACGACCTGTTGCGTGTTGGCAAGAGCGGGCATGCGGGCATGCTGGAGATGCTTTGTGATGCTTACTAACTGATAACGAGAATACGGTATGCCCGAGATTGGAACTGGAGTGAACGAGTGGCACTGGAGTGAACAAGTGGCATATAATGTCGACCCTTTGATCAGAAACAAGCACGACATCGTCTACTACTTCTTCTCCCCGCTTCAAACACAACAGCCAACGTCGCCATGACCAGCTCCGCACCCACCGTCGCCCTCCTCGGCCCCTCTGGCCAGCTCGGCGCCCCCCTCCTCTCCAACCTCTCGGCCCTGCACGAGGCGAGTAGGCTCAAGCTCGTCGTCCTCCACCGCCCGGGGTCAAAGTTCGCCGCCCTCCCCGCCGGCGCGGACGACCGCATCCTGGACGTCAACTCTGCGACACCCAACGACGTCGTCGAGGCGCTCAACGCCGTCGATATCCTCATGTAAGCCCCCCCTTACCTCCACCACTGACATTCCAGCGACGCGACCAGCCAGACCACACCAGAAGCGTCACAGACCCTCCTCGCGGCCCTGCCCCGCACATCCCTCAAGGCCTTCATCCCCTCCGACTACTCCATCCCCTGGTCCGCCGCCGAGAGGCAGCACGCCCCCAACGTCCTCGTGACCTCCAAAACAGCCTTCAACGACCAAGCCCGCGCGGCGCACATCCCCCTCGTAACCATTGCCAATGGGCTGTTTGAGCCCATCCTCGCCGTCGCGCAGGTCAGCGGCATCGACGTCGCGAGCAACGCGCTGTCGCTGTACGGCCGCGCACGGGAGGTGCGGGCGCCAGTGACCTCGCCCGCGTACCTCGCGGCGGCTATCGCGCAGGTCGTCGTGCTTCCGCAGCTGGAGAGCAATTACACCGTCATCGAGTACTGGGTTTCTGGGCAGGAGGTCGCGGAGGCCCTCGAGGCGGTCAACGGGGCCAAGCCGGTTGTTACCCAGTTTACAGACGAGGAGGCGGCTGGGGCTGAGGCTAGCGGGGTGCTGGGCGCGCTTAGTGTTGCGTTTAGGAAAAAGTGGGGTGGGGACGGGTTCCACCCCGAGGAGGTCTTGTTTGAGCCGGCTGGTGTCGCCAAGGGGGACATTCTTGCTACTCTCAAAAAGGCCAAGGCCGCTTAGTAAATGCTTGTAGTAGGAGATTAACGTTAATGCCAGTATAGCCGCAGCTTGAGAAATGATCAGTGAACAGCGTGACGGAGCGGTCAGGTTGCCGGGATGGTCAAGATTGATACAAATGAATATAGCGATGCCGTCTAGGATTGGTAACGTCGGGTTCAGCCATGGGTGCGTGGGCCGCTTAAGCTGCCACATTGCCCATGCTCTCAACACGGCCCTTGCCCTTGGACTCGTCGTTGACGAGATCGGTAATGGTGCGGAACGCTCCCGGGCTAATCTTGACAATCTGCAAGTCAATACCGTGCAACAGTCAGATGACTCACCGCCTCCCACTCTGCACCCATGTCCTCCTCCTCAACCTCGTCCGCAAGCCCAAGCACCTTGTCCTTGACGCGCTTCGCGTCCTTGCCCGGCATGGTGATGCGGACCCGCATCCGCACACGCTGCACAGGAAGGACGCTGCCCTCCTGCCCGAGTTGGCGGATAAGATCCAACGCCTGCGCCTTGGCCGTCTTGTCCGCCCGCGTGCTAAAGCCAATCTCAGTCATGGCCTTTTCAACCATGCCGACAGTGTGTTTGCGCTGCGTGGCTGGGTCGACGGTCATTTCCGTCACGAGGGTGGCGATCTCGCGCGACAAAGCCGCGAGCTGGTGGCCGCGCTCGAGGTTGTTCACTTGGAGCTCGCCCTTGCGGAGAATCTGAAGTTAGCTCTGTAAGCTGCAAAGAGACATACCTCCTCGATGACCTTGTTCATGTCCTCGGTGTTGAAGGCCTTGGACCAGTCGTCCTTCTTGGCAACCTGGCCCTTGGGCACGTTGGTAAAGACCTGCTCAATCTGGAGCACCTCGGAGAGGTCGGTCTCGCTGTGGTCTCAGCAAGGCTCTGGCAAGTGCGCGACACCTGTTACTCACACACCAGTCCTAAATTCGTTGACCTTGTTCTTGTAACATGCGATCTGGGGTAAGACATGGCAGGAAAGGCAAGCTCACCTCGAAGCGTTTGCCGCCCTTCTTCATGCGCACGATTGACACATTTGTGAGTCTGTCGTCAGCACTGCTCAGTGACCGTTCTTCTTACTTGATATTTGTTCCAGGCTGGCGAATCATTGCTGCTGCGATGAGAAATGGTCTTGTTGCAAGAATCAGCTCCGAGTATGGACGTCATTTTCTCGTCCAGTGCTCGGATCCGAGAGGTGGCAATAGCGGAATCAAATTGTGCATTACCTTTGATTTGAAAGCAATTTCTAATTTGCTTAATACACCACCCTGGATAATCTCCGGATAAACTCCCCCTTGCGTCCAAAATATGTCTGCTGTACCTCGTTCGTCAACAATCTCCATCCCCTCTCTCTCTACGTCGACTGCAGCACGCACAGCGCACTCACCCATAATGCGGGGTCTAGTACCCACTACGCTACTGCCGGCACTTCCCCGCGCGCAGTACACCCTCGACCCCTTGCAGCCCGAGGACCTACTCAACTACATGAACGTGCTAAAGGAGCTGTACATGCCGCCCATCCACGGCGGATTCACAGCCGCCGACGTCAACCTCGACACCACACCTGCAGATGTCAACTATGGCCAGAACGATGACGGGTCCCCGAAGCGACTGAAAAAGAGCCGTACCCTCTCCGGTGGCAGCGTGGACCTCGTCCCCGGGCTCGGTCTCGAGATGGACGGCCTCGCGCTCCAGGAAGATGTGATTGCAGAGGAAGCCGACTCGGACATAGAACATTTCGTTGACTCGGACTATGATGACGACGACGAAGACGACGACGACGCCGGCGCCAACGACCCCTTTGAGCGCGACTGGGCAGAAAAGTGGCTCGGCGGTGTCATTCGTCGCGCGCAGAACTGGATCGAGGGCGAGGGAGACGCTGCAGACTCGACAGCACTGGCCGAGATGGAAGCTATCCTGCGCGAAGCAACAGCTGTGCTTGCCATGATGGCGGGCACGTCTGCCGCTGGCTCGCTCACGCGCCACTTGGTCTTCCCCCTCGCCCCCGAGCTGGCCCCAGCCCTGCGCGCACTCCGCCCCTCGCTCGCGGCCGCCAACCCGCTGCTGTCCCCGGAAACCACCTCTTTCCTCGCCAAACTGGCCACCTCCCCCGCCTCGCCACTGACGACCATGCGTCCGCTCGCGCGCCGCGCACGCTCCAACACGGCCTCCACGACCGGCTCTCTCGGCAAGTCCCCCACCGCCAGCACGGTGCGGAAACGCCCCGTCCTGCCCGTACTGCTGCACGACGCACCGATGGGCGACCACCTCTCTGTCGGCGTGCAGACATGGGGGTCGGCCATCCTCCTCGGCCGCGAGATGGCCCTCCGGCCAGCAGACTTTGGCGTCTTCCCCCCGCCCCACGGCCACCCCCATGGCGGGGGCACGCGCGTCCTGGAGCTCGGCGCGGGCACGGGTCTTCTCTCCATCCTGTGCCGCAAGCTCCTCGACCTTCGTGCCGCCCAGGACGCCCTCGACGCGACCACCTCGCCAGACCCGGGTCTCATTGTCGCGACAGACTTCCACCCCGACGTCCTGGCCAACCTCCGCGTGTGTGTCGATCTCAACGCACCACCCCGCCTCCCCACCACGGACGCCGGGAGGGGGATCGAAATCGCAAAGCTCGACTGGATGACGTTCCCGAGCTGGATGGAGGCCCGCACCGGGCTGCGCTCTTACGAGTCCAAGGCGGCAGACGCGACCGTGCTCGAGCGCCTGGCAGCGTACGGCCAGGACGGGGACGAGGTGTCGGCCAGCAAAGACCGCGCGGGCAGGGTGGGCGCGTTCGGGGCCACGGATGACGAGGAGGAGCTCGAGCCGTTTGTCGACACGGCGTTCGACTTGGTCCTCGCCAGCGACTGCGTTTACGACCCCACGCACGCGGCGATGCTGCGCGAGGTCGCGGGCTGGGTCCTGCGTCTCCCCACCGACACTGACCCAGGAGGAACCTTTGTAAGACAAACCTTCGGGGGGCACCACTGACGCGTGCAGCACATTCTCTCCCCCATCAGACCGACGTTTACACCAGAACTCGAATCGATCGACGAGCACTTTCTCCCGGCGGCGGGCCACGCGCCGCTCGCTGCCCGGCAGGCGGCTGCAGCCGCGGCCACGGCTGCTGGCTCGTCATGGCGTGAGATCGAACCGCGCCTCCGTGGTGAGGGTCTCGGGACGCCTTTGGGGCTGCAGCTCGTCGTGCGCGGGGAGGGCAAGCGGAGCGTCACTGGCCGCAGGGGGGAGGGGAGGGTTGATGAGGTTGCTGGGTACTGGTGGTGGGAGGTCGGGTGGGCTTAGCCTGGCGAGGGGTGGGTTGAGGTTGATAGAGTAGATCAGTAGAAGAATGGCAGCGCGTATGTGACATGTCTCCTATACATTCACTTTACTGGTAATCAACAACTGGTACCGAGACGTACTGGATCTTTATTTGAACTGTAACGAAAACACAACTCAACTTTGACTCTCTACTCTGACAACGATCCTTTTGGCCCAAGCCTTGTTGCTCGAGCTAGTTGCCAAGAATGCCCGCGGGCACCATGACGGCCATGACGGCGACAAAGAGGGCGACAAACATGACGCTGCCAAACTCGACCTTCCACACCGAGATCCGCATGCGCGCAACAACCTCCTGCACCTTGATAATAATGCGCATGCGGCCGAGCAGGTCCTCAAACTGATACTTGACCGGCGCGCCGTGCAGGGGCCCAAGCACCTTGACGTTGTCGCCCTCGACGACGCGGAGGACGGCCGCGGCGGGACCAGTGCCGTGCGGCGGGTTGCCGGGGACCGGCCCGCCGATCTGGCGGATCCGCATCGCGGCCGAGGCGAGGGCGTGTGCTGCGGCCTGGGAGGGTTCGTCGGCGTAGACGAGCTCGCATTGGGCGTTGAGCTGCTGGAAGCGAGGGAACATTGACCGGAAAAAGCCCAGGACGGCTTGCGCGGTGGTCCGGGCCATGACGTCGGGGCCTGTGTCTGTCAGTGCATGTTCGTGGCGGGCGTGCGTGTGATGAGCTTGTGGGCTGAGAACATCGGGATGAACAACGTAGTGCGTGTCGGGTGTGGTTGTGACGCAGAGCATGCGTAGTGCTCACAGCGTCTTGTGCACCGAGCCATTCCCACATTCCCAGCCTGGGCCAGAACTCACCGTTACGACCCGCAGTCGCATACGCGATGCGCTTGCCCTGGAGCGGCATCCGGCGGTAGTGGTACAGTGCCGCTTTGGTGACGTGAATGTGCGGGGTGAGGCCTTCGTTGAGTGCGGTCTGGTCGAGTCCCGGTGGCCAGGCAGTGGTCATGGCTGGGGGTACAAAGGCCGACAGGACACTGTCGATGGTGCCGTACACCTTGATTGCCTGGGTAAACGCGCCCATGATGCTGGTGTGGGAGGAGGGGTCGACATAGACGTGCTGAATGCTGCCATTAGCGTTGAACTCGCAGTATACCTACCCCTTCAGCTCTGCTGGCTTGGACGTGGCAATGGTGACGTCTGCGCCGAGATTGTAGACGGACTGTGCGACCATTTCTGCAAAGTCGCTGTTGCCGAGGACGAGGACTGAGATGGGAGGCATTTTGGTGTCTGTGGGGGGAGTGGATGTGGACATGCTGGGCTGCTGGACGGAAGTGTTATGTACTGGAACGCAGCAGCAGCAGCAGACGACGGCAGAGACAGACAGTGACGACAAGAGAGGACAAGGACAAAGAGGACATCATTCACCTCCACCAAGCCACGCCCACCACCGGGAAGATTACGTAATCCTACTTCTACTCGGTCGAGACCGGCATGAGGCCATTTCGTGGACCAAAAGTCTCTCTGGCATTGCTTTCATTCCAACCATCGTCGCAATGAACTCTGCAGCGACACCCCTCGCACGCGCATTCCGCTCAATAGCAAGACCAGCAGCTCGCCGCAGCTATGCTACCCCCGCCGCCCCTCGCCCCCCAGCAGCAACAGCAGCAGGCCCACGCGGTCCCGCACCCCCCGGCTCGGGACAAGCAGTCTACGAAGCCGCCCAGGCCAAAATGTACGCCGAGCGCATGAGGCGTAACCGCACCATCTTGCTGTACACTGTCGGCGCACTCGCCATTGCGACGGGGACGACCTACGCCGCCGTCCCGGCCTACCGCGCCTTTTGCGCCGCGACAGGGTACGCCGGCACGCCGATGACTGACCCGGCGAGGTTTGCGCCCGACAGGCTGTATGCCAACGAGCAGAGTGCTGGGCGGCCTATTACGGTGCGCTTTGAGGCGACGAGCAGCGATACGTTGCCCTGGAGCTTTGAGCCCCAGCAGCGCACCGTTACCGTCGTCCCGGGTCAGACGGCGCTGGCGTTCTACACGGCCAAGAACCATTCGGACAAGGACTTGATCGGCATTGCGACGTATAACATGACGCCGGAGAAGGTGAGTGCGAGCAGCGAGTGCGAGCGGCGCACCTGCGAGCGGGTAGGCGACAGAGTGGAGCTGTGGCTGTTTCTTGCCCCCCTCGTCGAGGCGCACCATTGATCAGTCTCGCTGACGTCGACCAGATTGCACCGTACTTTGCCAAAGTGGAGTGTTTCTGCTTTGAAGAGCAAAAGATCCGCGCCGGCGAAGAAGTCGACCTGCCCGTCTTCTTCTTTATCGACAGGGACATTCTCGACGACCCGGGACTGGACAACATTGACGACGTCGTGTTGAGCTACACCTTTTTCCGCGCGCGCAGGAACGACCAGGGCCATGCCGTGTTTGACGCGCCGCAGGAGGTCGTCGACAAGGCCTCGGGGTGGGCTAATGTCGAGAATGCGGGCACTCCGGAGGAGCGCGCGGCCAAGGCTGCTGCCGAGCGGGTCTGAGTTGCCTGGGAGCAAGGGAGAGAAGCGGAAGGGACATTGCATAGAAATTGCGATATCATGGCATGCATACACACCTCATACAGTTCTACACCGTTCTCCAAGCTCTACATTTACTCGACTGAGCGCCTCTACGCGACAGGAGGACCGCCATTGCCAATAAAAGCACGCACAAAGTCACCCCAAAGGATCTCTTCAACCTTGACCTCCTCACTGACATGCCCAGCCTCGCCGCGCCACCACACGGCCCACCCATAGGCACCCCCCTCAAGACTCCCCACAGCCCACCGCCACCCCTGGCCCCTCGCATCGAGCCCATCAACAGTAACCCCCGCGACGCGCCCGTCGCCGACGTCGACGACGATCCGCTCCAGCCCAAACGAGATGCCGTCCCCCGTCGCTTTCGTGTAGGCCTCTTTGATCGTCCAGAGCGTCGTTAGGAGTTTGGCCTTTATTGTCCCGGCGGTGGAGGAGAGGAGGAGGCGTTCGCTTGTTGCGAGCTGGGGTCAGCGCCATATACCGAGAGAGGGATGTTGTGGCCCAGACCACGGCTTTGTCCTCCCCCTCCTTCTCTGGGTGCAGCGTACTCAAGTGCAGTAGCAGCGCAGACGGGACCCACCTGATATCCAATCCCCTCCTCGAGCTCGTTCGGATCCTTTGGCAAATCCATGACATCCACACCAACGTCGACCCCACCCCTACCCCCGCCCAGCGCGCCTGGCTCCCCCTGCACGACTCCAAGGAGCACATAAGCCCCCTCATGGGACGTGTTAAAGTCTATCGGCAGCGCGGGCGAGGTGAGGTAGGGTTTACCCCGTGGGCCGTGCGCGAACGAGGGGTGGGCGTGGGGGTCGAGGAGGTTGTGCGTCCGGAGGTGGTAGGTCGGGAGGAGGCGGCCGGCTATTGAGCCTGTAGCTTTAGTTGGCCGTATGGGCTAGTTGAAGAATCGCGCAGAGGCAGCAAGGAGGAGTTGGAGGTGGGAGGGCAAGACTCACGGATGGCGTCCCCCTCATGCCTAAACTTGCGGACGCGCGCTTGGCCAGCTTCAGGCAGGTGATGCAGTAGCCTGTCAAAGGTCTGCGTGGTCAGGTTTCACTCTTGTACTGCACTGCATACGTCTTCTGGGATTGTTTCTGGGACTTTGAGGGCAAAGAGACGCATTGATGTTGATGTTGTGGTGGGTGGATGAGTAATGTGGAGGTTGATCAGCCCGAGATTTGTGAATGACTCGTTCATGGGGCTTGTCGAGTCGTTGAGGTGTCGCAGTCGTCAGCAGTGCGACCAGTTTGGAACAGAAGATGACAGAATGTATGCACGCACAGCGATATGTGCATCTAGTTGACGGTCCAAGTCTTTGAATGCATAGACGGTGTGCCATGGTTAGTTCAGCCAAGCCAGAGTCATGTCTCCCCAGAAATTTGAGTAGTCGCAATGCAACAACAGTCCATAGCCATCTACATCTACAGATTAAACCCCTAGCGACCCATCCATCCGCCGTCAACAACGAGGCACTCTCCCGAGACATAATCACTCGCAGGGCTAGCAAGGTAGACAATGGCACCCTCAAAGTCCTTGGGGCTGCCCCAGCGTCCAGCAGGGATACGCTCGAGAATCTGGCGCGAACGGTCCTTGTCCGCGATGAGGGCCTCGTTCATGTCGGTTGCAATGTAGCCGGGGGCAATGGCGTTGACGTTGATGCCCTTTGCGGCCCAGCCGTTGGAGAACGACTTGACCTGCACCGAGTTAGCAGCTGTAGGTACACAAGAGAGGCAGGACTCACAATGCCCTGGACACCGTGCTTGGCGGCAGCGTAGGCGACGACGTTGAGACCACCCTGGAAAGCGACGAGGGACGAAATGTTGATAATCTTGCCATTGCTCTTCCACTCCTTGGCGCCCTCCTGGCCGGCAACACCGCCGCGGGTCTCGAGCATGTGCTTTCCGGCGTCACGCGTAATCTGGAACACGGTGTTGAGGTTGACCTGCAGCACCTCCTGCCAGTCGTCGTCGGGAAAGACCTCGACGGGGTGGCGGCGCTGGATACCGCCGCAGTTGACGACAATGTCGAGCACGCGGCCCGAAGCGACGACACCGGGGATGAGCTTGGCGACAGACGCAGTATCGGCCAGGTCGGCGACGACAATGTCCGCCTTGCCGCCCTTGCCCTCGGCGCCGCCCTCGGACTCGATGCGGTCCTTGGTCGCCGTGTTGGTGGTGTTGCGCTGCACAAGGATAATGTCGGCGCCGGCTTTGGAGAGGGCCAGAGCCATGTCGGCGCCAATGCCGCGGGTCGCGCCAGTGATCCTGGTCGTCAGCGCGGGCGCGAGGGTGTTGCTCAAAGAGAGAGCCACTCCTGTCACTTACAGAGCAGTCTTGCCCTTGAGACTGAAGAGGCTCTCGATGTAGTTGGACATTGCTTTTGGAGGAGTGAATATGAGAGAGGAGACAAAGAAATGCAAAGACTGTGAGCAGTGGGGATGTATATAAGAAAGTGGTGAGATGGCCGGAGTCCGGACCGGTGGACCGGAACGGCGGGACACGGCATGGAACGGACAAGGCAATACCAGGCGGACATGGCATCGGATTGGAGCCAGAAGGTGCAGAGAAGGGCTGTGAATACATGCAAGAGATACTGGGCAAGCTGTATGCATGTAATGCTGGAGGGTTGGCTCTGGGAGTGTGAGAGACCGAGTCCTAATCTTTGCTTCTAATACAAGTGATAAGGATTGTAAATGGATTAGCTTTCATCTGTAATGAATGCTCAATGACGTGTTATATTTCCCACGTGGTCTCCCAGTCGTTGAATATTTCGAACTGTACAGTGGTGGAGGTCATCGAGCAGCCCATCCATTCATCAACATCCTTCTCTCCCTACTCACTCTACACGCAAGCACTCTCCCGGGATGGACTTTCTCAAGCTCCAGCCCTTGCCCCAAGCACCCAGGGCAGGCAGCAGCATCAACCCCCACTCGCGCCACTTCCACTCGTTCCGCCACCCCTTGTTCATCAAGCACGCCGCTCCCGTCACCCACATCCACTTTTCCCCAGCAAAGCCCCACCGCTATGCCGTGACCACCTCGACTCGTGTGCTCGTCTACGCACCCAAGACCGGCAAGGTCGTCAAGACTGTCTCGCGGTTCAAGGATACTGCGCGCTGTGGAGAGTTTCGCAAGGACGGAAAGCTCATGGTCGCGGGATCCGACGATGGACTGGTGCAGGTGTTTGACGTCGGGTCGCGTGCGATTCTGCGTACAATGAAGGAGCACAACCAGCCAGTGCACGTTACCCACTTTTCGCCCTACGCACCGCAGGTCCTGTCCGGCTCGGACGACACGACCGCCAAGCTCTGGGACCTCTCGACACAGGAATGTGTGGCCACGCTTGAAGGCCACACAGACTATGTCCGTGCCGCCGTCTACACCTCCCCTCACACTGTCCTCACCTCTTCCTACGACTCGACCGTCCGACTCTGGGACGTCCGTGCTCCCCCAGCAGTGAGCAACACTCTCACGATGCGCCATGGTGGAGCACCAGTCGAGGACGTCCTTGCTTTCCCTTCTGGCGGCGTCGCTCTCTCAGTCGGCGGCCCCATTCTGCGCGTCTGGGACCTTGCAATGGGCAAGTGCGTGCGCGCGCTCTCCAACCACCAGAAGACGGTCACTTCGCTCGCCTTTGACGGCACAAAGGGCCGCGTCCTCACTGCCGGTCTCGACGCAATGGTCAAGGCCTATGACGTTGACGAGTGGAAGGTTGTCCACACTATGCGCTACCCTTCTCCCATTCTATCCCTCGCCGTCTCCCCGGACGACACCCACATTGCCGCCGGTATGGCTGACGGCACGCTTGCGGTCCGCAGGCGCGACGCCAAGGCCTCGGAGGCTGCAGCAGAGGAGAAAAAGGCCGCAGCGATCGCAGGCGGCGCGTACGAGTACTTTGCCGACATGGAGGCCGTGTTTGGAAAGGGCCACGTCAAGGCCAAGGGAAGCCAGCTGGCGCCAACGCAGGGACCGGCGGACGAGTTCCGTGTCGAGACTAGGCGCAAGGAAAAGTTGCGCGAGTTTGACCGTTACCTCAAAGCGTTCAAGTACTCGGCGGCTTTGGACGCGGCGTTGAAAAAGGTGAGCAGAAGCGCAGCGCACGGCAGCCACGGCTTCGCGGTCTCGCCGCTCGCCTCATGACATGGTGCAATACTGACATCCCAGACCGTCCGCCCCACCACCACCTTTGCGCTGATCCACGAGCTGGTCCAGCGCGACGCACTCCGCCCCGCCCTCACAGGCAGGGACGACGTGACCCTCGAGCCCGTCCTCGCCTTCCTCACTCGTCACGTCACTGACCCGCGCTTCGGTGAGGCAGCCGCCGACGCCGCCGCGGTGCTTCTCGACCTCTACGCGCCCGCATTGGGACGGAGCCCGCTGGTCGACGAGCTGGTCGCCAAGTTGAGCACGAGGGTGGAGAGGGAGCTGGCGTTCCAGAGGGAACTGGTGCGGTTGCGCGGCGCGTTGGACATGACCCTGGCGCAGGCGGCCATGGGCGTGCTCGAGTAGGTATGGGAGAGGCAGAGAGGTCATAGATGGCATGGATGTACTTCTAGCATTGATACAGATGTGGGGGCAATGAGTGGGGTGCTGCTGGGGTTGAATGATGCTGAGGAGTCCCAAAGTCGAGCGAGCGGCCCAAGGCCGCGCGTTCAGTGTCAAAGTCGATGTCGAGGCCGGGGCGAGCTTAGACCAGCAACCGTCCCACGCCAAGTCCAAGAAACACTACCCGTCAGTCATCCCTCTCGTCATGCAGGCTCGCACAGGTGGCCTCGGGCGGCCAAGACCACACCCAACTCACCGACACCGATGGCAGCCTGGATCTTCGCGCCGACAACCGAGCCGCCGACGGGCCTGACTTTGGCAAAGGCACCCTGCCTGCGAGCCTCGTACAGTGCGTACCCTCCGATTCCTGTAAAGGCTGCTGAGCCTGTGAGGCGGCAGGCGCTGGTGGTCAGCGCGTTTGGGGGTTTGGGTGGAGGTGACGAGCGTGCTTGGGCGGTGCCAACTTCCTGCTCGCTATGCATGGAATGCGCTTCGAATGAGAGGAAGTAGAGTATACTTACAGACAATCCTTTGGATTCTGAGGAGGAGCAGTTGGCGTTGCAGCAGCAGCAGCAGGAGGGTTCATGTTGTGGGATGTATGGTGCGGGAGGGAGATTGTCAACATTTCAGACTACGGACTTTTGTGCTGCTACTCTTCGACTCGACCTCATCCACCTCCAACTCTCGTCCTCTTTCTCTCCTCCCACTGCATCCATCTTGCATAGCGACAACACGGTCATGTCGCGCATTCTCGACCCGAGGCAAGGGGACAAGCGTCGTGCTGTCCCCGCCCAGGACTTTACAGCTGTGATTCTCTGTGGACAGGGTGAAAAGTGAGCACCAACTCGGCAGGCCGCAAGCATTTCCACGCCGAGCCTCCTATGGCTCTGCAGTGCGTGCTCTGGCTGTGGCATCAACGGAGGAGCGAGCCGCATGTTGCCTACTGCACCACCAGCCTGCTTGGTCCGCCAGCGAGCTTACGCTGACATGGCAGCCTCTACCCGTTCAACCAGGGAACAAACGTCTTGCCTAAGGCGCTCGTGCCCGTTGGCAACGTGCCCATTATCAACCTCGTCCTTGACTGGGTCTTTGCGTCTGGTCTCACTGGTGAGTGTTGTTGGTCAAAGGACGACGACCAAGCGCTGACGGTCTCTTTCCTTGGCTTCTCTCGACTTCATCCCTCGCTCACCACGCCGTGTCCCCCTCCAGACATTCTCATCATCTCGCCTCCCAACGACCGTGACGCGATCGGAGAGCACATTCAGCAGGCCTACAGCCAGTCATCCCACCCGCGCGCGCGCATCACGCTCCGCGACTACAAGGACGGCGAGGACGAGGACGGAGACGGCAGCGAGTTCTCCAATGGCGACGACCGTGTTGGCACTGCTAGGCTTTTGAGGAGGTTTAGGAGTCACATCAAGGTATGTGTCGCTGTGTGAGATGAGCGTCGCTGTGCTGACGCTGCAGTCCGACTTTATCCTCCTCCCGTGCGACATCTCCTTCCCCTCCAAGCTCACCCTCGCGTCCCTCCTTGACAAGCACCGCGCTACCCCCAACGCGGTTGTAACGTCCGTCTTTTACGAGCCCACCGAGGCCGTGATGGAGAGCGAGGACAAGCTCCTCGTCGCGACCGACAAGGAGTCGTCCGAGCTCCTCCTCGTCCAGCCCCTCGAGACCATTGAGGAGGAGCTCGAGCTCCGCACCCAGCTCCTCCAGGCGCACCCCACGCTGAGCCTTAGCACGCGCTTGCTGGACGCTCATGTGTACATTTTCCGCCGTACCGTGCTCGACTTGCTGGCTACACGCCGCCCGCGCGAGCTCAGTAGTGTCAAGGAGCAGTTTGTGCCGTGGCTCGTCAAGGGTACTTGGCAAGAGGGACTTGGACACCAGTGGTCGAACAGTGAGTACACCGGAGTGCCACCATTCAATGCTAACAGTACAGTTCTCTGCCCTCCCACACGAGACCCCTTTGCCGAAGCACTCGCTCGTTCCACCGCCACTCCTTGGGACGTTGCCGCCTCGCTCATGCCCCCCTCCGAGCCCCCCTCTGCTGGCAGCGAGCGCGAGCACACTCCCCTCCCCGATGCTGCCTCTTCCGGCGAGCAGCTTGTGTCTTTCAAGAAGGCCGTGAACCGCAAAAAATCGTCGCAGAGGAAACGCGAGCCTGTCCCCTGGACATGCCGCGTCGTCATTGCCCGCCCCGAGACTCCCCCGGCCCCCGCCGTCCCCGTCCAGAAGGGCAAGGGTGCCAAGTCGACCCCTGCCCCCGAGGGCGAGCACATTATCCGTGCAAACTCGCTCGCAGGCTACTGGGACCTCTCGCGCCGTCTCATCCGCCAGCAGGCTCCCACTGGCCCCATCAACCCCCGCGCCCCCGCCATGGCCAACACTGGCGCCGCGACTGGTGCGGCCCCCAGCGCCGCTGTGGCAGCCGAGGAGATTTCGTCGACAGCCCAGATCTCACCCGACAGTCTCATTGGCGAGGGCGTGCGCGTGGGCGACCGCGCAAGCATCAAAAAGTGTGTGGTGGGACGTCACTGCAACATTGGGCGTGGCGCAAAGCTCACTGGCTGTGTCCTCTGGGACTGGGTCACTGTCGAGGAGAATGCGCGCCTCGAAAACGTCGTGCTCTGCCCGCACGTGCGTATCGGTGCCAAGGCGCAGGTGTCGGCGTCCGAGTTGGGGCCCGGGTTTGAGGCCCAGCCCGAGGCGGTCATCAAGAACGAGCGGCTGGTGGCTGGCCAAGAGGCGTAGGTTGATCTTGCGGGCGATAGAGACTGCATGCATGCTGTCCGCATTTCTAGCGCACTCACACCACTACTGACTTGCTAACACCAGTCTCGCCTCGCCCATTTCCTCGACCCAGGCCTGGTACCCAAACGCTTCTCCACCAACGAGCGCGCAATATCCTTCAGCGCTGTACACCTCCACCTCCTTTGTCCCAGCGGGATAAACGACCACGACCCCACAGTGATGCATGACCACCAACGTCGTCCAGGCAGGCATAAACTCGCAAGCCCGCACATAGGTCGGACACCACATCTCGTCTGCCGCCCACACATCCGCCGGGCCGGTGGTACACGCGCAATGCACCACCAGCGTGCTAGTTCCCCGTAACAGAGCGTGCAGCCCGTGGCCGTCGAGGAACAGCGACGTGCGCGCCGACACGACGACCGTCTCCGCCGAGAAACCGCGGGCAGCCCCCAGGTTACCGGCGGAGAGGCGCAGCGTGTGTAACCCCGGCAACGCGCCGGAGAGGTATCGCAGGCGCTGCCTCGGGATGTGGTCCAGGTGCAGATCGAGGATACGAACGGCCGCGAGCGTGTCGGTGTGCAGGGCGAGGATTGTGCGGTTGAATGTGCGGTGCCAGAGGTGGGTCGTTGGGAGGCGGCCTGTGGGGGTGGATAGGGTGGGGGATAGCGTTAGGTGGTGGGCTAGGGTTGCGTCTGCTGCTGTTTTGAGTGCGCGGGAGGCGAGCCTGCATGCTAGAAGGGTTTGACGGGGGAGCGGGGCGAGGATCGCGGTGAGGATGTGTGGGTAGGCTGTCGAGTTGAAGATTACGTGTGGGTTGGTTTGGTGTGGCGGTGGCTTGCGAGGTAGGTGCTGGGGGGCAAAGACACTCTTGACTGGGAGTGGACCTTGGCGTACGAGCAACCTCGGTGCTGCGCGGAAGAGGTATAGGCGTACAACTGCGCGATAGTTGATCTGAGTCATGGCGAGGGTGGTGGGTCGTTGAGGGGATGGGGGTCATTTTTATTTCTCGAATTAATTTGTGGCATCTGGTCATATGAGCTGGTGTCAGTGGGCAGTTGAGACAGTCTTCTTGTCTTCTCCACTTTCATTAAGCGTTAGTCGACAAGAGATCCAAGGCGCAGGTCAGTGATCAGGTGGTGTAGCCATGCACCCCCAATTGCGCAACAATCCAAGTCCAGGTGAGGCCCGAAACAGTCCTCAAACTCATTTTGCTGTAGCCACTTTGTCCAACATACCATGTCGCGCCGCCCTGTCGACTGCGATTGGACATGTTAAACATATCTCACGCACATCTCAACGCATGCATGCAAACCTATGCCCACAATATAGACATGTTCCATCCTCTAGCCCCTGTCCACAACTCCCCACGCCCTAGGGCATCATCTCGAGCTTGAACACCTCGGCACCCACAGTCTCGCGATACAGCGAGATAGCACTAGTGTGCACCAGCGGGTCATCCTTGAGCCACAAATCCACAGTCCCACCACTGGCAGGCCCCCTCCTGGGATCCTCAACGTGCACCAGCGCCGTGTCACGATTCGGCCGCGTTTCGCTGCGGCGAAATTGCTGTTTCCACCGCTGCAGCTTTGTGCACCACCCGTCATCTGCGCCGCAGCGGCAGTGAAAGACGAGCTTGTGTGCGCGGGCTCCGAAAAAGTTGAGCACGTGGTCCTCCATCTCGCTTGCCGTGTCCATCCCGCGCACCACCAGTGTGCTGCTGGCCTTGAGCGTAGCGACGAGCGCGAGGTAGGCCTGAGGATCGTTCGGTTTGCGCTTGTTCATCTCGTAGCTCTGGAACCGCACGAGCGAGTGGAGGTGCAGTGCCATCCGCGCGACATGCGGCGTGTACGCGGGAGTGACAAAGTGCAGCGTCCTCACGTGCTCGAGCAGCGCAAACGACCGCGTATCGCACTGCGGGCAAACGAGCCGGCGTTCCTTCAACAACGTGCTCCACGCCAGCTCACGCTCGACCAGACACCGGCACGGGGCTTTTGCCCAGTCGCAAAACGCGGGGATGGGTCCCCACACCGACTCGGTCGTGTGGCGATACAGCCCAATCTGGCGGTCATAGTTGAACGACACGGTGACTTCGTCCATGAAGAGCGGATCGACGCGATCACGGAGCACGCGGCTGGCGGCGCGTAGCGCGATGAGACTCGCGCGCGGCGCGTGTTTCACTACCAGGTCGAGAATGTGCGGGTAGCACCGGTGGTCGAGGGGCAAGGAGCGTTTCTGCCGTCAGCGGTGATGGAATGTGTGGCTTACGGGAGTCTTGGGCTTAGGGGAGGCTTTAGGCTCGGTGTTGGCTGCAGTGGAGGACTCGACAGCAGTTGTGGGCTCCTCGATCGCATCGTTCTCTGAGTCGGGCGTCGGTGGAAGAGGCGGAGACTCGAGGACCGGCACGTCGACCGTTGTCGGCGTCGGAGGTAGCGACTTGGCCACGGCGAGTGCAGCAGCCGCCGCGGCTACCGGAGGCCCCCACTGTGCTGAAGGGGAGGCTGCAGGGGTAGGCTCCTGCAAGGCACCTGGCGGCGCAGCGATCAAGTCTCCAGTCGAGTCGGCCACGGCGATGCCAGCGCTGTCCATCTTCTCGGGCGGGGTGATGACCACCGAGGGGGAGACGGGGAGGGGCGTGATAGATTCAGTCATGATGAGCAGGCGAGGACCGAAGTTGAGTATATGTCGCCTAAAGTGATCCCCTCTTCGTTGAGTGGGCAGCCGACTGTGTGAGGAGGGAGAGCGCTAGAGCATTCGTTCCAGTGGCTTTCTTTACGGTAGGGTGAGGTGTTTGTGGAGGATGTCTCGACGGGGAGGGGGTGCCAGGGGTAGACCTAGGCTTGATGTCAGCTTGCCATTCAGAATTGTCACTCACTTTCAAATTAGGACAGAGAACACACTTACAGGTCAGTCTTGTCGTGTATGAGCGACCAGGAGAGAGGTGAAGAGCTACACGACGAGCTGGTATACCACTTGTGGATGGAAGAGATTGCGACGCCAACAAGGTCCCAATCAAAAGTCTGGGGTCTCCGCCTCCACTTGCCAGCCTCACCTCACACGACACAGTGTTGACGTCTCTTGCTCGGGATGCCAAGCAGGGGAGCATGCAGTAGCAGAGTAGAGGTGCCGAGATGACAAGGCAAAAGTTCATGATACTGCAGCGTTGCTTGAGATAGCCCTGTTGGCGAACAGTGATCGGCGATGGCGTACACTGGTCATGCCCTTGGCACTTGCCGTCCCCTCCGCCAGCCGGCAACAGTACGGGACGATGGGCTTCAGAAAGAGCTCTGGCAAGCACCAGCAAGCTCATGAGACGGGTTAGACAGAACATTGATGAGATTACAAAGATGAGCTACAAATTCAATCCACCACAACCTCGCCACTCCTCCCCACATCGTCCTTGCCAATCCCGGCGGCGAGCTCCCCGAGCTCAGCCTCGGCCTCCTCCACGCCCCTCCCGGCCGCATACTCGCTGATGCTCATGTGCACGAATGGGATTTCGGGAAAAGTACATCCCCGGCGAGTGGGTATGCCGATGATGAACGGCGCTGTCTCCCCGTCCAAGTCCTCGTGCACGTGGAATAGCTCTTTGACATGTGCGCTTGAGAAGTTGCCCGAGTTCACCTCGTTGAGATCAGGCGGGGTGCGGCGGTAGTGCTGATGAACAACAAGGCGGTGGAAGCCGAGCTTGGCGGGCAGGTCGACTCTGAGGAGGTGCTTCATGTGGTCACGCCTCGTGTGGTCGAGGAGCACGAGCGTGGGTGCCCCCATGTGCGCGATGGATTCTGGGCCAGTGTAGGTTTTGCTGTACAGGCGCAGCGTCTTGAGGTTGGAGGCGTGTTTGCCGAGCACCTTTTGCGTCTCACAGGTGAACAAGTCTAGAATATCCAGCGTGTGCGTGTGCCGGAGGAGCTGGAATGGCGGCTCGTGGTGCGCGACCAGTGCTGGGTGCTGGTACTCTGGGAGATTACCCTTGATATCCCACACGGCCATCGACGGCGCTTTAGGGTGCGACGTGCACTTGCCCGTACAGGGACATGTCCCGACGTGCCAGTTGCGCATGGCTGGGATCCTGCCCGCGGGCGACGAGAGGCAGATGTGGTAGGTCTTCTTGTTCGCACTGAGCTCGCGAGTGCAGACTACGTGGCGCATGAGCTGGGCGTCAATGTGGTCTCGAAGGGCGCGGGAGGCGCCGCGCAGAGCGATGAGGCTGCTGCGTGGGGCCGAGGCGAGAATCCATTCAAACAGGTGTGGATACGAGGTGTGGTCGATTGCGGGGAAGCGGTCCATGGTGGGCTAGATGAAGTAAGATAAGATCAGAGATAGATGTGAGATGGGGCGAAGGTGCAGTTGTATTGAGAGGTCAGAGCAGCCGCATCCGAGTTCGAGGGCGGTCGACCAATGCGTGTCGATACGACGCTTTGGGATGCAATCAAGAGTCGGTGTGAGACCACCCGGACTGACGCTTTGGGCGCGTCGTCGCCGGCTGCCCAATCGGTGCGACGCTAGCAGAGGAGACCTCTTGACCAGGGTAGTAGGCCGCGCACAACCAGGACAGCACGCTTGAATACCAGAGAGGTAAGCATGAGGACACGCCGAGAAGAGGGTCAGAGACGCGCGGGACAGCTCAAATGCTGTGCGGTGGTGTTGAGATGGTGGATGGAGTGAATGAGCATTCTGAGTGGAGGTTCGGAGCACAGTTGCCCGTTGCGGCACGCCCATGCCGTCGGCGCCGGGTGTCGTCTGCAACGACTGCTACACAAGTGACGCATTCATCTGTCACCTACGCACATGTACTGTCGTGCACACCGTCTACCAATCAGCCTCGAACATGAAGGCTCCGTTCCCCACCCTGGTCCTATACCCCTCCATGGTCATGGTCTCTGGCTCCCCGCCGTCATCACCAATAACCACTGCCGTGCGACGCCGCTTCCAGTCGTCACCCTCACACCGCGACGACGGCACGAACAGCACCATCTCCCTCGGTGCACCGGGCTGACCCCGCCGCGAAGCCCACCACACAAACAGCACAATGACCATGCTCGTCTCCTCGCTGGCCGTCCCCGCAGCCGCAGCCTCAGCGCGCGCAAGCGAGGGCACATACTCGTCCTGGCCGACGTGGACGACGAGCCGCTTCGTCGTCGGGAGGTGCGCTTGTAGAAAGGCAGCGACGTTGTCGAGACTCAGCTTTGGCAGGTCGTGCAGCACGCACACGGGGGCGGAGAGGGCTGTCGCGCGTGGGAAGAGCGTGTTCTCGCCCAGAAGCCGGAGGACGGCGAGGTGTGGCGTGTGCTTGCCGATGGGGTCGAGGTAGACCTCTTGGACGCTGCCGAGGACGTCGAGCACCCGGGTGGCGTCCATGGCGGCGAAGACGGTTGCGTACCGCTTGCTACTGTCGTCTTGGACGCGGGTTGATGGCCCAGCGGCGTCGTCGTGTGTCCAGAGCAGGGGTACGCGCTTTTGGGTGAAGGCAGAGTAGATTTCGAGGTCGGTGTTGGACTGGGAGAGGACGATGTGGCACAGTATGGACGAGTCGGGGCGGGTCTTGAGTGCTGACGAGGTCGCGCGGAGGGTCAAGAGGGTTTCTGAAGGGGTGTTTTCGAGGATGCAGTCAAAGACGTCCGGGAGGGAGGGGTACGAGAGGACGTTTGTTGTTGTGTAGGCTGTGTGCTGCTGCTTGCGAGGGGGAGGGGGCTGGGGGGAAGGTGAGGCAGTTGAGCCAACGTTGGGGGACGTCGAGGACACCAAGGACGACTTTGTAGGCGACGAGGGGGAGAGCCGGGTGGAGAGGCCAAGTACCGAGGTGATGAGGGGATAGGAAGGTGAGAAGAGCGCCGGCGCTGGACTTGATACAGTGACATCCTTGGCTGAGGGCAGATGACCATTGCTATTGCCATTCGCAGCCTTGAGCATGGCGGTCTCGGCATCCGTCGCCACAGCTGCAGTGGGAACGTGAGCGGTCTCGGAGGTGCTCCTCAGCGACGTAAAGCTGCTTATCCTGGCCCCTAAAGTGCTCCATGTTGACTTTGATGCAGCTGGCGTCGTACTCATTGTGTGTGCTAAGAAGAGGGAGAGGGGAAAGTGCGGTGGAGGGAGAAGACGGGGTAGGGGCAGGCGGCGTGGTTTGGTTGACGTTGTGGCTGATGTGGCTGCTCCGAGGAGCCGGAGGATGAGGACAAGGGGTTGCTCGTGAGGTATAAAGTGAATGAATGAGGGTGAAGGTGACAGAAGAGAAACATGGAAAGAGGATGGATGTGTCTGGGACAATCCAAGTCGACTGCGCCCCTGCTCGTACTCGACCACTGCTTTCTGACAATTCACTACTCTCACAGCTTGTATCCTCTATCTCTACACTTCTACTCTACACCCAAATGCAACACCTACATAGCCTCCTCTCCCGAAATCCTCCTGCGCCGCCGCATCTCCTCCTGCGCCTGAATACGGTCAAGCAGCGCCATGGCAGCACTCGGCTCCTCGTCGCCACGCAGACCACCCTCCGTCTCCTGGCCAATCAGCCCACATCCACCACAAGCCACTCACAGGTTCACGCAGCCCATACCGCTGCTGTATTTTGGCCAAGAATTCCTCCATCTCGGCACGCACCTGCTCCTCAGCCCAACCACGCCCAGAACCCACATGTGGCGACGGGTCGCGAATGTCATTGACAAACGCCTCCATTTGCGCTTGGGTCTTTCGTCAGCATGTGTTTCAGTACGAGCTTACCTCGGGGGAAGGATGGAGGGCTGCGTGCGTGAAATCCGCCATGGCGCTCAGTTCCTGCCGTCAGCGATGCTTTGGGTTGGGCGTACCTCCTCGGAGTGGACGGAGGTGACTGGCGAGTGGCCTGGCAGGAATGGCGTGGCGGCCTTTGCCTTCTGGAAGCTTGTCAGTGACTTCCACGCCAGAACGTACTTTGTACTTCTGTGGGAGGCGGGCGTGTACCATTACACTGAGTATGTGCTCGCTGTGTGCGTTCTGCGCCGCTGCAGCTGACACCGCGTTCGGTGGCTGCCACTGTCAGCTACATACGTACTGCTATAAGCTTACAGAGTACGACAGAGACTGTTTAGACGCCGACTTTGGGCTGAGAACAGGATGGAGTTCAATGTCGTCGCGTGCCACGTTGCTGGGAATGGACTTTGGAGCAGGCTTGGTCTTGAACTGTGCGTCTACCGGGGAGGGCGGCGGGGTGACTAGGCCTGAGTTTAGCTTTGTGAGGGCCATGGTGTAGGCTGTTGGGGGGCTGGTGAGTGAGGAGAGCGACATGGTGGGCTTTAGAGAGATAGATACAGAGCAATGCAAGATGAAGGCAATGTAGCGATAGCAGTGACAAGAGTGTGGGAGGCAGTTGCAGCGGTAGCCCTGTGTGACTGCGAGGTCTGGACTGGACTGGAAGGCGCAGGCCTGGATGTGCCCGGCTGTGAGAGTGTGCATGACACGACGCAGAGTACAAAGACACACGAACAATGGCCTGGACTCTGTTGGATCTGTAGTATAGGAATGGGCGGCGTGAGTGAGTGAGAAAGAGTGGCGAGGTGGAGGGCAAGTCGTTCATTCACTTTTACTACAACTTCTTTCTCGTCTCACTAACAATCAAGATACAATGATGGTTCGTACGCTTACACGCTCATTACGGGGAGGACTGTATCAACAGCTCGTCGATGACAATGTTGTTTCTATTATATAGGTCGTAGGAGTATCGCTGGTCGCGGTCAGCTCTGACCTCGGACCTCGGCCATGAATCACCGCCGGCCACTCACCTCGCTGTTGCTACACTGCAACAAATGGCACCTGCCGCAACATCTCTGGCCGGGACTCGGGCATGACAAGCGCTTCAAGCCGCGCACACAGCTTGGCATAGTCCATCTCGGCATCACTGTCGAGCGCATCACGCTGCTCGTGCTCGTCCTGCGCGTGTCAGCGACTCTGCCCCTTGCTACCACGCTGGCACTCACATCGAGCGTCTTGTCGTCGTCGTCGCTCAACATATCCTCCTCGTCTGACTGGTAGACATCAGACCCCTGGCGGAGCATGCGCAGCACCACCGGGTCGCCAGCGCCATAGCGGCGATACCGTGCCTCGAGGTCGCGCAGCCGCTCGTCCTCCTCAGCGGTACACGACAGGCCGATGTCGAGCTCGGAAATGTCCTAACGTCGTCAGTTATCTCCAGCAGGGCAGCAGGGCGCGAACTCACGTCGAGGTACTCTACTTGGTCGCCATCGATGACGCCCCAGCTCCACCCGTCGCCGTCGCCGTACGCTTCGTAAATGTCGTCGCCGTCGTCGTCGTAGTCTTCGACGCAGGTCTCGCCGCCAGAGTCGGAGCCCCAGCTGAGTGCTGCGGGGGAGGCGGTGGCGGCGTCGGCGTCGATAAAGAGGCAGGCACAGTGGTCTGCGCAGTCGTTGAAGGAGAGGTTGTTGATGCACTTCATTGTGTGTGTGCTTGGGTGGAGGTGGTTGGCTGCGGTGGTGGGGAGGTGCTCAGAGTGGTGGTCGAGTAGAAGCTAGGTGATGCAGCAGGCTATAAGTGCAGGAGAGAGGCATGTATGCATGAGAGAGGCCAGACACGGTCTATCGACGTGGCTATAAGTATGACTGTGCAAGAGTAAGCAAAAGAGTCAGCATCGCAATCTCGGCGACGACGTGTTCATGACCGAGACCGAGGCAGCGCGTGGCCGAGCGACTTCTGCGGTGCCGATAATGCCCGTCCGACAGCTGCGCCGGTTTGTACATCGGCACGGGCATTGTCGGCACGGCCTTGGACTCGCATGCATCATGCATACTGCATACTGCACTCGTACCGCCGGCGGCCGCAGCGCTGTCGTACACCATCGGCCGTCATCGGCACCCAGCTCGAGTTCGGCACCAGCTCGAGTTCGGCACCAGCTCGAGTTCGGCACGGCCACGTCTCCGCGTCCACGTATCTATTCACCGGCCGGCTCAGTAGCATCCCACCCACGTCAGCAGCTCGGACTCGGACGAGATCGGCTCTGCGGCAATAGCAACACTGCTAGCATACAACGTTTATCTGCTAAACTATATCGTGACGTGTATCTACAACTCGTAAAGGTGGCGCCAGGTCGTGTCCACAAGACACTAACCCAGGCCGAGGCGACGTCTACTCGGATACTCTCCGACCCGGCCACCAAAACGGCAGCGGTCACCGGGCCAGCAGCAGATCACGGCCTGCAGCATCTGCGACATCTGGCCAGACTGCGTCCCTTGTCTAAGCCGCCGCCGCCGCCTCCGCCAATTCATGGGATCTGCAGATCCACTGCTGGCTAGGCCTTTTCCGCCCACCGCTGAATCCTGCGTTTCCAGCGCTTCCCCCTGGGCTCCTCCGCGACGGCGCCGAACCCCTGCCCGGCGTCGCGCGCGAGCATGGGCACAAAGGCGTACTCGTAGCTCCGGGCAATGTAGTCGCGGGCCATGGCGTCGAGCTCGCGTTCGCGGGCGGTGCGTCGGCGGGGCTTCGTATCCGGCGCGGCGGGGAGGTCGCTTGGCGTGGCTGCGGAGGTGGGTTCGGGGAGGGGCGCGAGGGGTGCGCTGAAGGACGCGCGCGAGGTGGTGCTCAGGACGGACGTCGTCGAGTCCACCGAGCCGGAGCGGCCGTGCTTGCCTAGCTTGCTCGGGTAGGTGGAGGCCTCGCTGGGCGAGATGGAGGCGCGCGGGACGTCCATCGCGAACCGGTGATACTCGTACGGAGGCGGGTCAGAGGTGTCCAGGTAGGCGAGGTAGGTTGCGTGGTAGGTTGACTGCGGAGCGGGCTCGTTCAGTGGAGTGGTGTACCGCGTAGAGGCTATTGGCTCTTGGGCCGATGAAGTCATGATGGCGTGGGACGGCATTGAGTGGCTGTCCTGGTGGTGTGGTTGAGGTGATGGTAGTGCTGAGTGGTGGTGGAGCAGTGGTCGTGGTCGTAAAGTGTTCGTTGTGGAAAAGTGGCAACAAGGTGGGTGATCTCTTGGTACTCTTGGTTAATATGTCGAGAGCATGAGAAACACAACCTGCTCACATCGACGAGTACCTCTCCGCCTCGGGCAGCTCGGGCAGCAACCCCCTGCACATCCCCGGTGATCGTCCAGCTGCCAGCAGCTAGCCATAAACTCGATGGCGTGGTGCTAAATGCGCACCACCCGCGACAATGGCGCTGGGCGATTCGAGGTATGACAGAGTGTGATCAAAAGATACGCGGCCAGGCACCCCCCGCCTGCTCCTCCCGCTCTCGGGCTGACATCATGGGCAGCCCACGCTGCGACAGCTGCGGCGGCGCGTGGGTGAGTTCGGAGCTGCTTCTTATCCCGAAACGCCCACGATTGAGTAGAGCTAGGCAAAACGTCTCTGTGCATCGACGCTAGCAGACGCCGCCTCTTGGTGGCGATTACATCAATCTGCGTCACCGTGAACACTAAAAATGGCAAGACCATGGGAGACGGGTGAGCGACTCGGAGGAGAGACTTTCCGATGTGGATTGGGTCCCCATGGGCTCTTACTGCTAGTGTTCGCTTAGCGAGCAGAGGAATGAGTACAGCATGGGCACTCACCGAGCAAGAGGATGCAGTACGATCACAACAAGAGTGTGGAGATTGCGCCCCTCGGTGGTATTCAGGGAAGAAAATGCCTCCGATACAAATCTAGGCACGGGGGTGGCGCATCATATGGGCTGGCTGATGTCACTCACAACGAGGAGGTGGTGCTCGAGTTGCTGCAGCAGTTGCAGCTCCATCGGCCTCCTCTTGGCCTCTTGGCTCACCCACGACCAGTAGGTAGTCACAGCGACAGTCACATGTCCAAACTACTATCGCGGCACTAGCACCGCAGCGCCTTTACACCGAGCCAAAGTTGCTGCTCAGTGCCAGAATAACCCATATGACTTCATCATACACACCGCCATTGGCCCCACTACCGCCGCCACCCCCTCATCGCACCAGTGCAAGCGTTACAGTTACGAGTAATTAATGTATCCCTCGCTCTCGCACGCAATGTACTCTTCAGCCAGCTCGCCAACGACGCGCCTGTGGAGTGTCAGAAAACACAAATACAAAGAGGGGGACAACCCTCGATCGGAAAAAGCGACGTTGTTGCGGCCAAAAGCGGTCCCCCAGCGGTCGAAACCCCCTTCTGAAAGGGAGTTTCCGATGCTCGTTCCGAGGGAGACTGGTCCGAAACGGTCATTGCCCGAAAGACACACGCAACCAGGTGTTAAACACCACTCTGTCTAGGCACCGACGATCGCTGCTATTCCCTTGTTCCATCTGATCCTGATTACTCACCTGGCGTCGTCGAATTCCTCTGCCCAGTTGCTGCCGAGCACGTCAGACTGCTTGTAGGGCTCGAGGAAGGCGTTGCGCTTGCGAAGACGGTCGTACTGGTCCATCTGCTTCTTGAACAACTAGGACCATTAGCCACTAATGCCGACACGCAGGGTGTACTCACCGACGCAATACTTGTGTGATTCGCCATCATTATACCACTGACGCGGTTCTCCTTTGTCCGCCGCTTTGCCAGCGCCACCTGGATACTCGCTGGGCCCCAAGGAATAAAGTTTGCAAGCTGACGCTCACGGATACGCAGCAACGACTTGTGGACATCCGTGGGGTCGACGTCACCACTGATAATGTTCAGGCACGAGATGTAGCAACTGTTGCGCGTCGACGTTGTTGAGACGAGACGGTTCTTCGGTTGCAGAAGACGACGCATGACGTCCAATGTCGTTGTTTTCCTCACAGACTTGGCCTAGGCTGTCAGTATCCAATGAAACCCAGACGATGGAATGGAAGGATCCAAAGTCACAAGACTCGGCGCTTGTGAAGCGGCCTTGAACACCACCACCCTTGACAACGACATCACGTCAACCACTCCACACGTACCTTCTCAATCTCGTCACCAGTGAATGGTGTATAACTCGTCATCAAAAAGTGGCACCTAGGTGTCGGGATCAAGCTCGCAATAATGCCAACAAGGTCGTTGTTCATGTACGATGGGTAGCGCAATGTTGTCGTGGACGCAGCCATGACAGTCGACACCAGCTGGTTGTGCTGGTCAAAGTTGGGCATGGTCGAGCTCAACCTGTCATGCGCGATACGGCCAATCGCCGCATTGTCGAGAACGACAACCGAGTCGGCGTTGTTGACCAGTCGCTTCATGGCCAAAATACTGTTGTACGGCTGCACGACAACGTCCGAGCTCTCGGGGAAGACAGAGTAGGTCTGGATGAGCTTCTTGGGGAAGCGGTCATTCAAGCGTTCCAGCAGGAACGAGCCGAGACCTGATCCTGTTCCGCCTGCGATTGAGTGCATCATCATAAAGCCCTGCAGTGTGAGCACCTTCCATGGCCGTGCCTACTCACTTCCAAACTGTCACTTCCGTCCGCCTCGCGATCAATCATGTCCATCAGCTCGTCATACACCTTTTCTCCAGCGCCGTAGCCCTCAGCCCAGTTGTTTCCTGCTCCACCACCGTGCTGCGACAGGAAAATGTTCTCGGGGTTGTAGAGGCCCTTGAACGGTGATGAGAGGATCTGGTTGATGACCTGGACTGTCAGCACAGTTTCTTGCGCGATGGTGTATTCCGCTCACTCGTGGCTCAAGATCAATAAGTAGCGCACGCGGAATGTAGTGCTCGTCGTCGGCCTGGTAGAAGAAGACGTCTTTGCGGTCGCCTAGTCCGCCCTCGGCCCAATCCTCGAGGTTTCCTGTTGGTGAAATGCCATGCTCTGCACAGAGACGCTGCCAGAACTAGACATGTCAGCTCGTACACTGTTAGTTGCGACGGGTTGTAACAGTTGGCACCGCGAGCGAGTCCGAGCACTCTGTCATCCCCACAGCACACACCTGTTCTCCAACTGTTCTGTCAGCCCTACGCTTTCAGTCTGCCTCGCTGCTACTCACTCTGATTGCCGGCCTGCCCTGCCTGGATGGAGATGATCTCGCGACCCATGGTTGTGCGCTAGTAGAGATCGGATGGGGGTTGGTGGAGGGAGCGTTGAGAAGACACGGGATGGGATTGTACTCTGCGGTCGGGGTATTCGCGGCTGCGGACGCGCTGTCACTGCTTGCTGTCACTGTCGCGTGTGTCTCTGTGCTGGGAGGTTGATGGTTGCGCAGATGTGAATGGATGAGAATGGCAGTAGGTGTTGGTGGACGCGACTGTTGACACTTCTCGATCAGAACATGGACGGAATCAAATTGTTTCATCATCACAAAGTGTACAGTAGCAGACCCATCTGTTGAACTTGCTCCTTCTTCCGTCCAGTCGACATGGTCAACCCACGAGTGTTCCTCGACTTTACAGTAGGAGATCAACCTCTGGGACGCGTAGTGGTGAGTCGGTCGCTTTGTGATGAGCTGCGCTGACACTGCAGTGCGAGTTATTCGCCGATGTGTACGTTCGACCTGTTTGAACATGTAGCTGACTTGAAGCGTGCCCAAGACTGCTGAAAAGTGGGTGCCATTCACATCAACCTATGCTATGCCTAACTCCACGAACAACAGCTGACCTGCAGCTTTCGTGCACTCTGCACCGGCGAGAAAGGCGTCTCCTCCACTGGCGCAACGCTCTCGTACAAGGGCAGCCCGGTGCATCGCGTGATCGACGAGTTCATGATCCAGGGAGGCGACTTTACGAAGCGCAACGGCAGCGGCGGCGAGAGCATCTACGGTGGAGCATTCAAGGATGAGCGCCTCACCGGAGAAGGCACCGAGGTCGACCGTGAGGGCTTGCTGGTGATGGCCAACCGTGGACCAGACACCAACAACTCGCAATGGTTTATTACCCTCGCGGGCGCTAGCCACTTGACGGGCAAACATGTGGTGTTTGGCCGTGTGGTAGGTGGCATGGAGCACGTACAGGCTATTGGCAAGCTCGCCACCGACGGTAAGGACAGGCCTTTGTCACCTGTCGTCATGTCCCACTGCGGTGAGCTGGAGCTGCGCCGTGCTGTCGCACCTCGAAGCCCTAGCGTGTCGTCGGTCGACAGTGAGGACGAGGAGCGAGAGCGCCGTCGCCGACGCCGCGACCGCAAAGAGCGTGAGCGCGAGGAGCGCCATGAACGCCGCCGCGAGAGGAGGAAAGCTCGCGGAGACGATGCCGAGGACCGCGACAGGGATCGTTCAAGGTCCAGGTCAAAGGAGCCTCGTCGTTCCAAAAAGTCGCGCGATCGCTCGGCGTCACCGGCGCGTGAGGAGACCCTTGACGAGCTTGACGCCAGGCTGGAGCGTGAGGAGAAGGAGCGTCTTGAGGAGGCAAGGAAAGCCAAGCTCGCCGAGATGAAGGCACAGCTGGAGGCGGAGCGCCAGGCTGTCCGTGATGCCGGTGGAGTCGTCTTCAAGGGTACGTCTGCTGCGATGTCAACGGTCGTGATGCTGACAGCCAGGCCGTGGATCGATGCGCTATGTTGACCCCGAGTCCCGCGGATCAAGGGGTTTCCGCAACTACGACACCCGCGAGCGAGACGTCCGTGCTCGTGGCCCTCGGCGCCGCGCAGATGACGGTGGGCGCTGGGAGCGTGGCGCCGAGGCGCGCCCTAACTTTGAACGCGGCGGACGTGACACGGACAGGTGGGACCATGGCCGCGCGGCGCGCGATCGCGACTCGCGTGACAACCGTGAGCGGGGCGAGGGCTTGAGTATCCGCGGGCGTGGGAGCGAGAGGGATTTGGAGGAGAGGCTGGGTGAGAGGCTCGACTACCGTGATGACGGCGAGCGTGAGCGGGACGACACGGATCCTGGCCGCGCTGCCAGGGCAGACGCTTGGCGCTCAGCGGCGAGGCTGAGTCCTCCCCAGCGCCGGAGTCCGCCGCCGCGTAGTGCGTCACCTCGGCGATCGAGGAGCCGCAGCCTTGACCGGCGATCTGCCAACAGTGACATGGTGATGGACGACGAGTAGGGCGTCGTGGTGCGTGATATGCACCTGTCCTCTGTTGGTCACATAGAGACATGCCTGGGAAAGCACACTGACTACTTATCCTTTGCACCACACACGATTACTATAACCCAAGATGCTCACGACTCCCCTCAGCTCCGTCTTTCCCACCACAGTGGCTCCAAGCACCTCGAGCTCGTCGACAGGCCTATCCATCATGTCAGCCCCCGAGCTCACGGAGCGGTCCCGGGTTGGCGAGCCTGTGATCTCCATCGCAGCCGCATCTTCTACGACGTCTCTTCCTGTGCTCTCTTCGACGTCCACGACGCTGCCCAAGGTTCTCACTCGGTACAGGACAGCCCTAGCCCTTGACCCCTGTTTTCCCCTGCTCCTCCGCGGCAGCCCCGACCCAGCAACGCGCGCAGGCATCCACCGCGCAGTGATGCGCACCGACTCGGACATTGGAATTGACGCAGACTATGCTTCTACAATCCAGGAGCCGAGTCTCACTCTGGTGGAGCTCAATGATGCTGTCGAGGCGTTGCTTGTGGCGCGCGAAGCGAGGGCGGGGGTGAGTTCTCACGCACATGTGTGGTCACTTGTGGTGCTGACTGTTTGGGTCAGGCAGAGCTGCCTCAGCCTTGGACTGCGGCTACTGTCGACGGGTTGATGCCACGGCAGCAGCGCAACAGGTCGCCCAGGAGGAGCCAGCGTCGCTCCCCCGAACGCCGCCCCACGGTTACTATCGCTGAGCAAGTCGTCTCCCGGCAGGCCGGATTTGACATCGACAGCCCTACGACAGCTACGATTCCCGCTACCGCTAGGCCAGCCGGATCATACCTGGTCTCCCGCCCCAGTACAGCCGGCAGCAGCATCGGCGCCACGTCGCCCCCACTAGCCACCAGTGGCTTCTTCCGGCGCCTCCAGGACATTCCCAAACGCGTCTCCCTCGCCAGAAGGCGCGACACCCGCTCAAGCACAGCCACGAGCACTACCACGAGCCCCAGCGTCAGCGCCAGTGCCGCCAGCGACAACCTTCCACCCACAACCCTGCCCTTCCCCAGCACCGACCCGTCAGTCTCCCCCCGCCTCCTCGCGCGGCCGGACGCCCACGGCCCAAGTCTCCGGCAGCGGCGTACCGGCAAACCCTCGCTGGCGGCTGAGACGGCGCGCCGGCCAACGCTCTCAGGCGACGAGGAGCACGGCCTCACGACATCTTCCACGCTCTACAGCGCCGGCGGGAGCTCACCTCTGAGTGCGCACTCGTTCGCGAGCGCGCTCACTTCCCAGCGGCGTAGCCAGGATCTCGACCGCCCCGGCGCCGAGCACACGACGCCGGCGAGCACCCGCGGGCACGAGGGGCATTCCCGGCACACGCACCGGGACCACGGACATGGGCGGGATGTGGCGCAGCGGTACGCTACGACGCCGGAGCGGAGTACCACCCCCACCGACTCGCCTACGGCTGCGCTCCTCTCGCTCCCGGCTGCTATACTGACTGGGTCGGCGCTGGGGCTGTGTGATCAGGGGGCTATCAAGCTGCGGCACCGTGATCGTGCGGCGACGCCCGAGTCGCTCGGCGCACTCAGTGAGGTTAATGTGGAGGGGGTGGGTGTTATTGAGCCTGGTGAGGGGGTTAGGAGTGGAGCTGTGAGCGGAGAGGTGTGGCAGGTCAAAGGTTAGGCCTGTCCTGCCTAGTATCCGGACGCGGCCTACAAGTCCGCACGACATGTAAGAATGGCCCTGGGGCTACTCTCTAAGCCTGGTCGTTAGATGCGATAGTATTGCGCGGACGGTTACAATCCGCGCCGCTTCACTGGCTACTGCAGGTGATATCCCTATGCAATGCTCGCATCGTACAAGTACAGAGTATCTATCCCTCGAAAATTTAGTATTTGCCACTCCACCCACCAAAGTCGGCGTGATCCCTCATCTGTCCCCATCCGCGGTCCTGCTTCCTCTCCTCCTCTTCACCCTCCTCCTTGGGTCCATCCCAGACACAAAACTCCCAAGTGCGCGCCAATCCCTTGCGGCCAACAATCTCCTCGTTCTGCGCCTTGCTCAGCCCCTCACGCCAGCCAATCGTGCGGCGGTGCGCGTAGCCCGGGTACGCGGCGGGGACAAACTCAAAGGAGCGGAGCTGGCGGTAGCGCGGCTGCTTGCCGTGGCCGCCCTGTGCGGTTGAGGGAGGGCGGGTTGCGAGGCGCGGCATCTCCCAGAGCGTATAGGGGTTTTGGGCGAGGAGGGTGACGAGCAATGTGCCCTGGCGGTTGGGCGGCGTAAAGTTCATGGGGACTGCGCCAGTAAACTTGGGCCGCGTGTACTTTGTAGGCTTGAACGCGCTGTCGGTGTTGTCCTCGGCGGCCTCGTCGACGACGTCCTCTTCAAAAACGTACTCGTCATCCGTGACGCCCTCCATTTCTTCATCCTCGCTGACGCTGGCGGCGCGCGAACGCACACGCAGAGCCTTACCGTTGGCCTTGCCGCGGGGCTTGACATTTCCTCGTCCCTTGGCCGTCTCGACGATAGGGAACGCAGTCGGGCCGTCGGTGAGCAGTGGTGCGACACTCTTCATAGTCCTCAACAGCAAGACCTGGTTCTCGCGCACGTTGCGGTCCTGGTCGGTGATACCCTTGCCGGCGTGGGGAAAGTTGAACACGACACGCGACCAGCGCTTGCCGGTACCGACCGCCTTCTTGCTCTTCTCAAGCGCACCAGCGTCAATGCTGAACGCCACACGAGCTCCCTTCTTGCGGAGAGCTTCCACATTGGCGGCGGCATCGGGGTACTTTTCATATGTCTCGGCTTCGCTGTCGTAGGCCGTTGCGCAGACGAGATGGCCAGCGTGACACCTTCCCTCGACGAGGGCCCGGGCAAAGGAAAAGTTGGCTTCTCCTAGAAGCAGCACCGTATCGTCTGGTGCAATGGGAACGATCGCCTTGGCCAACCGCTGGGCCTCGTACCGCGCGAGGTCCTCTGCCGTGAGAGCCTTGCGCCCATCGCTCGCGAGTCCCTCGACCTCGACAGCCTCGGCCTTGCCCTTGCCCTTCGACTCGAGATGCTCGGCTTCCGCTTTAGCGTTGGCGGCCTTCTTCAGAGCCTCGAGCTCCTCTTTGGCGCGCTGCGCCTTCTCGCGCTCCTGCCTCTGGCGCTTGATGTTGCGCTTCTCCGAGACAGAGTGCTGGCTGCCCTTTGCCATAGTCGCGCGGTTGACGTCGCGCTGCTTGGCAGCAGCCTTCTTGGCCGACTGCGCTTGATGACTGAGGAGCGATGACTTGAGTTTGCCCATGGTTTGTGCAAGTAAGAGTGTAGGAGGGGTCAAAACAAAAGTTGGCTACAGATGATGCAGGTTTTGGACCTCCACCGGCAGCAAGCGGGGCTTATTCCTGGATCACGTGTAAGTGATTACTGACAACGACGTTCATGGGCAACATTTGTGATTGAAAATATCAAGCCTTCTTAGTTCAGTGGTTAGAATTTGTCACTAGTAGTATCCCCTTCTGTGATTTACAGTGTATGACAGGGTCACTCGTTCGATTCGGGTAGAAGGCATCTCTTTTTTTCTGCATGGACTTTTGTTGCACTTGCATCGGCTGAGAGCTCTGCACTTGTGCTCTCTGTGAATATTAGTTTTAGAGCTGCAGGATGAGTGATGCGTGCATAGGAGCGGTTGGCACAAGACAGGGTTCTGCCACAGGGTCCTCTTTCTGGTTGCCTTGTTCATTAGAACGAATTCCTGGCAGGCTCACAGCGCCTCCATGCCGACTTGTATCAGCCTCGCTGTCAGTTTTGAACATGAAGACGCGCGACACTGCTGGACGTGGCTGACCCGCGGGTACAGTACCAGGTTGCTTCACGTCACGACCGTTTCGCGCGCGTACCTTCCTCACGACTTGAGCATTCCTTGCTGGCTGATATCACATGCACTCATGGTCACCTGCAAGGGCGCGAGCCAAGAGCCAAGTCTGCCAGCGCCAGTGTGCACGCATGCCCAGCAAACGCCAAGCACGACCAAGAGTGAGCTGTGTTTTTCGCGAGCGACGAACAAGCCGAGCACGAGATGAAAGCCAAATGACGGACACTGCCATTCTCCGCGACACTGCCCTTTACAACAACGAGTGGAGGCAGGGTTGTCGGATCTTGCTGCTTCGGTGTGGCTGACCTGACTCGACAGTCGTTCCGCTTATGCCGTGGGTGTTCCGACGAAACCTTTGGTGGGCGGCTCGGCGCCTGCACGCTGTTCGCATGTCGCGCCATTGCTTGGTTTCCAAGATCCATGGCTTAAGGGTGGTTGGAAAATCCCGTTGGCGAGAAGAGGCTGGGCTGCCCGCGGCACTGACGCGTGGGCCTATAGCAGCGCTTGTTGTGGATTTGCTTGCATCGACGTCTCCAATTCAGACCTCTGGCGAGTCGTTTTTTTCCTGGTGCGATCACAGGTACTTGGCTGTGGTTAGCGAGTCGACGTGAATGGCCTCGCGAGCATGAGTGAATTTACTGCTAGCTAGGTAGTGATTGGAAGCAGGTCTATGGGTTGTGATTGGAAAAGAGGGGCCGGAGGTGAGAGGGGCTCCTATTTGGTGTCGAGCAAGGGTTAATGTCCAATGACCAGTCCCTGGAATCCGAAGTCGAGTGGAGGAGAGTGTGACACGCGGTGCTTGCTACGTGGTCTGTTGTGGTCTGCGCTGCATTGTGCATAGGAGGGCATGTGCATGCTGTATGAAGCTGCAAGCAGGCGATGCCACCGTAGTGAAGGGATAATATGACGTGTGAAAAGATGATATCACCCGGGCATCACTTGCCGAACACCACTGGACGGGGAGTGCATGTGCCCAGACCCGAGTCGACATGGCCAACTTTCTTTCTCAATCTCTCGCTCTTGCTCTCATTGTTACTCTACCCCTCTGACACCTCTAACCCCTCCTTCCCCACACCCACCATGTCCGCATCCGAGCCCACCATCGTCGGCCAGTCGAGCCTCCCCCTCCCCACCACCGCTAACGGTGGTGCCTCCACCCCTGCGGGCCGCTCAGCCGCTGGCGGCACCTTTGGCGTCAAGACTGGTCTTGCCCAGATGCTCAAGGGAGGGTAAGTCGAGCTCGAGCTTGGAAATGCTGCTGCTCGTGGGACGCAAGCTGACAGACCTCTCTGACCATCACTGTGCCACGTTCCTATGACCCCGTCACCACCACTCTGGACACTCGTCTGCCCACCAGTGTCATCATGGACGTCATGAACGTCGAGCAGGCCAAGATTGCCGAGGAGGCTGGTGCTTGCGCCGTCATGGCTCTTGAGCGCATCCCCGCCAACATTCGCCGCGACGGCGGTGTCGCCCGTATGGTGAGTGTAGGAGGCGGTGAGGTTACGGATCTGGATCTTGGTGTTGTCGACACTGCCTGGCACAGCTCCCAGCGTGTGTCTGCCAGCAGTGTCGATCGCGCGACTGGATCCAACTTTTTTTGCTCCAGATCCATTCACCGCGCAATCACCCGAATAGTCGTGCGCAAACACTGACGGCTACAGTCCGACCCCTCGATGATCAAGGCTATCATTGAGGCCGTCTCGATCCCCGTCATGGCCAAGGTCCGCATCGGCCACACTGTCGAGGCCCAGATCCTCCAGGCTGTCGGCGTCGACTACATTGACGTGAGTACTATTTCGAGTGCACGGACCCCCGAGATGACTGCGGATTTCGGTACAATCCGACTTTAACCGGAAAGGGATGGCTCAGGTAGCTGACGCCGCCTGCAGGAGTCCGAGGTGCTCACCATGGCCGACGACCAGCACCACATTGGCAAGCACGCGTTCAAGGTCCCCTTTGTCTGCGGCTGCAAGAACCTCGGCGAGGCTCTGCGTCGTATCTCTGAGGGTGCTGCCATGATCCGCACCAAGGGTGAGGCTGGTACGGGCGACGTTGTCGAGGCCGTCAAGCACCAGCGTGCTGTCATGGCCGACATTCGCCGCGCCGCTGCCATGTCGGACGAGGAGCTCTACGCTTTCGCCAAGGAGCTTTCTGCCCCTTACCACCTCCTCAAGGAGACTGCCCGCCTCAAGCGCCTCCCCGTCGTCGCCTTTGCCGCCGGTGGTGTCGCCACCCCCGCTGACGCTGCCCTCATGATGCAGCTCGGCTGCGACGGCGTCTTTGTCGGCTCGGGTATCTTCCTCTCGGGCGACCCCGCCAAGCGCGCACGCGCCATTGTCCAGGCCGTCACCCACTACAACAACCCCCAGATCCTCGCCGAGGTCTCCTCCAACCTCGGTGAGGCCATGGTCGGTATCTCTGTCAAGGACGAGATCAAGACTGGTCGTCAGACCGAGTTCTCTGCCCGTGGCCAGTAAGCGCGCAGCCGACCGGCGCAACACCCAGCGCTGCAACGCGGCGTGCTTGTGCATCTCCGTAGGACATAGGAACTTCCCAGGGATCCCCGCATAGCTCTCCTCTCGACCCCCACATTAAAAACGAAAATCTCACCCGATTGGCCACTTTGTACTTACCCTGCTTCAACGCGGTTGGTTATGCAAGATGTAATTACGCTATGCCGCGGTCTGAAGACTGATCCATGCCGAGGTGATCAACAGGGATCCACATGAAATGCGCTTCAGCAGTCGCACGAGAGCTCCTTGCTGGCGGGTGCCTATGAGGTTCCGTTGTGAGCAAGCTCTCCGTGTCCGTTCTCGGCGCAAGTGGGAGAACTGACAGGCGCCAACAGGCACTGATATGGAGGCGGAGATACGGTGATGACCACTGTGCGTCAGTCTATTATCTCGGACATGTCCCATCTCCCGAGCATACCGAGCTACAATGCACTGGTGGGCAGATGAGAAGCTGGGCAGGTTAGAGGCGTGACGACGTGCCACTCCCATTCTCTGGATCCTTGTGGCTGCAATGGCGCTAGTCACCTTGTCGCAAGGACGTCAGCAAGGACGCAGGACGCGCTTACAAGTAGGCCTGGACTGATCCTCGAAGACATCCTCGTGACCGCGATCTCGTCCTTGTGACAGAGTAGTAGCAACACCTACAGACAGCAACAAGAATATGAGAGCAACAACCTCCACCAAGCGGCCCACGCCGCAGCGAGGACAGTTATCATCTGATACGACCTGGCAGTCGCTCACCACGGCACCGGCCATGCGGGACCGTCTGATCCGAACGGCCACAACCCCTCGCAAGGAACCCGTGCGCGAAACATCCGTCACCGTCCCGCAGTGTTGGAATCGACGACAAGGAACCTCCGCGGTGCTGCCCCGGTGCCTCATGCCGTCCGCGTGGGTGTGTACTTGGATATCCTGCAATGGATCTGGCATGGCGGATCCGGAAAGTGGCCGCTCGAACGCTCTGCCCGCCGTCGTCGCTGCGTGCTGACCGCGTCTGTATCGGAGGGATGTGACCGCTACGAGAGGTAGCGGGCACATCGTAAATCGCCGCTGCGCAGTGTGACTGGTCTGGGCAGGCACGAGTGCTGATTGTTGGAACTGGTTAACTGGTGTCGCTACGTACTGCATGTTGCATGCACGTGTGTAGTTTCTGGTGCATCTATCGCTGTTGCGTCACACCACCTATGCAGCGTACACAGCCATCATCACTAGCAGCCCGACATTGCATGACTCGTGCTCATGCTCGTGCGTGGTAGTCTACGAGACAACTCCGCGATTACGGCGTGGCCAAGCCTACATTGCCATCGGCCAACGGAAACTCAACACCGCCGTCACCGTCGCCGTGTCCGGAAACGCCGGTGTCCCAACTATCCCACGATGCTGTGCGGCGTTACGGGACGACGGCCCTATGCCGCGCGCCGCAACGGCGCCGCAGGTGGGTGACACCCGGTTGATCGACAGGGAAGAGAGGAGGCGCGATGCAGGGATCGACACCCTATCGTCTCATTTCCTGTAGTGCTAGGCGTCGTTTGACGCTAGCTAGGCACTGATTCTTGGTCGCCGAGCGCCACGGCGTTGGCTGCCCCGAGGCGACACCGCAGGGATGCAGGTGGGCGATAGGTTGATTAGGAGAACGGCTAGGCACGCTGAATGAATCGACGAGGAGTGAAGAGATTGTGTGCCACGGCACGATCAGTTTTTTTGGCTGTAGATCTGGGTTTAGCCTTGGCTGGCTTGGTATGCTTCAGAGTTATGGTTGGTGTCGTGGCGCTTAGGGACGTGTAGCGTGTAGTGTGCAGAGTGCAGCGTGCAGAGCGCAGCGTGTTGAGCCGGAAGGATGGAGACTGTACCGGTCCGGGCGGAAGAGTGGTCAGTCACAGCGTGGGCGAGTTGGCACATTGGGATCGGCATGAACATTGCAGGCAGTGTACCGATATTGCATGTTGCGTTTCATACGTGAGTCCGCTGCGTCGAGTGAATGTGCATAGCAACGTGTGCACAGTGTGCAGAGTGAAGAATGCATCGCGCTATCGGGGTGAAGAACCGCAGTCTCCGGCTCGGAGTGATACGAGCAGTGGCCAGAACAGTGACCAGTGGGAGTATGTGAACAATGTTTCATCCCTCGAACGACCCATTCCAGCAATCGACAACGACCGGTACACGTACCGAGCACAGAGCCATTTACACATTTTCTGCCTACGACGACGACGACGACGACGGACCAGCTGACACTCGCACGACGACGCGCAGGCATGGTGCCTTCTGTCCTGTACCTCGTTGTAAATGTTCCTCGCAATCTGAAGGCGCTTGGCTCAATGTCACGGGGATTCGGGCTCGGCATTTGCTATCAAGCGCGCATGTCGGCGTGTGCTGGCGTGCTGGGACGTGTCTTGCGATTGAATTGGGCATGGCAGCTGGCGATGGGTGGGGAGTTAGAGAGCAATGTGGCGGGCGCGTGGCCGATGGCGGTGGGCTGAACTGGGTGGGCATTCTGGAGCTTGCAGATTGTTAGATCTGATCGAGTGGTTTTTTGTTGTTGTGGTTTTGCGAGCATGCATAGCTCTGGCCTGCGTTGCGTGCGCTGGTCGTGATTGCTGTCTTGCTCACTGATCACTGGCACTGGGCTGAATTGAATCCCAAGCAGCAACTCGGCACTGTGTTGACGCCTGAAGCAAGTGTTTGGCTCACGACGCCAGCAAAGATTATCCTGGCAATCCCAGACTGCCTAGCTCTCTGCGCTATGTGCAATCTCTGCTGTACAAGCCAAGGGCCAAGGGCCAACGGTGTTGAGATGAGCTATAGAGACCACTAGCGCCAAATCTCAAGCTGTCCTCAGCATCGGACACTGCACGACTGGTGCTACTCTCGTGCCGCGCGTGCCCTATGCAATGGGCATAGGGGCAATGTTAGCCGTGTCCATCGGGCAAGGTGCTATGCGCTGTTGACTGCGTGTGCTCGCTTGTTGGCGCATAATGTGCGGTGCATGCATACAGCCTACTACAATGTAGGACAATACCCAGAGGGGTGAGCTACGAACCACATTACCCAGAGACCCAGAGACCCAGAAAGACCGAATAAACCTACAACCTAGATGACCTAGATGTGACCCAAGAGAGAGAACCGAAAAGACGTAATAACCCATGGCGGCAATGTATAGGCCGGGTGATGCAAGTTGCTTGTGTCGTCCGAAGACGCTAGAGACGCCTCATTGTAGAGGCTACCTTTTTGTTTGGCTTTACGCCGACGCGTGCTGTGCGCGCTTCGCTCGGCAGAGACACCTGGTCTACTCCGAGTCCTCCGAGCCCGAGTCGGCTGATCCGTTGCTGCTGGCGACAGTGCTGAGGGCCGGGGCAGCAAACACTTGAGCCTTGGGGGACCACGGCACCTCCTCCATCTCTGGTGTGGCTGGCATGGGGACAACAGGACGGTCCTCGCGGGCAGATAGGCGGCGAGAAGACGACCGCGGACGTGTAGGAGCCGGGGTGTGGTACGCTGCTGCGCGGCAGGAGGCCGAGGTCGCCCATCCACCAGCGGGGGCCGGAAGGGCTAGGAGATTGTTCATTGGCACGCTGCCGCGGCGAGCCAGGAGGGAAGGAGGGATCGGCGCTGCCAGAGGTGCGTGTGCGAACGACAGGGGTCCACCGCGGCGAGGTTGCATGGGGGGAAGGTAGACCGGTCCAGGAGGAGCAGCGGACAGAGCAGGCGGGCTGCGCTCGGAAAAGGGGAACGAGGCGCTGGGGACTTGTCCACTGGGCGTGACGGATCCGCGCTTGTGGGTCGTGGTGGGGGTTGTCGTAGGGATGGCAGACGTCGAGTTGCGGTTGGTGAGAACTGGCAGCGAGGATGAGCTGTTATTGCGGTGGTGCTCGGGTTCGCGTCCCGGGAGGTTGAGCGACATGCGCGATATCTGCCCCGAGGCTATGGACCCACGGCGAATCTTGCGCTCTGGCGAGGCAGCTGCGTTTACTGCTGCCGTCGGGCTGTGGTTAGACCCGCGGTGCGAGCCGTGTGGGTAGCTAGTGGACAGCGACAGGGGGAGGGCACCCGATGCAGAGCCACAGGGAGGTTGAGGCGGCGTGTACTTTTCCGTGGCACCGGTAGGGTACTCGAACGGGCCAAGCTCGGCGGTGGGGGTGGACGACGGGGGAACGACGGGGTGCGATGCGTACGACTCGAGCGAGAATGAGCTGCAGGTAGCTGAAGGAGGCGTAGCTGGGATGGAAGAGTCAAAAGCAAAGACCTGAGTTGCAACGAGCGGCGTGTCAGGCTCGCTGGGTGTGCGAAGTGTTTCTGCTGCAGATCGCGGCGAGTCTGTACCCGAACTTGGGCCCGAGCGAGTGGCCGGTCGCACAACAGTACCGTACTGCGACGTGTTGGAGACGTTTAGCGAGTCTTGCTGGGGCTTGAGTGGTGAAGTAGCCGAAAAGGTCCTCGACCGGGCAGTGTAGCTGGGGCGAACTGGAGGCGGGTAGGTGGTACCGAGCTTGGGTGACGAGTCGACTGCTACAAAGCCATAGTCGGCAGGAGTGGGTTCGCGAGGGGTGCCAAAGACGACGGGGGTGGCCGTCGCCCCAGGCATGTTCTCCGTCTCTGGCGTGAGGAGCGGCGCTGCCGAACCTAGGCTAATCGAGCTCCGCCGTGAGGACAGGGCCGGGGTAGCCAGTCCGTGGTGTTCGAGGGCAAGAGCTGCCGCGGGCTGGCCAAAGGTCATTAGAGGGAGGTGGTGCGTGGGTCAGAGGTAGCGACAACGGCTCGCCACCTCGGCTTGAGATAGTGTGGCCAGTGGGCGGAGAGGAGAGGATGGTGGCAGAGGAGGGGGTGTATGTGGAAATGGGTGAATGAGAAAAACGGCGTCGAGTTGGATTCCAAAGCAGTGCGCGCTCGGGAGGGGCAAAAGGTGACTGTGCGTCGACTAGGTGGGGTTTGACAAGGTAGTGGGTGATTGGGATGCTGCAGAGGTCGTTGCAGCAGCAGCAGTAGTAGATAGTAGTAGTGCTGCCTGTGAATCTCAAGACCGGTGCCGGTTCCTCCTCCCCCTGCACTGCTCCCCTTCATCGACTCCCTGTCGCACCTTGTCCGGTCGTTGGTTTCTCCTGCAACAAACCTCCTGTCCTGGTCCCTGGCCCTGGCCGTCTCTCTCGACCTTGGCTAGCCTTGCTCCCCTCTTCCGCCCCTCGCTCTTGCTCCCCTCAGCCTCCTCAGCCTACCGACGCCTCGTCTTCATAGCCGCCGCCGTGGTTCCTGGATCCAGAGATCCCTTGCCGCCGGTTTTCGGACGGGCATTCATTCCTTTCTCCATGGCCAGTGTCGAGCAAACCCTATCTCGGTCGTTGCCCTAGTGCCCATCTTGGCGTCGACCACTGCAGTCCGCTGTAGATCCTCCCTGATCCTGCGATGCGACTCACATTGACTTTTAATTAGTGCCACTTTCCCCTCTCTCTGGCGTGGCCCCAAACGAGCAACAAGACTTGCACATCCTACTCGCTGCACACTGCGCGCACTGCACCCTCGTCGCAAGCAAGCCGCAGCGTTTCAGCAAATGCCGGGTACGATAACGTAGACCTGTACTCTCGGCACCCTCAGCACTCGGAGTATAGCCAGCTTCTAAGCGCACAACCTCGGCCTTGCAAGCTGACCCCCCTGGCCGACCCGTCCGCATGGGTTGCGGGGGTACGAACCCGAGTCGAACGTGGGCCGATCTGCCCCTGCAACATGTCGCGACCGAGCATGCGGTCTCCTGCCGACAATCGGAATAGCGCAAGTGACCTCGCAGCAGCTCCCGATCGCAGACTGCTGCGGCAAGCGAGTAAAAGTCAACCCCAGTAGGCCAGTTGCCAGCTCTACACTGCGGGAATCGCCGCAGTAGTCATCTGCACACACACACTACTGCTGCCGTGCTGATCACACGCCGATCAACCAAAGGGATTGGCGCACAGACGCCCCTCGGCCGCACAGACCACTGCTTGGGTGACATGCAGTAGGGTGTGGGTCACGTGAACCTCCATTATTGGAAACACTCGCCCCTGGCCGTGTGCTTTGGGCCGGATGTCCCTGAACTTCAAACACACACACTGTCGGATCCAATAGTGCGCCCTCCGCCAGGGGTAGGGCGCAATGCGGCGGAAGAGCCCAGCAGACGCGGAAATTGCATCCGGTGCCTCTATTCTAGATCCATCGTCGAGGGCTATCAGCCCTCGTCGTGCGCGGTCGCCGAGGTGGCGGCTGGGTGGTCGCTACTCGCCCACGCTCGATCCCGCTCGGCGAGCACAGGAAGAGTACGTTGGACTTTTTTTTCTTAGGCCGAACCCAAGAGTGTGGAAAGGGATGGCCCGATGGGCGCGGATGTACGTCTTCAGCTGAGCTCAGCATCGTGCGACGAGATCAGGCGACCTTGTGGGTCACAAGCTCTCCGGACCCTTGGAAGCGGTATTCCCGCGATTTGTCGGAAAGGGCGCGGCAACTTATTCTTGCTCTGTTGATTTGTGGCCTCGGCCGCGCGCCACCCCCGCCGCCGTTCGCTGTGGCTGCTGAATCAAGCCCTCGAGCTGGCTGGTACACAAATGCCATCTCATCGCCACCCAATTGCTCCAGTCGTGGCCTCAGTTTAACAGCCAACCTTCTCGCCACAACTTTGTCAACGCCGTCGCGTCCGTTTTCGGTTTCTGGACTTTGTGCCGTTATGGTTCATTGTCGCTTGCGGAATGTAAGCTGCAGTATTGCTATCTGGCCCTCCTAGTGACACGGTCCACACATGACCTCTCAATGTTGTTGGTCTTGTTCCCACGTTGCCCCACGGGGCCGTCAACTCCGCCATTCCTTGCGCAGTAGAGGAGCAAGAGACGTACGCACGTCTTTAATTTGGCGCTGTCAACTGTTCCCATGCTCCATCCGGCGGCTGGAACATCCCGCAGAACAAAGGTCTTCTGATCTCCGAAGCTCCTTCTGACTCTGGTCCCCAATTGGTTAAACCGCTCGGCATTGTCAGCGGGAAAAGGGCTGTTTGCACGTAAGCCTTTTAGTCATAGATCTGTTTTTTTGCGAAAGAGCACGACGACAAGTGTAACGCTGATATTGGTTATATCCCGGTATCCCTCGCTGATGTTTCCCGGAGAGCAACGATGGCGAGTCACGAGATCGTGAGGAATGTAGAGCAGCAGGGAAGGAACAGGTCCATTACAGAAATAGAAGCGCTTCAAGCATCAACAACGTGACTAGATGGTTTAATTAATAATGCAACGGCACGCATGTTACACATGGTGGCAGTGGCAGTGGCAAAGCAGCTCAACCGAGCCAGACTGCACCCATTGTTCTGCCATACTGTCTCTGTAGTCCACTGACAGCGGCCACGGCCCAGCCACGAGCACACTCTCCTATCGGCCTTCGCTCGTTCTCCTATCGGCCTTTGCTCGTCACTTTACCGCCATCCCAAGACTGTATTCTCCGGTCAAACTCACCGGTCACAAGTCTGCGTCGTGGTCTCCTGATCTGCGTGTCTGACGACCAATCTCGCCTGCCCACGAGAGCCGAAGGCCACCACTACACACAGCTCACAATGTCGATATCATCCATTCGCCGCCCAGTTCCCGCCACAGCCACATGCAGTCCGGAACACACTGAACTGGGCATAGTCACTCGCCCGCTGAGCTCATCTAGCGAGACAGTGCCCAGCCCTCGTTTCACAAGCGAGAGCCATCACGCCTGCCCAACACACAAATTAGCATCGCTGCTACCTCCAGTGCGTGCCATGGCCACAAGCGAGCATGCCACCTCATGTTCGCCAAATAGTATTGATTAGCTGTCGGTCTCGTTCCGATCGGCTCGACATGGATACGCTCAAGAGGTACACCCCATACATACCACGCGTAGACTGATGAGATAGCCTCGCTTAACCATAGCTGGCGATGATGGAAATAGCTGGCGATGGAGGAACCATGCGGGAGCAACTGCAGTCTGCGGCACTGCGTCTTCCATGAGGCACTCGGTGATCGCGGTACGCAGGGGAGCATGCCGCGACACACCCTGATCACCGTGTACGGCGCGGTCCAGTATCGATTGTACCCCGGACCACCAAACGAAAGCCACATCTCATACTCGCCCGGCGTCGCTTTCTTGGGGCGGACGAGGCTGCCTTTTCCGTGTAGGCTACTAAGGCCCCCTCTCACCCCCCTCGCCTTTGCAGCCTTGGGGTCATTGATTCTACCGGCCAGCGGGCGCCGACGCCGGCGGCGGCGGCGGTGGAGTAGCCTCGCCATTCAAAACGCCGAGGGTGCGGCAAAACGCTAAGTAAGCCAGACCTCATCAAGGCGGCGTGCGCTCCGTCGCACTACCGTTGCATACGAAGCGCGACTCTGCTGGGAACCTCTGTGGCCGGTGTTGAGCACCGGTGTTGACTGTGGCATCTCTAGGCGAGGTTAGTAAGATCGGGGATGTAGAAGTCGGGCACCAAGGTATGGCTTTTGAGTTTGGATCAGGCCCGAGTCCAAGGTGGATGGCGTCGTCGGTTGTTTTTGGCGAGGAGGGCGATTTCGGCGAGGTATCATGGTCTGGCTGCTTCTGGGTTGTTGGCTTGGACTGCTGTGTGCAGGCCACGATATGGGGGGTTGGTATGCGAAGGGAAGCTGGCTGGCCTGTCTTGCTTGAAGAAGTGATTAGGACAGCTACACCAACTCGGCCTCTGTCACCACAACTGCCATCCTGCGGACAGTTTCCTCACCTGTCCAATACTCACTCACTCATGAGACGTTTCCCGTATCCCAGTCTGCAAATGGTTTATCTCGTGCACCGACAAGAGAGGTGCCGCTCGCCAAATCGCCTTGCCACGCCAATCAAAAGACCTCAGGATCAACGTTTACCCGCCACGTGGCGTTACTCGGATCACACAATCTCGGCATCTCTCCACTAACCAGTACAACTGTTCAAAGTGAGAGGGACCATCGCTGGTCTGCTCTGCTTAGGTGGGGTGAATACATGCTGGGTGGATGTAGAGTCCAGAGAGTGCAGTTGTGACACCTAGAGGAGCAAGAGGTTTGGGAACCAAGGATAAATGGTCCGACAACCGGGCATGTCCTCCTACATCCCTGCGGCCATCATACTTCCACACTCTTGCATATCTCGTGCAATCAGTTAGCCCACGCAAGAGACCCTACGCAGTTCACAGTATTCATACGCTCACACTATGTATACGGCAGATTCTTAGCCCATTTCCGAAGATTATCGCGCAAAAAAGAGCCACAGCAGGTATCTTCCCCCCCCGGATCATCCCACACGTCCGCCGCTTACTCGTCCTTGGTGTCGTACGACGAGTCAATGGGACCCATGAGAAGCTTTACTAACCACAACTCGGGACTGAGATCGATTCCACTTTTCCTCATCATCTCGGCCTGCTCGGCCTCAAAGTTGGACGTGCAGTCGACGAGGTTTCCGACCACGGGGTGGTTGTCAAGCGTCTCGAGGAAGGCCTGAGCCTTGGTGTCGTTTCCGACCTGGGCAAACTGATATGAAATGGCATCACGGCCGTAGCGGGTGGCCGACAGGGCGCGGTCGGTCTGGAGAATGACGTTGAAGACCTCATCCTTGTTCTCGCCGGCAGGAGTACCGTCAGTGATGGCAATGACGACGACGGGCTTCTGGAGCTGGTTGCTGCGTGCGGGGCCGAGAACAAGGGGCTCGAGCACCTTGGTGCGAAGCGAGGTGCCAAGAGGGGTGAGACCCGAGAACTTGACCTGCTGGATGAGCTGCATCGCCTGGGGCTCGGTGGTAATGTTGTTGCCCTGGACGTTCGAGTTCATGAAGCGGACCTGGATACCATCGTGGTCAAAGAGCGAGGTGGCAAAGGCAACACGCGAGAGAATGCTACGCTGTCAGCAAGATTTCGCCGACATGTACTCACAGCTTGAGGTCGTCGATACGCTCGCCGTTCTCCTCAAAGGCCATCGATCCAGAGTCGTCAATGTACAGGACAAAGTCGAAGAGAGCCATCTTGACCAGCTCAGAAGCAAGCTCCATGGGGAGACGCCACTCCTGCGCAATCTTCTGCAGGACACCAGACTGCGACACACGCTGGGCAATCTGCTCAAGCGAGCCGGGAGGGTAGAACGACTGGATACCTTGCTGCGGGGTGTCAGTGCATCGCCTTGGCGTAAGTCTGGCCACTCACGTCAACGACACAAGCCTGGAGCTGGCCGAGGAGAGCCTGGGTGCTCACGCCGCCGGCACCGGGAGCCATAGCGGCTGCGGGGGCACCACCGGGAGCACCGTACTGGCCCTGCTGCTGACCAGGCTGACCGTACTGGCCCTGCTGTTGGCCAGGCTGGCCGTACTGGCCCTGCTGAGGCTGGCCGTACTGCCCCTGTGGAGGCTGGCCGTACTGGCCCTGCTGCTGACCAGGCTGGCCATACTGGCCTTGCTGCTGGCCGTACTGGCCCTGCTGAGGTTGACCGTATTGACCCTGCTGAGGCTGACCGTACTGTCCCTGCTGCTGACCAGGCTGACCATACTGGCCTTGCTGGCCAGGCTGACCAGGCTGTCCGGGCTGTCCGGGCCGAGGGGGAGCGCCGGGGGGAGCGCCGTACTGTCCCTGCTGCTGCTGGCCGGGCTGGCCGTACTGGGGAGGAGCGCCGCCGGGGGCGCCGTACTGTCCAGGCTGCTGCTGGCCGGGCTGGCCATACTGCTGCTGCTGCTGCTGGGGCTGGCCGTACTGGCCTTGCCTGAAATCGTTAGCGGTCATGTACTGGTGAGTGAATCTTGGCGGCGCCGTCATGGTTGAGTGAGTGGATTAGGAGTGGGAGGGTGGCGGCACAAGCAGCTGTAGAGGTGTGTGTGGGGGTGGATGGATGCTGTGATGTGAAGATGGCTGTGAGGAAGGACCGGAAGAGCGAGGAAGGACAAGGAAGGACATGTAGTACGCACTGTTGCTGGGGGGCGGCAGGAGCGCCATAGCCACCGGCGGCGGCAGCGGCGGCAGGAGGTGCGCCGCCAGGAGCTGCGCCGGCGGCTCCCTGTGATGCTGCGAGCTTTGATGCGAGACCCATTGTGTGTGTAGTACTAGATGGGTGTGGATGTAGTGGATGATGAGGAGAAAGAGAATGAGAAAGCGATGCCAAGTAGCAGTAGTGGTGGTGGCTGGAGGGCGCAACGGTGGATGGACGCTGTCTTGTCGGTCCGGCTCTCCTGCGCCCCCCGCCGCTCTCGGCGCCCACCTTCCTCGCCGCCGCCGCAGTCATCCAGGGCGGACAAAGACGTCATCGTCGTCGCACGGCTCTTGGCTGTGGCGGGTGTTTTCCACGTGAGGTGCATGCATGGAACACGTGGCCATTGGGATTAATAACAAGGAAATAATAATTTGTTTGTATGATGAAAAATATTGGGTTCAGAGTGCCTGGATTCATGTTAGACGGCTGGAGGGAGGTGAAGGCGGGAGAGCAGAGGAACAGAGGGCGCAGGAGACGACTCGGGCCCTGGGCAGTGTGGGCAGGAAGACGCAGGCAGGGCGCACTTGTGTGTGTGTGTGTGTGCTCGCTGCGCCCCTTGGCTGGAATGCCTGGGTGCTGCCTACGGTGGGAGGGAAGGTGGTCGTCGCTGGCTGGCTGGTCACCGCCGCCGCCGCCATTAGCAATTCCTTCCTTCCCTTCATCCATCTCTGTCATCAAACTTCTTCTTCTACAACAACCTCTCCCGACCTCTCTCCCTCCCTCCCCCCCTCCCCCTCCCCCCACTCCTTTTACGCACTGTCCACATAACGACAAACGCACTGCCTGTTAACGACAAACGAATCACACTCCAATCCCCCTCATACATTCATAACATTCCGTCCCTTCCTTCCCCAGCCCTCAAAGACCAAACTCCTGGCCCATTCTCCATCACTCCCAACCAACAACACCACTCGTCCCAGCGACGACGCGCCTCTCTTGCATTTGCATCTCCACTGGCTGGAACCTCTCATCAACACGCAACTAGCTGTCCCAGTTTGACACATGCCCACGCGTTCCTAGCACCCCTTTGCCATTTCGTCACGACAACACACACCCTCGCTGGGTCTAATCACTACTACAAACGACTTTTTGTGTCTTGCTTGCTCCCTGCTAGCATAATATCCCCCTACGCACCCCATGATGAGCCACCAGCACTCGCACTCGCCGCCGCTGCCCAATTTGCATGCGTTGAGCATTTCGCCCGCGCCATACGGTGTTCACTCCGAGTACCCTTACAACGGCGTGTTTGGTCCACCTATTGCCACCCCACCAGGCCAGCCTCCTCGCGGTTGGACGAGCAGTCCCAAGCGGGGCTCGCGCTCTGGCATTCCACCTGTGAGTTGACGCGCCAAGCTGCAGCTGCTGACCTTGACAGGCCTGGTTTGAGCCTCAGCCTCGTGATTCTGCAATGTCGTACGGTGACAGTTTTCGCCGGGACGCTTCCTCGCCCCCGACTCTGTCGCCACCTTCGTCGACTGCGTCTGGCGCGACTCCGGCCCAACCCTATTATCCTGGCTTTGCGCTCGAGCCGTTCCCGTCCATGGGTCTGGCTCCCTCGCCCCCTCCCCAGCATCCGTACGGCATGGCAAACGGAGGTGGTGCGAATGGGTACAACAATGGATTGGGCCACTGGGGCTCGCAGCAGATGCAGCAGAGGCCCCAGCAATGGCGTGGCCAGTTCATGCCGACGCCCGATGACGACGTGATTCCGACGGCGATCGTGATCAAGAACATTCCGTTTGCAGTGTCTCGCGAAACGCTCCTGGCGATCATCGAGTCGCTCGGCGCTCCTCTCCCGTATGCGTTCAACTACCACCACGACAATGGCGTCTTCCGCGGCCTCGCTTTTGCCAATTTCCGTGCCCCAGAGGAGGCTGCCAGCGTTGTCGCCGCTCTCAACGGCTACGACGTGCAGGGCCGCCGTCTTCGTGTCGAGTACAAAAAAGTTTTGCAACCGGGCGAAAAGGACCGCATCGAACGGGAAAAGGCCATCAAGCGCATGAAGAGCATGCAGCTCGACTCGACAGCCAAGGCTCAGTGGCAGAGCGAGATGGCTCCTCCCCCTCTCAACCTCGCCCCTTCGCGCACCAACGGTCACCACCCGCAGTTTAGCGTGGACGCGGCCACGGACGATCGCAGCCCTACGACCGACTCGCAGACTTCGCAGAGCTCCAACTCGCTTCCGACTTCACTCGACCTCAACGACCCTACAACTCTGAACATTTACAACATGGTCTACATGTTCAAGGAGGACCGGATGCGCGACGAGCTGCTGCTTTCTCGCAACCTGTCGGCCAACGAGCGCCGGGTCGTGCACCTTGTTGCCCACAAGCTCGGCCTCACCAGTGTCACTGACGGTGACAGTGAGGGCAAGCACGTTGTTGTGACCAAGAACGCGCCAAAGTCGGCTCAGCCTGCGACCACCACGAGCTACCTCTCGCCGTACCCCGGAGAGGGTCAGACGCCCGCTCTGCGCATCAAAAAGTCGATGCCAGATCTGCGCGGCTTCAACGGCCCAGTCGTTGCGCGTGACCCGGCTCGCAGCCTGACTCCTCAGCGCTCCTCTGGCAATCTCCGTGCCGAGGCCGCCGGCGGCGTCATTGCGGGCCGCGACTACGCCTCGATGGGCGCGGCGCACGGTCGGCGTCTGAACGGGCACGGCCTCGGCTCGGGCACATTCAACAGCCTGTTTGGCACCCCGGTCGGCGCACCCCCGGTCCCTCCCCTTCCGCACTCGCTCACCGGCGACGGCAGTAGCTCGGGTAACGGCAACTCGGAGGGCTCGCAGCCCCTGCGCAACCCGCGCGGGCCCGTCGGCGAGTCTCGCGGCTTTGCCTCAGGAATGATGCGTCCTGTGTCGAGCTCGTTGCGCGGCGTTCCCGGCGCGTTGGGCCTGGGCAGTCGCAGGCTGGACGAGGAGGACGAGCACGAGGGCGCCCGCACCCGCGAGGAGCTGGACCTGTAGCGACCACAACACTTTGTGCTGTTTTGGTTGCTAATACGACATGACCCCAAACGATACATGCCCACCTACCAAGTCTGACTTGAAATCCGTGCCGCTTGGCTTTTCATTGTGCTGAGCGCGCGAATGCTGTACTTGTACCGGAATGCGAAGATTACGAACCTAGCGGCACCGCTGCGGAAACAACCATGCCCATCACAGCCAGGCGAGACCTGATGCCGAGCGTGCGCTCATGTGCAGGTGCTGCCACAGCGCAGCTTTGTGCTTATGTGAAACAAAGACCAAACTGACGCAAGCTGACCAGGTTAGCGCCTATTCTCCACCCTTGCACTGCCAAAACAACCATCGGTGTGCCGAATATCCCGCCTCGTGCTGCTTCGGTCGCCTTACCTGTTGCGTCGACCGCTGGCGTCGTGTGAGGGGACGCAGCTTGTCCGGGGTCGTCGGGGTGGGGGCTGACGGGGGTGTGTGCAGTGAAGAGGGGCTGAGGGGCTGAGGGGCTGAGGGAGGGGAGAGGGAGGGGCGAGCAGGACGCGCCGAAGAGGGAGGGATGGGAGGGGATGGTGCAGTGGTGGGTGGACAAGGCTTGGTCCCCTCGCTCGACGCGGTCGACAATAGCGTCGCGCTCATCCAGGGCCATGTCGCAGCGACACAAAGACCCCACGAGGTGGACGCGGCCAACAGCCGTCAAGACTCAAGACAGCGGGTGGGCTGGGAGCAAGACGAGCAGTGCGGTCGTCATAAACGCAGTAGTATAGTGCATGCAAAATGCTTGGTCATGAAACGCAAGCCGTAGCCATCACGCAAGGACTGACCCTTGCAATGATTCCAAGTCTGGCTCCTTTACGATCGTTTTGTCCACATGTCAGTATCATCCCAGCTGGCCCACGCCCACTTTCCCTTTCCAGCCGACTGCTCCGTGTAGAGGGACGACCACTTGCTCTTTCAGACAGACACAACCCCAATACTCGCCCTCTAAATCTCATCTCGACATCCGGTGGATAGCGAAGTCCCAACTCGGCAACTTGGCTATTCGGCAATCGCCGGTCATTGTTCCTAGCACCACTTGCCCACTCACTTATCTCTGACTCGTCTTCCCTCTCACTCTCTCACTCCCTCCCCTCACAGGCTACTCCACACAATGACCGCCTCACCTCATCCCAGCCTGCCACCACCAATACACACCCGCTCCCTCTGGCAACGCACAGTCTCAGCCCACCCCCTGCGGACAACCAACGCCTCCACCCCGCTCCCTCCCTCAGCCGACGTCGTAGTAATAGGCGGCGGCCTCTGCGGCGCAGTCCTCGCCCACGCCCTCCTCACCTCGAGCGCAACAGACACCCTCGTCCTCCTCGAAGCCCGCGAGCTCGCCTCAGGCGCCTCGGGGCGGAACGCCGGGCACTGCCGACCCGACTCGGCGCGCGGGTTTACAGCCTTTGCAAAGCATCACGGCCCCGAGCAAGCGCGCAGGATTATCGAGAGTGAAAAGGTCGTGCTCAATCTGTACGTCGGCGTCGCGTGGTGGAGGCTGATGCCAGTGCGGACGAGTTTATCACGCAACACCGGATAGACTGCGAATGGACGCTCCGCACGACGTACGATGTCTGCATGACCCCGACGTTCGGGCCCGTCGTCGATGCCGCCGCGGACGGGCTGCGTGCCGCCGGGGGGGAGGCAGAGTTTACCGTGCTTGACGGGCAGGACGCACGCGAGGCTACGCGTGCCGGTGGCGCGGTGAGGGCTTATGGCTGGCCGGCCGCGACAGTGAACCCCGCGCAGCTTACGCTGGGGGTGCATGCGCTTTGTGAGGCTACGGGGCGGTATCAGGCGTTTACGAATGCGTTGGTGTTGAGCGTGGACGCTGCTGGAGGTGAGTTTTGAGCGGGGTGGAGCTGACGATAGACGGGGCATGGACGGTCAAGACGCCGCGAGGGGATGTCACCGCCAAGACAGTCGTGTACGCCACTAACGCGTATGCTGGGGCTGTATTGCCCGATCTTGACGGCGTTGTACGGCCTATCCGCGGTGGGTACATGTGATGAGCGAAAGCTGACAGCCAGCATCCGCGCACAAGCTATCCGCGCCGCCGAACCCGGCCTTTGCCTCACTGACCTCGAGCTAGTAAGCCATTCCCGAGTGCCATCACTGACCGCAGCTCGCTACGCTACTCGCTCACAGATTTCTACTCGGTGTAAGCCCCCACTCGCGGACGATCTGACACCCAGCGCACCAAGGCCGGACTCCAGCGTCGTCCTCGGCATTTCCCGCGGCAACATCTGCGGCAACATCCCCCGGTCCCTCGCGATCGAAGCCGAGGGCAGTGTCGACGACAGTACCTGGAACGCAGCAATCGCCCGCGCAGCAGTGGAGGGGATGAGCGAAGCCTTTCCTGACGCCGGGTACGCTGCGCCGCCTACGCCTGACGCGTTCGAGGCCGCGGCGCGACAGGCGGAGGGACAGGTGTCGCTTGATGTGGACGGGGTTAGGGGGTTTGAATACGCTTGGACGGGGATTATTGGGTGCACCCCCGACCTCGTGCCGCTCGTGGGTCCTGTTCCGGGAAAGCGTGGGCAGTTTTGCGCAGTGGGGTATAATGGGCACGGTGGGTCTGGGAGAGTGGCAGCAGCTGACGGCAGGGATGGCGCGTATGTTCCTTGTGGCTCCTGCTCTGGCGACGTTTATTCGGACGGGCGAGTGGGACGAGGCGATGCCCGAGTGTTTTAGGATCACGGACGAGAGGCTGGCAAAGCTTCAGTCTCTCGATGGCAAGTGGTGATGACGCCGCATCTGATAGCATTGTACGGTACATTTGGCTATTGACAAGTCAGATCGCAGACCGGCGCGGCATGGTCTACTCTACGCATGGCTGATTGTATGGTATCCCGGGGTTACTGACACGTATGATGTGTCCTCGCGGTAGCTCTCTCTCGTGTCTCATATCTGGCCTCTTACATGCGCTAACACACCGAACTCGGCTCCACATGGCCACCAACAACCATTCCCCTGCTCGTCAGCCCCTTCTAACGGAGTACATACCTGACCCGCGCAAACTCGGGCATCATGGCGTCGTACATCTCGTGCTCCCAGCTGTCCACCGGTTTGGGAGCCACAAGGCGCAGACTCCCACCACACGGGCTCGTCGAAAGCGACGAGGCGGGGGACGGGGGCCGCGAGCCGGGGCAGAACGCCACCTGGGACGGGCTCGTGCCGGTGAGAACAGGTGTGAGCGGCAGCTGTATCGTCGATGGTACGCCTGGCTGGACGTTCTCCGCCCGCGAAGCAGCCACGAGCGCCGCACCGAACGAGGGGGCATCGCCCTCTGGCTGCGATACGTAGACGTTGGCGTCGAATACGGCCGCGAGGAGGTGCGGCACGGCCACGCTTCTGTCAGCAACCTCTGCTGCGGCGACTTACCTGTCTGCTTCGCCGAGAAGGATCACGCGGTCGGGACGCGTCATGCCAAGCATCGCCGCCTGCTGGCGGAGTGCCAGCGCCTGGGATTCGAGAATACACCGAGTGTTGGCGCGGAGGTCGTAGAATTCACCCACGGCCGTGCCGTGCTCGAAACGCGTGATGCCGGGTGTATCCCCTGTGAGACCGGGGACGGTGTATGGGCTACCATCAGCTGGGATCAAGAACGGCGCATACTGAACAAAGACAAAGCGCTTGTCGTCGTGACCCAGCGAGCCGCCTGGGGCGATGCGGACGGCGAGGTGCGCGAGAACGCTCCACCTGGAGTCAGCTTGGGTGAGGCTGGAGACTCACTTGCCGTTGGCATACTTGTCGCGCACGAGTTGGCGGGTTATGCTGCCGTTTGGGTCCGAGGCCAGCGCGACTGGCGTCCCGGCGAGGGAGGTGACGTGCGCTGCTCCGGGGGTCAGGGCAGAGGGGGATGGGATGATGAGGTGGTCAATCTCGGCTTGCGAGATGACAATGTCTTGCGAGGTGGTTGATGTGGTGGCCAGCGCAGCGAGGGCAGAGGGAAGGACTGGTGTCAGTGCCGCTGCTGCGTAAACGTACAAGGAAGCACCGCCGTGGTGGTGAATCCCCAGCGGTCGCACCAGAACTTGCCCAGTGGGCCGAGGACGTCGGTCGGGTCTACCTCGAGAACGCGGTCGTCCTGCGGTGAGCGAAAGGTGTGTTTCTGCAAGGTCACTTCGGCTGGTGTCACGGCGCCGGGGCCCTGGAGAAGGAGAGAAGTCAGAAAGTAGCCAAGTGGAGCGACCTTGTCTGCCACTCCGCCTAGGGGTGGGTAGGCCGCCTCGGCTTGGGGGGAGTGGAAGGGGTCGACAATCTCGAGGTCGGGGACTTGGGCTTGCAATGGCTTGCTGCCGTCGAGCTGAGCCAGGCAGGCGACAAAGGAGGGGGGAAGAGGAAGGGACGTTGGGTGGGGGACTGCACCTGAAATAGAGGTGACTGTCCCCAGGGCGTGCTTGAGGGCTAGCTGGGCGAGAGCCGATTCTGAGGCTTTAGTGGCACTATTGAAAGAGTTGCACGTACCGAGTGCTGAGAGACGTGGTCGGAGGGTGTGCGTGTCCTGTCGTCAGTGGAGTCGGTGGAGGTACTCGCTGTGGGTGTCTGGGGAGAGAGCTTGCGGAAGCAGGTAGTGACAGATGTGATTGAGCGAGGGTTGGTGTGTAGAGTCCAGAGGGTGGCGGTGAGGGATGTGGGAGTGTATGCGAGTGTCAAGTGCATGTTGAATGATTGAGCAAAGAGTGAAGAAGAGAAAGAGGATGAAGAATGAGTGTACGAGTGTGCTCGCTGCGCCCTCGCTGATCCTTTGACAATGAAACACACCAGAAGAATAGGAAGAGTGATCGGCGTGTGTGTGTGACAGGAGGATCGACAGCCTGCCACCTTTTCATGAACACTGAAGTGTCTTCTGCACGTTCTTTGCATCCTTGCAGACATTACTTGTTTTAGCTCTAGTCAAATTGTGTTATTTAGTACCCAACAAGCAGCAGTAACAGTTCTCATGTGCGCGTGGTTCCTCATAGCAGTAAAATGCAGGTCGACATTGTTGCAAGGTGGCATTAATAATAGGAATAAACTGAACATGGTACCCAACAGCGCCTCTTTCAACCGCGCTTCAAGCCATGAAATTTACAGTCTCTGCCAGAGTCATCCATATGCTCTACCCTTGTCCCTTCTCTCATCATCGTGATATGCATGGCGTTGCTACAGAGACAGCATGAAGATATGAAGACTTGCACTACCGGTGAAAACCACGCGACAATGCCCCCGCTCGAATCCACCGTGGGAAACTGGCCCCACTAACACGAAAACCGACACCTACAATCTCGACAGGCAGCGCTCTTGACGTATTTCCACCCTCCCAATCTATATCAATCATCAACAATGTCCGGCAGGCAAGGTACGTTCACAGCTCGCCGAGGCATGGATGTAAACTAACTCAATACAGGTGGTAAGGGTGAGTACTCGGTGCTATGGACACGATGACGCCGGTTTCTGACTCTTGGTTTAGCTAAGCCTCTCAAGGTGCGCAAGGTGTTGAATGTTGTGACGCTCAGCTGACATCGTCACCCTAACCTCTATGTCCTCGCTATCTCTCCCATGTCTTTTGCCATGCCCTGCACATGCTCCATCTCCTTCGACATCCTCGACCGCCTGCACGCTAATGCCCCGGAATCTTATCGCACGTCTCTTGTTGATTGCGACAAACAGGCCCCCAAGAAGGCTGTCAAGGAGCTCGACGACGTGCGTATCTCTGCTAGCCTCTGGGGTGCACTCTGCTGACAGATCGCAGGACGACCTCGCTCTCCGCGAGAAGCTCAAGCGCGAGCAGGCCGAGCTCAAGGCCGCTGCTGCCAAGGGTACGTACACCTCGTCCTTGTGCAGCTCCCTCGTGGTTTCCGCGTGGTAGTCTGCGACTGCCCTCTTGTGTTTTGGGAGAACGGCCATTGCCACCTTCCGAGGTCCCTGGACCTCCCGCGACCGGTGGCGCAGTCCCTTTCCGCCCTTGCACCCGCCCAAAGTCGTAGTGGCCTTTATGGGCTCGTGACATGGGGAAGCTAGGTTGCTGCCACGCGACTAGGTCGAGAGAAGTCGAGCGTGACGCGAGGAAGACTGCGCGAGGAGTAAAAGAACAAGAAGCGGTGACTGACTTGTCAGCTGGCCAGAAGGGTCCCATGGGCGGCGCCGGTATCAAGAAGTGAGTGTTGTTTGGTTACCAGCGGTATAGTTGTGCCGTCTGCAGATCCGCAGACGACGTGCAGACGGCAGCCAAGCAGTTAGAGCATGGCAGCTAGTCGCGATCGGGACATGGCAGCCAGGCGCGCTCGGGACATGGCCACGCTGCTATAGCGTAATTTCGGGCCCTCGCCCCTCTGAGCGCTCTGGCCCGTTACTCGCGCTCAACACGCGCTCAACAAGTCGAGTGCAATAGTCGATTCGCACCCGACGCTATCGTTCAGTTCATGGCGGATCAATTACTCCCCGTCGAGATAAGCTGGGCGGAGGGAGCACGAGCGGAACGCAGCCAGGGCCGCTATCGTAGCTGGGTGGAACGGTAACTGACCCCCCGCAGGTCTGGCAAGAAGTAGACGCAGTCACCGTATTACGTTTATGCTACCACCTTTTGATACCACCTCTGCCGGGAGAGTGCTGTAACGGACCTGTCATCCGAGCAGCAGACTGATAGCTGCCGCTCTGGCGAGACAGGACGGGACAGAGGAGAGACTTTAAGCCTCAGACGAGTGGTGGCTCCGACCTTCTCTTCCCCAGCGGTATCCCTGTACGCTGCCGAAAGTCGGCAGTGTTCCGCAGAGGCTGCTCCAGGCCTCGGTGTCGTCCAACGCGTGGCAATGGCGCGTGAAGCGCGTTCTACGTCTTGAATACTCCGCATGGGGAAATCTTGGGGTGTATGGAAGTTTGAATTTGATGCCGCCTGGCTGCTGGCCAGCGCCAGTTGCGAGGGCGAGGGGGAGAGAGGGCAGGGGCGCACCAAGGGGGAGAAGGAAGCAGCGGAGGAAGGGCAGAGGAGCAAGTAAGCAAGGGGTGGGAGGCAGGGGGTAAGAGATGTTTCAGGGCAAGCCACGCACCAATGCTGCTTGTTGACCCTGAATTTATCTTGTCCCCTGAACCTTGCTTCCCTCTCGTGGGGGGGTTTCTGTTGTTCTTGCCCTCTGTCGGCCTCGTCGTCTGCTAGATCTCCTTTCATGGTGCTGCTGCTGCTGCTGTTGCCGCTGCAGTTTGACTCTTAGGCTCTATGCATTCCAGGCTACGGCAGCGACTAGAAGGAGGTAGCCTGCACTACGCCAGAGAGATGAAATTGGGCATCTGGTCCAAAGATCCAGCACGCAAGCGCTGGGAGCGGCGACAAGAGCCGTTCGACGCCGTTCCTTTTCTGCCCACGCCGCTGCTGCAGCTCCGGACATCTGCTGCCACGGCGAGTGCACGCTTTGCTCCAAGGTCCCACATTACAGTTCATCTTCTTCCACTTCTCTCGTGTCAGTTTGCTGGTTGTAGCAACATTTGCGTATCAAGTGTCCATCAGCAACGACCACCCCCGCCCCTGCACGTCGGTGCTCTTGCCATTGTCCCGAGAACTTGAAGCCGACCCCACCCTCTCCCTTTCATATCCTCCTTTCCTTTCCTTGTTGCTCACATCACACGATCCACCAGCCAGCGACAACCTCTTTTTCCCTCTTCCACGCGCCACATCTGCATCTCCTCAACACAAAAGGCCACCACCGCCACCCCCTCGGACCCCACTGTCCGTGCTCGCTCCGCCGAACCGACGCGCCCCTGCCCCGACGCGCCCACCCGCCGCCGTCCACGAGCGCGACACCAGGGACTTCGCTTTGGTCTGCGTCTTGGACCACGCCGGCCACGCTGCACGTTCCTGCGTAGTTCCTTGAGAGCACGAGCCTCATCCACCTGCTGCTGCTGCGGTTCGTGTTTCGACTGCAACACTGTCGTCGCTCGCCTGCAGCGCAACATCCTCCTCCCCCTCGCAGCCGAGCACAGCGCAGGGATCACCAGGACCCACCCACGCATCCACCTCGCTGCAACACCACCATCTACTCTTCTTCCTTTGCCATCGTCCCACATTGCCATCACTCTCCTATCCACGCTCGACACACGCGACGACCTAATTCTTCCTTGGCACAAGTATTTGATCGCGCCGACTCTTTGTTGTCGTTTAAAACACCCCGCCGCTACCCTCTCTCCAACCTTCCCTCGCCGCCATGGCCACCCTCACCATGCCGGCGCCGGGAACACCAGTGGGGCCAAACCCCTCATTAGGTCCAACGAGCCCCGTCAACCCGTCGCCAGTCAGTGCAGGTATGGGCAGCCCATCAGGAGCAGGTGCAGGAGGCGGCAACGCGAGCGCAGGACCCAGCACACCAGCCTCGCCAAGCCGGCGCATCACCAACCGCATGACGAACCGCTACTCTGTCAATGCAATGTACTCGCTCGCGGCCGAGCAGGACGTCGAGGTGGAGGACGAGCTTGCGCGCGCGCAAAAGCGGTTGCGAGACCTCAAGACGCGCATTAGTTCGCAGAGCAAGAAAAACTTTGTCCTCGAACGCGACGTGCGCTATCTCGATTCGCGCATTGGCCTGCTCATTCAGAACCGCATTGCTGCAGACGAAAAACGCCAGGTTCAGGAGACGCTCGACGAGATTGACGAGGATGCCGGCCTCTACCCAGACCCACGCAAGCTTGGACAGTACTCGAACCTGTTCTTCCTCCTCCAGTCCGAGCCCCGGCATGTCGCCGCCTTGTGTCGCCTCGTCTCGCTGTCAGAAATCGACACTCTGCTCCAGACCGTCATGTTCACGCTGTACGGAAACCAGTACGAGCAGCGCGAGGAGCACTTGCTTCTCACAATGTTCCAGGCAAGTTTCTAGCTTCCTTTGTGCCGCCACCGGATACTCGGCTAACACCCCGCACAGAGCGTTTTGGCGGCCCAGTTTGAAAGCACGAGCGAGTTTGGATCCCTTTTGCGTGCCAACACGCCCGTGTCGCGCATGATGACCACCTACACCCGGCGAGGTCCCGGTCAGAGCTATCTGAAGAATGTCTTGGCCGAGCGCATAAACTCTCTCATTGAGCATCGCGAGCTCAATCTCGAGATCAACCCGCTCAAGGTGAGTCTTGCGCGTTGGCCACGAGCTGACGAGCCAGGTGTATGAACAGATGATCCTGCAGATCGAGGCCGACACTGGGGTCCTTCCCCCATCTCTGCCAAGAGGTGTCGCACCAGAGGTCGCCGCGGCCAACCCCGACGTCCAGGCTATTATCCACCCTCGACTCACCATGCTCATGGAGATTGCCGACACGTTCTTGACAACGATTATGGACTCGCTCGAGACCGTGCCCTATGGTATTCGCTGGATCTGCAAGCAGATTCGCTCCCTCCCCCGCCGCAAGTATCCCGAGGCGTCGGACGCGTCGATTTGTTCTCTTATCGGTGGCTTCTTCTTCTTGCGATTCATCAACCCGGCAATCGTCACTCCCCAGGCGTACATGCTCGTCGACGGCGTGCCCGCAAAGCACCCAAGGCGAACATTGACGCTAATTGCCAAAATGTTGCAAAACCTCGCCAACAAGCCGAGTTACTCAAAAGAGCTCTACATGATGTCGCTCAACCCGTTTGTCGAGAACAACAAGACGATGATGAACCAGTTTCTCAACACATTGTGCGAGGTCGGCGACTTTTACGAGTCGCTCGAGATGGACCAGTACATGGCTCTGTCGAAAAAGGACCTCACGATCAGCATCACCCTCAACGAGCTGTACAACACCCACGCGCTGTTCATGCAGCACATGGACACGTTATCACCAAACGAGCGGCAACACTTGCGAGTACTTCTCGACGAGCTCGGAGCTGCGCCTGCGCAGGTGCCTCGCGCAGAAAACGTTTCAGTCGAACTGCCCCTCTACTCGCGCTGGGAGACACCGATCCAGGACCTCTCGACCGCGCTCATGTCGGACAGCGTGACGCAAAACGACATCAACTTCATGGAGACAAAATCAATCTTTGTCCAGCTGTTGCGTTCGATGCCCCATGTTGCCGACCGACGACCGATAGACCTGCCCGCGCTCGCGGAGCGCGCGGCCACGTCCAAGGACCCTGTGCTTGTCCGCCGTGGCATCAAGGTCCAGAACTTGCTGTCCGAGCTCGACGCGGCCGGTGTCATTGACAAGGCCGACAACTACAAGTTGCTGCAGGACGAGGTTGCCACTGAGATGGTGCACCTCGGCAACGCACGTGAAAAGGTCATTATTGAGACCCGTTCTCTCGAGGCCGTCTACCGCACCATTTGCGACCACAACAACTACCTCCGCTCCCAGATTGAGCAGTACAAGGCCTACCTCGTCAACTCGCGCATGATGATGCACAAGGACAAGGGCGCCGGTGGCGTCGGTGTCGTCGGCATCAATGGACGCGAGAAGAAGCCGCCACGGGCCCAGAGCCTGGGACCGTACAGGTTTACGCACCAGCAGTTTGAAAAGGAGGGCATCATTCTCGACAGCAACGTGCCAGAGAACCGCCGCGCAAACATCTTCTTCAACATTGCTTCCCCCACCCCGGGCACCTTTATCATTGCCCTCCACTTCAAGGGCCGTGAAAAGCCCATCCTGGAGATGGACCTCAAGATTGACGACCTCCTGGAAAAGCAAAAGGACAACGACGCGACCCTGGACCTCGAGTACGTTCAGCTCAACGTCCCCAAGGTCCTCGCCTTGTTTAACAAGCTGTTCGCCAAGCGCCGCTAGGCCCTCAGGGTCACGCCGCCACCAACCCGTTTCTTATTCTCATATCTCGGTACACCCAACCCGTCACCCCCACCAACCTTGCTACCCGCTGTGATTATACCAAGAGCGATACCAACGACCCTCCCATGTTTCTTTTACATACCGATACCTCTCCAAGGCTTCAAATACTGGCCCCCTCTTTCTGTTATCCTGTTTACTTGCCCCCCGCCGTGGGTGTGCTTCTGTACCGTGGCATGTATGAGTTTAACCAGGAGCTCGTGAGCTGAGGTCGGTGCGGGCTAGTGGGTGAGGGTGCCACTGCATCCGCTAGGTGGAATGCGCCAATAGAGAAGCCCCTTGACCATCTACTGCAGGCTCAGCAGGTGAATGCGAGCATGCAGGTCCTCGGTGTGGCGACTTGGAGGTGCTATTACATAAGCACCACTAACCCAAGTGATCGACCTCCACTCATGTTGGCCGCAAGTCGGTTCACATATCGCGGACAGCATCATCATCTCCCTCTACAATAATCCTTTCTCACCTTGGCAACTATTCAACATGCCGCCTGTTGGAAGAGAGCTGGTGCCCTCACAGACACCCGAGCTGCAGTCTACGATCAGTAACAGCCCGCTATCATCCGCCCTCAGCGATGACCTCATGCAGCAGCTCGGCTTCACGGCGCTCAACAACGACATCTCCAGCGGCATGTGGTACGCGCGCTCGGATCTACATGTGCTCACTCACTGATCTCTGAAGGGTCACCTGGGAACACACCTGCACCGGGTGCAGCGACGCGGAACAGCCGTGCATCTTTCCAACGCTCCACTACTACACAGGGACGCGGTTCATCCGCCGGGAGAAGTGTCTAGGCTGCAGCAGTGTTGGGCGGTGCGACATGGCTACCCGTAGCCAGGCGTTTGTCTTCTCAGTCGGTGCTTCCGGAACAGAGCTCCAGCAAGTCGCCAAACCGTACGAGCTCGTCAGGGGGGGCTGGAAATCCGTCGCCAAATGGCGTACGAGCTCGTGGGTCACGCCCCGCATGACTCTGTATCCTACCGGAGAGCGCAAGTCGGCGCGCTTGGCTACGGGCCATCAGCAGTATCCCTGGCGAGCGAATGTGTTTGACGAAAGGCCGTCGCGGGTGCGGCGCCGCAACGCCGATGTGGTCATCACAGGCTATAAACCTGCACCGCGCTGGTCACGGTCGACTAACGCCGGCCATCCGTCGGGTACGGCTGCGGCTGCTTCTGCAAGTGTTGCTGCGGGACAATCTCGATCGAGGACGGCGAGGGCTGTGAGGATGGCTGAGTCGCCAAATGCAGTTGCTGGGCCATCGAGATTGCCAGCAGCTCCTGCCACTAATGTGCGACGAAGACCCAACAGCATCAGGCAAGCAATCTTCGCTGGACACCACTATCAAAATCAGCTCAGCAATGAAAGAATGCAAGCCCTTGGGTTTTCTCCTGTTGACAACGATCTCACAACTTGCATGTGGTGGGTTCACATTGTTTCGCAGTACTGGCATGTGCTGACTACGTGAAGGGTCGCGAATACCTTTCCTTGCGGGCCATGCCAAGCCGCTTCGCAGCCTTGCATCATTCGAGCACTTCGGTATTGGCCCGGCAGAACGTACATACGCAGGCTGCGGTGTGTCGGATGCTGCGACAGGCACGGCAAGTGCGACAAGTCGAAAAACTTGGCCTTTGCATTCATCGCCGATAGCTCGGGCACTTCGCTCGTGCAGGTGCCCAAGCCGGACGCATTGCTACCGCCACTCAGTTGGAAAGATGCCCAGGATTTGCACCGTGGCAGTTTGGCCACTCCTGGTGCCAAGCGCCCGATAACCGATGACGGGAAAGAGAGCGAGGGCGATGCAGTGGTTGTGACGGGGTTCTCGGGACCGTCGAGCGCCAGAGCCGCCAACTCGGTGCCGTCAAGGTGCGCAGCATCGTCCCGCTGGCTCAGTGGTGACTCTGTGAGGCCAGCAAGCGGCAACACTCGTGCCGGCTCATCAAAGTCAAACCGGACAGCGGCCCAAGGAGCTGTCCGCGGCAATGATGCAATGGCATACTTTGATGCTGTCGACGCCATTGTGCAGGATACCATCGACTTTACGCAACGAACACCTGAACGGCAGGCTGCCCGTCCTATGCGAAACTCGCCAACGTCCACAGACTCGAGCTGCTACGAAGACCACCCTGCCCTGCCCCATCTTCTCAAACTCCTGCCCATACTGGACAGGATGTACATGCCCGCGGCGAGGAGATTCGGCGCCCAGGGGTCAGCCAGCTGCCCAACGGCCGAGCAGAAGCGTCAGCTCGCTCGGTGGGGCCACGTTGCGCTCGAGCTCAAAAAGGAGATGGACCGGGACGAGACGACCGAGTTGTCCATGAACGCGTTGATGGCAGGGTACATTGCCAGCGGCATGTCGTCTGGGGTCAAGAACGGCCGCTGGAGGGAGGCTCCAGATCTGACCAACACGCGTGTGCTTCGAGGCGACATCAAACATGATCCATGGTAGTCTACTGCCTCTTCTCTCTATTGCCTTTTCTATGCGATTTGCTTGTCCTTTACTCGGCGCGCATGAACGACGTGCGCACACGGCAGGCGCCACCGCGGTTGGCGCGCGCAAACCAGGGCACAAAGGTGACGCGCTCCTCAAGTGGGGTCCAGGTGCGCACCTTGCCGCTGACCTTGCGGTACGGGAGCTGGGCACTAAACTCGTCGACCTTGAGAACATGCCCCTTGCCGGCCGTGAGACTGATGACGGGGACACCCTCGACGGCAATCTCTGCCTCGTCAAACTCGGCGCTGGGCGAGATACCCAGACCCTCAAAGTGGGGGCTACGCTCGTCGACGGCGGCGTTGTCGACCGACTCGGCGACGTAGATGATGGGACCACGGGAGACGGTGATGGTATCGCCCTGTGCGGGGTGGGACGCCAGGAGGCGCACGGGGAGGGAGAATGTGAGCGAAGCCGAGGCAGTCGATGGGAGAGTGGCGGCGAGGAAGCCGGCGTCCTCCTGTGAAGGCACGGAGAGCTTGATGTCGGCGGCGTACGATGGCGACGGGACACGGACGTCCCACTCCCATCCCTCTGGCGCTGAGAGCTCAAGCGTGGTCTCACCCTTCCACGGCATACCAGTCTTCATGGTCGCTGTGGCCACAGCGCCGTTGCCGAGGTCGATGTTTCGGGTACCCGAGACAAAGAGGTAGACATCCAGGGCGACACGCTTCTTGCCCGAGTCGACCTGTGCGCGCCAAGTATATCCACCAAGCATACCCATTGTGCGACTGAGGTTTGGAGGGCAGCAGCACACCTCAAACCACTCTTTGCGCTCGGCGCTCTCGTCCTTGCATGTCGCCAGCTTGTTGGCGTACGCGAAAGCTTTGCCATCGAGGCTGCCGCCGCCGAGCACGGCGTTCAGCAGGGCAAGCTCCATCACGTCGCGAACGCCACCGTCAAGCTCATGGCTGAGGAGACGCTCGGCGCACATCATGGCTGCGATACTGGCGCAGGTCTCGGCGTAGCATCCGCCCTCGGCCGAACTCTGGGGCAGGTCGTGCGCAAACTTGGAGAAGCCCTCGATACCGGGGACCGAACCAAAGCCGCCAGTGACGTACATTTTCTTCTGGACGGCGTCGGCCCACAACCTCCTTGACGCAGGCAAGAGCTCTCCGCCAGCGTCCACGGCGCCAGTGAGGAGGTAGAATGCGCGCACCGAGTGGCCAAAGATATCCTCCTGCTCGACAATAGGCTTGTGGGCCTGGTGGTACGAGATGTCAAAGTTTCCTTCATACCGCGTGTGTGGCTCGGCGCCGTAGCGCTTCTTGGCCTCGGTGACAAAGTAGGGCTCCTTGGTCTTTCCATCTGCAGAGGGGCGGAGCTGGCCACGCTCGTGGAGAAGATACTTGCCAAAGGCGAGATGGCGAGGGTCCTTGGTCACTGCGTACAGGCGGAGAACGGCGAGCTCGAGCTCCGGGTGGCCGGGGTAGCCCTTCTGCTGGCCCTCGTCTGGACCAAACGTCTTCATAAAGCAGTCAATGTTCTGCAGCATTAGCATGCGGCTTCTCTGCGGTGTACCTCACCTTGATCATGACGTCGAGGAACCTCCGCTCGCCAGTGTACTGGTAATGCGCAAGCGCACCCTCAAGCAAGTGACCAGCGTTGTACATCTCGTGCATGTCGCGCAGATTCTGGTAGCGGCCCTCGGGGTCGACGACCGCAAAGTAAATGTTGAGGTAGCCGTCGGGCTGCTGAGCACCCTCTATCATGGTGACCAGCTCGTCGATAGAGGCACGGAACTCGGCTGCGTGCTCGCAGTTGGGGTCCGATTGAAGAAAGTAGCATGCTGCTTCGATCCTGGCACTGGTCAGTCTCATGTTCTACGCTGCACACATCGGACGCACCACTTGCCGACATCGCTCTCCCAGAAGAGACTGGGAGGGATACCGTCATGGCGGAACTTGGCCCGCTCAAGCGGCCTCACGTCGTAAGACGGGTGCCACTGGAGCTTGAATGCGTCGTAGCTGCCCTGCTTGCGGAGCTGATCGAGTTGCGTCTTGAGAACTTGGTTGGCATAGAGCGTGCGCAGCTTGCCGTAGAAAGAGGAAGGCTCGATGCCTGGGCATGTGTCAGTGTCCCAGTGCTAGTGAGGAGCTTGAGCTTACGAGTCTCGGCAAAAGTGACCTGAGGGTAGGTCATGCGCTGCTCAATGTCAATGCCGCTCGAGCTCGAGCCGTTGGCAGCAACGCCGTTAGCGATCTTGGCCTTGAGAGTCGAGGTGCCGTTAGCACTGTGCACGCTGTTGGACTGAATGGCGTCGATGGTCATGATGGAAGGGTCTGTCGAGGTAGGAGGACGCACGTCTGCGACCGCTGTATGGGAGCTCATGGCTTATAAGTGACAAAGTGAGTATCAACTACGGCTCTGCGGTACTTGCACTCTACTCCACACTGCATGTTGGGTCGACGATGGCGCCGAGCATGACTGCCAGAGCACCGGAAGTTGGCCGGAGCCGGCCCGACACCTAGGAACGGCCGAGGTCAGGAGATGAACGCCGAGACCCTGCGGGGTCGACTACCGGTCAACCGTTGCGCGTCTCCTGCAGAGCACAGTGTATACAATGCCAGTGGAGATGACATGGATAAGAAGTGCATGCATGGACGGATAAAGGACGATCACAAGCTGTGAGGCGGGGCTACCGGGTGACACTGGAGCGGGGCCAAGTCCTACCTAGCAAGAGAGGCCGACGCAGCCTGGGCAACGAGCTGTGCAGTTCGGTGTGACCAACGCTTGTCCTAGATGGGTGTACATTACAATCTGTCGCTCCGAGCTATATCTCAAGAGACCCGAGCGGCTGTATCGACTATGTGGCAGGACAGCTCTAACACAGGAGCAGCCTGATCTGCTCTTCACGGCATGTCCGATACTACGTGCTCTTCCCCTCCTCGGCTTCGTGCTCCCTCAGCATCCTCGCGCAGTACCAGCTCCCTAGTCCAAAGAAGCAGTTGCCCACAAAGTCCATCCACATGAACTCAGTGAACATGCCCTTTCCAGGCCCCAGACCGAACCACCCGTTGAATGCGACGATGTATGGAATCATGGCCAGACCAAAGTAGGTGAAGCTCTTGGCCGTCATGTTGCTTGTTCCAAGCACAAGGCCACAAGTCATAGCCTGTGCACCAAAGCACTGCATGAGCAGGGTGGTTGTGCGGTCGTACAGCTGGAAGGGCTGTGTGAAGCCGAGCTGGATGACTGATGCTGGATGGAACAGGCACCAAGCGCCCATGGCAGAGTACCCAACCGACATTGCCGTTTGGATGCGGCGGACAGTCTCGAGGCGTTGGGGTGTTGCCATTGTATTGGCTGAGTTGAGGGATGCAGGCGTTGGTGTGACGATGGTGTTGTCGTTAGGTATTGAAGATGTGAGCAGGCTGGCATGAGCAAGTTGTCGTTGCTGTTATTCGGTTCCTGACGAGTGGCACAATAGCAATAATCCTCGGCAAACTACTCATCGACTGCCAGCACTGGTAGTCTTGTGGGGGAGGCGGTCCAATGGATCTTCACCCAAGACCGGGTAGACGGGGCCAATACCAGACATGTTGGTGGGAGACTGGAGGACGACTTGGTGCCCAGCTTGCTTAAACACCAAAGACCACAATGGGTCTAGTCTAACTGGGAGCGTCTCTCTTTGAAGGTTGAGGCTACGCGAGAACCGGGGAAGTGTGGAGACAACTTGGGTGGAATGAGGGGGGGCCACAGGATCTCAATGTTTCTAACTTGATCAACAGAAAGCGGATGTAGAGGTGGTCTGTTCGCAGAGTCTGAAGGGCCGGATTGTAAGTGTCACGGGTGGGCTGTTCTTGCCTCAGGAAGAGTTCAAGGTGGTGTACATTCTGTCATTGTGGTCAGTGTCCGCATGTTGCGATTATGCACCCTGTACATGAAGCCAGTGATATCCCGGAAGAGCCAAAGGCTGACAGATTACAGAGGAGAGAGACGCCGAGATGGGAGTGGAACGAGTAGGACCGAGGTACACCCGGCCCGGTATTCACCGGAATCGGACCTGAGTGGGCAACGAGCTTTCCGCCCTCATGTTCTTCATCTTGTCAACTCCACTTGTGATTCAACCGAGTCTACCTCACTTTCGACGCGTCCCAGCATCCCCAATACCTCACCTGGCTTCCCAAACGATTGAGCGTCAACCTACGCCGCCAACGGGTCCCTCGTGCGGCGCGGACCTTGACCTAATGTGTCGCCGACGAGGATCATGGCCACAACCGCGCTACGTTGGCCATCGGCCGTCTTCGGTGCTGCTTCTCCTCTCGCAATCACTGCTCTTACGGAATCTCCCTTGAGTAGGGTGTCATCTCCAGCAGTGTCAAATACCATGACACCTAGTCCCCCTCATATCATTCAGCGCGCGTGCGATCAGTGCCATGCTCGGAAGGTCAAGGTGCGTTCTTTCAAGGCAACTAGTTGCCCGGTTCTTAGTCGTTTAGTTCCCGATTAACATCTCAGTGCGATGGTACCAAGCCTTGCGCCCGATGCACAAAGGGAGAGGTTCACTGTTCGTTCGACAAGCCGGTTCTCCCTAAAGGCCCACCGCCGAAGCGACGACGAGCTGGGGAGGTCTCGGCATCAAGACTCGCAACGGGCAGCACCTCGAACGAAGCTGTCATTGAGTCAGCTCGCCGGCACAAGAGCGCAACACCTGGACGAGTTCGGGAACAGTCTGCAAGTGCCAGGGTCAGATCTGACACTCCAGATGAGAGTGCAGCACAACAGTCTGGGCAGGATGGGCAAGATGATGTCCCAACTCCAACTGCGCAGGGCATGAGAGAGGCAGCCGCGATCCTGTCAGCGCTGGACAACTTTCCGGATGATCTTTTGCCTACTATCAGCTCCAATACTGAGGATCCGCTTCCCCTTTCCGACCCCGTCATGGACTGGCTATCCAGCGCACACTTGTCATATCCGCCGAACTCGGACTCGGCGTTGATGCCCTTCACAGGAGGGCGATCCGGTACAGTCACTCCCTCCAGGTTGTGGATCAACAGCCCCGGCAACCCCTTCGGAACTCTTGGGGGAGGCAGTCTCGGAGGCTTTGGCACTGGGATGACCGGCTGCAACACCCCCGTGTTAAACTTTGGCGTTCTCGGAGGCGACCGCCAAGCATTCGGTATGCTGTCGAGCCTACCAGGTCTTTCAGCCGACCCAATGATGGATCTTCCCTTTAGCGCACCTTCTGGCGAGGCGTCACCGCTTCTCTCGGTCACAATGACCACCCTCATCCAACCGCAGTTGGAGGTGTTTTACCAACGCATATACCCCATGATGCCCGTGTTCCCGGCGGCCCACATCGCTACGAGGCTGGCCGACCCGGCATCCCGGTCAGATCGTGACTTTGCTGCGCTTGTCCTCGCCATGGTAGCTCTCAGCCTCATTCATCCCCTCACTCCTGCAGAGCTCGAACAGAAACACGAGCGCGCACGCCAAGCCACTGCATTGCTCGACGAGGTCTGCCGCCTGCGTGCAGGATGGGATTATGGCTGCCGCGGCACCGTCGAAGCCGTCCTCACTAGTTACCTAATGTTTGGCACGCCGCACGAGCTGGGCCACGCCGAGGGCGCAAAGTTTCGTCTCCTCGAGAGCATCATCATGGGCCACACCATGCGCCTCGGCAACGCACGCAGCTACTCTGGCCTGTCACTCGATGAGGGTGGCCGGCGCCAGCGCATGTTTTGGGTGCTAGCAGTGACCGAGCGCGCCTACGCTCTCCAGCGCTCCGGGAGCATCATCTTCACCGGCCCCATCGCGACGTCCTACCCAGGCGGACCGGACGGGACGTCGCTGCACCACCTTGCGCGCATCTTCAGCGTTATCGACGCCGACATTATCGCGTGCTGGAACGACCAGTGCGACAAAGAGCACTGTGAGACCCTCACCCGTGCACGTGCCGTTACCGTCCTCAAGCGGCTGCAAGGCTCGCCAGCGCAGGTGTTTGGCGATGAAGACGAAAACGATCTGCTCGCACTCAGCGAGGCCCAAAAGGCAGACCTGCTGATTACGTGGCAATGGCTTCGGAATCGACTCTGGCGCCTCGCGGCGTCCCATGGACTGACGTCCCACGCTCCTAGCACGAGCACTGGCACGAGCACGAGCACTGGCACCAGTTCGAGTTCCAACTCCAGCAAGGACAGGGACAAGAGCGAGTTCCCCCGCGAGCTGAGTGTGGCGTACGTCGTCGACGTCGCTGCCACCACGGTGGCAATCTGCCAACGCCTCTCCGAGCCCGCCATGGCGGCGCACGGGGTGGGGTTCGTGGAGAAGCTGTACGATATTGCGAGTATCCTCACCGAGCTCCTGCAGACTTCGCCGGCGCTGCAGGGGCAGCTTGTTGCGGTTGTGCAGGCGGGAGACTGGGATGGGGTGTTGCAGAGTCTTGGTGGGTTTGTGGCACGACACCGGGCCGGGGCCGCGTTTGCTGCGCCACTCGCGCAGGCAGCTGCTATTGTTGGGTCCATGAAGGCTATTGCAGAGGCTTAGCTAGGAGGGGGTGGTGACGGTTAGTCTTGTAGAAGTATGTTAGTGAAGAGCACGAGTATTGTTGTACATTTGGATGATACATGCACCGTAACAGCGCAGGAGGGTTGCGATTCTAGCTCTCGAGCTTCCTATCACAGCTGCTTGAGAGTTTTGACAAGCGCATTCGACAACGCTGTAGCCCGCAAATCCGGGGGTTCGAGCCCACCAGGCGGCGGCTCATGGAGCAACATAGACCCCGCCGGTGGTGGAGGGAACATGTGAGGCGGAGGCTCCCGCATTGCTGTAATCGGCGGTGGGCCAACGAGATTGGACGCATATTGGGGAGAAGTGAGGAGAGCTTGGACCGTCGCGTAGACGTGTTTGTCGAGGATCGCAAAGTCAAAGTAGTCTGTCCCATCAAAGGTGGGTTGGGCTGCCGCGTCTGGATGGCTTGTGCTGCTGCCAAGGGTCCACAGACCTGCGAAGGGGCTCGGCGCTGACGGGTCTGCAGCTGCGAGTGCCGCAAGGCGTCGCTCACGAGCCTCAGTCGCTGATGTCACCCGCGCTAAGCTGGCTGTAGGGTTCGCTGCCCTCACAGGAGACGGCACTGCACCTTCGAGAGCCGGAAGGCCTTGGTCGCACTCCTTTTGGGTGCCCATCAGCAGCTGGGTAGCGCGGCTCACGGAGCAGGCCGACATCATCTTCTTCCTCTTCTTGGGAGCCTCTCTGGACGCTCTTCCCGCTTTTCTCGCTTCCGCCTCTGCCTGCCTAGCCAGGCCTCGCTCCTGCTTCGACGGCTTTGCGATAATGTTCGGGGAAGGCAACGCGGGAGCGGCGGGTGTTGGTGAGGCTGAAACTTGATCTGCTGGGGGCTCTGCAGTCAGAGTAAACCGGGGACGAACCGCAATGCTGTTCGGTCCAGTTGCAGAAGCAGCAGCAGCAACTAAGCGTTTCTTACGCGCCTGTGCGGCTCGTTTTGCTGCCGACTTTGATATCTTCTGCGACGGAGACGCGTTTATCCGGTTCATCGCTTCCTCTTCCTCTGAGACCGACATTGATGCTGGGGGACTAGTGGGCCCGGCAAGCGTAGAGGTCAGACGATTCAAGCGAGCCGCAGCAGCTTTCTTGTCCGCCAATTTCGTAATCTTTGAGGGCGAGGACGCGGGGTGCGTGGGACTGTACTCATCGTCGTCGGCTGGGTCTGTAGACATGGGTGCGGCAAGGGCAGGTGTTGCAGCTCCAGCCACGACGCGGCTCGACGAAGCGACTTGTTCTGGGATCATAGCCAGTATCTCTCCCGAAACTGCGATTCCAGCCTCTGGCCTTCCCGCATGGGCCGACGAGGTCGGAGGGGTGACCCACGCGCTCTGCTTCCACTTCTCGAGTGCGGACGGACGCTTCTCGACAAGCTGGCGGGGCTTGAGACGCTGGACGAGACGCTGGGAGGCATGGTCGACTGCCCACAGAAAGGCATTATGAGTCGCCATGTCGCATTGCTTGGACGGGTTGGTGCGGCACGCCTTGCAAGTCATGCGCCGGATGAGGTGTTCGATTGACGAATAGCGAAGGTAGGGGATGATGCACGGGGTGGCGCTGGCCTGGCAGTGGGCACATGGTTGATTTACCGCTCTACGGTGTCAGTGATTGTTAGACAGTGAATAACGTACATGACATAGCCATCGTCATGAGCTGCAAACCCCAGCGCGAGAATCGCGCTCAATGGCAGTTGACCGGTTGGAATGGTCTTCTTCTTCTTGGGTTTGAGCAATTGGCTCTGCGCACTGCTCGATGCCAAGGTGCTCGGCTCATTCTCGTTCACACCGTCATTCGACGTTGCTTCGGCGGTGGCCTGGCTAGCTGGTCCAGCGTGAGCGTAGGGCATCACGCGTCTGGGCACAATGGGCGTCGTGTTTACGCCAGTGACCTTTGCCATTTCTAACAAAATTCACTGGCGGTGTCGACAGGCTGAGTAGAAAGGACTCTACCTGTTATCGAAAGAAAGTAGTAGACGCATGCGAGCTGCTCTTGCAGCCGTAGCAGAGAAAAGAGTGGTGGCAAGAAACTGAATGCTCACTCGTCAACAAAAGAAGTCGAAATCAAAGTGCGGGGTAAGATTACATAATCAACCCATCACACTCTTCGACTCTTGTGGCGTCTGTCAAGAGCAGCCTCGGATGCGTTGCTGCACCAAATTGAGCCTCTATACAATGTGCAGTCGGTGTGCAGGGCAAAGAGAGTCACTACGGGCCTCGTTCTCCGCGTTCTAGTAAAGTCCTCCCTTTTATCTCTACTGCCTGGCCTGCCAACCCCATCTGCGGCTCAAGGCGACTGGCGTGAACGAACGCCACACCACCATCCCCTCAGTGACTAAGGTACGACAGACATGCCCAACCTTTAATCGACCAACTTGAGGATTCATTCCACATCACTGCTATGCCCAGAGTACGCTCGGCTGCTCGGTCCACCCACCCGGTCGTATCTACTCGGACCGCCAAGTCCTCGTTTGCTCCTGTTATATACCGCCCTGTGACTCCCCCCCCACTCGTCACAGTCAAGAGTCAGTGTCAAGATCCCGTGCAGCCAGTGCAGTTCTAGGAAGCTCTGATACATGCTAAAAAGATGCTGGGAATTTTCTATTATTATGGCTCTAATTTCTACTTGCCGCACGCTCCAGACGTGCCAGTCTGAGCGTGCCAAGAAGCGCCGTGACCCGGGCGCTGGCTTGGGTTTTCGTGTTCTTCTCTGTGGCTGCCAGAGGAGACACTGGGGGATGATGCTGTTTATGAGGCAGTCTTGGTCTTCTTGCTGCGGAGCTTGAGGAGGAGGAAGACAAAGGCGTACGACGAGAAACAGAAAAGAAGGGTAATGAGAATACCCTTCCAGCCGTCAAAGTGCTTCTTAATGTTCATGCTGGCGAGGTACTCTGATCCCTTGCTGTAGCCGCAGTACTCGCAGCCCGAAGTGGCGTTGGGGTTGTTGACGTAGCCGGTGGCAGTCTTCATGAACTCGCCGAGGTACTCGCCGCAGGTCTGGCCGGCGGGGGGGTCAAACATGCCGTACTCGTGGGGCTTGCAGATGACCTCCTCGTCCCAGAGAGGGAAGGTGATGAGACCCTCCATGAGGTACTGGAAGGGCGAGAGGTAGTACATCCAGTAGCGCCAGAAGGCGGTGATGGCCTGGTAGGGGACCATGATACCGGCAAAGGTGACGAGGACACTGATGAAGAGAGGCAGCACCATGGCGGCAAAGACGGGGTTCGGCGCGTAGGCGGCGATAAACTGGCCCATGCCGGTGTAGAGGAACTCGTAGAGCGTCATCTGGAGGTAGACGGGGCCGGCGACGCCGGCAGACATGTCCATGCCCGAGGTGGGGTACCAGGTGACAAAGTAGAGGAAGGCGCAGACGAGGAGGTACGGGACCTCTGCGGCAATCTCACCAAAGCAGAATACCTGCCACGAGTAGAACTTTGCCTTTTTCTCACGAGCCTCGAAAATGTCACGGTTCGCGATAAACTTTGGCTGGGTCTGGACAATGACACCGGGGGCGACAAAGACAAACTGGAAGATGGAGAACACGCGGTTCTGGAGGTCGGCGTACGAGTTTCCGACCTTCCAGTACGAGAAACCGACGATGAGACCGGTAGCAATGTGGAGCATGCACTTGTTCATGACGTACTCGACGTCGCGGAACAGCTGCGTAGTGGCACGGCCAGTCACGAGGCGGAGCTGGGTCATGGTGGTGGCGGCAAACTCATACGTGTCCTCGGTGTCCTCGGTAGCCTGGCTGCGGGACTCTTCCTTGACGGCCTCGAGGTCCTTGAGCATCTGGACACGCTCGTGCGAGTCGAGCCAGACCTTTGCCCAGTCGGTGCCGCGCGAGAGGTCACCCGAGACGACGTCAATCATGCGCTCGGCCGGGTTGGCCTCGTGGGGCCACTCGATGCCGCGCTCGATAAAGTACTGGGGCAGGTGGGCGATGGATCCAAAGTAGACAGTCTGGCCGCCAGCCTTGAGGAGCAAGAGCTGGTCAAAGCCGGCAAACAGAGCGGCCGAGGGCTGGTGGATGGTGCAGAGAATCGACTGGCCGGTGGCGGCGAGCTTGCGCATAAACGAGACAATCATAAACGACGACTGGCCGTCGAGACCCGAAGTGGGCTCGTCGAGGAAGAGGAGCGAGGGCTTGGAGACGAGCTCGACACCGATGGTAAGACGCTTGCGCTGCTCGACACCGAGACCGGCACCGGGGACGCCAATGATGGCGTCCTCAATGTCGTGCAGCTCGAGGAGGTCGACAATGGTGTCGACGTACGCGAGCTTGTCCTTGCGCGAGACGTGGCGGGGCTGGCGGAGAAGGGCGGAGAACTCGAGGGCCTCACGGACGGTAGCCTGGGGGAGGTGCACGTCGAGCTGCTCACAGTAGCCGGTGGTACGCTGGAACGAAACTGGGAGGGCGTGGCCGTTGAGCATGACCTCGCCGGTAATGACACCCTCAGACTTGCGCGCAGCAAGGACATCCATGAGGGTAGTCTTGCCGGCACCCGATGAGCCCATCAGTGCAGTAATGGTACCAGCCTTGCAGTAACCCGAGACCTTGTCGAGGAGCTGCTTGTCCTTGCCGTCGGCCTTGACAGTGTACGAGAGGTCCTTCCAGGTAAACGTCGTGCCCTTGCCGGCGACCTGGCCGGAAACAATGTCGGTCTCGCCGTTGGGCTTTTCAATAACCTGGGTAGGCTCGGGGCCGTCCTCGACGTCACGCGGGGAGGTACCGTTCTCGGCGCCCTGGACAAACGCACCGCCACCACCGCGCTTGTACAGGGTGACACCCTGGGTGGAGCCGGCAGCGGGGAGGCGCTCGAGGAAGTAGACGCCGAGGGCAAGTGCGCCGACCCAGAGAGCGATGAGGATACCAAAGTTGCGCCAGACGTGGTCCTTGAAGAAGACGAGGCCGTCCTGCATGTACCGCGTGCCCGAGACGAGAGTGCTGCCTGGCGAGCCACCGACGATGGCGCAGCCTGCAGGCTGGCCGGCGTAGCTCGGGCCATAGGGTGCGAGCTGCGGGGGTGCGCATTCGAGCTGGAGACCGTCCAGCTCGCCGGCCATGATGGCCTCGATACTGTAGTAGACGGGGTTGAGCCAGCGGATCCACGAGAACCACGGGTGCATGGACGGGGTGTAGATGACAAAGCCACCGTAGAGCACAAAGAGGGTAAAGATTGTTCCCGAGACCTTTGAGGCATCGTTGTACGTGTTGAAAGCGTAGCCAATGGTGCGGAAGAGGGTGGTCATGATGAGCGCGACCATCCAGGTGAACAGGAACACGATCCAGTACAGGCCCGCATCGGAGCGGAGGCCGGCCATAAAGTAGGTGATAAGCGTGTAGATGATAATCTGGACAAAGTAGATGGGCAGGTCGTTGATGGTCTGGGCAATGAGGACGGTGCTGGCGCGGTACATCGAGTAAGCCTTGTGCTTTGCGAGGACCTGGCGACCGACAAACGCCGAGGCGACGTCGGCGAAAGCAAGAATGACGGGGAAGAGAATAGTCATGAACAGCACACCACCACGGAGGAAGAGACCCGACGTGGTGTCGGGGACGTTGTAGAAGACTGAACCGTTGAGGAGCGCCTGGATCACGGTAGTGATCTGGCGAGCCCAGAGCGACCACTGGTCGCCCCAGCGCTGCTGCGCGTCCTTGATGACGGCAGCGCGGACCTGGGTGAAGAGCGAGCCCTTCTGGGGCAGAGCCTTGACGGCCCACTTTTCCTTGACGGCTGATGCCCAAGTCTTGGCGTCGGCGGTCTCGGCCTCGCGAGCGGGCTTGTTGGCGAGCCACTCGTCGACCTCGGCGCGCATGCGGCGCGCGACGTCGCTCTTGTTGTAGATGGCGGCAAACTCGGCAGCCTTGGTCGGCACGCGGCCCTCAAAGCCGGGACGGATGATGCGCTCGTTGAGGGCGGTGACGGATGTGCAAAAGTCGGCAACGTTGGCGCCGTCCATGCACTCAAAGCCGAGGTCCTCAAAGTAGCCCTTGGCCTCGGAGCGGGGGCCGTAGTAGAGCAGGCGGCCGTCGGCAATGACGGACACCTTGTCAAACTCGTTGTAGATGGCGTTGCCGGCCTGGTAGAGCGAGACGACGTTGATGCGGTTCGCGACGTCGCAGAGGGTGCGGCAGACCTTTGCAAAGCCGAGGGCAGTGGAAGCGTCAAGGCCACGAGTGGCATTGTCCCAGCACTGAATCTGGGCGCCAGTGGTAAGGACCTCTGCGAGCGAGACACGCTTGCGCTCGCCACCAGAGACACCACGGACGTACTGGTCTCCGACCTTTGTGCGCTCAGTGTGGTCGATGCCAAACGCCTTGAGGAGGTCGGAACGGGTCTTGTCGACATACGCGGCGGCAGAGATCGGCTTGCCGTCGGCGCCAAGGGGACGGGCCTCGGCCGACGGAGTCTCCATGCGCAGAGCAAAGTCCATGGTACGCTTGACGAGCAGGTTGGGGTCGTGGACCTCCTCCTCGCCGTTGAACGAGACGTCGGCCGCGAGCGGCCGCATGGCCTTGGAGTCCGACTTGAGCGCGCCGTAGTAGACTCCACCCTCCTCGCCGGCATAACTGTCGGTAAGACCGGCAAGGGCCTTGAGGAAGGTCGTGCAGCCCGATCCGGGGCGGCCGACAACGAGCATCATCTCTCCGGGGCGGAGCATACCGCTAAAGTCCTTGAGGAGGTAGCGCTGGCCCTTGCGGAGTCCGGGCTCGCCCTTCTTGGGCTCGGTCATGCCGGGGAGAAAGTGCATGGGGTCCTCGCGCGCGATCGCGGGCTCCTTCTCGTGCTTGGCCTTGGTGTAGGCCGCGACCTGCTTCTTGGCCTTGGAGACAGTCCAGGGCGCAAAGAGCGAGCCGAGGTCGGGGGCAAACACGACGTCGTCGGCGCCACCGACGCCGCGGATCGAGAGGTGGTCCCAGGCGACCGTCAGGTCGCGGCGAGCGTTGAGCCCCCGGTTGGCGAGCTGGCGCTGGTCCTCCTGCGTTGTGTCAGCAAAGTCTCCGTGGCGCCGCCATTCATGGCTATCGCCACTCACCTCGAGTTGGCCGGCATAGGTCCACTGCTCGCCCTTGGGGGAGGGCGCGCGGGAAGGGACGGCAGTAGGGGCAGTGGCAAAGTCGGTGGTCGAGTCGTTGCTGCCGCTGGCCTTGCTGAAGCCAAAGTTGCTCTTGACGCTCGGGGCGACGGTGGGTGCCGCCGTCTCGAGGCCAACCGAGCTGGGGCTGGCGTGCATTGAAGAGTCGGGGTTGGACATTGAAGCGTTGTCGCCGTGCGTGGGCGTGGCGGGTGTGCTCATGTGTTGCGGGGGGAGGAGGAAGGGGGAAGGGGGAAGGTGGTGAGCAAGGAGAGGGGCGGTTTTGATGATGGCGTCGACCCTGTTGTTTGTGGTTGTTTTGTGGAAAGAGTGTGGGTAAGGTGTGGTTATTCACTCGAAAATGAGCAGATATACACCTGGATGTCACCGGTTGCAGTCGGCGGGGCTCGGACGTCGAGGAGATACTAGTCGTGCAGAATTTCCAAGCACTGGCTGCGAGTCGAGATACCCGGGGGTCGGGGAGAGAGTAGTCACGGAGATGCGGTCAGCCAAAAGAACGCCTTTTTGCGTTTTGATCGGCCATGCCACTACCTGAAAAATAATCCATATCCGGGCTCGGTGAGGTTGCTCACGTCACACCGAACGGATGTCGCTCCCCGGCCAGCAGCCTCGCCCGCCGACTGCCCCGTGGTCGACCGCCGACAAACACCGCAGGCATGTCCCCGCAGATTTGACGCTTGGCATGACCATGAGTGATGAGGTAAGCAATCTCGTAGAGATATGACCAGGGCTCGGGCTCGGCTGGGGTCACTGCTTGTTGATGCCGTATCTCCATATCCTGCTCCGAGCCGCACGGGGTGGGCACACTGACAGTGATAATCATACTCGATGGCACAACAGCAGAGGACACCGAGGACCAGGTACGTGAGTCATCCACGTGTTGTACACGTGAATGTCCCTCCGGCGGCACCTGCGGCGTTCAATACCCCGCCCCTTTGTCATGACCGAGTCGCCGAGGTCTCAGGCCGGCCGGAGCGGTCACGGCCTCGATGTCCGGGCTGGCTGGAATCACTCATGCTGGCGGCGACTTGGGTGCATGACGAGCGAGCCACCGAGGAAATAGGAGAGCAATATGGCCCCACAATGGCGTTATGGGTGATACTTTAGGTTTGAGTCATCGGGATCACCTCGTCCGTTGTGGGGATGTTCAAGCAGTGTCAAGCGGAGAGATGGAACGTGTCATCGTGCTCCATAGCAAGCTGCATCAAGGCGGACAAGTCTCGGGGGATCCAAGCTCCTTGCGCTTGCAGTTGCTGTAACGTGCACAAACAATCCTCTGCAGCAGCTATCCATGCACGCCAGGTGCACGCCACGAGTCAGTAGACGACACTCGCGAGAACAGAACCATCTCAAGAACCCCTGCACTTCCTGTCCCCTACCTAGTCCCTCCCACCCTGGTACGACGGCCGAACCCTGCTCCTGCAACCAGAGTCATCCCCGCTTGGTGCTTACATGCTCATTCTTACTACGCAGACGCTGATGATTGATGTCTACTGCAGCTAGTATACACTCACGCGAGCATGACGTTCAATGTTATTGCGTCAAAACAAGCTGGGGGTGCACGGACATTAAGGGTGGTTGTCATCTCCCTGCACTACTCTGCGCCACCAACATGCATCCATCCATCCATGAGCCGGACGAGCAGACGTACATCACCAGGAAGTCATGCACATACCCTAGCATCTTGGAGAAGAGTAACTGCAGAATGGACATCACTCCATCTCTCATCCTAATTATCCCAAAAGCATCTCCATGATGCGCCTCTCCACCGCAAGCCCATGCCTCCCCCGTCTCCGCCCCCGCACGGCAGTCTGCCTCGTCACAGCCCTCCTCGTAGTAGTCTACCTCCTGCGGTCGGCACAGCACCAGCGCCCTCGACCACACGCCCGGCTGGCAGTGCGGTATGGCACGGACCAGGTCGTGGTTGCTGAGAGGAAGCGGGAGGGGTATGCCGACGCACTTAGGTTGACGCGGTTTTTGGCGCACGAGCCGGGGTTTAGTGTTGTTGAGAACTTGTGAGTTGGCGTGCGGCCGGCGAGCGAGCGAGCGTGAGCGAGCCACTGCAGCTCCGGGCTGCAGTGGTCGAGCCTCTATATGTGCTGGCACGAGCTGGATGTGGTGACCTCTCCGCGCACCACCACGCGTCAGTCCGGCGTAGCTCGCCAACCTCCACACCGTTCGCACTGACAAGCGCCAGGTACTTTCAAAACGACATGTATCACGTCCTGACAGACCAACCGTGGTCTATCCCCGACCAAAGCTACATTGCATGGAACTCGATCCGCGACCAGGAGGAAAAGTACATGACGGTTCGCATCCATGCCATCCGCGGCGAGAGGGTGAGCCCGCTGGGAGACGACAGCAAGACGCTTGGCGAGACGGTTTCCGCGAGCGAGGCGTTTCAGTTTTCCGTCGCTGCGCAGGAGCTCGCGGCGCCAATGTTGCTGTGCTCGGACGATAACTGTGAGTCCTCTCTGCCGGGGAAGCGTGCTGACGCAAAGTCACGGGCCACTACTACCACTGGATGGGCGAGATGCTGCTGGGTGGCTGGCGACTGTGGTCCAACCTCAAGTTTCGCTCTGGGCTGGCACTGCCAGACTTTAAAGTCGTCGCATTCACCCAGGCTTGGAGCGAGGCAACGCGGCCGGCAGACATGGACAGGCCGACTTGGGGGTGGGAGGATCATGCGGGGGCGAATCGGTTCTTTGACGAGGCATTCTTGTGAGTCGCGTGCGCGCAGCAGAGGCTGACCCCAGCCCGGGCGTCGTGCACGAAGACAAGGCGATCTGGGACGACCGCGCCGCGAACGGCACGCTCTACCGCCTCCCCCTCGTCCTCCTCATGAACCGCGAGGCGGCGCACAAGGGCCACATGTCGGGCCACAAGCCGTGGGGCGACGTCCTGCGCTTGCCTGTGCATGACGACTGGCTCATCTCCCTGCGCGACAAGCTCATGGCGGCACACCCGCCTAGCGTACCTGCTGTGCGCAAGAGCAAGACGCCAATGGTGCGGTACCTGCAGCGCCAGGATACGACGCGCAAGCTCCAGGCAGACCTGCATCTTTCGCTCGACGCGGGACTCGAGGCGCTGGCAGCCCAGGGGGTGATCGAGTATGAGATGCTGCATTTCTCGGACGGACAGAGCTTTGCCGATCAGATTGCGTACATGATGACTACGGACGTGAGTGGCCGAGTGGCAGCGCAGGCTGAGCGCTGACGACCAGATTCTCATTGGCGTGCACGGCAACGGCCTCACGCACACGTTGTGGCAGCAACCCAGCTCGAGTGTGATCGAGCTGCAGCCCAGGGAGTGTTCTCTCGTGAGTCTTCTCGGATCCGGAGCGACGAGCGCGACTGTCTTGTTGCTCTTCTCCGAGACACACGACGCGCGCGTGCCTCTCTCTTGTTGCATTCCTTCTTATCAAGAGCTGACCCGTTGCAGAACGACTTTGCTCCCCTTGCGACTGTGGCCGGCGTGCAGCACTACCTGATCCACGGTGGCGAGGTGTGTACGCCCCTCGAGTGTCCTCCACGCAGCTGTGAGCTGCCTGGCACGGCCGAATGGCGCAAGACGCACCTGGGTGGCGTGAATACGCAAGAGATGATTGTCGACATTGACGTGGTGATCAACCATGTCCGTGGGCTTGCTACCGGCGAGCTCGGCGCTGTTGCAGATGAGTAGCATGGGTATAGGGTGACAGGGGGACATTGTAGCATTGAATACTGTATATAGGTTAGACTGGGGAGCAGCAAGTGAGCCCATGCATGAACTTTACGAGCAGTACATGGTGGTTGTTGACATGTGCACGGTGGTGGTTGAGTCAACCGCGGCATGGAGGTGGTGGTGCCTGGGAAATTCAGGGCTTCCCCTTCCATCCACCTTGGCTACACGGTTCTTAGCATCAGCCTGGTCTTGTTTCTTCATCTTCTCTTCTTCCATTCATCTTGTCGCACATACAAGCGCCATCGCTGCTCATCCCTCGTCCTACCATCCACTCCTTGTGACAACCCCCCACCGCATCTCGCCTCTGCTGCGCGTCGGCAACCCAGAGCTGATTCCATTCCGCTCGTTCCTCACTATTTGCCACTCTGGACCACTACATCTTTGATTTTGGTTGATTTCTCCATCATGGCGCCTCTCCTCGGCCCAGCAGACTCGTAAGCTCTCCCCAGGCCACCTTGCCCCCCGCCTCAACTAACATCCACCCAGCTTCAACTCGTCGGCAGCAACGATCCGCGCCGACGCCAAGGAACGCGTCTTTCCCTCTGTAGCCGGCGGTCGCGACCTCGGACCCCAGGACAGCGTCGGGCGCGAGCTCGACGCGCTCCTCTCTGGTCAAGTTGGTGTGCTGCAGGCCGATCCCGCGGCGGATCAGCGCGCCATGGCTGATAACGACATGGTTGCGCGCTACGTAAGTCCAATCTACGTCCAGCAGAGTGAGGCTCACACGACAGTTGAACCAGCAATACGCACGCATGCCGCACGACCCGCCCTCGCCTGTGGATCCCAACTTTAACCCCCTGTCGTTCCTCGAGGAGATTGGTATGAGCGGCGACACTCCGGCCGGAGCGACCATTGACCCGACCGCGTTTGCCCCAGCGTTTGACTCTCCTGCCCCGGCAACCTTCCGGCCGTCGTCGGCACACAGCCACCGGTCCCACCTGAGTCTGAGCAGCACAGACGTCGACGACTCGGGATTCTACACCACCGACATGGACACGGACGATAACGAGAGCGTGCACTCTGCGCGCTATTATGACAACAACCTCACGTCCCCGTCGCCCGTGGCTGACATTGGCGCGCTCAATCTCGGCGCCGGCGCAGGAGCGTGGGGCGGGTTCGGGAACGCTGCGGCGGGACCGAGTGCGAATGCTACGATAGCGCCTGACGCCGAGGGCCTCGGCTCGGCGAGGACGACACGCAGGAGCGTGCGTGGAGTGCAGAGCGCGGACGATGAGGAGAAAAAGCGTCTCGACAGGCTGGAACGTACGTCCTGCGCTTCTGAGCTTGGAAACGGATACTGACAGGACAGACCGCCGGTCAATCAACCGCCGCTCGGCTCAGAAGCACCGCTTGCGCCGTAAAGAGGAGCTCGAGACGTTGACCGTCCAGATTGCGGAGCGCGACACACGGATCGCGACCCTGGAAAAGGAGCTGGCAGTCACCAAGGCGCAGCTCACGCAGCTGGCTAGCTTTGTCAAGGGCACGTTCAAGATGAAGGAGAGGTTAGTGTACAAACCGTGGACCACGGCTGACGAGAGCAGGGGACCCGAGGACTCGCAGTGAGGACGATGGACGATGTGATTGCGCGCTTTCGCGAAGGGAAAGAGGGAAAGAGCTAAAAGCTGTGTATTTCAAAGACTTTTCTCGATACCCCGCGCGGCGCTGCTGCTGCTGCGTGCTGGCTGTGCGTGCGTCTTGCCATGCAAACATTGTATACCGTAGCAGCGGGTTGTGGGTTGTGGTGGTCTGGCGACCAGGCAGGTGGCTGACAACGGAACACTGGCGACTGACTGACGACTGACGACTGGACTGGCGTGTACGCCGGGGATAAGGTTGGACGACCAAACCTAAACCTAAAAGCAGACTAGACTGGACGCAGACTGACGCGGATGGACAACAGAACGAGCAACGACAGCACGAATGGTCGATTGTCCAACGTGAAGTCGAGCTACGACGGATCGATTTCGTCGTGCGACCCAGCGCTGCTGTCGGGTAGGTAGTGTGTTTCTCAGCGGGACGAATTACATACCGTCAGCGTGTGCGGCATGTGTATCAGTCACAGTGTGTTTCTTGACCTACCGCCACCGCCAGCAAGTGACTAAGAGGTGCCAGCCGGCCGCATTTGCGCAAGTAGAGACAAATGACATTCAACTTCTGACAACACTACAACTACAGCTCCCCAATGCACTAGACCACCTCCCCGGCAGCCTGCTCAATAGCCGCCTTGTGCGCGGCCCTGATCTCCTTACTCTTCCTAACACCAAACCCATCCCTGTACACCTCCTGCAGCTCCTCGAGACTCAGCCCCGACGGCTCGGGGTAGCAGAAGAAGATGAACACGAGTCCCAGCGCACAAATACCCGCGTAGAGGGCAAACGTCGCCGTGGGGCCGATAGCCTCCATGAGGGTGAGGAAGGTCGCCGAAATGACAATGTTGGCGGCCCACACGCCGCCAGCGAGGATGGACGCGCCCATGCCGCGCATCTCGAGCGGGAAAATCTCGGACACGGTCCACGTAATGTTGCCCGTGCCCGTGGCGTAGAACGCGATGAAGACGACCATCATGCCGAGCATCATGTTGCTCCACTGCGCCGGGTAGGTGGCCGACTCGACGAGTTTGCCGCCCGTGCCCTCGGTCATTTTCCAGAAGGCGATGGCGGCCAGGGCGAGGCCCGCGATCATGCCGGGGTAGGTTATGAGGAGGACGCGGCGTTTGCCAACGCGGTCGAGGATGAACATGGAGACAATGGCAAAGAACCAGTTGGCGCCACTGACGATGAGAGACGTCATGGTCGGGTTGTTAAAGCCCGCCATGGCGAAGAGCGTTGCCGAGCTGGTCCGTCAGCGTTTGTTGTTGCTCGTGCTGGAGGCAGCTTACTAGTACATGAGAGAGTTGAAGCCGCAGAGCTGCTGGAAAACACCGACGCCGAGGGCAGTGAGCGCAGGACGGCGGTAGCGGCCTGTCGAAAAGACGATGCGCCACTTGCCGAGCGTCGAGGCTTGGGCGATTGCTGATCCGGTGGAAATCGCCACCACTTCCTCGAGTGCGGCGAGTTTGACCCCAATGTAGTCTGGGCTCAGACCTGCGTAAATCTTGTTGAGGGTGCGGAGGGCCCGGTCGCTGTGGCCGCGCAAAACGTCGTACCGGGGTGATTCCGGGAGGTAGTGGCTGCGGGTGTCAGGAGAGCCAGTGGCGACAAACTCACATCATGGCAGCCTGGACGACGGCGGGAATGACACCGATAGCAAACTGGATCCTCCACCCGTGGCGGCCCGTGAGCGGCACGCCAATGCAGTAGGACACAAACTGTCCGCCAGTGATCGCCATGGACTGGATAGTGACTAGAGCACCACGGAAGCGGGTAGGTGCCAGCTCGCCAATGTAGACTGGAGCGATTGCTGCAGCGGTACCGACCCCAAAGCCGAGGACGATACGTCCGACAATGACTTGTGGAACGGAAAAGCCAGTGCAGATGAGGAGTGCCCCGAGAATAAACCACAGGTCGCCGACGCCGAGAACCCATTTACGGCCAATCTTGTCAGCCATCCAGCCGGAAAGCAGGGCACTGGGCGGGTCAGCCTCCGGCAAGGCTAGGCTCGGGCAACAAACGACTCACCCGATTAAAGCACCAACACTGGTCGCAGACGAGATCCACTCCTTCTCCGTGTGGTTGAGGACGTGTCCCAGGTCGTCGCGCATGGACACGAGCGAGGCCGAGATGACACCCGTGTCGTACCCAAAGCAAAAGCCCGAGACAGCTGCAGTAACGGAAAGCAGAATGGTGATCGCGTTGAGCTGGCATGTTAGGCATTGTCCAAGCAGTCGAGTCTCACCTTTTCGTTGCGCTCGCCAACGGCCAGGACCTCTTCGGTGGAGACGTGGACCGACTTTTCGTTGCCTTCGACATGTTCGATCTGAGCTTTCTCGAGCTCGTTTGTGTCGTGTGGTAGAGTGCTGATCATGTTGCGGAGTAGCCTAGGGCTTGGATATCAGATCTTGGGCTGAACCCATGCTTTTATCCTCTTGTCGCGCGAGTTGCACAGTGGTGTGGTTGCTATGTTTGCCGTGAGATCCCTCCAGCCTGTAGAGGCCCCACTAGATTAGGGTTCGGTGGTACCCAAGTCCGCTCCAGGGACCTCTTCTCTGGAGCGGACTTGCAACAGTGCCGAGCCTAAAGGATGAGATTCGGACGGGCAGATCCGGTTAGAGGCGGTCCAGGAAGGTCTTGGCCACCGACATGACGTTGGCGTCCATCTTGCGAGGTAATCAGCGGATCAGCGCCCACAGCCTGTCAGTCTGGCGAAAGTGAAGAGGGACAGTGTGGAGTAGAGCTCACGTTGGTGGAACGGACTTGGGAAGATCCGGGTCGTTCCTGATACCCCAACTCCGCGATCAAGTCCGCGATGTCATGGCCCACCTGATCCGTGACGGTATCATCGTGTCCGCTCCTGGCATCCTGTCTTCCCCATAAGGCAGCGAGCATGCACTGCGATGTTCTCCCACAGACCCTCATCACCATGATCATCGCCGGCAACACCTTTGTAAGTCTCGTCCACATGTCGATCGCTGATTCCAGATCATCACTGGCGGCACGGGTGGGATAGGCAGTGGCGCAGCCAAGATGCTCCTGGCCGAGGGAGGCTCGGTAGCCCTCTTTGACGTCCTCCCTGTTGACAAGGGTGACGTCCACGCGGCCAATCTCAGCTCCGACAGGGCCATCTACGTGAAGGTTGACATTACCGACTCGGACGCGGTCAAGGCTGCTGTCGCCCAGGTTGTTAAGAAGCAGGGCAACCTCAAAGGTGTCGTCCACTGTGCTGGCGTGGCCATCAAGCGGCCCTGGACCAACGATGCAGCCGACTCGATCCCCGACTTCAAAAAGGTGTGTCAAACCCCCTTGGAAAAACGTATGTAGCTAATGTCAGATGCTCAACATTAACGTGACTGGCACGTTTATTGTGAACGCGCACGTCGCCGACGCAATCAACTATCCCCTCAACCACCCTGTCTCGGCAGACGAGCACGCACCCTTCTGGACGACCGAAGAGGAGCGCGGCGTCATCATCAACTTTGCCAGCGCCGCTGCCAACCCCTACGCGCGCGTGTTGGGATACGGGCCTGGAAAGACGGCCGTCATTGGAATCACAAAGGCCATGGCCGACTTCCTTGGTCCGAGCGGCATCCGCGTCGTGTCAATCTCTCCATGTAAGCTAAATATCCACTTGAGCCTGCACTGACGCCTCAGCTATTGTGCAGTCTGGCATGACTGCAAACTTCAGCACCTACTTTACCGACGCGCTGCTCAAGCACGCCACCTTTCCCCGCGCACCGCTCACGCCCGACCACATGGCGTCGACCGTCAAGTGGATTATTGAGAATACTGGTGTAAACGCCGTTGACGTGCCCGTTGATGGCGGCTGGAAGCTTGTAATGGAGAAGCCTGGAGTTGCGGGAGGTGAAGACCCTAGGGTCCTGGCGCCGGGGCTAGAGTAGATGGAGAGCAGACGTAGACGTGGAGGTGCGAACCTTTGGTGTGAATGAATGTCTGTGATTAACGCACGAATATCCCACACAGTGTCAGTGTATTTCTCTTGGGTCTGAAGTACCTGCGGTCCCAGATGCTGCCTGTCATTCAAGCTGCCGTCTTTCGCCCTATCGTACTAGAAACGCCAGACACCTTGCAGTATACACCGAGTACATGGGCACATTTCACAGTCCGCAAATTGGCATATAGATGGCTACAGAATTATTAACATATAATACAATCCTCAATTACCAGGTCACTTCAAACCGAGGGTGGCCTTCACCCTCTCCAGGTGCCGCTGGTACTCCTGCACCACGTCCTCAGTTGCGCAACTGACCAGCACATTGTGTATGCGGAGAAGGCTCTCACGCATTTCGGGTGAGGCAGTCTCAAGAGCCGTCAGGTCCCAGTGCAGCAAGGTGGAATCCGGCTTACAGTCGGCGTGAGCGACGTCGTTGTGCGCAGCGATGCCCTTCTCCCCCATTTCGGACCTCAGGGCTTCCAGCGCAAACTGGATATCCTTCGGGTCGACGTTCATACGGCGCACCGCGGACCAGTCTATGCGCTTGGCTGGCCGCTTGGCGGTGTCAGAGTACGAGGGGGCGCGACCGGCAAGCTCGTCCAGCACGTTGACATGAGTCCGTCGAACCTTTAGGAGAGTCAGCCGGGCCAGCATGACAATGAACTCACGTCTCCCAGCGGCGCTGTCATTGACGTTTCCCAGCTGCAAACGCGCCGCAGGATGAAGCGCACTTTTTCCGCGGGCAGCAGTCGAAGGAAAACTCCAATCTGCGCGTTGGTTCGGACTCGTTCATTGGCCAGTTTCGTGTCTTGGGCTGCCAGCTTCGTGGCTTGGGCTGCCAGCTTCGTGTCTTGGGCTGCCAGCTTCGTGTCTTGGGCTGCCAGCTTCGTGTCTTGGGCTGCCAGCTTCGTGTCTTGGGCTGCCAGCTTCGTGTCTTGGGCTGCCAGCTTCTTATTGACATCCGACAATTCTGTTTTCATGCTTGCAACGAGACCGCCGAGAGTAGCCCGCTCATTGTCAGCCTGTTTGCGTCAACATGTCTCTCACACGACGGCCAGGCCCTGGTGAGTCCTACCTCGACCAAGGAGTCTCGACGCAGCTCCGAGTCATGATCAGATGCTACGACAGCGTCGGGGTTCGTGACTTTCCCGGTGTGCAGACGACGAGGGTGGTGCCAAGGTTTAAGATGGGTGCCGGAGAGGTGAGCGCGCGCCCCTTCCAGCGCAGAGGCACGGCTGGGGGCAGCGCTACCCCAGCGAGCATACTGTCCGCGGTCAGCAATCTCGACGCGGGGTGGTGGAGAGCGGCACCGCGTTGGTGTAGTGGTTGGCGCATGTGACGAGTAGCGACGTGAGGCGCAAGAAATGAATGCGCGAGAGTTGCTAACAAAGACGGGCATGGTGGGTGGTGAGAGAAGAGATGAAACAAGTGAGGAAGAGAGAAGAAGAACAAGCCAACGTACCAGGTTGGACACGGTTAACAGTAGTCGGGTGTGGTGGCAACAGCAGCAGATGGATGAGAGGCGCGACAAAGAGCCGAGGCTCATTCATCTCCTCCCGCTAGTCCCAGATTGGTGATATGCAACTACAACCATGTGGATCCTGATCTCTGATCTCTGACCTAACCTCTGGCCCGAGCCTCTGGTAGTGGATCCATGTGCAGCAAATGCAGGACATGCCTGCTGTCCGATCTGAAGACACGGCCGCCGTCGCCGTGGCAGACTCGATTCGTTGAACACGCGCCCCGGGGTGCCATTGGCCACAGCCGCATTGCTTCAGAGGAGTGGGTGAGACCTGTTGGGGAGCATACGAGCACACATTGACAGTGCCGGCTTATGCCTGCTCCGGGCCTCTGGACATGTCTGGCGGTAATACCCCAGCACAAGTCCGGTATCGGTCAATCTTTCCGGGGGGAAGTGGGCGGCCTGCTCCGTTCAGCCTCATCACGGAGATAATCGATCTCTCCAACCACTGGGTGAGGTGGCTCGGCAAAGTGAAGTCTACAACATATCCGCGTTGTGATTTACTGTTCACTCGCAAGATCCGCGACCCTGCTGTCCATCTTGGCCGCTAACGGGTCCTAACTGGCCTCGCAGACCATTCATAAGCCTGCCCTTGTCGTGCTTCGTCTCTAGCGCTACCACCACCACTGCCACCACAACATTCATCATGACAGTCACGCTCCCCACCACGCTCGCGCTTCCGACCGATCTCCCAACACACAAGGCCGGTTTCGCCCCACCCTCACTCACCCCCGCCAGCGTCTCGGCGGCGGCACAGACCTGGCTTGCTACAGCCGAACGCGCAGCCATCACCGCTGACGGAGCCCTCTTCGCATCTCTGTTCGCCGCCCAGGGGTTCTGGCGCGACATTCTAGCTTTTACAAACGACTATCGTTCGATCCGGACGCCCAACGTGGCTGCTGCGGCCAATGCCGTCTTTCCGGCTGTACAGGCAAACAACTTTGTCTTTGCCGCTGGGGTGCCGCCCAAGCTCGAGAGTCCCTTCCCGGACGTCACCTTTCTTGCGGTGCACTTTACATTTGCCACAGCCGTGGGCGAAGGTTACGGCATCGCGCAGCTTGTTTTCGATGAGGGAAGCTGGAAAGCCTACACTGTCTTCACCATTCTCGACGGCGTTGACGGTGCGACGCCCGCCACTGGGGTAGCCAGGCCGCGTGGAGAGCACAACACCCCCTTGTGCCATGACGACACGCGCGCGCTCGAGTCGTCCTTTGTCACCGCCGACCCCGAAGTGCTCATCAGTAAGTCCAACACACACGAGTGAGAGCTAACATTAGTCGGAGCAGGACACAACGGCCTGGCCCTCGCGGCCCAGTTGGGCACGTACGGCGTCTCCGCCCTGGTGGTCGACAAGCAGCAGCGGACGGGCGACAACTGGCGACTCCGGTACAAGTCGCTTTCCTTGCACGACCCGGTCCACGCGTGTCACTTGCCGTTCATTCCCTTCCCAGCCACTTGGCCAAAGTACACTCCTGCGGGCAAGCTTGCAAACTTTCTCGAGGCATACGTCGACATGCTCGAGTTGAATGTGTGGAACAAGACGACCGTCGACCCCGCGCGTACTCGGTTTGACGAGGGGGAGGGCAAGTGGCATGTCATGGTCGTGCGTACCCTTGCCGAGGGCCAGGTTGAGGAACGCGAGATTGTGTGCTCTCACGTCGTTCTCGCAACAGGCCTCGGCGGAGGTCGGCCCAAGATGCCGGCCCCCTTCCCTGGCCAGGCCACCTGGGATGGCGTGGCCATGCACTCGTCGCAGCACAACAGCGGAGCCGACTGGCGGGGCAAGCGCGCCCTTGTCGTCGGCGCTTGTACATCTGGGCATGACATTTGCGTCGACATGGCCAAGAACGGCGTGGACGTGACCATGCTCCAACGCTCGCCTACTTTTGTCATGACGGTCGAGAACGGGATGAACGCCATGGTGTCACCGCTTTACAACGAGTCGACGCCTAGTCTCGACTTGGCCGACAAGATTGCCGAGGCCAACCCAAAGTTTGTCGTCAAGCTGTTCCACAAGCGCATCATCGAGCATCTTCAGGAAGCCGACAAGGAGGTCCTCGACGGCCTCACACGCGCGGGCTTCAACTGGTGGAAGGGCCCGGACGACTCGGGCTTTATCATGATGGCCCTCGACAAGGCGGGCGGATACTACCATTCCACTGGCGGATCCGAGGCCATTGGCCGCGGCGAGATCAAGGTCAAGCAGGGCGAGATCGCCTCTTTCGCGCCCAACCACAACGTCAGCTTCAAGGACGGTAGCAGCGAAAAATACGACGTCGTCGTCTTTGCGACAGGCTACACCGGCTTTCCCGACATGGTTCGCGACACGCTCGGCCAGCACTATGCGCAGACCTTCAAGCCGGTCTGGGGACTCGATGCCGAGGGAGAGATACAGGGTGTTGGCCGCGAGTCTGGGATTCCAAACATGTTCTTCTCGGTCGGTGCGCTTGCGCCGGCGAGGGTTACTAGCAAGGTTATTGCGCTCCAGATTGTGATGCAGCAGAGGGGGCTGTGGAGGGAGAGGTATACGTATGAGCGTCAGCTGGAGGACGGCGGGATTGCTGCCAAAAAGGTTATCAATGGGCACTAGGGTTAGAGATTGTAGAATGCACTTGCGATTGTTCTTGCAGATGGGTCTGACAAGGGTTGTGTCGGGGTTGGAGTATGCAAGACCGAGGGATGCCCGAGGATCAACAATTGCGGATGACGTAAACAGTCTCTCGCCACCACTTGGCGTCTCCGCGCATTGTGGTAACAACAACGTTGTCTTCATCGAGCTGCGCAGACAAAGCCTTCTCATCGTTCATGTAGTCTCTTTACTACTCTTTCACTCTCCCCCAGCGTCTGAAGCTCGCCGTATCGGCCACTCACCACCTACCGACCGCAACAGGTTGACCTTACCTCCACCTCGACCCACCTCCACGCTCCACGCCATGTCCGCCCGCGCTTTAAGCAAAGCCTCCCACACGGCAGCGTCAACCCCAGGCTGGGCCAGTGACGTGATACATTTCTGGTTCACCCAGTGCACCTTTAAACAGTGGTTCAACGGCGGCGTAGCCTTTGACAAGGTCTGCACAGACCACTACATGCCCCTCTACGACAGGCTCGCAAACACGACACCCCCCGAGGCATACTCCGACCCGGAAGCCGCCCTGGCGGCCGTGATAGTGTACGACCAGTTTCCACGCAACATGTTCCGCAAGACTGCAAAGGCGTTTGCGACCGACGCCGTCGCGCTGGACATCTCGCGCCACGCCGTCGGCGCGGGCTTTGACACGCGCCTGACCCCTGTCCAGAACATGTTTCTGTACATGCCGTTTGAGCATTCGGAAAACCTCGCCGACCAGGACGAGGCGGTCAGGCTCATGGAGCGGTTCGAGGGCGAGCTCTTGGAAAAGGGCCGCGCGTTTGCCGAGGACCATCGCGAGACTATCCGCAAGTTTGGACGGTTCCCGCATCGCAACGCTGCGCTTGGGCGTGAGTGTACCGAGGAGGAAAAGGCGTTTATAAAGGAGCATGCCGGTTGGGGGCAGTAGGGTCTCCGTACAGCCGAGGCCGGGCAACTGCCAGCTTGCAGCCTAACTGTATAAGCCAGAGGGGGAATCTTTCATAGCATCTGCGAACAAGGGCACGACACTCATATGCATGTACACAGTACACCTACATAGACGTAACGGGGGTATAGAGAGTGCGCCATGCCGCCGTCTAGACGAGGCGGAAGCGGTGTTAGTATGGCGGCTGCCAGTCGTCAATCAGCATCAGCTTCCCCCTGCTATCAGCGATCTTGAATGCAGGAGAGCAAGCGCTGCAACACCACCCAGAGGATCCAGAGGCGAGGGATCGTAGAGACTGGAAACACGAGAGGAGAGATACCAGCGGGGTGCAGGACCGCCGCACGCGGAAGACAGGCCATCCGTAACCACAGGCTCCGAAACTCACAGCACAGCCTGGTCCGGTTGAGCTCCCCTGGTCCGAGTGACGCCGTCACTACTACAAATGAAAGAGCAGGCGGGGTCGGCGAGCGGCCTTGGATCCCGATGGCTGAGTGCGATCGGCGTGGTGGTTCCGGGCCTGTCGCATGGCCCTGTGATCATTTGTTGAGCAGCAGCGGAAGGGCCATAGTGTCGAGACGGGATATTGGAGGTGGTTCGGTTTCCGCAGTGGAGTGGCGGGAACGACGCTGGATATCGTCGGCGATGGCGTAAACGGCAGTGAGGCAGGTGTGGAGACGGACCGGCGCATGCTGCTGATGCACCCGGCATTGGGGTAGTTGTTGGAAGCTCGGAGGAGACTCACGCTTGAGGACCGTGGGAAGTAATGGGTGAATGGGCGATGGAGGAGCGACGATGTCCTCCAGGCCGAACTGCAGCGTGAGAGCTGGTACAGCCGAGCTCAGCCAGCGCGACGGCATGCACTCTTGCTGACCCCCGCTGGGCGTCCGAGTGCAGCGCGAGAAACTACATCCTTTCCCGTAGCGGCGGGGAGGAATGTATTTGAGTCGTCGGTGGGGTATGGGAACGCCGACGCGCTGCTGGCGATCATGGACTGCGTATGTGTAGCCCAGCCGCTGTGAGGGTGATTTTTGGCGAGGAGTGGTCCCAGGATACTGCTCGCCAAAGGCATAGAACGTGGTCGAGCGCGTTGGCGTATCGTTGACGATTTTCACTGAGTGAGAGAGTGGACAACAGGGCATGATTCCCCACTGACAAGGCCGGCCTCCCACCCAATGGCGACTCTCGTCGGGCTCGCCAGTGCCGCCGGCAGGCTGGCAGTAACCCGCTTGCGAGCAACAGTCACCGGGTGCTCCACACCAGTCATGGGCACCACCTCCGTCGCCGTGTACGTTCCTCGGGCCTCGAACCTCAACCACCGCAGAGTCCACAAATCAGCACTCGCCAAGTCCACCCAACAACCACCTTCCCCACTACCCAACCCGCGAGCTTCCCCACCGAGGACCCCACCGGTCCGCGACCCGAACCGCTAGTCCACCCCATGCATGAGCATGCACACCACCACACACACCCTCTGCGTGAGGAACAGCACTCGCAGCTGCCGCTCAACTATAGGCAGCGGGAAGTCCGTTCTCGTCCAGACCCCCCCAAATCTCAAACTCACCTCCACCCACCTTTCTCAGTTGCTCCCAAACAGGACCCAATCCCACGGCCAACAGCCAAGAGGGACACGCTCGTCGCTCGGCTCCGCAGCCCACCCAGCTCGCGGTCACTGGGAGCCCAGGACCCGCGCGGCGCCAAGGTTCCGAAGCCGCACCACGCCCGCTGGGCCGCCGACACGTCAGGTGGTCAGCAAGCGCCTTTCCTAGTGGCAACCCGCCTAGCTGGGTCGCGACTGCCCAGTCCCCAGTCCCCAGAGGCAGATGCCGCGTCGTCCTCGCCGCCGCCGAACGGGTACTCGTGCACCCGAACGTACATAACCTGCTGACCATGCTTGTTAGTGGACGCAGCCAGGCGGGGTAGCTTTGTGGCTGCGGTCCGTCCTGCCAGCACAACATGGCAGCCAGCACACAGCGCACAGCACGCGACATGAGCTCGCCAACCCCGACCACCTAGCACGTCTGCACGCAATCACCAACCGGCACGACCGGCAAGCCAGCCAAGCTGAAGCATGAGCAATGACACTCGGCATCGCCGATCAGTTCTCGGCCCAATACCCACCGGTCTTGAGCCCACTCCTCCGCTGTGCAGCTGTACTGCTGTTGCGCGCGCCGTCCCTGTCCTTTACCCAGGACCTACCTACGGCATGAAAGTGCCCAGGAGGAGCGCAATGATATCTCTCGGTGCTGTCGTTGCGCTAATGCCGCTCGTCGAGGCACGGCTAGGGACGGCTACCTCGACCCGTGTCATCTTCGGTCAGCTGGTTCCGAGTTACCGAGTTTGGCTCAAGGTGGGCGGCTCGTCACTGCTGGGTCTCAACGGTGAGTCTCTCGCAGAGTCGTGAGAGTCGTGCAAAGGGCTTGAAAGGTCGTGCAGATGCAGACAGCGTTGAAGCATTGCAAAGTCAGAGATGAGCAGTTAGTGGGTCAGTGAGCCGAATGGCAGCCACATTGTTTGGCGTATGCTGTTGCATCACATCGTACTATCACTTCAGAAACACTCTTCAGACATCCCAGTTAAACCCAGAGGAGACGCTTGGGCAGGGGGCGGCAGTTGGGTGCCGGTCTTGCCCATTTTCCCACCATCCGTCGCTGCTTAAGCGAAGAGGTCGAGGACGACACGGCCGACGAGGGAGCCCTCGTGCATGCGCTCGTAGACCGACTTGAGGTTGGCGAAGGGCTCGACCTTGATGGGGGTCTTGACGTAGCCGCGGGCGGCAATGTCGAGGGCCTCGTTGGCGTCGAGGCGGTTGCCGACGTACGACGAGGTGAGGGTCTTGTTGAAGAGGACGGTCCAGAAGACGTCGGCGCGGACCTCGGCACCGGCGGGGGGGAGACCGACAGCGACAACGGTTCCCGAGGGGCGGACGTACTCCATGGCGACGTGGTAGGCCTCGGGCTTGGGCGAGGCGACAATGGCCGACTGGGGGCCGAGGCCGTCAGGGGTGGCCTTCTTGATGGCGGCGACAATGTCCTTCTCCTTGACAAAGTCGACAAAGGCGGCGGCACCAAGCTTCTCGCAAAGAGCCTTCTTCTCGGCACCAGTGTCAATGGCAATGACCGAGAGACCCATGTACTTGGCGTACTGGACGGCGAGCGAGCCGAGACCACCACCGGCACCGGGAATGGCAATCCACTGCGAAGGCTTGATGCGGGCGTTCTTGAGAGCCTTGTAGACGGTGACACCGGCGCAGAGGATGGGAGCAGCGTCCTCCATCGAGATACCCTCGGGGATGGGGGTGAGCTGCGAGGTGTAGGCGGGGCAGTACTGCTGGAACGAGCCCGAAGCGTTGATACCCGAGCACTTGGCCTCCTGGCAGAGGGGCTCGTTGCCGGCAAGGCAGAAGTCGCACTGGTTGCACGAGTGGGCAATCCACTTGACACCGACCTTGTCGCCAATCTTGAGCTTGGAGATGGGGTCGTTGATGGCGACAATGACACCACTGCCCTCGTGGCCGGCAATGCAGGGGCGCTCGGCCTTGACGGGCCAGTCGTCCTTCATGACGTGGAGGTCAGTCTGCAGAGTGCGTCAGTGGCGTTGCGCGGCGCAGAGGACTAGAGACTTACGTGGCAGACACCAGTGTAGAGAATCTTGACAAGAGCACGTCCGGGCTCGAGCTCCTCGGGCTGGACGACGGGGATCTCGCGGATCTCAAAGCCAGAGGCGTCGTCGGAGACGGCAGCCTTCTGAGTCTTGGGGATAGCCTCCTTGCCAACCTGAACGGTCATTGTGTTTGATTTGGTTTGGTGGTGGTGGGGTAAGGTAGTGAGAGAGAGAGTGAGAGAAGTTGTTGATGGAGGGCAAGAAAGACGCCAGATGGCGTCCTCTTTATACAATAATCATTCCCACCCACCTCTGGGTCGTCCCTAGCCCTTGACAGACTCGGCCACTTGACATGATCACAAGCCGACACCGGGCTCATTGTGAGTCCCAGGGCGCCTGTGCCATGCTGGAAAGAACAAGGACGCAGGTCGTGCACCGTGCGACTCCTTCCGAGGCGACAAGACAGAGGGGTCGGAGGTGGGGCACATTGGGGAAAGATGGGTGGGCTTGAAGCCTTGAGCATTCCCATCGTTCCGAAGCCTGCGCAAGGTGGTGGGTGTGGTGTCAGAGTGGGTGGCAGAGAGGCACGGCCACGAAGCGAGCATCCGAGGAGGCTGAAGCATGAGCCCCCGCCGCCGCCTCCGCAGCCAGCCCCCGCCTGCGGCAGATCCCACTCGGCCCTATCCTGCCGGGTGGAGGCCTGGGAATGCGTCGCTTGGCAGGGAGGGGAAAGCAAGAGCAATGAATAGGATGGAGGATCGGAGCCGGTGGTTGTTGCTCGAGCCGCCCTGATCTGACCCAGCACCCAGCGTCGATCCCGTGCCCCAGTCCTGGGTGGGTACGGCGCCGACAGCGGTCTTGAGATTGGGCATTTCACAATCACCGCAGCAACCCCGGGTGCGATGCATAGTCATGGCCATGCCCCGCGTGGACCCGAGCAGCGGCATGCATGCATCAGCAACAGCATCAGCAGTAACAGCAGCAAGGGCCGGGCCGATAGTGGGTGGGCAGGAGCCGCAGATAAACCAAATAGATTGCACGTGACATCGGCCCCGTTTCAGTCGGTAATCTTTCCACCCGGACGAGATGTGCCCCAAAGGTAACAAGAGTTCGAAATCATGGTCATGCATTGTGCTGCTGCTGCTGCTGCTGCACATGCTCACCAACACAGCACCTCAGGAACCCGCCTTCCGAAGCTGGACCAGGTCTCTCGTATCACACGGGCTTGGACGCTCTTGGACGGCGTTTGGGTTCCGAGAGGTGATCGTCGTTGCGGCTGCGCCCCCTCAGATCCTCAGTCTCACTGAACCACTGGTCGTGGGTGGTAATCCGAGTGGCGTAAGTATAGTGTGCAAGATGCAAGCAGTAGCATGGCATGGGTGGCAAACAGCGACGCCCAGAACGCCGAGTCATGGTCATCCTGGAAGCATCATGGCAGCAACAATGTTGCGGCGATTCCGCTCCGAGGAGCGAACAGTGTCACGCCGATCACATCGTTGAATGCCGTTCACCTCTCGGTGCCCGTTAGCTCATCACATTTGAGAGCAACATGGTCCAGCAATAGTCTGTCAACATGCGTGGTCGCGAGGATCAGATCAGCAACCGCAACCAGCTGCCAAGGAGTGATCGCTCCCATGTCGTGGGAGTCGAGCACAGGTCCGGGCGCCGGAAAAACACCGCCGAGTGGGTTCGGCATCTAGCCTCCGGGGCATGCCCGGGTAAGACGTGGCGACCACCGCAGCGTTTCCGAACAAACCTACTGCTCCCCTGCAAGTCACCTCGAGTGCGCCCAGCTGACTGACACCGGTACAAGTGACTACACCAGGGGCAGCAGCTGATGAACCTTCCGACCTGGGGAGTCGCACCCCTGTCAGTTGGCCGGTTGCCCACCAAATCTCGACACCACTTGGTTGGGAGCATCCGACCTTGGCATTGTCGGAAGGCGCCGACCGGTCCCGAGTAATGAGCGGCCATCTTGGGCATGCATTCCTCGCACAGATTATCCCTTATCCACATCCCGGTCGTCGCCCCATCAACTCTTTGCCCGGGTAGGGACACGCTTCCGATGCTCGACACGGCTCGCTTGTGGCTTGTGGATAATCCTCGCTCTTTACGCCATGCAGCACGGCAATCACATGCGTCAGCCCCCTCGTCGAGCCCTGGACAATGGTCCAACGTTGTTGGTCAAAGCACCCGAACCGCCGGAACGTGTCGACCCAAAGTTCGAAAATAATCTATACAAACACTAGCAACAATTATCGAAATAATCATTCGTGTTGACACTGCGTTCTATTCCGACCCTCAGCCGCAGCCTCGTCGTCCCGGCCACTTGCGAGCCAGCGGCGAACCAAGTTGAGCCGCCGTCCACAGAGACACGAGCGATAAGCTCCTCCTTTCCCCGTCCATTCGCACCCAGCTCTTCCGAACAAAGACCGTCGCACAAACCACCTTGGGGGTTCGACAGCCACAACCCCGCTACCGTCCCGAGATGGGCTCGGGTGCTGCGATATCGCGGAGCCCCCAAAGCACAACATGCATCGGGCTGTGCTAGAGCATGCTGGGACGAAGAGTCCCCCACTCCCTGTAACCTCACACTCGCAATGAGTGAGCACGCTCCGAGTTCTTCTCAAGCGCCACGTGGAGCTCGAGCATGATCACGTCCTGCTTCGACTCAACGTCAATGCAAACACCTCGTCCACAGCATGTCGGTCAACCAACGGCACGCACCGCGCCATGCCCGCGGGTGGTCTCAGCGAGCACTCCCCAGCGGCGCGTGCGTGTGCGTGGACGCGGTCGAGTCACAGCCAGACTGGTCCCAGTTGGTGGTCGAGCGAGGGACCGAGTCGGAGTGTCTGTCGTTGCCGACGGGGAACTCGAGCTACTCCTGTGCTGGCTTCCGCGGTGGGGGCTTGGTCCAGTGAGCCATGCGTGCTTGGTCTGAGCGAGCTCGTGGCATGCCTTGCCGGGTGGTGCGTCTTCTCCGCCTATGCTGGTGATGGGCAGATCTGTCGTCCCTCGGTCACCCAAGAGCCCGATGCCCAACGCTGGAATAGCCCACTGCTTCAGCTGTATCTCTGTCCTTGCCTTCTTTGGGTTTCGAAGCCCATAGGACACGAGTGCAGAGAATCAGTAAACAGTGGGAGCTCCAGCGAGCTCAGCGGCTGCCAGCACGTCAACATGCGCAGTGGGGACCCCTTGTGTGTGATCCCACTTGGCCCAGGATGTCGGCTTCTGTCTGCTCGGACTCGCAAGCATCTTGTCTCTACCGGAGAGCAGACCCGTTGTGCGCGTCAACAAGTCGTCACCGCTCGTGTCAGCGTCCCCAACCTGCCAGCCAACGCATCCTCCGCATTCTCGCTGAAGCAACCTCAACCATGCTCACGGGGTTTCCTCGGCATCCACAAACCTGGGTCCCCACCAAGCAGCCCGGAGCCCCCCACGCCGCTGCAAGCCCTTTTGTGCGCCGTCGCTGGGGCAGGGCAGGCAGGTTTGTGGCGGCGACATGGCGGTGGCGCCGACGCCACGGGTTTTTGTTGTCCGAACGCATTGTCCGATGACGAGCATGACGCGGCGGCGCCCTTGTTGGGCAATAGCGACGGCTTTGGGGAGGGGTGGGTGTGGGAGAGGACGGCTAGAGTGCCAACTTTGATGGGTTGGTCGTTCCCTGCTGCTCATTCCTCCAACCCTGCTTCTCCCAATGTCTACGACCGCCGTTAATCTCACCCCAGATCGCATCACCGCCGAGCCCCTCTCCACACCCAGTCTAAGCCTGAACGGCCCGTCCACCGACGTCGACGTCTTTCCCCAGCTAGGCTCAGTCCAGCACGCCGAGCTCGTTCGGCATCTCGACAATGTCCTCGAACACGTCGAGGACGCCACCGGGCTGGCCCCCGCAGATCTAGCCCTGCTCATGCTCCCCCTCCCCAACGATTCCAAGCCGTACATCACCGCGACAAGCCTGCTGCACGGCCTGAGCGAGGCACTACTCGGTGAGTCGCCGCTGTCACACCGTGCTGACGTAGCAGAGAAAGCCTGGCCACACAAGCCGACCTGGAACGCCCAAGCCGTCTTCAGCTGGATCCGCACCAACTCGGCAAAATACGGGTACACCAACACCGAGCTCGTACGGCGGCGCGAGCAGCTCACGGCAGAGTGGAACTGTCGCACCGGAGCGTGGACGGAGATTGACGCGGACGCGCTGGACCGTGCGCGCGATGCTGTCGCGAGGGTGGGTCGGTCTCTCCCCTTCCTGAGCGCTGACGGGCAGATTCATGGCGTCACTCCACACGAGGTCGCGCAGCTCGTCCGCGACGGTCCGGCGGCCACGTTCCTGCGTGAGCTGTCTTTGCCGGCCTTTGGCAGCCTCTACCTCGGCGCCAAGGACGATGACCCAGACGTCCTAGCCGTCAAGTGCTTGTTCCGTGCGTGCCTTTGTGGTTCGGCTTGGCTAACATACCAGTCCTCTACTCTGGTCGCTCGACATTCTACGACGTCACCAGGCATCATCCCCTGTGGCGCATTATCGAGCACCGCATCACTAGCCCTGTGAGGGGGCTGCAGACGAGTGTGCCGGACGGGGGGCAGCTGCGCGGTGACCTCGCAAGGCAGGCGGCTAGGGAGAGGAGGGCGTCGCGGATCTCTGCGGTTGGGTAGACTGCCGACGGAGTGACGGGGCTGGAGAGGAGCTGTAGGAAGGACCATGTGTGTTTGCAAAAGTATTGTACCAACAGTGTCGCGAATTGCGCGAACCCATGCACATGTTGCCCAACATAGACCGTTGACTGTCCTTTCCTTGCGGTGTCTCGATACAGGCTTTCCCCTACAGAAAGTACAGAGATCTCGACAGTTACACTGCGTGCTGCCTGAATAGCTGTCGCTGCCGTGGCCCTGGGCCACAGAGAAGCCATATGTATCTTCGGATCTACAACACAGGGTTCATGGCTGTCTTTCTTTAATTAATTTAATTAATTCCTCGCCACTCGCCAAAGACACCCTTGAACAGCAATGCTAACACTACGGATTCCTCACATGACAAGGACTGGAACAGTAGACCTACACCCATCCTCCTTAGCTGTTCACCACCCAAGGCGGCATCCGGGACACGATCAACAGCAATCGAGACAAGTGCTGCCACATGACCACATCCAAACTTTCGCGTGCTTCACATCATCTTGCCATTGTTTACCTGCTCTTTCTACTAGACCTCCCATTCAGTTACGAGTACCAACAATACCATGCGAGCAGCGCACCCGGAAGGGGCGGAGCAAAGCCTGCAGCACCCGCAGCAATAGCTTTGAGCACATTGACGCCGCCACGGCCACTTGTTCAATCATCTAATCGAGCCGTGTCGCGTGACATCTACATCTCCTTGCACCTTGTCAATCAGCCGGAAACGCATTAGTGGTAGGCAGGGAGCTCCCCAGCCTACCAAGGATACCGTTATCACCCTAGGAACGAACTGCTCCGCGTATCCTCTCGGAACTGAACGACGTCAATGCCCCGTGTACTTCCTAGATAGACGTACGCCATCGCAGCTAACACCAGCGCGCTCCTAGCTCCTGGCCAGCTCCTGGGTATCCCAATAACATGCTGGTGAATGGAACGACCTCCCTGTCCCAGAACCTTGGCCGTCAATCTCGGATCTCGGAACCCTGCTAGTGTCTTTGGTAGCGCAGAGGTGAGCGTGACTGCTGTACTGGTGCGAAGGCGCGCAGTGCGAGGTAGTCACGAGCGAGAGCGAGGATTGCGCACGCACTCGTGTTGCCCTGGCGAGATTAGATCTGGGATCGCGGAACTTCACCTTGCGATCAGATCAGTCGCCTTCCGAAGGTTCAGTGAGGTCTGAGGAGCTGAGGTCCGAGGAGCTGAGGATGCCGCTCCAACGTCACTGATGATGAAGCTAACACTGTTTCCGCGTCATGCAAGCCCACCCTCAGATCGAACCCCAGAAGATATCAGAACACAACTCCGCCGTGCAGTTCAGGTAAACGCGTCTTCTGCAGTGGAGTAAGAGCCAGGGTGGCAGGAACACCATGCCCTGACGGGTGGCTTTTCTTCATAGCATCGATTGCAGCGCACTGGCGCACTGGCGCACTGGTGAGCACTTGCTGGTTTGGGAGGACGGGGTTGTAACACTCCCTGCCTGCATCGCGAGGAGGCGGAGGGCGAGATAAGCGTGTGGCTTTGAAGAATGAGTACGACGACCACGCCAAGATAGAGGACACTGGATAGTTGACGTTGGGCACTAACTAGGAACCCTATTGAGCAGCCGCCTGCCCTCTCCCTGGCCCCAAAGTGAGGAAGGCCCTGCAAGTGTAGTCACCACTGCTCCACATGGCCTAGGATTGCTTAGATGCACATGGGCACTTCGTAGCAGGTATAACAGCGAAAGTGAGGGGGTCGGAGGTAAATGGTAAGCGCACGCGACCTGGGACCTGCAATCCTGCGAGCTGCGCTTGTATGCACTAGAGCTCCCAGTCGGCAGCGCCGTTATGAATGCTGCAGTTCCCGAGACAACTTGGGAGCATACTCTTGGGCAACAACTAGGCAAACACTGGATCCTGAGTATGGTCGATGAAACAAGCTCACCGCACCCAAAGCTTGAATTGATCTGCATCCTGCTTGTGGCTTGGAATCCGCGGCTCGGCGCATACAGCAGCATGCTGTAGGTAGGTATAGAGCGTGCAGAGCAACAGAGCCGGCCGGGGAGAATGCAAACCCCGCCCATCAACCGAGGGTGAAAGCGGGACTGGCAGGCGTGGAGGGTGCAGAGGAAACAAGGTTTAGTGTCTCTCGTCCCCGGGTTCACTGCATGCTGCACTTGGTGGTAAGCAGAAGAGCAACCTAAGGGACAGAGAGAGCAACATCCAGGGCAGCATGTCACGGCGTTGTGTCACCTCTGAAGACGACCACCTCTGTACATCGAGCCTCGCAGGGGAAGGCCAGCGTTAATGAACTTGGGATCTCCATACGAGTGGCCGTCAACGTAAGGGTATGCAGCTAACTGCAAGTCAGGCTTCGGAAGCAAGCCGAGCTCGTCTGGCGTAGCCTTGCAGCTCGCGGAACTGGCTACTCAAAGGTACAGTGAAGCTTAGCGTTTGAACTGTAGCCTGGTTCATCCCAATCCCTCACACGGGATCCCGCTGGGCTGTCCGAAACGTCCTTTGTCTGGAACAAACACATGTATACCTCTGAGAGACCCAAAAAAATTAGCCTTGCCGAAAGCCAGGCGGCGCATGTAGACGCCGAATTAACCCCTGTGAGGCTTGCAAGAGGTGCAGCCAGTTGGGGGCCCGATTTGAGGGCAAGGATTGGGTTGGGACAAGTGATCGAGTGCGGAACAGGGAGGATGTAACGAGTGACCATGTTGCGTCTCTGCCGTCGTCCCTGGGTCTTTGTAGTGCTGTTACATGCAGTCTTTGGGTCATGGGTGGGCTGTGCATTTGCTGTCGACTGTTCTCTTTGTTCTATTCTCTACTATCACTCTTTACATCTTGCCTTGGCAGAGCGCACCCGACGGTCAGAACGCACCTATAACAATTGCACCACAAATCTTCCCCCACCGGCTCTACCTTCCCTCGTCCCCAACAGCATGCACTCCCCAACGATCCACATCACAGCGGACGCTCCCCCTCGCACAGCCTCGCCCGAGGCCAGCACCAGCTCCCCCTTCCTTGACAGCTACGAGCCCGACCGCCGCCTCGACTCTGTCCCCGACCTGCCCAGCTTTGACACCAAGCGCAGGAATCGCCACAGCTACACCCCCTCACGCGTCTACCCTTCCTCTGCGCGCGAGCCGCACGCTTCCACCCCAAACCTGACGTCGATAATGATCCAGCGCGAGCGCGCCGACCGGTCGTCGGCCCGCAACAGCTACAAATCCGTCTCGACCGACAGCGCCACCAGCCGCGGCTCGTCAACAACACTCGGCTTCCACCCCTCCCCGCCGCACACCGACGCCGACGGCTTTCCCGAACCCCTCCGCGCGAGCCCCGCAGCGCACGCCCGCGTCGCGCGCCGCCTCGCCACCCGCAACAAGGAGGCGATGATGTCCCAGCTCTCCGTCGCTGAGACCCAGGACTTTGCCGCGTACGAGTTTGCCGGCGCGGAAAAGGAGCCCGGCATCGTGCGCGCCCAGAGCAAGATGTGGGGCAGTAAAAAGCCAAAGGTCATTCGTTGGGTTCACAATACGCTTTGTCGGCCGTTTGGGTGAGTGTCAACAACGACAGGTGCCTGTTGGTTTTGTTTTGGTCGAGTGCTGACGGCTTAGTGAAAAGTACATTCTGAAAAAGTAAACCACCCCAACGACAAACGACACGACAATAGACGAGCGAGATACGAACCACTAGACGATACTCCTTTCGGGACCATGGGCGGACAGACAGACGATGAACGACCAGGGATTGACGACACTACCAGTTGCGATGGGCAGCACCGACCACAGAACACTCTCAGCCTTGGCTAGATGCCAGCTGACTATACAACATATACACATTGGGTGCGCAGTAGGCTGCGCCTGCGCGTACCAGCATTACCATACTATTTCCCATTCATACAGGCCAACAATGCATCACCATCGCAATACTCTTGCCCGTTCTGCTGATATTAATCGGTGTACAAATGCGCTGCCCAATGGCGCCACTAGCCCATGCAGAGTCTAGTCGAAAGAGAGACGTGTCTAGTCGAGAGTGTGCTTGCGTCTAGAAGGACGTTGCCGTGGTAGAGTCCACCTCGATGGTTGGAACGATACTGGCGATAAACTTGAGGAAAATGACGAGGTAAAAGTCGACCTGGACGCCGGTGGGCTCGACCTCTTCTCCGGGTGGCGCAGCGGCAGCCTTGTCCGTGGCCGGTTTGTCCCCACCAGTGACCTTGCGCATGACACCGCCGAGCCAACGGCCCTTGCCGGCCTTGCTCGGGCTTGACTCCTCGGCAGCGTGCTCGGCCTGCGACGCCTCCATCCTGTCGATAAACTTCTTCATGACACTTGCGTGCTTGCAGGGGTGGACCGATGCAAGCTGCGTACCAGAGTGGGGGAAGGCCTCCATAGTCATCGTCTTGAACGCATGGTCGGCAGGAACGTCCTGGAACACCTCCTTGGCAGTCAAGGGTTTCTTGTTCTCGTCGTAGCCAAACAGCCAGAAGCGCGGCGTCTGGTAGTGCTTGTCGTAGCTCATGTAGCAGTCATACGTGCGCACCTGCAACAGGTTGCTTCCCTTTGCACTGAATGTCAGCGGGCACTTTCGTGGGTCGACTTACGCAGGGTCTGGGCGGAGCGCAGCCTCGTCCTCCTCCTCCAGGCCAGCAGCCTCGTCCATGTCTGGGATATCGTCCATGTCGGGGATCTCGTCGTCGTCACCAATCTGCAGGCCAGCAGCGGCCTCGTCGAGTGAGGGGGAGTCGGGAATATCAACAATCGTCTCCGCCTGGGTCGCTGGCTGTCAGTAACGTCTCGGTTGCTTCACTCACGTCGTCCAAGGTGGGTAGCAACCCACTCGCCATCTGGCTCGGCTTCATCGGCCTGACTGTCAGTCCCATTCACTGAGCTAACTCACGTCGTCCATAAAGTTTAACAGCTTCTCCGCGTCTTCGTCGTCATCGGTATAGTTGAGGGCAGTGGCGCGGCGGAGGCACGGGACTGTGAGGTCAGTGCGTAGTTCCACGCAGGAGGCGCACGCGACCCCGGCCGCTCAACAAACTCACCATTGCGAGTGATAAGGTACTGCTTGTCTGCAGGCAAAAAGTCGCGAACACGAGCAGGGTCTCCCTTCTCCCTGGACGTGTCAGCTTGTCACGTTGGAATGTGCCCGAGCAGTCGACCTCACCACTGCCAGACGGGGAACTTGAAGGTCAGAAAGTCGCCAGCAGCGACAAACTCCTCTGAATGTCAGTTCCAGCTATTGCAGGATTACCCACCAGGTGTGAGTCGTCCGTGCTCCTTAAACTTGCTCTCGCGCAGGACCTAGGGTGTAAGTGGTAGTTGGGTGGCGACACGTACAGGTGAAAGGTAGTCGCGGACTGCCCAATACTGGCTCTGCGGGGAGTTAGCTAATGGCAAAGAGATGGGTGTGTTCTGACATACCTGAATTGCCAACAGTGAATTGTTCATGGTGTGTTGGATGAGATGGCAACAATGAGAGATGGAGATGGACGATGTATGTTGATGCGCGTCAGCACACTGCCCAGCCTTGAGCCGGGACAGTGCGCCATTTGTCGCGTGAGGAACACGTGTCCCGCCACATGGCACATTACCCCCTGAGTGCCAAGTGCCACATCTCATAGTAATGTCGGGATTACGGGATTACGTCACTGGGCTGCAGCCTGGCTCACGCGGCTGACTTTGGGATGTCAACATGACAAGCCAAGGGCCCCCCCGCAGCCACTCATTCATCACTACTCTCATCAACAACAACCTTATTGCTCTCTGCACACCTACTGCAGTGCCAATCGACTGGCCATTGCCTTGACATCCACGTCTAGGTCATCTGTCGAACACAGCGCACACCCACTGCGCTCACCCGACGACTTGAGCACACCGACTCGATTCGACCCTCCAACAAAACAAACATTGGTCGACAACACTTTCCTCCACCACAACCCTCACCCCCCCTCCCAACATCGCCATGGATAGCTCGCCGCCTTCCAGCAGGCCAGCGGCCCCCCTGTCTCCCAACCAGGCCAAGCTGCGTCTGCATGACGGCGTAGGCTCGGCGGCTGCTGCGGCTAGGCACAGCATTATACACTCGAGCGCCAAGGGATGGTCGCCACTTCACATTTCCAAGCGTGGAGGCGAGTCGGCCCCCGGCACTCCTCTTCGTCAGCAGGACAATGGCGAAGGGCCACGCCGCACGTCGAGCAGTTTCCGTCACATGGCTACCAACAGCCTAGTTGCCAAGTCACCGTTCAAGGATCTCTCCACCCGCGAGGGGGCAATGTCCAATGGCATGAAGCATCAGTCTCCAGAAGTTATCCACGAGCGTCGTACCCCGTCTCGCCAGCCTGGACAGATCCCCAAGACTGCTACCGGCAGCACCAACACCCCCAAGGCCAGTATTGGTCTTGGCATCAACACCACTCCCCGCAGCCGGGGATCGCCAACCACCGGCGCAGCCGTCTCAGGTACTCGCCGTGCTTCGAGTGAGCGCAAGGTGGCCATTCCTTCCAGCGGAGACCGTCGCTCCAGTGCGGAGCGCAAGGTGTCGGGAAGCAAGGAGAACGAGAGCCCAGACCGTGGCAGCCCAAAGAAGCGCCGGGTCCCCCGCCAGAGTCTTGCTTACAAGCTCGTCGTTGACGGCGAGTACGTCACCCACTCGCCTTTCCGCAACCCCAACGCCGCACCTGAGGAGATTGAGCTTGCGAGCCCTACCATGGACGAGATTCTCTCAACTCCTTCTCGCCGTGTCTCGGGTGGCAACAGCAAGCGCCATGTCAGCCCTAGCGCCAACCTGCGCATGTCCGACTCGCCTTCCTCATCTCCCCAGCGCAACCTCAGTGGCTCCCTCCCCGTCCCATCGCCCTTGCGAGAGCAGATGGCTGCTGCGCCTAGCCCCACCCCCACAAAGTCGTCTCTCGCCTCGTCAAAGCGCCTCCTGGGCCCTCGTGGCCAGAGCTCGATCCTCGACTCTCCGTCTCGCAAGACCGTTACGTTCCAGGCGGTTCCCGACGTCAAGGAGTTTGACCGTATGAGCGTCGAGGGCTCGGTTGACGGCAGCTTTGACGCCACCGGGGATGACGATGAGTGGACCGACGATGGCGAACAGGCGCGTGGCCAGCGCAACACTTCGCAGGACTCGGAGGACGCCGTCGGTGACGAGTCGGCCACTGCAGACTTTATGGACTCTCTCATAGAGGAGGGCCTCTTTTCGCCTCCCGAGCTTGAGACTGCTGTGTTTGCCGACCACGCCGACTTTGAGCTCCCAATGGAGTCATCACCGCGTCCTGACCTCGATGCTACTAGCTCCTCGAGCGTTGGTCAGCTCCTGTCGACGCCCCCCGTGGGCAACGAGACCCCGCTCATGCCCAACTGGGAGCTGCCCGCTCCTTCCTCGCCCGAGCACGTTCACACCATCACCCCCCATCTCAACCCCGGCGAGCAGCCCAAGCTACCGCACTCGGATGATCACAGCATGCTTTTGAACGGCGACGCGTCTCTGCCCCTGACTCACCCCTCCCCCGCCAAGGCGTCCGACGGGCCTCACGCACACCAGCAGGGCGGCCTCTACGACCCGTTCATCACCATTCAGACAGCCACTGATATTGCTGGAGAGCACAAGGAGCGTTCAGAGGGTGGTGTGCCGCTTGGCCGCACTTCGCACTCTGAACGCGTCCATGCTGCTCGCCTCCTCGCTACCCAGAAGCTTGGCCGCGGCTTCCCCTCCGCCCCGCCAAAGATCGACGCCGCGGGTCAGTCATCTGGCGAGTCTGACTCGGACAGCTACAGTGCCAAGATGATGCCTCCCGCCGAGGCATCCCAGGATGTGTTCGGCAGCGTCATATCGAGCCCAGCCATTCGCAAGGTCTCGACTCCCCGCAAAGTCTCCAACCGCTCTGCCGCGAGCCCCGCCGCCAAGAACCGCCAGGTGTCCGACGTCCCCGAGCTTTCTGGCCCCTCGTCGCGCATGTCACAGTTCAAGCAGGCCAAGTCTGCCAACACAACGCCCAAGGCTGCCACCCCTTCCAAACGCAATCTCCCGAAGCCCCCTCCCCCCGCAGCCCTCGACCTTCCCGAGCCTGTCGGTCTTCTGTCGGGCGACGAGGCAAGTGAATCCGAGGCCGAGTCCGATGTGCCTTCGCGCGCACTCCACTCGCCCTCGCGCTCCAACCCCACTCGCGCTGGTCTGTCGCTTAACGAGCTGCCGTACTCGCTCCCGGCCTTTGGAGTGACCCCGCTCATCAGCGAGGACCCCGTCTTCACTGGCGCCAAGGGTCCTGTGGAGGAGAGCTACCCTCCGGCCCCCGTTCGCCGCGTCTCCGAGGTCGCGCCCAAGCTCGAGCTGTCGTCAGACGCAACAGACCTGAAGTCTGCAGTGGAGACCGAAGTTCGCGCGGGATCCGAGCGTCGCGTTTCTGCCATTGCCCCCAAGCTCGAGCTCTCACCCGACCTCGCCGACAACTCGCAGCTTGACCTTGCTGTCAACTCCGAGTCCGAGGGTCAGTGGGAGGACGAGCGGGAGACAGCTTCCGAAGCTGAGGACCCTCTCACGCCTCCCCCTGGTCTGCGCCGTAGTGAGCGCGAGGAGTCGCCCCGTATCCCGAGCTTTGAGTTTGGTGGCCTGTCGCTGGACATGCCCAAGTCTGAGGAGGCGCAGGAGACGACCCCGGAGACACCAAAGCCCACCACCGTCGTCACAGCGCCATCACCCTCGACTCCCCAGCAGGAGTCGGCGCCATCAACGCCCACGCGCAACACGCCGGGCCGCACCACTCCCACCGCCGCGCTCTCGCCTGGTCGCAACACGCCGTCGCGTACCTCGTCACCGCTGTCCGCCAACTTTGTTGCGTCTGACTCTAATGACTCGATCGCTGGCGAGTTTGGCCCTGCGGCAGACAAGGACGTCTCGGACGCCAGCACAACCACGCGCGTTCGCCAGCGCATCTCGCGTGACGCCATTCGCGAGACGGTCACCCGTCGTGTGCAGGCCGAGGGAGCGCGCCCCGTGTCGATGATCGATGCGCCTCGCCCGGTGGCCAAGGCGGCGCCCACTAGACCTCTTTCTGCAGGTCCCGGAACGCCGACCAAGGGCACCTTTGCGCCGCCCTCGCCTGCTTTCAAGTCGCACAAGCGCGGCGGATCGACCAGCTCAATCGACAAGGAGCTGCCGCCTGCGCCTGACTCGCCCAAGGTCTTCAAGAATGCCACCTCGCCTACCCGCACGACCCCCGTCTCGGCACTGCATCAGCTCAACACACGCAAGGACAGCCCCAAGTCAGCCCTTGATCGCATTGCCAACATCTTTGACGACGGGGACTCGACCTTGTCGAGTTCGCCGGCGACCTCGCCGGTCGTGCAGTCGCGTGTCGTCAGTTCGCCTTCCAAGAGTGTTCCCGTTGGGATCCTGCGCAAGCCCGAGACTGCCGCTGCTGCCAGCATCGCGCCGTCAGTGGCGGGATCGATTGTGAATGACCCCAAAGCGCTTTCTTCGGCGCGGCGCAGCCGCCGCCGCAGCGCCAGTACCGGCGACGCCGACTCTGGTTCCCGCCCCCGCCTCTCGCTTGGTATAGACGCGGATGGCGAGAGCATATTGGAGTCGGTCCAGGACGAGTTTGAGCATGTCAGCTCGAACCGCGGCTACCGCGTTCGCGAGCGTCAGCGCCAAGTTCGCGCGACGTACGGCGTTGAGAGCAAGACTGCCGGTTCTCTCGAGGCTGGTCGTGCTTGGCGCCCGCTCCGCAGGCCGAGCGACATGAACGAGCACTCCAAGGAGATACGACTTGCGCGTGAGCGCGAGCAGATTGAGGGCAAGGCCTCGGGCACAATCTTTGTCAAGGTTCTTGGCATTGAGGCGCTCAACCTGCCTGTTCCCAAGGAGCCCACGCACTTTTGCATCACGCTCGACAACGGTATTGACTACATTCGCACGCCGTATGCGGTTCTCACGGATGATGCTTGCATCAACCAGGAGTTTTCGCTCGTCGAACACCCGAACTTTGAGTTCTCGCTGTCGCTCGACATTCGCCGCGACCCCCACATTGTGCGCGCGGTGCAGGAGCGTGACAACCCGCGTTCAACCGGCTTGCTTGAACCCCCGCGTTCCCACTCGCCACTCGTGTCGAGCCTCACGGGCAAGGCTAGCGGTGGCGGTTTCCGCGCCCTCTTCCAGTCCCCGCGCAAGAGTCGCCACCAGCGCACCGAGTCTGCTCCTGCCGCTCGTGCGCCTGCGCGTGCCGCTGCGCCAGTCAGGCAGGCCGAGACGATTGCTACCTACCTAGACAAGGCTACTGGCACTACCGTGGCCAAGACACACATAGCGCTCAAGCCCATTGCGCGTCAGTGCGAGTCCAAGATTCTCGAGATCCGGTACCCCATGTTCGCCATGTTCAAGGGCGCTTCGCTCCCTGACGGCACGGCCAGTCGCAAGCAGGTGGCCAAGATTACCATTCAGATGCTCCGCCTTCCTCCCCTCCCCGGACTCAAGCCCGAGGAGCTTCCTGGGTCCATCGACGAGACTCTCAAGGGTTTGCGGTGGCACAAGTGGCACTCGCAGGTGTTCCATGAGGGCACGCTTACGCAAGTCGGTGGCGACTGCCGCGTGCCCCGCCGGCGCATGTTCCGCCTCGCTGGCGGTTCGCTCGTCGCCATCAACGAGGTGACCAAGAAGGAGGTCACGAGTATCGACTTGAGGCTGGCTACGGCGCTCGTGGACGTCAACGGCCCCACGTCGCCCAAGATGAATGACGACGACTATGACCCCTATGGCGCAAGGCCGAGGAGTTTCAAGCTCGTGTTTGAGGGTGGAGAGTGTATCGTGCTGTCGGCGGATAAGGATGAGGACAAGCTTGTCTGGTGAGTGCTTTGGTTGTGCAACGAAAGATGGCTCGCTAACGATCACAGGATGGACATGCTCTCCACCCTCATTGGCAAGATTCCCGCCAACCCGCTCTGGGCCGAGATGCTCGCAGAGTACGAGAAGACACAGGAGCTGCGCACAGACCGCGTCCGCATTGCCTCCAGCACGAGCATTGCGAGTAAGCGGAGCAAGAACGGCGGCCCGCGCAAGTCTAGTCGGTCTACGAGCCAGCACTTGAGTCACCATGCTTGAGCTCGGGGGGGCTGGCCGAGCTGGACTTGAGCCGATGGACAATTTTAACAGGAGCTCGCAACCTCCCAGTCTCGATGATGGGGAGTTGCTGGGCCGCCTGGGGATGGGGAAGTGGAATCTAGACGCCTTGTACGACCGGTTGTGCCATGTTTTCTAATGAGATGGATTGCCATTGTTTGCTTGCACGGTCATCGTTTGCTTGCACTGGTAGATGTGGCCACGGCCAGGGGCGCAATGTCTCACGAGGTTGGTGGTCACTTTTGCCCCTTCAGTGCCGCCCTCGTCCTGCCCCCGTCCCACGGGTAGTCCATGCTGAAGAGCAGTCAGACTGTGTCCTCTGGGATCTGCTGGCTCGGCTTGATCCCCTTGCCCCGATAGATCACAACGAGAGAGTCAGCGCTCATTGCCAGTACGGCGGCTGAGCGCAGAGGCAGAGGATAATCCCGGACGGTCATTTTAAATCCGCTCCGAGCTCCGCCCCACCTTGAGCACGGACTTGTCCCTGTTCAGTTCCATGTCGTCTGTGCTCTCTCCACTTCATGTTACCACAGCGCTGACCATCATTATCAACCATGAGCTCGCTCTCTGCAAGATCACCCTCTCCGGATAGCGGCGCATCCAACTCTGGCGACATGCGAGGGCGCAAGAGGCAGCGCAAGGAGCGCAAAAAGTATTCGTGTGAAGGTCAGTACCCCCAACGCCGTAAACCCCGCCAGTGCTCCGTCTCCGTTCCCGGTGCTGACCGAGACTCAGAGTGTCGCCGGCTCAAACTCAAGTGTGATCGCGAGTGTGAGTCACGCTCCGCTTGGTTGGTACTGACCCCCAGTTCCGTGCCAGAACTGCATCAAGCGGGAATGTCAGAACCTGTGCCCCGATGGTGTGCGGCCGGCCGTGCGCGTGTAAGTTGTCAATGTGCTCGCTATCGGCTGTGGACCTGACCAATACAGTGCTCGCAAGCCGACAGCATCAGTACCACCGCCATCTTCCCGAGAGCAGGAGCTGGAAAGGCTGCTGGCTGAGAATGGAATCGTCGTGCCGGGCACCACAGCGCCCTCGAGCAACGCCCAGACACACAGTGATCGTCGCCGTTCCCGCGCCGTTCAGAGCCCCGAACCCAACCCAAGTCCTATTGACAGTGGGTTGCTCATGGACACGCCTGCGTCTTCAACCTCACGGCTACGCGACCTGTCGATGCCACTCGCAGAGCCTCCTCGAGGCTTGCCGGCTGTGGCACCACCAGCGCCGTCAGCGTGGACGAGCGCTGGTCCATCGTCTCAACGGCCGACCCTTCCAAGCAGCATCTCTCAGCTTTCCGCTGCTCGGTCAAATCACCCGGATGCAGGGTTTCTCTTTGACGACAATCACAGCTCGGGGACGCTGATGATCACGGCAGCCGGGCGGTCAAAGTACCTTGGGCCGATGGCAGGCAACGAGTGGCTCAAAGACGTAGGCCTGCTGTGCAACATTGAAGCTGACTGTTCAAGCAAGAGATTGACGAGCCCGAGGATAGTCTCCCAATGACACGACATGCTTCACCCGAGCCCAATGCTGAGCCACGCTCGTCGCCGCCCCTCGAGTCCTTCCGGAGTACATTCCCATTTGGCTCCTCCTCGCGCAAGTCGCCTTCAATTGGCACTCTCCTCAAGCGCCTTCCTCCAGAAAGCCAAGGACGCGCGCTGCTTGACTCGTACTTTCGCTACTTTGCCTGGTCGTAAGTCTTCGCCCTGTGAACAGTCACTGACGCTCAGGTACGACATTGTCCCACGTGAGACACTGCACAGGCTCTTTGACAGGGCATACCAACAATCCATGCAGCCAGGATCAATCACGCCAGACACGGCCGTGCTGTTTGTGCACCAGCTAGCACTCGTCTTTGTGGTACTGGCCATGGGTGCACTGCATCACCTGGAGCTGCAGCCTGATGACCCGATGGCCGAGGAATGTCTCTCAGCAGCGCGAGCTTGCCTGACCAAAGGCAACTTTCTCGTGCTCAATACTGTGCCCGGCGTTCAGACTTTGCATCTCATGGCCCATGTTCATCTGTGAGTGGCTGTGTATGTCTGATCTGACAACCTAGGGAGACGGAAAAGGGGCGCAATGGAGACTCAGCCTGGCCACTGTGGGGTCTAGCCATGCGCATGATCGAGGCAATGGGTATCCACCGCGACGGTCTGAGATGGAATCTGCCTCACGACGATGTTGAAGAGCGGAGGCGAGTCTTCTGGGACATGCAGTCCGCCGACGTTCTTCAAGCCAACTGCTTCTCGCGACCCAACTCGATTCAGCTGCGGTACTGCGACGTCCAGTTTCCGCACGACGACGTGCTTGTCAAGTCTAACGGCGAAGAGAAGGGTTTCCACACGCTGAAATATGAGCTCGTGCAGCTGTCAGCCAAGATTCTCGACCTGTCACTCGATCTGTCTCACCAGACTCCATCTGTCGAGGCCGTCATGGAGCTGCACGCCCAGCTCATCCTCTTTGAGCAGTCTATCCCATACCGGCTTCGCTGCCGCGCGGCCTACCTTGCCCTTCCATCTCAGTATAACACTCCAGAGGAGGCGTCACGAAGCTCGCCAGAGGTCGACCGGTGGAACCTCCAACTAACGCTGCAACAACACTTTCTCGCCCACCTAATCACCGAAGCTCTCATCAACCTGCATCGGCCCCTCTTTGTGCGCGCACTTCAGTTCTGTCCCGAGGACCCCGTGCGATCAGCCTACGGTGCCTCCTTTCTCGTCGTCATTGAACGGTGCAGCGTGCTCATCCAGATCGCCGTCTCCCAGCACAACATTCACCCCAACGTCTCTTCCCGCCACTGGTTTCTCTGGTATCACGCGTTCAACTCTGCAGTCACCCTGGGCACTGTAATACTGGCCGACCCGCACAGCGAGCTCGCACCCTTTGCGCTGGGCCAGATCGATCAGGTGGTCGGCATCTACACAGCCCTAGTCATGCGGCACCCCAGTCAGCGCATGTCCCAAAACCTGCGCTGGCTGATGCGCCTCCGCCAACGCGCAGTCGACAGGATCGACTCCCTTGGCGCGGGTAAAAAGCGCTCCAATCACCCAAGCACCTCTCTAGATACAGAAGACGCAGAGCTGCTGGGCTGGCGCACCCGCCTAATCGAACGGACGAGCAAGGGCGTGCGCCGCGCGACGACAATTGGGTCAACCATGAGCCCGTCAAACCTCACAACGCCCAGTCCCAACACGCGGCTCGATCAGAGCATCTCTGCAGCGCTAGACCAGGCGCTGCAGGGCCCACAAAGCGCCGCTGCCGAACCGGAACGGACAGAACACAACGACACAAGCATTGATCAACTCGTAAGTCCTGCCTCCTCCAGCGCTAACGCATCAGCTGCACGATTTCTGGGATCCAACAACCGTGCTCAACATTACAGGCGAAAACACCACCATGAACGTGAGTCACCCCACGTACTCGCAGCGCACGCACTGACAGCAGCAGACGCTCGGGTGGTGGGACTTTGAGGTGCCACTAGACACCTCACCGGGTGCAGCGGCATCATAAATATTCTGGTCATAAATATTCTGTCCTGCCCTGAGCAGGTGGAGGTTGCCTGAAGATTTAGCCTGCCCAGCCGAACCTGCCCTTGGCAAGGAGTGCGGCCGTTGTAGTATATGCAGCAGTTTGTCAGTTCTCGTGTGCTCCTCGTGGCCTTATGCCAGACTCGCGCTCGCCAGGCGTTGTGCAGTGCTCGATCCCAATACATAGCTGCCAGAGGCGGCGGTACAAGTGCGGCCGCGGGTCGTCTAGTCCGCGCGACCGCTGCTGTGGTGGTGTTTTGTAGACTAGATGGCGAAATACGAATGATTGAAAGGGTTGTGGGGGGTGTAAATCTTTAGAAGTCCTCTGTCTACCAGGACGTCTAGTTGCCAGTGTGGCGCTCGTAAATGCCGACGACAATGGCGTGGTCACGCTCGTAGGGCTCGAGGGTGAGCTGCTCCTTGGGCTTGATGCCCTCCTTGCGCATAATGTTGACCTCGGAGGCAAACACCTGGGCAGCGGGAGCGGTCGAGTCGATACAGTTGGCCTTGATCGAGATGACAATGGCACCGCCCTGCTTGAGGAAGTGGTGCGCGTTGAGGGCAATGATACGGGCCTGGTCGGGCTGGGCAACGTCGGCAAAGATGACATCGACCATCTGGATGAGCATGCGGTACTTTTGGGGGTGACGGGCGTCCTCGACAATGGGAATGACGTTGGTGCGCTTCTTGGCCATGCCAATCAGGTCGCGACCGGGGCGGTGAGAGAACTCGACGGCGTACACGACACCCTCGGGGCCAACAACGTCGGCAACGTGCGAGACCGAAGATCCAGAGGCGGCACCGAGGTAGAGAACCTTGGCTCCGGGCTTGATCTGAAGAATTGTCAGTCCTTCTCAATAGTGGAGGGTGGTAAGATTTGATCGACCACCAAAGCAGTCATCCATCACCCGCAGGCTACTCACGTGAATGTCGTCAAGACCACCAAGGATACCAGCGGCAAGCTTGGAGCGGAAGGGGTTCCAGACACGGTACTCGATCTTCTCCTCCTCGCCAGCGTCGTTCATCGAAGCAACCGAAATACGCTTCTCGCCGTAAACCGACTCGCCGGGGGTAATGTTGCGAGTGACAAGGAGGTGCTCCTTGCCCTTGGCAATGTAGACACCAGCGTGCTTGTGGGGCTCGATGGTGACGGCGCCGGGACCCTTGCGGCCGCCGACACCAGGCTTGCCACCACGGGCACCACCGCGAGCACCACCACGGCCACCACCACGGGCACCGCCACGGCCTGCCAAGACGTCAGCTCTGAAGCTTCACGGCGATCAAAGCTACTCACCACCACGGTCACCGCCAAAGCCACCACGGCCACCGCCACGGCCGCCAAAGCCACCGCCGCGGCCGCCACGGTCACCACCGCCAAAGCCACCACGGCCGCCGCCGCGTCCGCCGCCACGTCCACCGCGGTCACCGCCGCCAAAGCCGCCACGGCCACCACGTCCGCCTCCTCGGTCACCGAAAGCCATTGTTGTTTGAGAGTTGTTGGGGGGAGGGTCGGTGGGGAGGGAGGGTTGTAGGATGGATGTTGGGAGGCGACAGTCAGTAAGCAGTAGTCGTAGTGGTCATGGGAGGGGGGTCCAATTTTCGAGAATAGTGGAGTAATTGGGAAAAATGACAAAAAATAAATTGCCACGTGGTGATAACTGCAGAGTTGGGTGGAAACGTGGTATTGCTTCCGTTTGTCTTTCGGATCCGGCTCGCGTGGCTGGAGTCTCTGCCTACCGCCGTTTTGGTTGGCCGCAGGGTGGGCAGGGTGCAGAGCGGGCAGAGCAGCGCAGAGCAGCCACAGCCGCGCAGAGTCGAGCGCAGGGCTGGACCAATGTCGGATGGTAGCAAGCAGCGAGCCCAGGTCCGACGCAGAGCTGGCTGCAGCAGCGGTGGCTCACTCTGCGTACAGAGCCAGCAGCGTCGTCCCTGTCCCTGCACATCCCTGCCCTGCCTGGTGCTGCTCCCCACCGCCGTCAGAGTCTTCCATCAAAGTCCATTCCACTTGCATACAATACAATACCAAATCCTACCTTCAACTACACGCAAAAGCACACACCGTTTAGGCTGCATTCAAAGCAGTAGCTTGCACGGCGACAGGGCCAGCATACCCCCTTGTTCATCTTCGTCCTTCTATTCGACGACAGCCCGTATCTGGGACAATCCCGACAGGACTTGCCCCATATCTTCTTGTTCATTCTTCAACCACTTTCCCCTTTGTAACACCCCCTCACGTGAGTACCCGAATACTATCTTGCATTCTGCATCACTAGACTCGTACCCTTGTGCTTGTCAGGGAGAATGCCAACGCAACCTGCTGTCACGCACAATGGAATGCAACGGAGTGGGCAACATCTGTCCCTCGCGGCCTTGTGCAATCCCTTGTCTTCTCGTGCCGAGCGCAGATTACGCCCAATGAGATGGCATGTGCTGACGCCGACCCCAGTCTACTCAGAGTCATGCCCGGGCCAGAACCGAGCGTTGCCAACGGGCAGAGTGCGCCGGTCCCTCCTCCCACACAGCAACAGCAGCCGCCGGACAGTGGTGTGCAGCAGGGACCGACTTATCCATCCCTCGCCTACCCCTCTGCAGGACCGTCTCAGCAGCCACACTTTTCCCAACAAGGACAAGGAGGCTGGGGATACCAGCAGCCCTTCTACGGCTACCAACCCCACAACGGCGGCGGACCACAGCGGACACAACCAGGCAACAACTTTCAGCCAGGCGGCTTCCAGCCAAACTTTCAATACCCATACCCTCCTCAGTTTGGATACGCACCACCGTACGGCCAGATGCCAATGCCAGGACCAGGACCGGCATCCATGCAGAACGGCTATTATGTCGGCGGCAACTTTGGTCGCCAGTATGGAGGATATGATGGTCGCGAGGACGGCAACCCCAACGGCGGTGATGACGGATCTTCATTCCACCCCAACCAGATGCCCTTCCAGCAGCCATACTACCCTCCGAATCATCCTTATGCGTACGGCGGCGGCGTCGGCTACCCGCAACCCATGCAGCAGTACGGCAACGGAGGCTACCGAGGGGACGGCTTTATGCACGACCACCAGCAGGGACACCACGCTGCTCCACCACCTCCGTCCAGCGGCAAGGCACTCAACCCGGCCGCTCACAACTTTACCTTCCCCGTCCGCAAGACGTCGTCGGCAGCAAATGGCTCGTTGCCAAACGGACACGCCGAGTCTGTCACGGAGATTGTCGCACCCGTCGCACAAAAGCCAGAACTTGGATCATTAGGTCTATCACTCGAACCAGCATCAAAACCCACCACTCCTGCCGCTCCGGCAGTCGACGCACCAGCGCACGAGCCAGACACCGCCGAGCCGAAACCTGACATGGCCGCCGAGCATGCTCAGGAGGCTCCCGAAGCCAAGGCTGGGCCGGCCACTCCCAAGGCTGAGCCTGCGCCAGTGGAGCCCGCCACCCCAGAGGCCCAGTCGATAAAGTTTACTGGCGCGACTCTTGAGGGCTACAAGTCGCCTGCAGGCCGCACAAGAAAGTCTCTTGCCAGTGACCCCATTTGCATTCGTCCACGCCGTCCATCACCCGAGGAGGCGACCGGAACTGCGTTTGCCGCCCACCTGACTCGCCTGATTCCCGAGTGTGTGTCCACGCAGCGCGTCGAGGGCATTCGCAAGAGGAGGAGTACCGCGGGTTACGCAAAGCCCAAGAGCAAGGCTGTGTTTGCCGCTGGCGCTTCTGGAGGCCGCACGGCGCCGGCTGTCACTTTGATATTCGGATCCATCTGCAACGCCCCGGCGACCCCCGTTGCCCTCGCCCCCGCCACCATCCCCACTCCCTTGTCACCTCCTCGCGCCACCAAGCCGCCATCTAGCTGGGCTTCCCTCCTCCGCACCAACAAGAGCCGACCAAACGGTACTCCCGACTCGCTGTCCGTTGCTGCGTCATCCACCTTCCCCTCCGCCCTCCCGTCGCCGTCAAAGTCGGTCTCGTCCCTCCCGTCCGAGGCTGGCCCGTCGCGTACTCCCCTGACGGACGACCCCACCACCCCTCGGTCGGCCGTCCCTTCCCTCCCTCCCTCGGTCAGTGCTGGTCCTGCTCAGCCCCGGCCAGCGTTCAACTATGCTGCCGCAGCGGCTGTTGGCGCTCCCCTCACCCCCGCCGAGGACCTCGCCCGGCTTCTCACTGACGGACTCCGCGCGCGCCCCGCTCACGCTCCTGCTGCGGTCTACCCTCGTGGCCTGATCAACACTGGCAACATGTGCTTTGCCAACACGATCCTGCAGGTGCTCGTGTACTGCACGCCGTTCACTGAACTCTTTGAGGAGCTCGGCCGCCGCCTCAAAGCGGATCTCGCCCGCAGGACACCGCTTCTCGAGGCCATGGTCATTTTCCTCCGCGAGTTTACCCCCGGTCCTTCGTCTAATGGCACCGCGACACCCAAGGGCAAGAGCCGTGAGGACGCCTTCGTTCCTGAGAACGTCTACGACGCGATGAAGGAGAACAAGCGTTTCGACTCTATGCGCCGCGGATACCAGGAGGACGCAGAGGAGTACCTGGGCTTCTTCCTCAACACTCTACACGAGGAGCTGCTCGGCCTCTACTCGCGCATTCAGCCGCCGCGCCCCGCCAAGGCGGCCAACGCGAACGGCTCCGAACGCACAATTGACCGCCCCGTGTCGCCTGGCGCCGCTGGCGCAGCCGACGACGACTGGCTCGAGGTGGGCAAGAAGCAGAAGACGCATGTGGTGCGCACCGCCGAATCGCGCGAGTCGGCTGTCTCGCGCATCTTTGGCGGCAGCTTGCGATCGGTGCTGCACGCACCTGGCCAGAAGGACTCGGTCACCCTCGAGCCCTATCAGCCTCTCCAGCTGGACGTCCAGGCCGCTCAGGTTCTGAACCTCGCCGACGCCTTGCGGCACCTCAACGAGCCCGAGACGGTACCCGGTGTGTGGTCGGCTGCGCGAGGCGCCAACGTCGACGCGACCAAGCAAGTGTTCTTCGAGTCCTTCCCCCAGGTCCTCATTCTCCATCTCAAGCGCTTCGTCTACGACCCTCAGGAGCAGAATGTCGTCAAGCGCTCCAAACCCGTCGCCTACGGGACTGAGCTCGTCATTCCCCAGGAGGTTATCAGTGCGCCAAAGCGCACAGCGAACAACATCAAGTACCGCCTCTTTGGCGTGGTCTACCACCACGGCCACTCGGCGACCGGCGGCCACTACACTGTTGCAGTCTCACGGCCAGACAACAGCGGATGGCTCCACTTTGACGACGAGGCGGTTCACCCCGTCCCCGTTGAGGAAGTCGTCGTCTCGGACGACGAGGCCAAGAACGGCCGCGCAGGCACCATTGGCGGCCGCGAGAGGTGCGCTTACCTGTTGTTCTACCAGCGTGTGCGCTAGACTCCTTTGTTTCCTTTCCTGCAATATACCCAGCACGACCGGTCGTGGCAAGATACGACCCCGCACCCCCGTCATCCATCCCCGTCATCCATCCCCGACATTAATCAGTCAAGACATCCATCCATCGGATCCCCCCTCCATCTCCCACCATAGCATTGCGCACTGCAGTCGCAGTGTCGCTACACCTCCATGCTCCCAGTTTCCCTCTTTCTTACCTTTCTTTCTTCTCTCTCTCTCTCGCTCTCTCTCCAAGAATTTAGCGCGTCGTAGGTCCGTGTTAGCTACAAGCATCATTAGGATTACTTTGGTCATGAGGATTTCTATGCACTTGGGTCCTTCAAGCGAGGACGAGACTGAGGGTTGCTCTTATAGACGTCGCTCAAGACTAAACATTCAGCAGTAGCCAACAAGCGTATGGCGTCAGAAAACGTCACCCGCGCTCCGTGTCTATGGGATCAAGCCTTCTCCGTCGATGCTTCTCGCAGCGTACGCCTACAACGTCATGCATCACAACGAGAGTAGCTAGACTCCATTTTAAACAACCATACTCCAACGAGCGTGTGTGTGTGTGTACAACTCGTTCCTACTGCAGCTACATTGCCTACTTGGACGAAGGGTCGGCGGTGAAGCGGAGGTAGGGGAAGACGGTCTCGACGTCGTCGCCAAAGAGCTCCTTGACCTTCTCGCCCTGGACCGAGGGGTGGACAATGACGCGGTCGCCCTTGTTCCAGTTGCTGCTCTTGTCAGCTTAGCTAGGGGACGGAAGGACTAACGCAGGGGTGGTAATCTTGTGCTTGTCGCCGAGCTGGAGCGAGTCGATCACGCGCAGGATCTCGGGAAAGTTGCGGCCAGTCGAGGCCGGGTACGTGAGCGTCAGGCGGATGGTCTGCTTGGGGTCAATCACAAAGACCGAGCGGACAGTGAAGGGCATGCTGCGGGTGTTAGCTCTGCGGCACGCTGGGTAGACATACCCCTTGGCGTCGACGTTGGAGGCGTCCTGGTGGTCGAGCATGTCGTAGAGGGTGGCAATCTTGCGGTCCTTGTCGCCAATAATGGGGAAATCGACGTTGGCGGACCCCTTGGTGAACGAGTCAATGTCCTTGATCCAGCCGTGGTGGCTGTCGACGTCGTTGGCCGAGAGACCGATGAGCTACATGTGTTGTGTGTGGATGCAGCAGTGAAGAAGAGCAGAAAGGAAGGCAGTGTCAGCAAGGATCTCGCGAGGATCTCGATGGATGCATTGCCAGAGATCCGGGGATCTCTGAGGCGGCGCTGGGGGCGGTGGCTCACCTTTACGCCACGCGACTCAAAGTCGGCAGCCGACTGGGCGACAGCCGAGAGCTCGGTGGTGCAGACGGGGGTGTAGTCTGGGTCGTCAGCTTGGTGTGGATGGATGCAGCCTACCATCGGGGTGGGAGAAGAGGAGGGCCCACGAGTCCTTGATGTAGTCGTGGAAGTTGATCTTGCCCTTTGAGGTCTCGGCCTCAAAGTTGGGGGCAGTGTCACCAAGGCGGAGTCCCATTGTGAGTAAGTAGGTGCGGGTTGGGTTGGTAGGGGGTGAGTGAGGGAGTGAGTGAAAGGAATGAGTTGCTGGGGGAAGAAGGATGAGGAAAGGAACCCCAATCTTATTTGTATTGCAAGTTGAACGTGGCATTTGTGGAGGAATGGAATGGAATGACCGATGAGGTGCTCGACATGGGATCTCATTGTTTTGGTGATCATCTGCGGCTATAGCACAGCTACAAGCTGCCGGCAGCATGCCCAGCCTTCTTCCTCTCTCCCCCAACGCCAAACGCCGGCGACGCAGAGCCGCCTCGGTCTCGGGGGACCTGGTAGTCGGGTCGTGCTCAGTAGTGCCGTACTCATCATGCCCAATGACGTGCTCAATCACATCCGGGGTCTCCACACCACTGCCGAAATCACAAAATAAAGTTGGAATCTGACGTGTCATAAAAAGATAATGCACGTCCCTTGCGGCGTTTTTGCCATGCCGAGATCGCGTGGCAGCCACGTGACATGGTCCCTTCTCCTGCCCTGAGCATGTCGGTTCCTTCCTCCGGTAATGATGCCAGCCTACACCAAGTTTTCAAGAAATCCTGGATTCAACCTCTCAATCACCTTCCCACGTTAACAGCTGTTGGAAACCCTAGCTAAACAGCAAATATCTTATCGCTAGACACAAGCGCAGCGGTCTACTGAGCTTGTACCTCCCCAGCAGCTCGCTGTGCATAACTCGAGCTCCACAACTCGCAGCACGTTGCTGTGCTGTCAGCCATTGAGCGTACGTCTCATCCTCCCACGCACCTTCCTCCCCCCGTCAAACCAACTCACACCTCCTGCAGTTCTAGCCGCGTCGTCCACGACCTAGCGTGGATAACCAATCTGCAGCAATGGAGACGCGCACTCTCCACTCGCAGTCCCCCCAGCCGTCACCTCACGGAGCCATCGGTGACAACAGCGCCACTGGCACCGCAACTGGTGTGGCGTCTGGGGTAGCCGCCATCGGCGTCGTAGGCACTCCTCCGAGCTCAACGCACGGCAGGTCAGCTTCCTTTGCAACTCGGCCCCGCACGCCCGCAGCTGCAACAGGTGGCAGCGGCGACGACCTCGACCTCTCCGCCATGATTTCGCACGGCCAAAGGCAGCTCGAGCTTGACCGATCGCGTTTCGGTCGCTTTGGTATCGCTCCTGCGTCGGCGGGCGCGAATGTCGGTACTGGCGTCATTGGCGGGCCTGGAAATGGCGTCGGGGCTGTTGGCCAGCAGCAGGTCGCCGCTTCACGTGGCCGCGGCGAGAGTCCTTCGCGCTGGGACGACGAATGGCGCCACGGAAGTCGCTCCCGCGACACTAGCATGCGCCGACAGGGTAGTGCCTCTGGCCTGCAGGCCAACCCTGCGCCAAACCTAGCCTTCCTTGACCAGTCGTTCCCCTCGCCACTCGGCAGGCCTCGTCCGCCAGTTGGAATGCAGAACCCCGCGCCGGTTCCGTCCGACCCGGCCGCCGCCGCCCAGCATCACATGCAGGCTCTGTCGAATGTGCTCAGCCCCCTTATTGCCCAGAACGACGAGCTTATTCGTCTCCGGGCAGAGGTGGAGCTCTGGCGGGGAGAGTGGCAGCGCTGCGACCGTGAGCGCAGGCGTCTGGAGGGTGTCGTGAACGCTAAGAATGATGAGCCGGTAGGTGCTGCGTGCCATGTGGTTGAATATTGCTGACGGTATCAGGTTAACGGCCCGTCGTTCACCGCTGTCCTTCTTGACGGAGACGGCTTGATCGTGAGTATCCTATTCGGTAGGGATCATTTGCTGACCCCCTCAGTTCCAGGACGAGTACCTTCGCAAAGGCTTTGCTGGTGGACAGCAGGCTGCTCGCGTGCTCGTTTCGTCGCTGCCCTCCCTCACGGGCAAGGTGTTCTCACCCCGTCCTTCGGTCACCGACATCTCGGCTCCTGACAGCGAGCCCAAGAGCGCGGACTTCCCCCGCGAGCTCGGCCAGGTAGTCGTGCAGCTGTTTGTTAACAAGTCGGGTCTCGGGCATGCTTTGCTCAAGGTGAGTTCTCTTCGACGGAGGAACAGTGCACCAGCTGACATTTCAGGCCGGCTCCATTCCCGCGTGGACAGTGTATGACTCGTTCTGGCAGGGATTCACCTCGGCACACGACCTCTTCAGTGGTGAGTACCGCGCATGCACCGTTGATCTTGGCTGACAAACATAGTGATTGACGCAGGCCACGGCAAGGAGGCGACCGACGCCAAAATTCGCGAGCATCTCAAGCTCTATACGGCGCATCGCCAGTGCGGCACTATTGTCCTTGGTGCGTCGCATGACAACAGCTACGCTTCCGTGCTGTCGTCGCTCGAGACCGAGGGCGGTCTGAACAAGCTTGTCCTCCTCAAAGGATACTCGGACCTAGCTGCCGGTCTCAGGCCTTACTCGAATCGTGTGATCACTCTGCCCGACCTGTTCCGCACGTCGCGCCTTCCCCCGGTCACTGCTCTCAACCTTTATGGCCAGGCTACCTCTGGCGCGATCAAGTCGCCTATGGCTTCCAAGCCGCCGATGACCAAATCACCAATGCCTCCCAAGTCTCCCATGTCTGCACGTAAGCCTCATTTCGCTGCTGTGGCCGCGGCCCCTGTTCCCTCCCCTATCGCTACGCCCACGTCCGCGACAGCCTTCCGCTCGACAGAGGACGATGACGAGGCCTCTGTTGCCTCCTCAGACGCGCCGAGCTCTGTGGTTACCACCCCCGACGACATGCTGGAGGTCTATCAATGGGATGACTCGGCCGAATCTCCTTCGCGCCCCAGCCATGCTGCCCGCACTCAGGCGGGTGCCGGCAAGGCCCAGCCCCAACCTCCCCGCCCCGATGACGAAGACCTCGTTGACGGCAAGAAGAAGGGCAAAAAGTACAAGCCTGCTGCGCGCGCTGCCTCGGTCCCCACTGTGCGCAACCTCAAGCCCCGCCCATGCCACACCTTTTACCTCTCGCCTTGGGGCTGCAAGAACGGCGATGGCTGCGAATACGCGCACCACTACAAGCTTAACGAGGAGCAGACCGAGGAGCTTGCGCGTCTTGCCAAAGAGATCATCTGCCCCTATGTGCGCAGCAAGCGGTGCCACTTTAGTGAAGACGAGTGCGTCTATGGCCACCGGTGCCCGCGCGGGGAGAGGTGTACGTTTGGAGAGACTTGTCGCTTCAAGGACCTGCCTAATGGCCATGGCGAGGACTCGCGCGCCGCAGCTGCTACGGCCGCTCCTGCGTCTGCTCCCGCGCCCATGCCCGCGTCGGCTTAGGCAGCCCTGCCAGCGCTGTCTGGCCCATCCCAACAAGCAAGAAGCGATCAATCGTGTTAAGAATAATAGCCCCGGCACCTCGCATCGCCCCTCAATCACCACTATCCACCTCCAAGTCAATCCCCATACTCGAAAGTATTATTGCAAAGTCAAAATCAACCATTTGCCCAGCGGCAACCGCCTGTAAATAGAACCCAATTCAACCCCAAGCATCAATTAGGCGGTCACTGGCCCTCGTAGCGGGCTGTGCATTAAGTCGTTAGGATTCGTAGGTGCATGCACCGTTGAGCGAGCTTGTTGCACCAGAGCGAAGCAAAGCTACGACTGGGCTTGTCAAGCTGTCGCATTCCGGCGCGTTAGTCGACAGTCCTTGCAAGCAAAAGCACAGTCAAGCACACAATACCACTTCGTAACACTACTGACAACTACCGAGCATAATCCTCTGCTAACCCTTGTGCACCTCCCCGACCCCCCTCGCGAATACTGAACAAACCCGGACCAGGCTAGATGCTGTACCTAAAGTCCATGTTCTGCAAGTCGGTCAAGTCCTCGAACGCGCGCTCGTTGGTGGGGCCCTTTTCGCCCTGAAGCTCGTCACGGAGCTTGTTACGGCGCATCAAGAGGATACGTGCCCAGAGGCAGAGCGCGACAAAGCACCCGTAGAGCGCGAGGTGGATGTAGAGCGAGTTGAGGTAGCGGGGTGCCCAGACTGACTGGAAGATTTGCGGGGCAATGGCGTTGCCGCCCGCCCAGCCAATGTAGGTGATGGCGTAGGTGATTGACTTCTTTGTCTGGCCGGCAGAGTTGCGGGAGAGCATGAGGAAGATTGCGGGGTTGCACGCCTGGAAGCACTGCATGGCGTAAAAGGCCACGACGAGGCCGCCCTTTGTCTTGTCGCTTGGGGGCACGGTGAGGAGGACAATGGTGCCGGCAATGTTGGGGATGACAAAGCAGCACATTGTGAGGAGGGTCTGGTTGAACTTGATAATGCAGAACGACATGAGCATGTAGGTGAGCACACACATGGCGCCGAGGGGAATGTTGAGCAGCTGCGAGTCGAGGACCGTAAAGCCAAAGGCCTTGTTGAACAGCAGCGAGTTGAAGGTGTTGATACCGCCAACGACCAGGGTGTTGAACACGGGGAGGAGGAAGAGAATGAGCGTGTAGGGGTCGGTAAACGCCTCCTTGACTTGGTCCATCTTAAAGTCCTTGTGCTTCAGACCCTGGTTGTTGGAGCGAACACGCTCGACAAACTTGATGCGCTCCTCCTTGCTGGCCCAGCGGGCACCCGTGGGGGTGTCCGGGAGGAAGAGAAGGATGACGACAGAGGAAAGGAGCGAGAAAATGGCAATGGCGATAGTCATCCACTGCCAGCCGTGCAGGCCAAGGCTCTTGTCAATGTGGTAGAAGCCAAAGCCGAGAATACCGCCAATGGCGTTGTTGAGACCAAGCATGCACTGCCAGCAGGCAGAGACAAAGGGCTGCTCAGACTTGAGGTACCACTGGACAGTGACTGGTCGTCAGCAATGGCGCTCCACGGCTGTAAAAACTCACGCGACAGGAGGCAGGGTCCGACGAGAGACTCGAAAAAGCCGAGCAGGAAACGCACAGCAAACACGGCGGGCATGTTGAGCGAGAAACCAAGACCAAAGAGGAGCGCAGACCAGGCAATCATGCCGATACCAAGGAGCTTGCCGAGGGGGAAGCGACGGACACACTGGTTGGCAATGGGCTCGCCGAAAATGATACCTGCCCACAGAACAGTCGAGGTGAGGGCATAGTCTTGGCCCTTGGCGCCGACGTCGTCCTGCCAGCCCATGATGGACGAGGTACCTGCGGGTTGTTAGTGATTACTCTGGCCCAACAGGTGGCGACTTACCGAGGGTACCCTTGTCGAGGGCCTGGCAGAGGTAGGCAAGACAGAGGAGGGGCAGGATACGCTTGTGTGCGCGCTTGCGGAGGCGCTCATTCTCCTCTTCCGAGATGATGAGGTTGGGGTCGGTATAGCCGTCGGCGGCATCGTCAACGACGTGCTGGACGGTGGTGTGCGCCTCCTCAACCTTGTCAAAGGAAGGAGAATGCGCGAGCTCGTGGTGGGCAACGTCGCCCTTCTCAAGGTGCTGGACCATTGTTGTTTGTTGATGCGAAAGAGTTGTGGGGCCTCCCTCGCCGCGGTCGACGAGGTATTATATGTCCCACACCCTCAATGGAGTCAGCAAGCCGTCGTACATTGGGTCAATGTGGGGTCGTCAGCTGCAGTGCAGAACAGCACTCAAGGTGGGGTACTTCCTTTGTTGATCCGTCAGGAATCTCCGCGTGCCAAATTGGTGGGCATTTACCGGCTTTCACCCCCTTGGCATGAAGGATCATCCCTGGATGTAGCATGCCCCGCGCCCATGGTGCCCCGGGTGCTGGTGGTCGCAGACGTCCGCCGTCCGGGACCTGGGGCATCACCAGCTGGGCCACGCGCATGGGACAAGCCCGGCATTTGACCATATCGGCCGTTCGCAGCGGGGCCAAGAACAATGGTAAGGAAATGGAAGTAGCGTCCACTTGGATTATCCTGTCCACAGTAGCCATCGGCCATCGGGCCGGTATTCCACCTACTGACCCAGCTACCATCAAGGAGATACCTAGCCGTCTTCAGATGTTGCGCTCTTCGCGGGGTTCAACGCGGGGTATGTCCACAGTACATGCTTGCCTGATGAGGTCAGCTGCCCATCTGCTCCGCGGACCGCACCGAGGACCGGCCGGGCCGTGGAGATAGCAAACTGATCGTGCTGCGGCCGCTCCACGGGGCTCTTCGTTGGCAGCATGCCGATTACCCAGGTGCCCCAGATGAGGAGATGGCAGACCGGCCCGAGGAGATAGCGACCAGAGGTAGATCAAGTGACCTCGCTGGCGTTCCCGATGCCCCGATACCGAATGTTGCCTGTCGTTATTCTGAGACTTGCCACGGATTATCTTGGTACCAAGATGATGTTTCCAAACGTCCGTTAGGTCCGAACGATGTGAGCTGGTAATCTTTGGGGCGGCAGCTTGCGATCCGAAGACGCGGTACATGCACTGCTGGGGATCTATCTCGTGTCTCGTTACTCGTTATGTGGTCGTCACTCTACTTCGGCCCGCCGCCGTCCACCCGGATAGCCGCGGCCCGCCATGGCCTGGAGGTACTGGTGTCCCCTAAGAGGTGGACGCTCTTGAAGTAGCTTTTGGTTGCGGAGGAGGGTTTCGCGCCTCTCATAGTAGTCGGCGGTCACGGCAATGGCTTCGTCGAGCACGGCGGCGCGGGTGATAGACGAAAGGCGCGAAGATGTGAGGGGAAAGTGCTGGGTGTCAGAGGTGGACTGGCAAGGAGCAAAGTGAACACTGGGTGACTGCTCGGAGGGGAGTAGGGAGGGGTGATGTGTGCACGGCCATGCAAGGGCGCGTTGGCCATGTGCATCAGAAGGAAGATCGTCGCCACCCAAAATTCGGACCACCTCCACTCACGAAATCAAGCACAACACTGGCCTGCGTCTGGATGAAGAACGCACGCAGCGTGCCAGGGTATGAACAGCGGCTGCCCTCTATCAGCTTCAAATCTCTCTTTCTAAGACCCACGCAAGGAGAATGCCATGCACTATAGCCCATGGGAGACCGAAACAGTCGAGAGACGGATCGACCGCGACTCCTACATCGCGCTAGGCACGTCAGTTACCGTGGAGGTTGGCCAAGCCAGAGCTCACCTCGCGGGATAGAAAGTACAGGTGGTAATGAGCGAAGAGAGCCTCGTCGTGGTGGGACATGGGACGGGGCCGGGGTGTCTACAGTGAGGAGTGGTGTGGAGAGCAAGTCTAGTGATGCTGCTACTGATTTGTTGGCACAGCCGTGGCCTGCTTAGCAGCGGCAGTGATGAGACATTGTTTGCCAGTCCTGAAAGTGTTTCACAAACCGCGCCATTCTTACGTCTTCACATAGCCCATTCTACAACCATCTATCAGTCGTGACTACTGAATGAAAGGGTACTCGGCACGCATGCCCTCGAGCCCATTCCACCCCTCAAGGGCCCGCCACTGCTGCACCCACTTGTCCGCGTCCTTCTGGGCACACGGCGCGGCAACAACACGGAGTGCTACCCACTTCTCGTCACCAGCCTTCACCTCGCCCTTAAGCAGCGGAATTACGCTGCGAGGGAAGATAATGTTCGTGTTCGGGTTAGCCTGCTGGATGTGCGGTTTCGTTCCGCCCAGCAGGTCGAACACGGCAGTCACACCGGCTTCAGAGGTGGCGAGAGCCCCGCGTTCGCTCAACTCGCGTCCCTCGGCGTTACCCAAACCGTGTACTGAGACTTGGTAGGGATTGTTATTCGCAAAGCCGGCGGCAGCAAGCTTGAGGTCCCTGGCAGTTGTGATGTGGTGCACGCGGGTGTGGTAGGGCGAGTCGGCGTTGGGAGGGGGAACAAGCCAGGTGGTGACAGTGACGTCCTTCCACGGCTTCCAGGTCGACTTGATCACGCCTTCGTCAGAGACAGAGACGTCGCCAACCAGGCGAGGAACCTTCCATGTCTCTCCATCGTCGTCGTCGCAGAGTGCGATAGTCGAGTCTGGAGCGTAACCGCCCAGACCGTACACGCCGCCAATGACTGAGAAACCAAAGGTTGACGAGTAGGCAAACTTGCCGTACTTGGCCGCAGTCTGGTGCATGGGCCAGTTGGTATGCTGGCCCTGGGTAAGGAGGAAGGTGTGTCCGGCGGCATGCGAAAAGGTCTGCTTCCACGGCTTGACCACGGCGCCCGTATCAAACTGTGCAGGGATTGGCGCCTCCTCTGCAGTCCAGAAGGGGTGGTCTGCGGGCATGGCCAGCATGAGGAACGCCTTGAGAGCCCAGTATGGAGACTGGGGAGAGTTGTACTCTTCAACCATGTTGGTGTTGGGGTATGCCCAACCAATGGTGAGTGAGCCGTCGCGGTTGAACGGACCCTCGGTCTGCGTAAAGCAGCGGATGGACCTGAGGACAAGGCCCTTGAGCACTCCCCATGAGAAAGGAGCAGGTGGCTCTCCCTGCCAGGTGTAGGCTACTGCACTCCAAAAGCACGATCCAGCAAAGCGATAGATCATGCTGCGGCCGTAGGCAATCATGCTGCCGTCCTGGGAGAAAAAGTGGACCGCGCGCGGCATGTTTGCTTCGGCGCGGTGGTAGATCTTGGCCACGCGCTCGGGGTCGATGGGATCGGGGTTGAGCTTGGCGTAGAGGAGACCGTAGAAGGGAATGGCAAAGAGAGTCGCATAGTAGTCGTACGCTTGAGTTGTAGCATTGGCACCGTCAGCCGGCATGTCCTCGGCCTCGGTGTAGAAGGTGTCGATAAAGTCAAGAGTGTCCTTGATGTGTGCCTCGGAGTACTTTGCGCCGACGCGCTTCAGGCCGACGTTGACCAGAACACGGAAAACTGCAATCAGCTCTACCCCGTCTTGAGCACTCACACATCCAGTTGTTCTCAACCACCTCGACGTCATTGATCGTCAACAACCACTTGTTGATACGCTCCTTGGCCTCTGCACTCTGAGGGTGCCAGAACACCTCGGGCGTCATACCAATAGCGACACCAAGGCCACACATTTCCACAAGCCTCTGGTCCCTCCCAACTGGCCATCCCCAGAAATCCTCGTGGTCGGGGTTGGTGCCATTATCCAGTCCCTTGGCCCACAAGTCACCCAGCGGCCGCAGGACAGGATGGTTGGGCTCGGCAGCAAGAGCAGGCGCAAGACCCCAGAGAGCCCGCGCAAACCCCTCCAGCTCGGCCGCGGCGTTGTCAAAGACCGCACCGGCAGTGGAGAGGCGGACGCGGCCGCAGCCGTCGGACAAGGCATCAGCGAGGGGCGTGAGGAGGTCGCCGACGAGCTTGGTCGCGTCGTCCCGCGTCTTCACGGGGTTGGAGAGGATCTTCTTCACGGGGGCAGAGGGAATCATGTTGGCGTTTGGCGTTGATGATGGCCGTGGTCTTGCCCGTGTTATAAGTGCATAGCAACAACAGCGAGCATTGTGATGATGAGCAGTCCATGTAGCTTCTGCAGTGGTGTGGGTGTAGCCTACATCCCCTGGTCCCCAACAGCCGGACGCTGGCAAGGACAAGGAAATACCTCGCTTCGCGGTTGGGTACTTCCTCAAAAGTTGGCAATCATCATGGCGAACGGACAGTTCGGCGCCCAGCTACGATGCGACCTCCCAGGTCTGCAGCATATGTGGGCAGGATATGGACATAGCTATGTATAGCAGTATTCGCATAGCCATCTATGAACCCCGCAGTGGATGATGACATGATGGCGACCTTGCAAGCAGGGTACGACGTGCGATGGTGCCCCGGATCGGTATGACTTTGGGATGTGGAAAGGCGGATAGATCTGTCGCTCCGGCAAGTGTGGTGTACGCTCGACCTGCCCACAGCCCACTCCAAGCGTCCACGAGTGAGCTACCAAAGGTGCTGAGCTCGTTGACACTACTACGACAGTCGGTCAGTCGATTTAATCACTCCGCCCATGTACCCATGTACGATATCTGACACTATTCGGGCATCCGGCAAGCTGCCCGGTTATCGGAGAGATGAACCCGAGCAGATCACCCACCGGTTAATCACAACGTCGTGGTTGCTGGCCTGTTGGCCTGCTGGACACCTCATGCCGAACTGTTCCTCGGTGGCTGCAGGTGGGTAGTAACGGCAACTAAAAGGAGCATTGGAGCCTGGACCGACTGTGGTCAATCATCTTTCCCACTGATTCGTTGCCTCTCACTACTCGCTAAGCGGGGATAGAAACATCCGCGACATTCTGTTCAGCACACGTATTGTGTCATAAAGGCATACCTCATCGCTGCCTCTCAACGTCTCTTCCGGACTCTCCTCCAACCGCCCATACACGCACGTTTCCATCCACACACCTGCACCTAAAATGTCGGCAGCAGCAGCAAAGAAGCTCGGCCAGGTCGTCGAGCTCGGCAGGCCCTGGCACGGTATTGGCCCCTTTATCATCGCCATCCACCACCTCGACAAGTACCCCGAGGGTGACATTGACATGGCCCCCGCTGGCGGAACCGGTGGTCGCGCCCTTGGCAACGACTTCAACAATCCCTCTGGCTGGAGCATGTACCACGGCCAAAAGGTGCCCGGATTCCCGTCCCACCCTCACCGTGGCTTCGAGACAGTGTCTATCGTCAAGCAGGGCATTGTCGACCATGCCGACTCGACCAACTCGGGGGCGCGGTACGGTAAGGGCGATGTCCAGTGGATTACCACTGGTGGGGGTGTGAGCCACTCTGAAATGTTCCCCCTCGTCAACATGAAGTCGCCCAACACCTTTGAGCTGTACCAGCTCTGGCTCAACCTCACCAAGAAGGAGAAGATGGCGCCCCCCGAGTTCAAGATGCTGTGGGCTGACCAGATTCCTGTGATCACGCGCGAGTCCACCCGCGGTTCGGCCACCATTGACGTTGTCGCGGGCAAGTTTGAGAACATCACTCCTCCCTCGCCGCCCGCCGCGTCCTACGCCTCAGACCCCACCTCGGACCTCGCGATCTGGGTCATCAAGCTCGAGCCCAACGCCGCGGTCCGCATCCCCGCTACCAACACGGACAAGACGCAGCGCATGCTCTACGTCCACGGTGGGCCTGGTTCCCGCATCGACATTGGTGGCACCCTCGTGTCGGACGGCATGGGCTTTGAGCAGACGGTCCGCGACCGCCTCACCATGACTGCTGGCTCCAAGGGAGCGCTCGTCCTCGTCCTCCAGGGTGTGCCCATTGACGAGCCCATTGCCATGCGCGGCCCGTTCGTCATGAACACCCAGCAGGAGCTCGAGCAGGCCTACGCCGACTACCGCCGTACCCAATTTGGTGATTGGAAGTGGGGCAGCGACGCGCCTGTCTACGACCGCAACAAGCCTAGGTTCGCAAAGCACCCCGACGGCAGCATGGAGTACCCAGATGGCGAGGCGCCTGCTGTCTGGAACTGAGCACTTTGTAGTAGTATGTTCAGGCGATGGATTGGTTTCAGAAGAAGTGCAGGAGCGAACAAGATTCGTGTCTACCTGGGAACGTCGTCGACAAGGATACCACAGGTAATCGAAACCCGTACCGCTGCCAGGTCCCAGCGAGACCGCTCACCACGAAGAGGACTTTGAGGCCGGCTATTGAGGCCGAGTCTGCACGCCAGTGGCCGGATGAAAAAACCGCCGAGGCATGAGAGAGGCTCACCTTTTTTCTCATTTTGGACCACCCTCTTGTCGGCATTGGCACATGTGATTCTTCGGACTCGATTTCTCCGGCTTCTCTGGAGCTCACCATTGCTCATCTCCAGCAGCCACTTGCAAGAGGGTCCCGCACCTCGTTTCCAAGCTCGCTCGTCTCGTCAAGCGCGCTTGAGCGTTCCTCGACCGCTGAGAACATTACGAGGCACATGTCCTGGACGGCTAGCTGCCGAGCTCACGTTTCAGTATAAACGATTGCCTTGACGAGTAAGTGTGGTGACGCAGGTAAGGACCATGTTCGAAGAGTGTAAGTTCACGACATGGTCCACTGCCGTAAGTTGACGTCGATGAGCAATTGGACTCACAGGAGGATGATATCCGGAGGGTCTGCACGATCCGGATTGCCCGCACCACGCAGACGCCTGGCAATGCCATCACGAGCGCTGATTCCGAGTTCAAACGCCAACAAGTTACCGGTTATGGCCGCCCAGACTTACCATGCCGACATGCATCAAGCTAGCCTCCAGAGGCTTTGGAGGCAGCTCGATAACCTCGCGCCTGGTTCCAGAACGGCTAGAAGTTTCATCGGAACAAAACCTAGTCATTCGCATACCATTTCCTTCACAACCGCCATCTTCCGCATGGGCGTGCCTATGCCGAGCGCGCAGCCGTTCCAGGCGTTCAGTGCATCCTGCAACATTGTGAACTCAGGCGAGTCTCGTGTAGGTGCTGCCAGCTTGAGCCAGAAACTTGTGGCTCGCAGGCGACCTCTGTATGAAACGCTTGCTGGCATTACAGGAGGGAGTCTTCCCCTGGCGGGAGGCTCGGAGTATTGTGTTGCACAGTGAAGCTGTTATGTATGGGACTTGAAGGTGTAGTATCAGGGAAGCTCTATCTCGAGAAAGTGTGGTAGCCGTGTTGTCGGCAGCCGTTGTGGTTTGGCTCGTCATGGATGAAATGTTGAAGGTGCCACACTCGGCCGAGATTGATTACTACCCGGGATCAAATACTTGAACCACGGAATTTGCCACCCAGTCACGTGGCGCTGAACATGACTCTTTACCACATCTCTTGTATTGACAACAATAACGACACAAACGAGACGCGATAGGCGACACGCGACGACGCATTCTGGAGGAAGTGGAGAGCTAGAAGAGTAATGATAATAGATTGATCATCCACGACCCCGCATTCGGCTTTATACCTCTCATCACTTCCCGCATTCACACACCCCACACTCGCCATCATCGCAATGTCACCGACACAACGACAACTCCCACCACACATGGACGTCTCCGCCTCTTCCAGCCTCATGGATTCACCATCGGACACGACTAAGGATGCAGAGGAGGAGAATGTCTTTCGCGACATGTCCTTTGACGAGGTCCTTGAGCACCTAAACACGCGTTTCCTCGTCAACCTTCCTCCAGAGGAAACGAGCCTCGTGCGCGTGTACTGGCAGGCCGAGCAGGCGCACTGGTTCTACGAAGACTATCTCCGACCACTTAACCCTCTCCTTCCCTCCCTTTCCCAGCGCCAGTTCACGCACCTCCTGATCGCCTCCTCGCCACTTTACGCACAGTCCGACATAGACTATGACGCCGTGTGGGAAGAGTACTGGGCGTATAAGAGAATGGTTCCCGTCTGCGGCGCCATTATGGTCAACTTTCAGGGCGACAAGGTGCTCATGGTTCGCGGATGGAAGAATAACTCGGCATGGTCTTTTCCGAGGGGAAAGATCAACTCGCAAGAGTCCGAGGTGGCCTGTGCGATCCGGGAGGTGAGCATTTGGGGAAAGGGCATCAGCTGACGGACAGGTTGAAGAAGAAACGGGATTCGACCTCACTGGGCTAGTTCAGGAGCATGAGTTTGTCAAGACGCAGATCAACGCGCAAGACGTGACCCTGTTCCTAGTCAAGGACATCGACGAGTCCACAACGTTCGAGACACAGACACGAAACGAAATTGGCGCTATTGAGTGGGTTCCCATTGTCGACTTACCGACCTGGGCTAGCAAGCGCGGTCCTAAGACCACTGGCAGCAAGGGCGAAAAGAAGTTTTACAACGTCACGCCGTTCGTCGGTCCGCTTAAAAAGTGGCTCGCCAAACGCGGCGTCCATCCACAGGCAAAGCCCAAGCGTCGTCGTGATGCTAGAGCCGTGTCTGCCACCGACTCGTCCGGCGACTCGGCGACCGCTTCGAAGTTAGAAACAGCTCACACCAATGCCTGTACCGCTCTTGATCACCTGTTCGCCAAGTTTATTGTCAAGGACGACAACGTGCTCAAGCTCGAGAGCGAAAACGCACGCAAGCTGGACAGTCTCTTTGCACCAGTGAACGATCGTGGGCCGCACAACGTGACACCCCCTCAGGGCATAGCCTCTTATTCTTGTCTCTACACGTCCCTCGGCGCTGGTACGCAGACTCCACCTCGCTCTAACCCGGAAAAGCTGCTTTCGCTCCTCGGTTCCAAACTACCATCATCTCCTACATCGCCGACCAAGCCTGGTCATCAGACAAAGCTGCTTTCGCTTCTCTCTCCCACAAAGGCAGCTGCTCCTCTTGCACCCGTACCGCCTGCTCCATTTGACCACGATGAAGCCCGCCGCGAGCGTCAACGTGCTGCTCTGCTCGAGTCCATGATTGCCACGCCATCAGCCAGCCAGCCCATAGGGCAGCACGACTACATCGCCCGCGAGCCCACTCCTCCTCCAATCATTCCCAACTTCAAGCGCAATCTTAAGCATGCTGCTAAGGAGAAGACTCCTCAGTCTCAGCAGCACATTATCCCTCGACAGGTTTCTCGCTCGCAGCCTCCTCAGCGGCCCCCGTACGCTCCCCAGCAAGCCCTGGTCTATCCAGGTGGGCAGTCGTACCCGCCACTGTCCAACGGGGGAGTGAGTTATCGCCAGGCGGCCCTCCTTGGCACGCTGTTTGGCAGCGCAACCACCAACAACCAAATGCGCCTGCGCGGCGTCATTGCAAGCCAGCCGGGCAGTGACCGTGTCACAACCAGCGGGCTCCCCGGCCAGCCAGGCCAGATCTACTCCACACCCCACCACCATCACGGGCCGCACCCGACCGCACCTCCTCACTTCCAGCCCTCCCCCTATTTCCGTCCGGTCCACTTCCCTCCCCAGTACCCCGCACAACCATTCCCACCAACCGGGCAGTACGCCGGTCACCCCGCGGGGCCGCACGCGCCGACCGGCCCGTCATGTGTCGGCCTCATGCGGTCTTGATTCCCAAGGTATACAGTAGTAGTTTGTAGCTCCAGCCGGCCACCCAGCTTCCAACTACTGGTCACACGTACTAGCAATTGTCAATATGTATATGCATGTCACATTTTGAGGCGCTACTTCCTGGGTGTGGAGGATGTACCTGTCGCCAAGGTGGCTCCACCCTACTCCACGGCATGTAGCGGAGATAGCCTGGATATTTGCCGGGTCTTCCCCACGACCGAGCTCGTACTTCCCGGCGTCTCAGTGGCCTGTGTCGTTTGCTTGGAACTACATATGTAGCAAGTCTGATGGTGTGGGGAGCAGTATCGCGTTGCCCAACACCAGCACAGTCTATAGCGACTTCAGACTTTATCTCTTCACGTTACCATCACCACCCACTACAACTGCAAACCAAACGATGCCCTCCAACGCTGGCCCCACTGGCGCCCAGATCCTCGCCTCGCTCCCCGCGAGTCTGCCGCAGCTCTTTACCCCCAGCGACGTTATTCGCGTCGTCGAGGTGGCCAAGAAGTACAACCAGCCCGAGGTGAGCTCCTATGATCCAGCCGAGCTGGGTGGCCCATTCCCCTTTGTTGCAGGTGCTGACCAGACAGGGAACCCCCATCACTCGCATCCCCGAGTACACCATCCCCGGCGGCCCGAACAACTACCACTGCTCGAAGAGTAGGTCTTTTCGCATGTCCTACAGAACTGACCAAAAACAGTCGAGAAGTCGTGGACCCAGGGATTCTTCCCCGGCCTGCTCTGGCTCCTTGTCGAGCGTGAGCGCCTCACCCCCGGCGCCCTCGCTGCCGCGGGCTACACTGTCGAGGAGGTCGAGAAGCTGGCGCGCCGCTGGCAGGAGAGCTTTAGGCACCACGCCAGGCATGCGCTCAACCACGACCAGGGATTTAGGTTCCAGCTGAGTTATGGCCGGTACGTAGCAGATATTGGGCCAGCGAAAGGCATGACAAGGCTGACACGGCCGTAGCGACCTGCTCCTCACTGGCAACCCCGAGGGCAAGACCGTCATGATTGAGGCTGCCGACTCGCTGGTTGACCGTTTTGACCCCAAGGTTGGCTGCATCCGCTCGTGGGACCACTTGCCCGTTGGCGACACCGAGAACAAGTACAGGGTCGACAACCAGGACGAGCACTACCTCGTCATCATTGACAACATGGTACGTGACACCGAGTTGTGCCACAGACAAACCCAGCTGACGGGCCAGATGAACCTCGACCTCATGTACGAGGTGACCAACCTCACTGGTGACCCCAAGTATGCCGCCATTGCGACCGAGCAGGCGGAGAAGATGATCAAGGGCCACATCCGCCCCAACTGGACTACCTACCACGTCGTCGACTTTGACAACACTGGCAACGTTCGCAAGCAGATGACCGCCCAGGGTGAGTACTTGGACAGCCACGCGCACATATGAGAGTTGGTGCTGACAACCAGGCTACGCCGACGAGTCGTGCTGGTCTCGCGGCCAGGCTTGGGGCATCTACGGCTACGCGCAGTGTGCCCTCCGTACGGGCCGCTCCAACTTTACCGACGTCTCGCGCAAGCTTGCCGACGCGTTCATTTCTCGTTTGCCCGCATCTGGAGTTCCTTGGTGGGACTTTGACGCGCCCAAGCCCTGCGCCTACGATGCTTCGGCTGGAACGGTCGCTGCGCGCGGCTTCCAGATGCTCTACGAGCTTCTGAAGGAGAGCGACCCCGCTGCCGCCGAGCACTACCTCGCTGCTGGGTTCAAGTTGATCGAGGACGTGCTCCGCGAGTGTGCTGCCCCGCCTGCGGCTGTCAAGGGCGGTGTTGTCAACTGGGGTGAGGGCGGCTGGGAGCCTATTCTCAAGCACTCGACCATTGTCGGTAACCCCAAGAGTGCCCGTAACATCATGGACCACGGTCTGTTGTATGCCGACTACTACCTTGTAGAGTTTGCCAACGAGGGGCTCAAGTTGCGCAAGTAGGTTAGGGACTTAGGGATCTTGGTGCGTAAGACTCGGATGTATTGTGTAAGCAGGTCTGGCTTGGTGCAGCATGCTGGCATGGCAGTGCATTAGATAGTGAATGCGGCGACATTGATCGCAAACTTTGTCCGTAGTCTCGGCCACTGTCAACAAGCGTATCGTCCTATCCTCCGCTGCACCAATACTAAACGTGCATTTGCAGCCCGCGCGGCCAGTAGATGATGCGCGCACGCTGCCGGTATATCGCACTATGCGTATCCAAACGCCAAACGACTGGAGAAAACGCAGGTGGAACCACACACCGAGGCCGATAAATCGGCCCCAGCCTGCCGGGGTCCGTGACGGCAAACTCGGCGCAATGTCCCGCCGACAACCTCCCACTGCCCACAGTGTCATATAACCCACCATCTGGTAACCATGCATGCTGCCCCCCCTTGCTTCCCCGGCTCTACCACTCACACATACCACTCACACCAAGCGCAATGCACGGCCCTTTCCGCCGCATCGTCACCTCGCACGCTGCCGACGACGTCGACGGCTCCCGGGTTCGCTTGCTCGACACGACCGTGCCCCTCATGCCGGCTCTGGGCGGCAACGCTGCCTTCTCGCCCCTGTTCGCGTCACTCGGTGTCCCCGCAAAGTCCCAGCACCACATTGACGACACGGACGTCTCGGAGGCAATGAAGCTCGCGCCTGGCGTCGTTACCCCCGGTGGCGCAAACGGGCAGGTCACTGACCTGGCACCAAACTTCAAGGTCGGCATGCACCGCACCAACTCGATCGACTACAACATCTTTCTGGCCGGAAGCGCGTTCTTGATCACCCCCGACGGGGAGACGGAGCAGCGCACGCTCGTCAAGGCCGGCGAGATTGTCGTGCAGCGCGGAACGCTGCATGCCTGGGAGGCTGGACCCGAGGGCGCGCGGTGGTGTACTGTTGTTGTCGCTGCGTTGCCTGTTGAGGCTGGTGGCAAGCCTTTGCCAGAGGTTGATTTCTAGGTAAGTCTTGGCGCGTACTGGGTTGAAGCGACGATGTTGATGGTGCAGATCCGGACTTCATTGTTATTGCTCGTTGGGCGGCCGGTGCATCGCCCTTGTATTAAACTTAGAACACTGAGCCCGGTTGCATGGGTCTGGCATATGCATACGTATCAATTCCTTTGTGGTGTAATATCGAGAAATGTGGAAGAATGTTTGGTTGTGGGACTGGTCATATAATACAAAAGCAGTTTGTTCAAAATCCGAACATTATCCTCTCCGTATCCAAGTCATCTTCTGTTCCACCTTGTGTTTTGTGCCTTCTCCCTCAAACAAACGGCAGTTCAGACAGGTTTTAAATAAAACTAGCAGTATCACAGTGTCCTGCACGTATGCCCAGGTTAAGCAGCAGGCCATAATGCGCCTTGTAAATAAATAACTGAATTAATACATGCCACAGGGTGGTGGAATCAGGAAACGTATACACAAGGGATGGACCGCCAATGTGAGCACGTAGTGTGTTTCCCACTCAGTACATCACGTGACAAGCCATGCTGTTTCCACGCGATCTTACGTAGAGATCTTCAATTTACTTCCGGCGACACTGAGCTCTTTGTGGATCCCTCAATCTGATCTACGCCGAAAGCAACTTCTACTGCACAACTACTCATCCATCACCTTCCCCAACCGCCTCACCCCAAACCTCGCACAGATGTCGTTCAGCGAAGCGTGCGAGTCTGAAGACTTTAAACAATGGCTAATCACCACCCTGGAGCCAATGTACGTGGCCCCCTGCCCGTGATGACCTTCGAGCGCTGACTTTCAACAGGTGCGATGCCGATCCAGAAGTGCTGGCGGATTACATCATCGCGCTGCTCAAGCATGAGTCAAACTTTACCGAGGACCAGTGGAAGGAGGTAATTATTGCGCCATTGCAGGATTGGAAGAGGCGCTGACGAAGCAGTACATGGTCAACGAGTTGAACGAGTTTCTCGACGAGCAGTCCAAGCCGTTTGTGGATCTCTGCTTTGAGACGCTCCGCACAAAATCATACTTGTCAGCGGCACCTGTCGCTCCGGCTGCGGCAGTTGCTGCTCCCATCGCCGCTGCTGCGGTTGCTGGACCGTCATCACCGCGGCGCGCGGCTGCTGATGTGGAGATGGGCGACGGCGGCAAGCCAAAACGCGCGAGGTGTCGCGACTACCACGGTGAGTGCTGAAGACCGACGAGAGCGTGCGCTGACAATGTAGAGCGCGGATTCTGCATGCGCGGCGCCAACTGCCAGTACGAGCACTCTGACGATGTGATTATCCCGACTGCCGAAATGATGTTCAACCAGATGCAGCAGCAGCCTGGGATGATGCCTGGCGGCCGCGGCGGGTTCCAACAGGGACGAGGTGGACGCGGAGGGCGAGGGGGACGCGGTGGAAGAGGTGGCTTTGGCGGACCAGGTGGACCAGGCGGCATGCCGTTCGACCCTCGCATGTTCCCTCCTGGCATGATGCCTGGAATGCCGGGTATGCCCTTCCCTCAATTTGGCGGCCCCCCTCCTCGCAACCCCAGGTTTGAGGGATCCAACCGCGCGCCGACCGACCGCAAGAGCACAACGTTGGTGATCAGCGAGATTCCAGGCCAGTACAACAACATGCTGGCAATTCGCGAATACTTTGCCAAGTTTGGCGACGTCACCAACGTGGCTGTGGACGTCCCGTCCCGCCGCGCGCTTGTGTCGTTTGCGTCCAACCGGGAAGCGTACCAGGCGTGGAAGTCTGAGGAGGCCATCTTTGGCTCGCGACACGTCAAGGTGCTCTGGCACCGCCCCCTCCCCGGCCAAGGCGGCGAGGGTCAGAAGATGCTGGAGAAGAGCGCGACGGTCCTCGCCAACATGAAGCGGATGGAGAACGGCGGCGAGTCGATGCAGGGTGACGTTGTTGCGGCACTGTCCGGCCCCGAGGCACGACTGAAGAAGACGCTCGCGGATCTCGAGGTCAAGGAGAAGCGCCAGAAGCGCGAGACGCTCATTGCCGAACAAAAAGTTCTCTTTGCGCGCACGGCAACGGCATCCAAGGAGGACAAGCTCCAGATCCTCGGCCGCCTGCGCGAGATCAAGCTTGAGATGGAGGCAGTCGACAAGCCTACTCCCGAGCCCGCCGCCGACGTCGAAATGACGGAGAAGGAGCGCCTTGACGCCGAGCTCGCAAAGCACGGCATGGAGACGACAGTAGGCAAGGACCAGGAGGACCTGTTGCGGCTCAACGCCCAGCTGTCCGCGCTCCAGGACAAGGTGAGCAACTCTCCTACACCTAACCCTGCACATTGGCTGACGTTTAGGCATCAACCCTCGGCATTCCCTCGCAGCGCTTCTCGCCGTACGGTCGCGGCGCCCCGCGGGCACGCGGACGCGGACGCGGCCGAGGCGGCTTTCAGCGCCCGATGTCACTCGACAATCGCTCTCGCACCGTCGAGGTTTCGGGTGACCTGAGCGCTGAGGGTGCTCAAGCTGTGAAGGAGTGGTACGAGTCTGCAGGCGGCAGCCTCGCGCCGTCGGCCAACGGCGGTATGCTCTTCACTTACCCTTCGCGCGAGGAGGCGGAGAACGCGCTCGCTCGTGGTACAAAGGACATTCCCAACCTCGGCGCCGCCGAGTTGTCTGCGACATGGCACAGCTCGACTGTCGCTGCGCCGGCTGCCGCCCCCGCGGCGCTGACCGTGCATGAGGGTGACGGTGAGGTGGAGATGGAGGAAGGCGAGAGGCGCGAACGTGATCTTGACTAGGGGCAGACTAGAGCACAGCAGTATCTGTAGAGACAGCAGCAGCAATAAAGTGTAGCGTTTGTGACCACACGCCCAACTTGGCGGCACCGAGTCAGCATGGCATGTAAACTGCATTGATGCGTATGTGCTATTATGTGTGGTGGAGCAATTGCCCTCCCAGATCTCGCGTCACCCCCCTCAACCACACTGACGTGTGTGGCCATCTACTACAACCCGCCTCCAGCCCGCTGGCTACCTCCCAAGCATGCCAAAGTTGTTCTGCCCATTGGGCATGTTGGCAAAGTGGTTTTCGGCGCCCTGCCAGACCGACTTTAGTACAAATGCCTCGGACAGCAAGAGCTCAATGTCATGATCTGTCCAATTTGTCGTCGGCAGGCGCTGGAGGAACATGATGATTTCCTGAAAGTCCATCTCGCGCAGCCGGTCGCTAAACTTGACGAGCAGAGCCGAACAAACGTAGAGGTGGAAGGTACTGAAGGCGTCGGCGCCCTCGGAGAGGTATGTGTCCCACATGCGAATGGTGCATTTGACGTTGATCTCGCGCATGAGCAGGCAGTTCATCCACCTGAATGCAAACTGCATGAACTCGACACCCTGCTCTTCAAAATGCGTCGCGAGAGGCGCGTCGATGCGCTTCACGAGCTCGCCCATGCGTTTCACGAGACGCTGGATACCCGGTTGCTGAGAGATGTAGTGGTCTTGGATCCCGTCGAGGAGCTTTGTGAGGCACCAGAAAGCGTCTGCTTCCACTGCCGCCAACACAGTGTCGGGGAGGTGCTCGACATCAAAGACTTCCGGGTCGACTGACACGTAGGCCGAGAGGAAGACTTCGAAGAAGGGCGTCGCGAGGTCGTTGATGCCCTGCACGTAGCCCGAGGCCGGGTGTCGGATCGCCCAGACGTAGAGGATTCGCTCAAGCGCGCGCTGTGTTGCGGGACATGACCAGAGTGGTGCGCCGGGGCGCGTGCGGGGAACGTCAATCTCGATTTGGTGCCAGATCTGCAATGTTAGTTGATATTCTATTCGAGGTCGCGCACCTGTTGATCCAATGAGGCCTGGCCCCGGCCAAAGCACTGCTCGACTAGCTGCGCATACTCTTTCCTCTTGCGGGAGAGGGTGGCGAGACGAGGCTGAACAGGAAGGGGAAGGTAATTCTGAAAGTCAGCGAGTGTGCCTTGTCGCCTGAAACTCACCAACAATAGTTGCCAAACAATCGGCCGCACTTCGTCTGGCACTCCAGACCATGCAAGGCGCTTCAACTCTCCAATGTCCACAGCCGTGCCCATGTCTCCCGCGAGCACCCGGCCAAACCGCTCGCGGCGGCGCTCAGTGCGCACCGACCGCTGTCGCGACACGCCGGAGACTGACCGGCCCGACGAGGGGCGCGGCGACTCATGACCCGGGGTACGCGGTGCACTGGGGCTAAGTGGTGATGTTGGGTTACTTGCCAGCGAGAGACCCGACAGTAGCTGCATGGGGTCTACGGAGTCAGCGCGAGTCCTGATCTGCAGCACGTACCTCGCAAAACATCATCGGCATCAGAGCGCACGGCCTCGCGCCCAGCTGTGGGGCAAGGCTCTTGGTCAGGTTCTGCTGCATCTGACGGCTCGACAAGCTCCCAAGCGCCGCCTGGTGGAAGCTTTGTGATTGCTGGTGTGGTCGAGGCTGTGCTGTCCGAGGGCGCGTCCGCGGCGGCGGCCAATGCAGAGGGATCCGAAATGGGTGGTGTGGAGCGCGCTGGCGTTGGGTGAAACGACGCGCTCACCCACGACGTTGATATTGACCCCCCTGATCCACCTGCAGGCGGTGAGCCTGCCATCCGCTGTCGGATGGGTATGGGCGCCGCAGTGGCAGTGGTTGCTGTCGCGTCCGGTGACGAGGATATGCTGGGGCCAGCCCCTATGATGCGCTGACCAGCCCCGTCGACATCGTCATGGAACCCTTCGTCATCCTCTCCGTCCTTGTCCGAGGACGAGTCCCATGCATCATCCCAATCTGCGCCACCTGGCTGAACAGTCCTGCCCAAGCTGCTGAGCGAGCCACTTGCTCTTGTACTTGCAGGCCGTGCGTGACCTGGCTTGCTCGTGTTGCTGGAGCTCCGAAACAGGCCGGAAGGCAGCGACATGTACGGATGCGCCGAGTGGGGGCGCGCGGGCGGAGCTGCCGGGGGGTTCATGTGGGCATGAGGAGGAGGAGGGGGGGTAGTGGATGAAGGAGAGAGTGGTGGGTCTAGGAAAGAATGTGCGACAATGTTGTGGTCAAGGACGTGGAGGAGGTTTGCAGGTGGACACTGACAATGGCCCAAGAGAGAGAGAGACATTGTTGCCGGATAGATGCGCGTGCCTGACGACTCTCTGGCTGGTGCTGCCCAAGTTCGAGTTCGAGCTGCTCAGTCCAGTTGCCGTCACCACATCCATTTGGCTTGAACGCATCCACCTCGAGTCTCAACCATGCTTGACATCCATCCTACAGCATCATAATCGACCCCGCTACCTCATGCACGCGTTTCCAGCTCTCATAGAAGACGATGAGACTGGGCAGCGACCCATAACGCCCAAACTCGCGCTTCAGACGCAAGCCCCGACGGCGGCGGCTGCTGCTGCTCGAAGTGGTCCAGTCTCGCCCATACGCTTTGCAGCAAGCACAAGCGCCTTTGGACTAGCTTCACCAGCAGCAGTACTCCCGACAGCTTCTGTCTTCAATCGAGAGCCACAGGCACAATCCCAGTCCCACACGGCAACAAGCCCCGTCGCGACGACTTCGCCGCCGACTGCTGGCACCCTGTCGACCCGCCGCCTTCGCCGCCCATCCCTCCTCTCCCTCACTGGCCGAACCGACACTCCAGCACCTGCGCCCACCACAGTACAGGACCGTTCTGTATCTCCAACCAGCATGAGTCTGTCCAGCGCCACTGGCGGACCTGGGATGGGACAGCCAAGTCACGTTGCCACCACGGGACCTACCCAAGCCCAGCCGTTGCCGCGCTGGGGCGTCGCGCCCTTTACATCTCTGGCGGGAACACCAACTCGCACATCCTCTGCTCCTCCCATTCCCATAGAAGGCCTCACGACTAGTACATCTCCTGCACCACCGCTGGGCGCCGGGCGTAGCCTAGGTGAGAACGGCGGTGACGACCGACGAGCCTCAATGGCAATGGACACGGACGAGACGGCGCGGTCGCCGCTCAAGTGGCTTCCCACCCATCTCCAGGCGAGACGATTCAGCAGGGGCAAAGAGCTGGACGGCGATGATAGCGCTCCCCTAAGCGGTTCGCACCCCCCTTTCCAGGGCCGGCCTTTACCTGGCGCCCTGCTCGCCACGCTCATTTCCGAGCACTCGCCCCTCGAACATGAGATGCGATCCGAGGCTCGTCTCCAGCGCCTGATCACCTCGCATCCAAGCGCCTTGCCCTTGACTCCGCGACAGAGGCGCAACATGCGCGGTTCGCGAGGCAGGTTCCCAGAGATGGTCGGCGGCGATGATGACGACGACGATGATGATTTCACGACGCATCGATTAAGCATTGGTTCCCGATGGCGGGCGGCTAGCAGCGATACAGATTCAGACGACATGATGGAGGACATGCCAATCGAGTGGCAAAACAACTCGGCTGCAGGCGCAGTCAATTCTGCGTTTGCCAGTGTCATGGACCTCGATCGTCCAGCGTCGAGTGGGAGCTCATCTGCTTTCCACCGATCTGGTTCTGGCACGAGTACACCCGGTGGCTCGCGTGCTAACCCGACGCCGCCGGGACAAACAAAGAATGGCAACGGTAACGGTCTAGCACGCGTCGCACCATCGCCGGGAACGGGCCTACAATTGCCCGTGGCCTTTGGTACTCTCGGCATGAGTGGTTCGGCAACGCCACTGGGAAGTCCGACAGTGGAGAAGGCCGAACTGGCGGCCTCGCCAACGGCCATGTCCGTGGCCAGTCCCGGCATGATGCAGTATCGCGATCCCCCCCCAACAATACGATCAGGGAAACGCAAAGGTAAGTCCCACGACGGTCACAATCGTGTCATCAGAGTTGACAGAGTAGCTGCTGCCGAAGAGAGGTTTGACCCATACAAGCGACCCCGTGGTGGCTCGCCGTCGCCGTTCCAAAACGCGGCGCTGTCACCATCCAAGTCGTGCTCGATTCCCATACCGTCGAGCCCTTCCCACGTCCCACTCGTGACCTCGTCCCTCGCCATGGGATCGCCCGGCTATCTCAGCCTCGCCGGCTCGACGCGTCCAGCAAAGCCTAGCCACCCTTACACCCGACCCATGGCGAGCCGCTCACGTGCGGCTTCACCAGCATTGAGCATCGGTAGCACTTCTGGTGTTCTCTCCAGCTCAATTGGTACTGGAGGGCTGACTGGGCCAAGCCGCCCCCTCGGCGGTCCCTTCATCCCTGCCGGCCAGGGAGCATCAGCAGCAGTGAATGCTGCAGCGATGCAAGGAGCAGCGCCGCCGAGTCTGGGAAGTCTTGGGCTGCTGTCGCTAGGTGCGGGCCAGTTTGAGGCGCAGGTGCGCGAGGCGCGCGAGCAACAGGAAGCGGCACGGTATCGGGATCGCGACGCTATGGAGGAGGATTAGAGTGCATGATTGACGATATGTACTACTTGTGTATCGCTATATGTATTTTGCCATTACTGCTATGCCAGACCAACGAAGCGCCAGTCGTAGAGCGACGATGGCATGGCCAGGGACATGGTGTCCAAGCTAGGACTCGCCAACCATCTAGTGCCGGCCATGCCTCCATCGTTGCAGTTTGCAGCATGCGTCTACAGCCACGCACGACCAGACGCAACGATGCACGAGCCCACCTTAACCCCCTGCAACACCTGGCTTGTGCTCACTCTGGCCTGCAGCACGACGACCTTTGGCAACGTTGCTATTGGCTGGCGGACATTAAGCAACATTCTTTCCGTGCCATCCCCGCCGACTTCGGCTACGGCCTTGACTTGACCGCGGGTATGGACCGGGCCTAGTCTTTGACCGAAATGTTGAGCCCTCCACACACGGGGCTCCCCACATCAACCGAGGTGTGCACGTCTTTAAAGAGGTGTGGGATCAAGGGGTACGCATGCATTGCCCTATCATCTGTCCAGCATGACTACTGCTACTGCTCTCAAGGAATACACGACCGACGAGGTCGCTCAGGTGAGTGGCCACTGTCGCCAGAAAGGCGCGTAACTGATTGGAGAAGCACAACAAGGCTGGCGACCTGTGGATCATCATCGACTCGATCGTCTACGACTTATCTCGCTTTGGCAAATTCCACCCTGGCGGTCTGGGTGTCCTGACGGACGCCAACGTTGCCGGCAAGGACGCTACGACCGTCTTCTTTGGCCTGCACCGTCACGAAGTCCTGCTCAAGCCCCAGTACCAGCGTCTCCGTGTGGGGCAGATCAAGGGCCAGAAGGAGCAGATCCGCACCATCAAGTCGGACGAGGTCAGCAACGTTCCTTATGCCGAGGCTGCGTGGTTGAGCAAGGAGTACAAGACGCCGTACTACAACGACTCGCACAGGCGTCTCCAGAAGGGTGAGCGGGCTTGTGGAGTGGCGATTCCCATCGGGATATGTTGGAGACTGACACACACACAGCGTGCCGCAAGTTTGTCAACGAGGTCTATGGCCCCGACGCCCAGGCTTGTGAGGAGAGCGGCAAGAAGCCGTCCGACTCGGTCCTCAAGGCCATGGGCGAGACTGGATTCAACCACATGCGCATGGGTCCCGGAAAGCACCTGCACGGGAAGGAGCTCATGGGCGGTGTGGTCAAGGGAGAGGAGTTTGACTACTTCCAGTACGTTACAGTGGTGTGTGATACAAGGGACGTAGCTGACTCTCTAGCGAGCTCATTGTCAACCAGGAAATTGCGCTTTGCGGCGGCCGTGGCTACATTGACGGCGCGGGCGGCAACATGGTCATTGGTCTGCCACCCGTGATGAACTTTGCCCAGGAGCCGCTGCGCACCAAGGTTACGCGTGAGGTGCTTGAGGGCGAGAAGATTATCTGCCTCGCCATCTCTGAGGCATTTGCTGGCTCTGATGTCGCTGGACTGCAGTGCGAGGCGGTCAAGGCTGCCGACGGCAGCGGTTGGATCATTAACGGTACCAAGAAGTGGATCACTGGTGGTGTCAATGCCGACTACTTTACCGTCGCGTGCAAAACCGGCAAGGCTCTGACCGTGTTCTTTGTCGAGCGCGGGCCCGGTGTCAACACCAAGCCCATCAAGACTGCCTACGGTTCGACCGCTGGTACTTCGTACGTCACGTTTGACGACGTCAAGGTGCCCAACGAAAACTTGATGGGCGGCGAGAACAACGGTCTCAAGGTTGTCCTCTCCAACTTCAACCACGAGCGCTTCATGATTGCCGCTCAGACTATTCGCTACTGCCGCAAGGCCGTCGAGGAGTGTCTCCTGTGGGCCTCGCAGCGCATGGTCTTTGGTCAGCCCTTGCTCGGCCAGCCCGTCATTCGCGCAAAGTGAGTAGCATCCGACACCACGGCGCCACCAAGCCGGGCGGCGCCGCCACGAGGAACGTGAAGCTGACCCAAACCCAGGCTGGCCGGAATGATCGCCAAGACAGAGGCCGCACAGACCTACCTCGAGCACATTGCTTATCAGATGAGCAACATGACGTACGCCGAGCAGTCGCGCAACCTCGCTGGCCCCATTGCCTTCCTCAAAATGCTCGCGTCTAGGACCCTGGCAGAGGTCTCGGACGAGGCTGTCATGATCTTTGGTGGCCGTGCTCTCACCAAGACTGGCATGGGACGCCACATTGAGCAAATCCATCGCACCCGCAAGTTTGACGCTATTCTCGGCGGCGCCGAGGAGGTACTCGGTGACTTGGGTGTGCGCCAAGCGTGAGTGTTCATTGTGGCCAAGATCAGGATAACGTTGCTGACACCGTGCAGAATGAAGAACATGCCAAAGGACCAGCGCTTGTAGTGATCAGTGCATCTAGGCGTGCGACAGGATAAGCAAAGAGCATCAGCAGTTAGGCTTGTAGTATTATTATCATTTCAAAGTTTCCTGGCATCTCAAAGAGCTTGGTGACGAGCCATTTCAAAACTTTACCCTCTCAACTCGCGTAATGGGAATGCGTAGACAATCATGAAAACACGTCATAGGCATAACAGACATCATTAGAAGTAGCGTGGTTCCTCAGGTCTCAAAGGCTCGTTTGTGATTGCGAGTGAGATTGCAAGTGACAGGTTACTGAGGTCACGAGGTCGGGGAGCCCGCGAGCGTGCCTCTCTACCCTCGGTTCACGTACGTCCTCTTCCGACTCGATAAAAACGACAGCGGGTTTGATCACTGGTGGACCATTCTGGGCTCTCGCGCAAGCTCGTTGTCTCCTCTGCATTCGGAAGCAGTTGTTGCTCATGTCAGCCGACGGTTGACGACTACGGCTGATGTCCTGGTGACTGCTTAACAGGGTGAGATTTGCCGCCACTCGTTACCTGCTGCGGCATGTTGCCCTTGGAGAGATCATACCACACACGTCACTGTGGATCGATTATCCTGTAGGCTGTAGTCCGCCGGTGATCTGTTGTGGTACGCACGTCGAGTTTTTTTCCGGGCTTTCTGGTTGTTCACCGCTTGCCGTTGCAACACGGTGAGCTTTGCGGTCACTTGTGACCTGCTGTGGGAGGCGGCTGATGCCGCCTTGAAGAGTTCATACCACACACGTCACCGTGGGGCGATTGTCCTGCGGCTGTAGTGCGCCAGTGAGCTGTTGTGGTACGCACATCGAGTGTACGTTTCCCGGGGTTTCTGGTTGCTCACCGCTCGCCGTTGCCAGTTCATGTGTGCCCGTCTTGGCTGGTCTTGGCTATGATGTTTTGAATCTCATCGTCCATGAAACCCCATTTCGTATCGAGCAGCGGCGACCTCCGTAGGTACCACATGGTTGATGATGCGCAGTACGGGCAGGAGCTTGAATATGCCACGGTTGCACGTTGGGCGGTTGGTGGTCCGAAAGTCCCTTAGCCGGCAAAGGCAGGCATCGCCGGCTCTTGTCGCTTTAGACAGTGCGATGAACCCCGCATCCCTCTACACTTTTGCCATGGTCTCCGTCGCGGGGTAGACTGGACTGCGCTGGCGATCTTGACGAACGACGGGCCGGAGCATAGTGGGGCGCAGCACATGTACATGCTTGGGCCCCATGGAGCCATTGGACTTGGCAGGTCGATCGGGGGTGGGCAGCGCTTGCATACCATCCTGCAGCCGATGGGTACCGCAGACATGCCATCCAACAAGACGAATTTGGCTGAATTGCATGAGCACACTTTTCCAATTTCTCGGCGATCTGTCCGAGCCCGTTTGGGAGAGTGGCACACTCACATTGAAGATGTGGCACCAACGAACGCGTCCATCAGTTGTTGACGAGCATCGAAATGGTGAGCAGCGCGGAATCTGCGGTCAAAAAGAAGGCAATTGCGATAGATAAACTCTCCTTATACGAGAAAGGGCGATGATAAGGGGATCATTCCTGCCGAAGGCATGGTACAGCGTGCTACCAGTCTTTTAATAACCCCGTCATTGTTTGGGAACGCTCTCCGCTGCCTGTCGACCTACTGACTTCGCACAACCCGCAGATACGATAACCTTACCAGGTGCCTAGGCCGCAACCGCGACGCCAACAGACCCGTTCCGCTGTTCAGCAAGCGCGGTAGTCGCAAGGTGTGATGTTCTAGCGCGCATTTTGTCAGTTCCTGGTACGAGCTGGAATCACTAGCCCGTTGCGCAACCGGCCACGAATACTCTGTCAGCCATAGCGCTTAGTGCCCACTCTGCCGTTAGGTCACTGATCTTGCCGCCAATGCCTGCTCAACGCCTCGCTCGAATCGGTGTTTGGATCAAGCCGTTGGTTCGCGACGCACCATTGCGTACAATCTACATTTTTTTAGCACACCATCGGTCCCATCTGCGTTTTAGGGCCCTTAAAACTCGCCATATCGTGCACGAATCGAGTAGAAGGCGCAGTGTCGGCCGTAAGATTGCGCCAACAACAGTGATGATAAGTGCGAGCTGTAATCATCTTATCGAGCTAAGGGCAACATCTGTATCTACCCTGAGCCACGAATTCGGTCACAATGCCGGTGGGCATCATATCCAAACCAAGCAGCCGCCCGCAGCGGACCAGAGGCACACATGTCCCGATCTGCACGGAACGCATCTGGCCAGTGAGTGCGCAGGACGCATGACGACGCAAGGCACGGCACAACGGCCAAGGCTGTTTACCCGCTTCGGCTCCCTCGACGATTGGCCGGCAAAGTGGATCGCATGGGCGGCAACTGCGGTCGAGGCTGGCCGCCGAGGGATGTCAGGGAGTGTGCACATGACCACACGTGGTGCATACACAGGGTCCGAAAACGGCAGATGATCCGCAGAGCACATCATGCACTAAGGGTGCAGAGCCCGACATGCTTGAGTCGAGACGCCCTCCTGGTGCCCTGAGGCCCCATGTTGTCAAGTGCTCGGAGCGGCTCATCTGCCTTTACATTTCTCGAATCGAGCCCAGGTGATGCAACGCTGGCTCCCCTGCCAAGGAGATCCGAACTGGTTTTCCTGGTCCTGTCATGCCTGCATCTCTGAACTGGCCAGTCGCAAGCTCCATGGCGAAGCGTCATCCTGATTGTGCACCATGTGGTGCACTTCTAGGCACTATTTCGGTCGATATTGTCTCTTTGCCGTGAGGAGTTTGCCAACAACGCTCGTAGACGGCCGGCGGGTCGTGTGCGGGGCAAGGGTCGTCTCCAACAGGCCCCACCAGACACTCCTCACCGTTTTGGAATCAAATAAAGGCGGCTAGTCGCGCTGACACGAAAAGACAACCCCCCCGTCACTTGATCTATCAATTATGTCCGCGATTGAGCGCAAAAACTCGAAGGAGTACGAGGAGAAGGCGTACAATGACAACCAAGCGGTTGTTCAGTCTGCCGATGCCATCGACCCCTCCCTCCACCCTACCCCCACCGACCTGGCCACCCTCCGCCGCATTCCCGCCGGTATGCCGTGAGTACAAGCACGAGCCACCATGCTCGGAAAGCCTTCGTTGTCCTTTTCAATGCTGACATACCACCAGTGTGGTCGCCATGGCCATGTGCTTGATCGAGTTTGCTGAGCGTGAGTAATCTCTTGGCTCCACTCCCAAAATACAATTTTTAGGGCCGGGGAGCCACTACTGTGGCATTGCAATTACACGGAATACTGACATTTACAGGTGCCTCGTACTACGGTACCAAGGGCCCCTTCAACAACTTTATCAACAACCCGCTCCCCAAGGGCGGTAACGGTGCCGGTGCTGTTGCTCCTGGCCCTGCTGGTCTTGACCAATCGGCCGGTGCCCTCGGCATGGGTTCGGTCTCTGCCTCTGCCATCACCCAGATGTTCAACTTCCTGGCTTATGTTATCCCTATTTTCGGTGGTGTTATTGCCGACAACAAGTGGGGTCGTTTCAAGACCATCTGTGTCGGTACCGCTGTCGGTGCTTTTGCCCACGCCATTCTCATTATTCCCGCCATCCCCCAGGTTCTCGCGCACCAAAAGGCGTCGCTCGGCACCTTCATCATCTCGGTCCTTGTCCTCGCTTTCGCCGCAGGCTTCATCAAGCCCTGCCTGGGTCCCCTCCTCTGTGACCAGTCTCCCGTCAAGGAGCTCACCATTCACCACACCAAGAAGGGAGAGCGTGTCATTATCGACCCCTCGGCCACTGTGCAGCGTTACCTCATGATCTTCTACCTCTGCATCAACGTCGGCGCCCTCTTCCAGATGGCCACCCAGTACTCGGCTCGTCTTGTCGGCTTCTGGCTCGCCTACCTGTTGCCTGGTATCATCTACATGCTCATGCCCCCCGTTCTCTGGTACTGCTCGCCCCGCCTCATCAAGCAGGCTCCCCAGGGTTCCGTCGTTCCCGACACTGTCCGCGTCATCAAGGAGTGCATGAAGAACGGCGGCTGGAAGCGCATGGGCCGTGGCGGCCAGGCCTGGTGGGACAAGGCCAAGCCTTCATTCATCCAGGAGCGTGACGGTCACCTTGACACCAACCTCATCCACTGGGACGACAAGTTTGTTGACGAGGTCCGCCAGACTTTCAACGCCTGCGGTGTCTTCCTCATCATCCCCGTGTTCCAGCTAGCCGACGGTGGTTCGGTCGGTCTCGGTAACATTCTCAACGACATGTCGGTTGCCATGAAGCTCGACGGTCTCCCCAACGACCTGCTCAACAACTTCAACTCCATCTCGATTATTGTCGCCACCCCCATGCTCACCTACGGTCTTTACCCCTTCATGGAGAGGATCGGATGGCCCCTCAAGCCCATGACCCGCATGTGTATTGGTTTCCTCCTTGCGACTATTGGCTGTATCGCTGCCGCCATTATCCAGGACCGCATCTACAAGACCTCGCCATGTGGAAACATGGCTACCCACTGTGAGGCGGGTGTCTCGTCCGTCTCGCTCTGGTGGCAGCTTCCCATCATCATCTTCCCCGCCGTTGGAGAGCTCTTTGTCAACGTTACCGGCTACGAGCTTGCTTACACTCGCTCGCCCGCACGCATGAAGGGTCTCGTCTACTCGCTCTCGCTCTTCAACACTGCCATTGCCGCCGCCATCTCGCTCGCGTGTTCCAAGGCTCTTACCGACCCCAACCTCGTCATTGCCTGGATCGTCCTTGCTTGCGTGTCGTTCCTCTGTGCCTGGATCTTCCCCACCTACTTCCGCGAGCTCAACAAGTTTGACTTTGAGTGGTCCGAGACCGAGCGCGCGACCCACACTGCTCGCGAGCTCAAGGACGACGAGAAGTACTAAACAGTACGATTTTGTTAGCGCTAGGCGGAGCCACTGTACGCTGGAAGTAGCATTGAAAAATAGTAGTTCGTCGAAGAAGGGGTTAATCTATTGTGTATGCAAAGATACATCGGTCACTACGTGCTAGGAATCATAGGTGAACACTGCAATGACACCAAAGTGGTCTGACGGGTAGACCTTTTCCCCTGGGTACTTGTCGTTGTCAACCGTCTGCTGGCCAAACAGCGACGCCCGAGTCACACGCGCCCGACTGTCGTTGATCAAGATGCGGTCAAACCGTGTGGGCGGAAATTGGTTTGGGTAACTAATCCCCCACGTAGCCTGTGGTTTGTGCAGCTCGAGCCAGGCATCGCGAAGCCCGAGTTTGTGCGGCACGTCGTCCTGTTCGTTGAGCAGGTTGGTGTCGGCGCAAAAGATTGTCCGCTCGCCTAGGCTCTTTACAATCTCGAGCTGCTCCTCACGCAGGGACATTGCTTCGAGATTGCTCTTCTCAATCGGGCTTGGTGAATCGAGATGCGACGCAACCACGCGGAACCCTTGCCCAAGCTCGATAACGAGCAGCTCCCTGGAATAGATTGACGGGAGCGACACGGCGTATGCCCGTTCGATTCCCAGGCGACACAGGATCACTGTCCCATACCAGCTCCCCAACGCAGTGATTCTATCATGCCCCACGACGTGGTACCCATGCAACCGCTTATCGCTCATCAGTCCCTGCAAGATATCGTCGGTCACTTCCTGCAGGCAGATGACGTCGACGTCCAGGTCTGCCAGCAGGGTGTAGATGGCGGGCAACCGGACGTCGGCGTGCATGGCTTCAAACCACACGTTGAACGTCGCGATCCGCAGCTCGGTCGGTGCAGTCCAGCCTGGTAGAGGCCCTTCTTGGGACGACTTGAACGACCATGTCTCAGCCGACTCGTCAAAGACGGCAATATTCAGCGGGGTCGTTTGCTGGTTCATCGCGGGTGAGTAGAGACGTCGGAAGGGTGCTCCAGATGCAGAGGTAATGCCCTCCAGTTCAGTACATATATGTATGTCAATTTTCTAGTCAAGTAAAACTGACCGCGACTCTAACATACAACTCTCGATAGCTCAGTTGGTAGAGCGTCGGACTGTAATTGTTTCCTTATATATCCGCAGGTCCTGTGTTCGACTCACAGTCGAGAGACTTTTTGGCTTCTCTGCAGACCTCTTTCATCTACAGGTCGAAGAGCAACATTTTTTGAAGAGAAAACGAAGAGAATGTCGAGGGAAGGTGCCACAGCCGCCACAACCGCCGCTTGTGTGTGCATGTCTCACATTAAATGGACACTAGCATGTTCCTGATTGACAAGTGACACAACGCTAGAGGGAGGGTAGAAAGTGTAGGTCTGTGCGGGTTTCAGGGTCACCCACGCGTGAGTGGAGGCCAATCCACAAATCCAGCGCCCACCAACACCCATGGCCGGCCAGTACATTACCACATTACCTTTGCACTCTTGCACTCGCTCGCCGCGACCCATAACCTAAGCCATCATGGCCGTCAATCCAAAGACGTTGGCCTCCAAGGTTGTGGACAGCACTCCATTAGACGATGCCGACCCGACCTACACCCACTTTGCGCATCGGGCACAGTTCATGTCTCTGCTCGAGCGTTTTCTGGCGGTTGACCTTGGGAGCAGCCCATCGCAAGCCGAAGAGGACGCAGAGGTGGATCTTGTCAAGCAGATGGGAGAAATTGTGAGTGTAGCGTAGCATGTGAAAGCTGATTGAAGCTCGACTACTACCTTCCCATGCCGGGGCTGCTCGACCCAGCACTCGACAGCATTGTGCCTCCACTCATGGACATTGTTGGAGTAAACCTGGCCCTGCTAGCCAAAGGGGCAACTCCAGCTCCCAACCATGCGAGATTGGCACGGCTCGGAAGGCTAGTCAACTGGGTCGTCAAAGTGCGCGGGTGGAAGGCAGTCGGTAGGTGCGCGCTGTGTAGCACCTAGCTGACGAGCAAGTGCCCTACTTTCCCAGCACGTTACCGCATCTCACCGCGCTCATCACCCTCCTCTCCTCTCCATCGTCATCTTGGTCGCGCTCCATTGACATTCTCCACCACCCTGCCTTGACCGGGGAGGACGCATGGGAGCTGCGGGCCGTGCTTCTCCTTTGGCTAGCACTCTTGCTCACAGTCCCATTCAGCCTCGTCGCTCTCAGCTCTGATTCACCAGCGCCTACGGGCCTGGACATTCCCACTCACACTCGTCTCTTCTCTGCTCCTACTTCAGATCTCGCTGTTCGCGTCACTCTGCTCGCTCTGCCGCTTCTCCAGCGTCCTGGACGCGAGGGTGCCTACGCGGCATTGGTACTTGCTCGACTCTTCGCCCGGGAAGATGCCGTCCAGGGCCTGCCCGGATTCTTCAAGTGGGCAACTGCCGAGCTGAGCGAGGGAGAGCGCGAAAGTGAAGCCAACTTGGTGACGTCGCTGTTAACCTTCCTTGCCCTGCTCCCTGGCATGGCTGCTCCGTCACATCTCCCCACGGCGGCTGGCTTCTTTAGCGACGATCTCATTCCCCACCTCGCCGGAGGCAGTACGTCCGCATCTTCTGGCCTGGTGCGGAAGATGGCTATCAAGGCTCGAGGGCGCTGGTGGCTCGCTCGTCTGCGTGGCATCCGTGACGACCAGGAGGCGGAGATCCCCGAGGGCGTGGAGGAGCTGCTGGACGACCTGATGTCGGCTCTTGGTGACAAGGATACTATCGTGCGCTACTCGGCAGCAAAGTATCTTGCACGAATTGCCGCCCTTCTCCCCTCAGAGTTTGGCGACCAGATCGTTGGCGCTACTATTGGCCAGTTTGCAGGAACGGAAGAAGAACCAGTTATCGAAACAGCGTTCGGCATGGTCATCGACCCTGGAGGAAGCGTGGCTAGTAACGGCGCCATGGGTCTCGGTGGACTCGAGGCAACACGAGGAGAAGCCCGTTGGCATGGCGTGTGTCTTGCTGTCGCTGAACTCGCCCGCCGCGGTCTGCTCTCACCCGAGGCTGTTGCCGAAGCCGTCCCGTGGGTTGTCAAGGCGCTCACCTTTGACTTGCGGCGAGCAAGCCACAGTGTGGGCACCAACGTGCGCGATGCAGCATCATATGTTCTATGGTCGCTGTCTCGCGCTGCGGCGCCAGACACGCTCCGCCCCTTTGCCGAGGAAATGGCGACCGTCCTGGTGTGTGTTGCCTTGTTCGACCGCGAAGTTGGAGTGCGCCGCGCTGCGTCGGCGGCATTCCAGGAGGGAGTGGGCCGTCTTGGTCTATACCCCGCCGGCATTGACGTGCTGGCCAAGACCGACTTCTACTCTGTTAGCGTACGCCGAAAGGCCTTTACGGTCGCAGCGCCGGCAGTCGCCGAGCACGCGGTATACCGTAAGGCAATGCGTGAACATCTTCACAACATTACGCTCCGTCATTGGGACACATCAATGCGCATTGCTGGCGCAGCGGCCCTCAACGCCCTGCTCAAGCTGGCACCAGAAGACATTCCCGACTCCATCGCGCGCGAGAAAGCGCAGATTCCGTCGCTGGACCCGACAAGCGCACATGGAGCGCTGGTTGCTCTGACCCAAATCGCCCCCCTCATCAGTGAGGCAGAAAAGGACGAGGTAGTTGCTACTCTAACTAACGTTCGCGCTGCGGCATTGATCACCTCCAATGCTCCAGAGATTGTTGCTGCAGGATGCAGCCTGGTCGGAGCAGGAGTCACGGCCACGACAGATCTGACTCCATTTGCACGATTCTTTGACGCTGCTATTCGCCGGCATGAGGGGGATGTTCACGAAGCACTTGCCAAGGCATGCGGCCGCCTGTCGACCGTCCGCGACGCCAAGTCATATGTGACCCGCTCCATAACGGATCTCAACTCTGCACGCGCTGCTCAGAGACAAGCTGCTGCTCTGTGTTTGGGCCACTACGTCTACCGCTCCCATGAGGGCATGCAGGAGCCTCTCAACGCTCTCTTCAGTCTGTTGGAACCAGCCGCCAAGGCAGACGTGGAGACGAGGCGCAACACTGTCCGTTCACTCGCTGACGTTTCGTGCCAGCGCGACGCAGCCGGCAACCTTCTGATGGCCAAGGAAGACTACCCTCGGGTCATCAACGCCTTGACTGCCGCACTGGAGGACTACACGACTGACCCGCGTGGCGATGTCGGTAGCTGGATTCGCCAGGCTGCTGCTCGCGCTCTTGGCCGCATCATCGGAGGCGCGGCAAGTCTTGGTCCTTTCGCAACGATTCTCATTCCTCCAGCGTTATTTGCCGGCGCAACGTCCGGTATCGCTAAACAGGCCTTTGAAAAACTTGACGTCGTTCGCGAAGCATCAACCGAAGCATGGAGTCGCCTCCTCGCTGCCAAAGCACAGGACATCTGGGACTGGCCCGGCGCAACAGTGATGCTCCAGGAAGATGGCGACATTAGACCTGCTGCCGAGTGGTTCACCAGCGGTCTACAGCTGCTGCGCACACCAGCACGCGCATCCGTTGTTGCCGGCTTGATACAGAGCGCAGGAAGCATTGCACACTCGAACGTGAGGCTTGGTATGCAGCATCAGCTAACATTTGCAGTCTGCGCGCGCTCTCACTCCGCTGTCTCACTGGCTCACATCTTTGCCGGCAGAAGATGCAACGCTACTCACCGATACTCTCAGCGATATTACAACCCTTCTCGGCGCCAACATCAGCTCGAACCGCATTGCCATCCATGCGCTGCAAACCTTTGCGCGGCTGTGCGACGCGGGCGTCGCCGACTGCCGCGCTTCTGAGGCTGCCCGGGAGGCTGACGCTGCAGCGGCTGCAGCGCCGTACGGTCGTGTCCTTGCGTGCGCTTCGCGCGGGGTGCCGACGCTCAAGTCTATGGACCGTATCGGTGCCGCTATGCGAGTGACTGTTGCGGGACTTGGTTTGCCATTCGTTGAACTACGGGTCAAGGCAGCGACCTTGCTGGCTGGGTTCCTTTCCCATCGTTTCCCACGCGTAAGCATTACATCCCACAGTTGGGCATGCTGACTTGTAGATCCGCACAATGACAAGCGAGGCGCTGTATCTCGCTCTATCAGAGGGTGAGATTGATCCCGAGCTCGAGGAACTGCTCCTCGAGACAACCTGGGGCAGCGATGAGGCAATGGCCGTTTCGCCAAAGGTCGTCGAACTCGTTAGGCAGCAGGTCGAGGAAGAACAAGTCGAGTAAAGATAAGCCATAGACATACATACATATTCTAATCATTGCACCAGCCGATGCGAGGCATGTACGAGAGAGATCAGCGGTTTGGGAGCGCGCTCCACGACCGATTTGCGGCTTGCACCTGCTGCGTTTTCCATGGCGCTGCTGTCGTGACGCCCGGAGCGGTCATTGGGGAGAAGGGCGAGCGTGTTGCATCGCCGTCCTCTGGTTTCGGCATGTGCTCGCCCCAGCACCACCCACCAATCCAAAGGCCCTGTACGACAACTCGCTTTCCGAGGACTTCGGCTTGGAACATCTTCAGCAGACCCGAGTGTGGCTTCGCCCATGAAGGAAACTGAGATAAGCTGTCGAGTAATGGCGAGTGTTCACTGAACGCCGCCCCGTGCTTGAACAGCGAAATGCGATGCAGGGTAAGGGAGTAAAGATCGGTGAATGGCCCTTTTGTGGTAGTTGCTTCCTTGAGGATAGCAGCGGGGCTCATATCGGAGCCTAAGAGCTGAGCACTGCCAAAGTAGTAGGGCAAGAAGCAGTAGTCGTCCAGACCCCAGACGCCATGGCTGCCTGCTGGTTCGAGGCGGTAGGTCGACTGGAGTAGCGTCGTGAGATCGAGATACCTTGGAAAGACGCGCAGAATCAGCTCGTCCTGTGCATCTTCGCCGCCAACCCAACCAGAGACAACACAGCACCACAAGCCAAGGACGAATGCTAGTTCATGGCCCGAGCCGTAGTCCATGCGAGTCGGGTGCCCAAAGGAATGTGACTTGAGGAGAAGCGGGAGAAGCTGTTCCTGCAGATGTGGGGGCAGGGTGAGCTCGCACAACAGTGGAGGGAGACGCTGATCATCAGCAAATGTTGGTCGCGTGCGCGCGTACCTTCTCAACGAGAGCAATATACTCGCGGAAGGCAAGATTTCCAAAGCGCTGGTTCTCATGTGGTTGAAGGGGCACTTCCTCCACCCATGCAATCATTTTGTCCAGAATGCTTATCAGTGCAGTCACAGCCTAGAGTGTAAGCTGCTGATAAGCGCGGGCAAGCTCACTGGCACTGTGCTTTCGCCTGCCATGATCTCTTTGCCTCGGATGCGCTGAGCACGCCTTTTCAACCACCCAATAATTGCTTGATATCCTGGTGTTTGGGGCCATGCCGCCACTGCCGCATCTGTTGTGAGGATTTTAGCTGGAGGTGCCGGATTGGAGGGAAGGGATATGCCAGCGTCTGGCGCTGCTGGAGCTGCGGGCTCATTCCTTGGCGGAGCTCGGGCCACCGGGGGTGGTGGTGGCGCCATGGAGCGCACGTCTGGCCTCTGCGTCGTCATGCCTGTTGCTTGTGGTTGTTACAACATGCGCAAGATGTGGGAGACGCTGAGAACATTGGTGGTCTCGAAGATGCTGACGATGCCGCCTCACCACGTGTCAATCCAACAACATCACGTGACTAACTCGAAATGTTGAACTGGGACGCTTGAAGCTCTCGATGTCAATGTCGGGATCATCAACATTACCCAACCATGCCGCTCTACTTTTTGCGACTGTCGCTCGAGCACCAGAGCTTCCGTATTCCAGAGCTCTTGTCGATCTCGCAACTGTTCAACTTCAAGCTCCGCTTTGTGAGCGAGGATTTGCACCGCGGTGTCCTGGTTGTCGACGTTGAGAAGGAGGAGCACATTGAGCGCCTGCTTGACCGTGGTATTCTTGTCATGTGAGTACCGTCTCTGGGGTCACTCTCGGTCACAGAATCAAGATCAACACAAGACGAGAGCTGACAGTACAGCTCTGCATCTCGCCTCTACGCTCACGCCCTCACTTACGAGGACCTCCATGCCCAGATCCATGAGAAGGTGGAGATCTTCGCGCCCGACGCGGAGGCCAGCTTCAAGTTTAACGTCGAGTGCATCAACAACCGTCCTCTTGATCGTCGCGCAAAGGAGGTTATCAACCAATTTCACTACACTGGACTGAAGGGCAAGATTGATCTTTTGAACCCCGAGGTCGAGTTTGTTGTGCTCGAGGACTGTACGTGATGCGAACCAGAAGGGCGGAGCATTGGCTGACATATGCTTCCAGACGACCATGTCACTGTTCATTCGAAGGAGGCTCGTCTCAAGCGCGACGGCAACTTTCGCGAGATTTACTTCGGTCGTCGTGTCGGCTTCAGCCGTGCTCGTCCTCTGATGAACGTCCACGATGTGAAGAAGCGAGCTTTCTTCGGCAACACCAGTATGGAGGCCGAAATGGGGTTGTTGCTTGCTGGCCAAGCTCAGGTGAGTAATCTGGCCAAGGCAAGGACACTGCTGACGGGAACAGTCCATGCCCGGAAAGCTTATTTACGACCCATTCGTTGGCACTGGATCACTTCTCTACGCTGTGGCACATTGGGGTGCCAACGTCATGGGCTCTGACATTGACGCTCGCCAGTTCCGTGGAAAGAGTGAGTACCGGTCAAAATCCGGTCGCTGAAGTCGTCAGCCAAAGGGAAGGACGTTGTTCCCGGTATTCTTCGCTCTGCCGAGCAGTACGGCGTTGCACACCGCTTCCTCGACACTCTCAACTTTGACATTACCAAAGGTCCTTGGCGTTGTGGCGGTTTCATTGACTCAATCGTGACAGACCCCCCTTGTGAGTGCATTCAACCCGAATAGTGTGTTAATGTGGCCAGATGGTGTTCGTGCAGGTGCCAAGCGTACTGGCAAGTCTGCCACAAGGAAACGCAATGTTCTCCGCGAAGAGGCATTCCAGTTCCCGGATGGAACATTCGCTCACCAGCAAGAGGGCTACCTGCCACCGATGAAGCCTTATGAGCTCGTCGACTTGACTCTGGATCTGATCCTCCTGGCCCGCTACCTGCTTGTTCCCGGCGGACGTCTGGTGTTCTTCCTGCCAACAGTCAACGATGACTATGAGCATGTTGACGTCCCTGTCGTTGAGGGTATGAAGGAGCTTAAATGGGGAGAGGGAAGTGTCCAGGACTTTGGCAAGTGGGCCAGGCGAGTGAGTACACAACGTCAGTCCCCGGAGCTTGTTGACAAGGCCAGATGATTACCATGGAGAAGACGACGACCCAGGACGGGCCGCCTCCCAAGTTTGACAACCACACTGAGCTGATTGAGGAGCGTCTACCAGGACACCACGAGTTTGCCAAGAGGGTAGGCGTAACAGTTCAGCATGAGCTAACAATGCAGTATCTGTCTGGGTTCACTCCTCGCGAAGGATCTGAAGCTTCGAGTGAGAATGAGGAAGACAAGGCTTCCATGGCCAAGGCTATTGCCGCGGAGGCTTCCAAGGAGCGCCCCGGAGCTCCCCTCGTTAGCAGGCGCAAGCAGTAAGCGCTATCATTGGTACCATATGCATTGTTATACATTTCAGAGCGAATGAACGCCACCGTGGAGACCATCTCAACTTGGGTTGAACGGAAGCAAAACGGGATCAAATCAATCAGCGGAGCCAAAATGTCTTAGTGTCCTCATTGACCCGACTTTGCAGTTCGCGGCCATCGACATCGAGCTCAACCACCTAGTCACCTACCACCACCAGCACCCACACGATGAGCAGCAGCGCCAGGGTTCTCCGCGACATGCGCAAGCGCATCTCGGCCAACGAGTTCGAGGTTCAGCGCCGCGCCTACCTCTACGTCGCGCGCAACACGACTCTGCCGGCGACGGTTCGTCACAAGGCCCAGCTTACCCTCAACGCGCTCAACGGCGGCGAGGGACGGATGAACGCGGTGAAGAACCGTTGTATTGAGAGTGGAAAGGGACGAGGTGAGTGTCTTTCATTGCAGGTTGTTGGGCGTGGGCAATGGGGAGGCAGACAACGTCCAAGACCCCTATGTGCTGACTTGCGTCAGGCGTTCTGTCAAAGTATGGATTGTGCCGTTTCCAGTTCCGACTGAAGGCGCTTGCGGGCGAGCTTCCCGGCGTCCACAGAGCGTCGTGGTAAACAGTATCCTTCACACGCGAACGACAACCGACATTTTGCACGGCAAACGATATTTGCCCACGAAACACAACTCCTCTTCAGCGGATGGCGTTTTGTAGCCTCACGGCATGCATATATACCCTCTAGCTGTGCTCCAGACTGATTGCTCTCCTAGTGGATATCGACTACAGCGTTGCATGCTCATGACACGGAACGGTCCATCTTCTCATCGCTCTGCAGAATCGGGCCTCCTAATTGCCGCCCCATGGCTGCTGGGCAACCCGGTTGCTGAGACCATAGTGGAGAACAGGGGGAGGAGGCGCGGGCTGCTCCTCCTCGTGCTCCTCAATGGGGCCGCTGGCCCAGCGCTCACGGTCGCCGTCAAAGACGTGGCGGACTTTGTGTGCGGCGCCGCCGAACGGCACACGGAAAACGAGCTCGACATCACGTTGACCGTCGGCGTCGGCTCCAGGGCGGGGGTTGGCCTGGAACACTCGCAGGAAGCGCACGATAGAGGTGTCGGTGTGGTAGTTGGCCGAGGGCTGGCCAAACTTGATGGCCCAGTCGTACCTCAAGTTGGAGTTGAGAACAACGGTTCCAACGGGAGGGACGAGGCACTGGGCAAGACCTTCGTGCGCGGCGGTCTTTAGAGCGTCGGCAGCGTACGACAGCCACTGAAGCATAAAGTCGGGGTTCGAACGGAGCTGGGCCCTCGAGCTATGAATCGAACGAGCAGCGGCAGCGGTGCGAAGAAGAGGTGTCTCGCGGCCCACGTTTGGCAGAATAGTCTCGCGCATCTGAGCGACATTGGCGACCAGTGTGGGCAGGTTGGGAGGGAAGTCGGGGTGGCCCTGGTGGAAACGACGGTACTGCCTGTTAGCCATAACTCTCAGAGAAAAAACCTACGTTGATGGTCTGCACAACGTGGTCGATGGGCATACCAGCGCGCTCAAGCACACTGATCCACCATCCACAAATGAGGTCATTGTCACTGGTCTGGTCGCCTGGGTAGCGAGCAGCGGTAATGTGAGCGAGCTCGTCACGGGTGAGGGTGATGGTGAACTTTTGCGACTGAGCAGCCTGACTGCTGTAGCCCTTCATCATTTCTTGGACAGTGATCGGCCTGAGGAGGCCAAACGCAAAGTCCTTGCGGACCGCATCGGTAGCCTCGGGAATGTTGACGTGGGGCTCAAACGTGGGCATGTCCTCCTCGAGCTCGGCCGACGGAAGGTTGTAAAAGAGCGACACGTCCTCAATAAAACGGGAAAACGAGGCAGCGTCACCCAGGATGTGTCCCCAGTTGACACCAAGCACACTAGAGCCGTCGGCGAGAGAGCTGAGACGCACAGCAATTAGCGCGGCGTCTGCGCCTGGGACAGCAAAGTCATCGGCAAGAGGAGGAATGTAGTCGCCAAGAGAGTCCTGGACGACATTCTTATTCGCGTAGGGGTACTCGTCAGTGGTTGTCTGGGTCGAGAAAGGGATGGGCGACTGAGTGAGCGAGATCTAATGCTGTCAGCCGCCGCTCCATGAAAGCAGAACCTACGCTAAACTCGGGGGCGTTGGGCGATGAGCTCTTGACAAAGCGTCCACAGACTGCAGGCCAGAAAGACAGGGCTCGGGCAAAGGCCTTCTCCAAGCGCTCCTGGTCGAGGGCGGTAGGGAAGACGAGAACCGACGACACAATGCCGAGGGGCCAAGTGGAGATGGGGGCGATGGGAACCTCCTGCTTTCCCTGTGTGAAGGGGTTGGCGTTGGGGTCGGGGGTGATGAATCCTTCCTTGATTGTCATGGTTGTTGATGCGGTAGGAGTGCAAAGGTGAGCTCGACGTGACTTGTATAGGTATGTACCACCAGCCAAGCAATCTGGGTTCCGGTCGAGTTTAGTTGCCGTTGACGTATTTCGGATCCGGAAGTACTTGACTGTCCGGTCACACTTTACGGATCCGCACAGTGTCAGGCATTGATAACTTCTTAACATGGTGTTCTTAACAGGGTGGTAGTGAGGGAATACACGCCCGTTCTTGCATCTCTGGGGGTCTGCAGTCGTATCTGTCCTGTAGCCAACTTTGGTGTGGTAAACTTTGTCGGGCAGTCCTACCCAGCGGCGGCACCATGGTACCATGGTCGCCCAGTTGGGCCAGGTGCAGCCACGCCACGTATTTCAATCCAGCCTGTACATGACAGCTTATTACCTTGCTCCCGAGTAGACTGGTGTTGAGGGCTGTGGAAACGCAGAGCAGCACGCGCTTAAGATCATAGACATCCAGAGCGATATGCAGAGCACTATGCACCCGCACTCAACAGATAGTCGGTGACAACAATGGAAGATAAAATATTACGTAAACTGCTCCCCTGTTACCTCATTGGGACATGTGCGTCACCCTCACTCGGGCTGCTCTGACCCCCCCGCCACCACCACCGATTCAATCACCACCACTTCATTCCTTTGCACTCGTCTTCACTTAACCCAATCACCTCACACCCTTACGCGCTAGATTCTTTGCTGCTCGCATTAGATCAGTCTCACACTACTCTACAATGTCGGCCGCTCGGAAAAAGGTTCTTCTGAAGGTGAGGACACGTCCCACTCCACATGCTCTGCCCTGTTATCCGGGTCGCCTTTGCAGCTCGACCTTTTACCCACCCCTTCCGATGCGTGGCCCCGCTGCGTGGTGCTGTGATAATAGAGCTGACGTTTTCCTTTCAGGTCATCATCCTTGGCGACTCTGGGTGAGTGCTGACAGCGACGGTGTGGACATTCAACGGCTGGCGGGCGTGTTGTGCCGATCTGCCCATGAGTGACGCTTGCGACGTTACTGTCACAGTGGTTCCTCCATGTTTGAGGACGTCTCGATATTGCAGGCTGTTGGGAAAAAACCAAACCACAATGCTGACGTTCTTCTCTCCTTTCGACACATGTGCACTGCCCATGCAACACTCCTATCACCTGCGATGGTCTGATTTGAATTTCAGTGTCGGTAAGACGTCGCTCATGAACCAATATGTCAACAAGCGCTTCTCGAACCAGTACAAGGCGACTATTGGTGAGTTGTTCTCCAAGGCTGCACTGCAGTCTTGGTCGTATAACCGTCGCTGGAACTGACCACCAAGGCGCCGACTTCCTGACCCGCGAGCTTGTCGTCGATGACCGTGTTGTCACCATGCAGCTCTGGGATACCGCAGGACAGGAGCGTTTCCAGTCTCTCGGTGTCGCATTTTACCGCGGTGCCGACTGCTGCGTGCTTGTTTACGACGTCAACTCGAGCAAGTCCTTCGAGGCCCTGGACGGATGGAGGGACGAGTTCCTTGTTCAGGTAGGTTCAGACAGTCGACCACATTTGTCGTGTGATCTCTGGCTAACGCCATCCAGGCATCACCCCACGACCCCGAGAACTTCCCCTTTGTGGTCCTGGGAAACAAGATTGACATGGAGGAGTCCAAGCGTATGGTGAGTCGTATCGCCTAGCTTCGCGAGCTTCAACACTGACGGTAAATAGGTGTCGCAAAAGCGGGCAATGACATGGTGCCAGGCCAAGGGTAACATTCCCTACTTTGAGACGTCGGCCAAGGAGGCCATCAACGTCGAACAGGCTTTCCAGACCATTGCAAAGAACGCTCTCGCGCAGGAGGCCGAGACCGAGCTGTGAGTATCTTTTTGTGAGCTCAAGCTAACCAGCCCAGGTACCAGGACTACCCCGACCCCATCAGGATTGATTCGGATAACTCGCAGAACTACGGCTGCAGCTGCTGAGTGTGTCGCCGACGTGATTATGGCTGTGTTCCAAATTCCCTTCTTTTTCGCGTTAATCACCGAGCTCGACTGGTCCTTTCCCCTCCAACATTCTCTTGTCGGCCCTGTAGACATTGTATAGCTAGTGGCAAGAGGGTCCGCAACGACATGCCAGGCGTGTATGCAGCAGCGGTCTTACCTGCCCAGCGCAGCCATAATTCAATTGGGATACATCGTCGGATAGTCCACCGAGAATGGGGGCTTTTTTTGGGTTTCCCATTTGCTCGCCTACATACCGCTCGATCAATCTACTCCTTGCCCTGCTTGTGCTCGACCCAGTTCTCCCATCCACCCTGGTAGTAGCGGGTGTTGGGGTAGCCAGCGGCGTTTGCCTGCTCGCAAGCCTCCTGCGAGCGGACGTCGGTCAGGCAGTAGAAGACGAGGTTCTGGTCGTAGGTGGGCTTGGAGAAGCCAAACTCCTGTTTGCAGTTAGTACTTGACCTGGCTGCTCCCGTGTGCCGGTATGGTTTACTAGCACGCTGGCTTCTCACCTTCTGGAACGAGCCGGGGTTGAAGCCCTCCGAAAGGGCCTCCTTGAGACGGGGAAGGGGGAGGACCACGGCCGAGGGGATGGTGCCGTTGCAGGTCTCGTCCTCGTCACGAACGTCAACGAGGAGGGTCTTCTGTAAGGCGGTGTCAGTATTCCCGCCGATTCACCATGGACCGTTCCATGTGAGTGTGCAGCAGGTCGACATGCCCTGCTGGCAGCACACCGAGACTTTACTCACGTCAGTAGGCTGCCTGGCAAGAGCCTTGATCTCCTCGTAGCCAATGACGGGGTTGGAGGCCCACTCGTTGCGCTTGGCCTTGAGGTTGCTGGGGGTCGAGGTGAAGCTGCGGATGGCAAAGCTGGGGGTGGAGTTGGCAGCTGGGAGAGCGATGCGAGCCATGCGGGGGGCGGCAGCGACAATGCGCGTGGCAGTGGTAGCCTCGCGGAGGGCTGAGCGGCGGAGGGCGGTGCGGAGGGCGGCCATTGTGTGTGATTTGTTCAGTAGTGGATGTGGTGGGGTGCGTGAAGAGACGAGAGACGAGTCTTGTGTAATATATAGATGCTGATGACGAGAGATTATTCCAAGTAGTCTGGGCCAAATCTCAAACGGCAGCAGTGGTCGTCGTCGCAGTGGCCGGGTGGAGATGGCCCCTTCCCACCCAGTTCCGAAGACGTCATTTCCCCTAATCGCCATATTTGACCCCTGCCACCCCACTCCGCTTCACCCCAAATGTGTCCGGCCCCGGTCCACATTGAGCTTCCTCTCAAATCTTACCAATGGACAATCCGTGTAGAATACAACAGTGCATCAATCACAAGTATGCACGGTCCAGTGAGAAGGCTACAGCACCTTCTCCATCCTCCCCGATGCCACACAATCTCCGCGCATCACACACACCCCGCCCGGATTGTCGTGCCTAGAATCACGTGTATCACTTGTTTGGTTCCGTTCGCCAGACTGTCGGAACGATTTGACCCCGTCGCTGTTGCGGGGCTTCTGGGAGCTGTTGTTGATTTGTTTTGCCTTCTCCACTTTGAACCCTCCACACCTACATGATGCCCGCACGCGTTCTGCAGGCACCTCCACCACCGCTCTCTAGCAAAGGCCGTGCGAATGGGATATCGGCTAGCAAGTCGTCCTCGTCCTCGTTGCTTGCTGCTTCGCCCTCAAAAGCGTCATCTGAATGTGTGTTGTTGTTACCGAGTTTCTTGGCGCCGAGCTGACTTTGTAGATGATGTTGACATGAGGCTGACCCCTGTCGCCAATGGTTGGTGTTCAAAGCATGGAAGAAGAGTGCTGATGGCTTTAGGGAGCTTGCCCCTCATCGACACGGATGAGACTGCCGAGGGTCACTCATTGATAGACGATGAGAGCGACGACGAATACGACTCGGAGAGCGACGACCTCTTGGATGCCCCGGTGGTGCATGGTGAGTGCAGCAATTTAATCAACCAGCCGAGCTGGCATTGCTTTCTTGCATTGGTTCATTATCCTTATGCCTGCAGTCGAGGTCCGCCAAAAGGACAATTCTGCCGTCGTTGGATCTGTCATTGCCGACAATGTGCGCGTAACATTGCAGGAAGCCTACGCCTCAAGCTCGCTTCCCATAGGCGAGGAAATCCCGGAGGAGGTCTGGGGCGACATATCCTTTTTGGCCCGGACAGTAGACCGTGTCTTCCTGCCAGCAAGTGGTGAGCCGTCGCTTGATGGATGTGGCTAATGACAGACGACATCACCAGCAGCGTCGATGGCAGGACCGCGAACTTCGAGGTCCACGTGTACCGCGTCTCAGATTACGATGACGAGGTCAAGGGTGGCTTTGATGACGATGAGGAGGACAGCAGGACTGCTGCTGCTAAAATTCATGCTCTTCCTGGGGCAGATCTTGAGGGTCTTTGGGAAAAGTGCGTATCAATCTGTGTGCGATACTGACACGCAGCTTGATATACGACAGCGATGTCAAGCCCCGGCTCCTGAGATATATTTCCTCGGCCATGTTGTTCTCAGAAAGTGAAATCGATATGAACGTCATTTCTTGGAATCGGTGAGTGCGTTGTCCAAACGACAGAATTTACCTTTGCAGACTTGTCCTCCTCCACGGCCCCCCGGGCACCGGAAAGACTTCCCTCTGCCGCGCACTGGCTCACAAGCTCGCCGTTCGCTTGTCAGATACGTGAGTACATATGCGCGAGCTGGCGCTGACTGGCAGATATGAATACGGAAGGCTCGTGGAGATCAACTCTCACTCACTTTTCTCAAAGTGGTTTAGCGAGAGTGGAAAGCTCGTGCAGAAGCTGTTCGACACGATTAACGAGATGGCCGCAGACGAGGGCTGCTTTGTCGTTGTCATGATCGGTGCGTGTCATCGAGGAGTGTCTCGCTAATCTACAGACGAGGTTGAGTCATTGACAGCTGCTCGCGCTGGGGCAATGTCTGGTTCGGAGCCGTCCGACGCTTTGCGTGTACGTCTGATTCGCAATTTCTGAGCTGACACGCCAGGTGGTCAATGCCCTGCTCACACAGCTGGACAAGCTCAAGCGTCACAACAATGTGCTCGTGCTTACCACATCCAATCTCGCAGGCTCTATTGGTATGCCGGAGCGAAGAGGGCAACACTGACTCTTCAGACCCAGCATTCGTCGACCGCGCAGACATCAAAGAATACATTGGCCTCCCTCCCCCTCAGGCAATCTACTGGATCCTCTCCTCGTGTCTCTCCGAGCTCTCTCGCTCGGGACTCGCGACTGGCTCAGAAAGGCTGCTGACGTGGGACGAGCTCTCCAAGACCGGCGAACAGCCGCGGGAGAAGAAACGCGACGAACGCGCACGCCAGGCTTCGGTCCGCCTTGCAGCTCTCGCAAGGACGTGCCGCGACCTCGAGCTCAGCGGCCGTTTCCTGCGTAAAGTGCCCCTCGTCGCTCATGCCCGCTACCTCGCCCGATCGCGCACCTGCGGCGCCGCACGGATGGAAAAGTGGGTCGAGGCCCTTGAGCGCGCAGTGCAGGACGAACGGGGAGCACGCGAGAAGATCGACTCTGCCGAGGGTAAGCGTGCCAGCGCGCCAAAGTAGTCCCATAGCATCATCATCAGTCGCTTCATACACCAGCTGCACCCTCATCTACATATATGTCTCTCATACATGCATTTCCATCCCCATTTCCTCTCGTACAAATAAAGATGACCGAAGATCTACAAGCTCGCGCAGTGACAGTTGCAGCCAGCAACGGGGCAGACCTCATGCGCCGGCTCGCCGTCGAGACCGCCTTCAAACCATCCAAGAATGTGACCCGCGTGCCCACCGTGCCGACATGTCTGGCACGAGACGTAGGCGTCGTCCATCGTGTCGTGGCCGAGCGACTCTGCCTTTCGGTCTACGGGTCGGACGTGCTGCAAGCACACACAGCAGCGGGGTAGAGCGTTCTGGCAGTACATGCACGCGATGGTCTGCTGTCAGCACCGTTGCCGAGAGATTCAGACTCACCCTGACTGTGGGAAGCCGTATAGTAGTGCGGAGAGCGTTTTTACGCGTCAGCAACTCTTCTGTCTGCTTGGTGAGTTGGTTGTTGCACACCGGACAGACAACGACTGTCTGCACCCCGTCCGAGACCTTGTCGCCCATCCTCCTGCGCTCCTCTACCAACTTGACGTCAAAGGCACAGCGCGGAACCCACGCTAGCCACGAGTCGAGAAGGTCGCGGTAAGACGACACCCAGCGCTCAACGGTGGAGACTTCTGACGGCAACAGGTGTGCACGGCGGAAGTAGGACGAGAGGAGGGTGGCGGTTTGGATGTCTCCGGTACGATCGACAAAGCGTTGCAAAAGGAGAAGGCCGTCTGGAGTAAAGCCTGTTAAGGCAAGCCCGGGGAGAGCACCAAGCTGGACGCAGCGGTTCAGGCGGTTGCGGAGGAATGCAGTAAGCTAAAGCGTCAGCACCAGTCAAACGTTTGAGGACCTACGTCCTTGTCGGACAGGTTGCACACCGCAATAGCAACTCGATCGAGCAGAGGCAAGCTCTCGTCGTACAGGATGGCGTCCCAACTCTCGCCAGCAATCCGGGCTAGCACTGCACGGATGTAGGGGTCGTCTACCTTGTCCACCATGCTCCGCCAGTGTTCTTGCCAGAAGATCGAGCCTCGCTCCGCGTGCGACTGAGTCATGAAGCCAGCGATCGTCGCGGCCATGAGTCGATGCTTTTCCTCATCCGAGCGCATGAGAATCGTGACGGCAGGTCCTTCTTCTCCAGCAAAGAATGCCCAGCACGCAGCCTTCGTACGCTGGTCGTCGTCGGTGAGTCGGCGGACCTCGGCCATTGTGTCGTAGAGACTGTTCTCGCCACACACAGCCAGCATCATGCGGCGCTGTGGAGCTCGATCAGTGTGCGGAAGACGATGACTCCCGGGAGCAGCGGTGCCTCCGTTGTCGGATCGCACACTGTTGAGATGTGCAACGGCCGAGTTGTACTGGGGGTCGTGGCTCTCGGATGCACGATGGCGAGGGGTACTGGCACCGCTGCCACTGCCGTCGCGAGAGATTGTCAGCGAGCCCAGGAGGCTAGCGGCCCCCGAAGTTGGCGATCCGGCCTGGTTCAAACGACCGTCTGCTCCTAGCCTTCCAGTCCACACAGGCCACAGGCCTTGATACGTCAAGTCGTAACCATTATGTACAGACTGGCCTGGTGCTGTGCACTCCAGCAAGTCTGTCGTTAGCAACCATTGGATCCTCGCAACTCACGATGAACAAACTCCCAGGTGCCGGCAATGCGGTCCGCTCCAGGGAAGCGCGTTGCAATCGCAGCGTTCAACAGACGCTACCGTCAGCTACGGCTCTCGACCGCGTCCTTACATTGTCCAGGCCGTAACCTTCCTCGGCTCGTCGGCGCATGATAAATGCAGCGTCGTGTCGGAAATGGCGTCTGAACCCCTCGACGTTATCGGCCAAATCTCCCCAGTCAAAGTCGCCCATTTCTTCCTCCTCGGGCTCGTCAAAGAGGGTGGGGAGGTCGCGTCGCGATCCATTACGGCTGTGCCCTGGAGATGCAGAGCGATACATTCCCTGCTCATGTTCTGCTCGTAAAAGCGCGTTAACACGCTCAGGCGCGAGCTGAAAGCGGTTTCGGCGAAGATCATCGGTCCGCGATTCCCGCCTTGAATCACGGTGATGATCGTGGCTCGGCGACGTGGGTCGCGTTGATGCACGAGTTCGCGCTGGCGGCAGCTCGGGGTCAATGACAGAAAGGGATGACGCAGCATATGCCAGTTCTCCACGAGAACTTGCTGCCAGCTGCAATCGAGTGTCAGCACGATGACGCGCACCACAACTTTCATCTACTCACCACTGCAGGTGCATCGATCCGCCCAGCTGACACCGCCCCGTCCTTTGTGATGAACACAATGTCCCGTCGCGCAGGTGACAAGGGAGGCATAAAGGCGAATGATTGCAAGCTATGGCTTTGCTTGAGCTTGACGACTAGGTTTGTCAGCCACAGCCATGACTGGAAAACGCACCATTCCTCATTCCGCCAACGGTGGTCCACTCGTCCGTGTCATCTTCCTTGAGAGGCCCGCTCACAATGTCCCAAATATTCACTCCACCCTCCTTCGTCGCCACGCCCAGCGCATTGCCATCCTTTGCCCATTCGAGCGCCACTATTCCGCTGCCGTCCACCACGTCCAGAGCAGCGAGTTCGACGCCCAGCTTACGGCGGTCCCAGAGTCGAACGATGCTTCCATTGGGAACTGTCTCCACACTTGCAAGACGATTCTGACGTTCAGGGTCGGGAGTGAGCATGTGCACTGCCCGAGTCGACCACTGACTAGCCCCTCCTGTTCCTTGACTGAGGGGGTTCGCTGTAGGTGGGGCCGAAGTGCCACCTGCAGGAGCGCGAAGATCGTACAGACGCACAACCTTGTTAATGGCACTAGCATAAAGCTCACTGGCACTCCCCGGAACCCATGCAACCGAGTGCACAGCTTCGGAGGGGCAGTACTGTTGGATGGGGCGAACCTGGCCGTCATGTGTTCGACTCTCACGGGCCAAAGTATTGGTGACCTCGAGCCGTTCGACAGGACGCGAGTAAGTTTGATCACCGTCCGAATCACGAGGAAACGCAGCTACTGCGTCGGCCACATCCCAAATAAGGAGCGAATGGTCTGATCGATGGCGCTCAAAGCCAGCCGCGAGCAAGTTTGGATCCTGACGGGAGAAATCCAGCGAAGTAACAGCCCTAGAGTGCTTGATGCTCAGAGTAGCCGACGGAACGCCCGATCCACCACGCAGGGGTAAGCTCAGTGACGATGGCGAGAGTTGGAGCAGAGTAGTGCGGCCTGTACCCAACCCGAGGGCGAGCAAATGTCGTTGAGCAGGGTGTGGAGACCAAGCCAGAGCCTTAAAGATCAGCAAGAAAGGCCCAACCTCGATGCTTGTACCTTGACTATGCCTCCCACATCCGTCTGAAATCCTACCATCGAAACGCTCTCGCACTGCGCGCAGTATTAGCAAGCTGCTCGGAGTTCAGACTCACCTCTCCATCCCATTCGAACATCTTTACGTCGCCAGGAGCCCCGGGTACACCTTGTCCGGCGACTGCAAACCGGGAGCGACCGCGCGGCCTAGCCAGCGGGTCGGCCAGTACTATCCGCCGTGGGTCAGACATAGCAGTTGGTTGTCAGTGTGCTTGGATGCGATGAAAGCCTTGATAATGACGGCTTGAAGGTCGTCAGTGCCCATCGAGTTCAGACGGACTTGGCCAGGCACCCGCTGTCACGTGACCTTTGCCACCCTGTACCACTTCTTTGGCCACCTCTTCACTGAACTTCTACTCTTTGCCCACGGACACCACAAGCAACGTCAACGTTACCCAAAATGCCAGGCACTGGAAAGATGGCAGCCGCTCCTCAGGGCGAAGGCATTCAGCAGTGAGTAGCCTACAAGGGGGCCACATTGCCCTGCAACCCCCGCACTGTAGTTGAGCCACGCTGACCTCTGCAGGCGCGTCCTTGCCAAGCTCATTATCTTTGCCATTCTCATGGCCGTGGTTCCGATTGGAACGTACTTTGCTACTCTCAAGTTCATTTGGGAAGGTGAGCTATGGCGATGTGTTTCAATCGTGTGTTAACCGTCAGGCAACCCGACCTACTCTGCTATTTGTGCCGTCCTTGCCGCCAACATTGTTTTGGCTGGGTACGTCTATTTGGCATTCACGGAGGAGGACGCGCCAGTAGAAGTTAGCGAGAAGAAGGTGCAATAATGTGGCCGCTGGCCACGATCAATTGCAATCCACCGTCTGGAAAGCAAGAGCGGTCACCTCCACCAACGTGATGTTGGTAGTCTTTAGTCGGTTCTGTCCGTTGAGAGACAAGAAATAGGCTGCCCATCGTAGAATGCGGCGCTTGTAGATGACTATAGGTCGGCACGTGAGTCAGAGGCCCCGCTCTCTGATCTCTGATGACCCATGACGCCACTGCGGTCGCGGTACTACGGCCGTTAATGAAGCTGAACGCGTCTTGGATCTGGGAGCTGCAGGCACTGTCACGTCCTGGTCTGACAAGCTGACAAGCTGACAACGGCGGCTGGTCGGTCCTCTTTGACGCGACGGTGGCTTTGGCGTCGTACGTGCATATGCGCTAACTCTACGCCACAGTCAGTTGATCGCTATTTAATGGCTACATCCAGGTCATGGCGCACCATGGGTTTCATTGCCGCGACGGCGGCTGGTTGTAAAAGGCCGCGCACAGGTGGCCGAGGAGAGATTCAAAATGCACCTGGAGGCAGGCCCGGGGAGATTGACTGTAACTACGTCACAACCAGGACGACGGGTCGCCTTTCCTCTGCGGTCTGCTGTCCCCGCCGCAGAAACACTGCAGACGAGAGACTGAGCGAGGTAGACAGTCTGACGAGCTGGCAATGTGCAGCCTTGTTCCTTCATCAACGCAGGGCCTGAAGGGACCACTAGTGGTGCAGCTAAGGTGCCACAAATCGAGTGACCCTCAAAGTCCGACTGACGCGAACCTGTGTTTCCCTGATTTCCAGTGTGTCGGACCCTGAAAGACAGTCCACTTTGGGAAATAATTCAACGCGTCTGTGCCACTTGACCCACGTCACGGAAACCTTTCAGCCCTGGCCCGCCCGAGCTCCTTCCCCCCCCCCGCCGCCGTGCCCCTGCCCTGGAGCAGTTTCTTCCTCCGAGCGACAGCGTCCTGGAGCGCGACTGAGCTTTGCAGTCGAGCGCACACCCATCCTGCACCGCGACTCTCTTTGTCCAGTGATCCCATCAGGCATTTCTCCACCTTCTCCTCTCTTGGTCATTTCCATACACAAACCACTTCAGACACCACCCCTAGCAACACCATTTCTCCCTCGTCGGCATACACTTGTCATTCTTCTTGTTCGTCGCCACCTCGCAGCAGTCTCCGCCGTCACCGCCGCGATCACTCTCCAACACGCGTTTGCCACCTCTGCGGCATATTCGAGCTCCTCCCTCCTCCAACTACGATATCGCCGACGCGTTGTTCATCACCTCTCTTTTGACCATCTTGTGCTTGCTATACCTGCACTCGCCTGTCACTGCACACTGCAGACGCTCTCATTTTTGCCCCTGTCCAATTGCCGACGCACAGACAACGCGCGCGGACATCTCTTCGACTTGTCTCCACGTTCACACCGCGCTCCCTCCGATCTAGGTCTGGACTCAACTTGTGGTTATATCACCATTTGTACGCTTGGAGCTGCATTGCACCAAGTCATCTGTTTCGTCGCTGGCTACACGACGCGAGCCTGGTGTCCTCCGACCGCTCAAAAAACGCGTGCCAGGAAAGTGAGGCGTCCCGTCTCTTGACGGCCACCTTCTGACGCGTTTCAGCTGCACTCTCGCTTGCAACACATAAAGTCGGCATCTCTTGGCTGTGCATTACTGTTACCAGGGGTTACACTTCGTACGTGCTTGCTGAAGCGGATTGTGCGCGAAACATCAACGCTGACCGGTCGTTAGAGCACCAGTTGTAACGCCCTGCACGCGACCTGATCTGGGCCAGCATCCCATCAGTTTCGTTTCTCCGGCGCGACCGTGTTTATCATGAACACGCTCTCGCATTCATCATTTGGTGATCCCGGACCTTCAACTTATTCGCATGAAGAGGCTATTTCGCCTTCGATTCGCACCAGCAACATCCAGCAAACCCCTCACCATTACGACGGCTCCCTGCCCAACATAATGGTCTCCCCGGACATGAGCAATGGCATACCCCTGATCTCCCCCGGACCTCACAGCATGCAGCATAGCCATCCGATGATGCCTTCGCAGCCCGAGCTCATGCAGCAGTATACGCCAATGCCGCAGAACATGGCTCGCAGCCAGCCGCCTCCAATGCACCCCCACCGCCCCAACTACGTCAACTACATGCACATGCCTCATCACTCGCATCCCCCTCGTGCTGATGGCCACCATATGATGGGCGGAGACGTTTTTGGAGGCTCTATGACCGAGCCAGGCATGGTCATGGAGACAGGGAGCGGCCACGGCCCAATGCCCGGTGGCTACGAGTATGGATTGCACGAGGTGAGCCCACGCCATGTTACCCGCACGCCCATGCTAACGTGTAGCCATTTCACGAGTTGCCGCAAGGCATTTCACCTGCGCGGGCGCTTGGTCCTGCTCCCCAGATGCAGCCGTTCGCAACACCCTCCACCGACTCGCATACGACACCAACGAACAACCAAAACCTCTACAAACCTTCAATATTGTCATCGTCCTCAGCCAGTAGTTCGACCGATCTGAGCAGCTCTGTCGACCGCTCAGGCCGGCGCGATCTCAGCACAAGCGACGACGAGAACGACTCGCCAACGAAACGTGTGCGCGATCGCATCCCCACATTCGACGCTGCTCAAGGTGATGGCCGCGGCATGCCAGGCAAGAAGATCTCCACTCTGGCCCAGCGTCCGCAACGTGGCCCGCCACCGCAAAAGCCTGCTCCGACTGTTGTTGGCGGTCGCACCAGCGCAAAGTTGACAAAGGTCGCTGAGGACCCTGGAGTTGAGGGCATCCCGCCCGGTCCCAGGTCCATGGAGCGTCCCCAGCAGTCGTTTGCTTGTATCATTGGGCAAGCCATTCTCAAATCCTCTGCCGGAGGGCTTTCACTCGAGCACATCTACCGCTACGTTGAGACCGCCTATCCCTATTTCAAGACTGTGGAGCAATGGCGCAATTCAGTCCGCCACAACCTCTCTATCCACAAGATATTCATCACCACCCCTCGTACCGAAAAGTATCCACCAGGAAAGGGCGGAATTTGGATCATTGACGAGGCTGAGAAGGTGCACTGGCCCTCAGAGGACAAGTTTATCAAGAACTTTCCTCCTTCGCACCCACACCATGCCGTGTGTCGCCAGACTCAACACGAGAGGATGCAGGAGCAACGTCTGCGGGAGAAGGCCGAAGCTGAGGGACGCGTCTACGTCCCCAAGAAGGGCAAGAAAGCACGGAACAAGATGCTTCACAAAGAGGAGGGTCACAAGACACCTGACCTGGATGGAATGGGATCCATGATGGCCGATTCTAGCGATCACCGTCCATTGTCTTCGTCATCTTCGCAGGCCCCGAGGCTCATGTCTCTTCCTGTGGCTCATCAGCCACATCCGCCAATGCCTGTGGCGCACCCCATGGCACCTCCCCCTCCCCCATCATCTCCGCCACCAGCCCCAACCATGCAGCTCGATTTCGAGGACGAATCCGATTTCATTCCAGTGGACCCCTCAGACCCGGAGCGTGTGCAGCGTCACCTTCAGTTTGCTCCTCCCAAGAAGCAAGAGGGTCTTGCACCGCCCATGGCACCACCTCGCGTCCCGATAGACTCACACCGCGGTCGCGACGACGAGGACGAAAATGTCTTCAGCAGCGGTCCAAGGCGAGTGCGCCTTGGGCAGCACGAGCCGTTGTCGCCCATCTTGGAACCACAGAGCTCTGGTAGCTCGTTCTTGCACGATGACCCCGACATGTTTGTCACCCCATCTCGTGCGCGGTCTCAGAACCACTCGGCTCCGTTCTCCTCGCAGCATTTTACTTCAAGTGCCTTGAAGACTCCCGCACTCATCCAGACTTCGTCGTCGCCCACGTCGTCGCCCATGCCCCCGACAGTGACCCGTGGCTCTCACCACCCAAGTTCATTGCAGCAAGCTTGGACGCACGACGACATGATCGGATCCACTACTCCGACTTCGCCCGCAAAGCTAGATGCCGCTTTCGACCTGAAGCCCTCGTCTAGCAAGCGCGATCGTGATGATGACCACCATGGCTTTGTTCACCACGTGGAGCGTGGTCCACCAAAGACCCCTGTCACGCGCTCGTCAGCTGCGGCTGAACGCACTCCCCGTGTTGGTGGCGGTGGCCTTCGTACCCCTGGCATGATCACGAAGACCCCTCTCACGTATGGTAGCCCTGCCAGGGCTCCGCCTTCTGCTTCGACCCTCCTGTCGACGCCCATGTGGGAAATCAGCGGCGTTCTGGAGCGCATGAATGCGGAGTCGCCCACCCGCACGCCTCGTTCAGATGTGCCTCCCACCAGCCCCACCCACTACTCTCTCAGCGACTGTGGCGATTCACCTATCGCCAAGCGTCGCAAGGTGACCGCCATCGGTTGCGCAGGCAACTGAGTATTTCGCTTTTTTCGATTCGCTGCCTGTTACTTGTAGTATGCCCCATATTTTGACCACAGGTCCCGCCGCGGCCCTTGTAATTGTAACTGTCCTTATCGTTTCCTTCCTCCTCACCCCTTCATCCCCATTCTCAATTCACGACCACCTTGCCATGTTCTGCCTGTCCCCCATTGTTGTGTATTGATACCACATTTCCGTACTATGAACGCTATGGAACCATCCATGCTGTTCATTGCGCTTACTGGGGTTTGTGTGCTTGCTGGGTCAGCAATTGCTATATGTTTGACTAACCATCTTCATTCATTAAAGTCTCTTCGTCAAAGCTTTCCGAAACCCATGTGGGCAGCACAATGTGTTTGTGCTTTGGCCTGGCTGTCAGCACCATTTTGTTATTCAACCCACTTGGCAGTCCTGCGAACGAGCTCCACATAGCGTGCAGAGTCGTCATCGTCCATGATGATGTGTGTGAGGCGAGGGTCATCCACATCTTCAACAACAGTACCGCCGTTCTCCAGCAACATGCGTTTGGCTTCCTCGAGCCTGAAGAGTGTCAGCGCGCGCTCCGAACATCTGAATTACCGCGCATCCGACGCTGGGGACGGGCTTGACAAGGCAAGACCGTTTTGGGCAGCGTTGGCTGCCGAGTCAATGTAGAAGACAAGATGGTGGAAGATCTGTGGTGAGACATGCAGTTGGCGGGACACCCGCTCACCTTATCGTCGTCATATGCCGTCGCGTTGAGATCCTCGCCCATAGGCTTGTGCTTCCATCAGCCTCAGGCAGAAACAACTCTTGCTTACCGTAAGTGTTTCACCCTGCCCATGCTCCAACAGAGGAAGCAGGCGTTGGCCCTCCGAGTCACTAGTGTCACGTGGCGACAGCTGCTTCTTCTGTGCATCAACATGAGTCACCGGCCGGGGGCACTGTACTCACCTCTGCTCCGGCCACCCCGGTCCTAGCTTCGGCCGGAGGCCCTTCTTCTTCTTCTTCTTCTTCTTCTTCTTCCGCCTCATCCTCGTCCTCCTCGCTGTCAATGTCGTACTGCGAAGCGCGAAGCCTGCGAGTGTATTCGTTGTCACTTTCCTCCTCATCCGAAGACTCCTCGAACTGCGACCCCGGACTAACGTCCTTGAGCGGGCCCTCAACCAAGGTAGCCGTACCCGGTGGGACATCGTCATTGCTTTCATTCACGTCTTCGTCACGACGGACGCCGTCACCCGTGCGATCGCGTACGAGTGAGATTTCATCGAACTCCTCCAACGTTTTCCTGTAGTAGCGATCGTCCGTAGCCTGCTCCGATGCGAAAACGAGAAACCTCTTTGTTAGCTGCCACCAGCGCTGAACCAATGCTCACTCTTTGAGGAAAGGCAAGCGGCGCCTGCGTTTAATAGACTCAAGAATCCACTGTGGCTTTACGACAGACACGCCCTTCCGGATCTGGGCTTTAACCCTGGGGGCTATCGAATCAGTACTGGCTGAGTGTTATAAAGTGCTTACTCTTGTCATCACATGAGATGACTACAGCGGAAAGGTCCGCCAGTTGGGCCTGAGTAAAGTCGCCGCCATGCTTGCGAATCAACGACTCCAATTCGGATTTGGTGTACCCCGGAGCATCCTTGGGAATATCTGGCGCAGTTAGGAGGGGAGATGCCCGCCTTTCTGGGCACTCACAGAAGGTAACATCCCCAAAGATGTTATCCTCAACAGCGTCATCTGCGATGGTCTGTCCTCGAAAGCTCTCAAATAGCAGGACTTTTTTCCGCTTGGGCTCCGTCTTGCGCTTCTTCCTGGTGGTGCTTCCAGAGTGAGCCTACATCGCAAACACACACTACTCACGTCCCGCCTTCATCGTCCCTATATCTTTTACTTGGCTGGTGGAGTAAGGCCTTAAACTCATCCACGCTCAACTGAGCAGTCAGTAGATGAGCGGCTGGGTGAGAACTGACGCAATTCCACAGGTCACGATCCCGATGCTCATCACCGCCAGGGTGCTCCCGACTGGCCCTGTCCCAGTGGATGAAGCGGCAACGAGGAAAACGCAAAGTGTATCCAGCGCCATAGCCACCAGCTGCTCGTCAGCATGTGTTCAAAAGTGGCTCCTCACCGGCAGGAACGATTTCAGAGGCTTTGATGTCCACAACAAATGATCTGAAAAGTTAGATGGCGCGGGCTACGTGGGCGTACTTCTCCGGCTCAATGTAGACGTCCGCTGGCAATATTAGCAACCGATTGCCCGCCCTTGGGACTCACGTTTATCGTCAATACCCGTGAGTCCCAAGTTCATCCAACGGGGCGGATTTGACCGGTCAAATGGTTTCCAGTCTTGTTTGTGTTTCGTTCTACGTTGGTGAGCATCAGCACTGACTATGGCCAACGTACAAGATCCATTCGTAGTCGGCGTAGCTCATGCCGGAGCCAACACTCGCGAAGGTCGTGAATCTATCAAAATCAGCGTCGCCGATTTTGCCCACTCACTGGGGAATCTTGCTGGAGCCGTCGTCCTCCTGAGGAACACGGAGGCCCAAAAGCAAGCTAGAGATTTTGCCGGTACGGCCACCCTTTCCCCACCATCCGCCTAATGTCAGTTATCTCAGACACTCATGCTCACCTAGCACCAGCAGATCCAAATTCTGTGTATGTGGTAAGTAATATGCAAGCCACAACATGGACTCACCTCGCCCATTTGATCGGCGTATTCTGGCTTGACTTTCACCCAGTCAGCGCCACGGGAGTTGGTATCGTAGTAGCTGTCTGCCTTTTTGACGACAAGACCTTCTCCTCTGCCTGGTCAGATGCAGCGCACTAGCAGTACTCACTTAGACTCCAGAACCTTCTCAAGCATGTTGCGAATGTCCTTGCCACTCTTACCGATGCTTTCCTCGACAAACTCGATGCGACCGCGGAAATCATCCATGTCTCGAAAGATGCGGCCTGAGCGAAGAAGTTTTTTGCGCTCAGACAACCTCGTCTGAGTCAGGCATTTGTCGTTCAGATACAGGATGTCGAACACTTTGACTGGCGAGCTCAGCGCCACACTTCTTGAGACGAACTCACAGCACGGACGGGGCGAGTTCTCGTCAAGCACTTTGTCTGAAACGTTAGCGGCCGGTGGCGCACGCGCGCACAAACCTCCAGCTGCGGTCTTCAAAGTGCCAAACGCGAGATATTTCTCAAGCGCCGGGTCCCAGACCATCATTTCACCATCGAGAATTACACTTGCAGTTAGCAGGAAGGAGGACTCGTGTGCGCTGCTCACTTGCGGACGCCATCCTGAAAGGCATTCGAGATATATGGGGTGAGACTTCCCTCACCGATGTGAGAGCCATACAAGTACGCTTTGGTCAGACCCCATTGCAGATTGTTGGCTCACTGTAGTCCTTCGCCTTGCGAGAGCAGTAAAACCACTCCGCACCATTGCCGCGCATATGAAGCTGAATCCTCTCGCCGTCGAGCTTCTCTTCCATGATGAAATCAGCGCTGGGAGCGCCAACAAGCTTGGCAATTGCCTCGTGAGATGAGGTAGGAGAGCGATAGCAGAGCTGGGGTAGGAAGCAGCGGAACAACTCAATGTTTGCTTGCTTGCTCTGTCAGCTGGTGGCGCGGCAAGGGACCTACATTTTGCTCCAAGTGAATCTCCGGCTTGTATAGCGTCCAGCAGACTCGCTTCAAATCCGAACACACGTTGAATAGCGTGCCAGCTTCCGGATGCAAACAGCCGAGTACACCTTTCTCCCGCATGGAGATACGCAAGTCTGATGGAATGAGCAACATTACCAAGTCAACGGACTGACCTTTGAGGATAATCCTGATAATCCACTCTTGCTGAACTGGCGTGCATTGCTCGTTGATACGACGCAAAATGGGCACATACTCGTTTCTTGTTGTCAGCGGCATCACGCCAATAGCGGACATACTGTTTCAACCGCCCTCTGGCAAGCTGGTCCAGCAAATCATTGACGTCCGCTACACTTAGGTCGCTCTGTTCGACAGTTGACCTGGCCGCAATTTCATGGTAACAAACCCTGGCAAAGTCACCAGCGCCAGTTTCAACCTGAAGCATTAGATCATGCGCCTGTGTGAACCTACCTGGCCGTCAACAGGCTGCTTCCACTTGATTAGCCTCTGGGCAGCTTCGCTGTGCTTGTCCAGCCCTAGCACCTCGATGTAGCACTTGGCCAGCATAGCCTCTTTCAAATTGTAGACGGGCCGCTCGCGGTCCCTCTGAATTGGTCAGTCTATGCCAGTCAACATGTACTTGCGTCTGGGAGGAGGATTCGGATGAGAGGGTATAGATCGTTGCCGACCTTGGCACGCCATAGTTCAATAAATCTTTCCAGCAATCTGACCCTGGCTGTAGCCTTCTCCGAACGAAGTCGATCCATGAGATCCACGACTAGCGAGAACTTTGGGGTGGGGTTGCGGTTGACACAATCTGCAGGCTGGTCGAGTTGAGTGGGCGGAGGAAGCTGTGAGGCAGGCGGAAGCTGGCTGCCGCCGTCCCCATCGCCGTCAATTTCGGGTGCAGATGATCCTAGCGGAGGAGGCCCACGTCTCTGTCCCCAGAAACGGGAGGACGGCATTGCTGTTGTTGGGAGAATGGGGTAGAGAGAGTTAACAACAACAAAAGAGGTGACTGGATTGCGGGGCCGCACATCTAGTGAGTGTGTCACGCAGGTACGACGCGTGGAAGTCGCGTGCGCTTGCCTCCCTCTCAATACGGCGTCCAGCAACCTGTAATTCATGCAACTCAACCTTCTTCCACGTGCATAGCGTGTACTCTCCAACGTTTTCTGAGCTTTCTGAGGTGAACGTATGCATTATTGATGCAGCAGGAGACAAGGGAACAGCAGTGCGGGGTCTGCCTGCTATGCCCTACCTAAATCACGTCGATTTAAGGCCCTGAGTATGGGCACCAAACCTGTTCACAGAGAGCGACAGTAACATCGCGAACATTGCAATGTTAGGTTTCGTGTCACCCGACATTCGTCCATCCACACGTCTGCCACCATGAGCACGTTAGGCCCTCGAGGCCCATCTGCTCGACGCATGTCCATAGAGACAGCGAATCTAACCCACCGTCCTGCGACTATCCAACGTCTGGATGGGCTGTCTCGCCAGCACGAAGAACCATCCCCGCCCGGGACACCGAGCGAGCTATCGACGCCAAATACACCCAATGGCCATCCATTGGGGACATTCCAGGCGCTGCTAACCCGTCGTGTGCAGCCTACGCCATTGCCCGTGATTAAGATCATGCCATTGTGTATTGCACGGGTAGCCGAGGGTCTCATCTTCGCGGTCATCTTGTTCGTCTCTTCGTCCACAAGTTGATGCTCTCAGCTAACTGGCGCAGCCCGTACATCAACGAGATGATGCAAGACTTTGGTGTCCCAGAGGAGTCCGTTGGCATCTGGTCAGCGACTGCCGTATGTTGTGTTCCTCATTGATCGTGTGGCTTACCTGAGCAGGAATCCACCCTCATGGTGACAGAATCCGTTGCAGCCCCGCTTTATGCTCCGCTGGCGGATCGACTAGGACGACGGACAGTGTTTGTTCCGCTTGTTGGCCTATGGGGTGCCTTCTCTGTCGCGTTTGGTTTCGCCCAGAGCCCATGGGGCGCGATTTTTTTCCGGGCATGCTGTGAGTTGTTGCGAGCAAAGGCGCGAGTGAACAGAGAGATAGCTCACACTTTGTCAGTGGGACTGCTGGCAGGTGCCGGTGTCATATCCCGCACAATGCTCGGTGAACTCTGCGACAAGACGAATCGAATCCAAGGTACGTGCGCTCGTTGCTATTTGGTCTAACGATGTTTTAGGCTTCGCTCTCTTTTCTCCTGCATTCACTGTCGGCGTCACCATTGCGTAAGTGCATCGCATGCCGTGTGTTCTGATGCAGAGGCCTCTTATTGGCGGGTTTCTTTCGCGTCCCGTGCCGCGACTACTCTCTGAACAGTGGACATTGTTCGTCGCTTATCCTTATCTCTTGCCGTCTCTTGTTACCGGTGCCTTTGGGTTTGCGGCATCCCTGTCAGCTTATCGCTATCTTCCAGAGGTAATCGATGTGTGCCCAAATCGTAGCTGACGACCCAGACTATACCTACCGGTCTTCGTAGCTCGAGCTCATACCGCTATGAAGCGGAGAAGGCAACAACCGGCGGTGGACTCAAGACTCTAATTACCTACCCCAAGTTCTTCAACGTGCTCATTCTGTACGGATGTGAGTTAATCGCTGCTGGTATGGATGTTACTGACATATGTGAAGTAAACAATGCTGTCATGTTCTCCTGGGAGGCGATTTACCCGCTATTTGCGTTCACCGGAAAGGACCTCGGCGGCCTCGGTCTCACCGTACGTACTCACCTGCGAACAGGTGCTAATGGCTCGAGACTCAGCAGATTGGCGTGGTCCTTGCCTTCGGGGCTGGTATGTCTATCTTCATGACAGTGTGGCTGTTCCCTATCCTACATCAGCGAATCCCAGAAGGTCGCTACCTCCAGTTGTGTGAGTGTTGTTTGACAGGGTACTGCGCGTAGCATTAATGTTCAGGTCTGATGCTCTACCCTCCGGCCGTCGCTCTGTTTCCTCTGCTCTGGGCTCTGAACCGTAACTACACTGGGGGATTGTCCTCCGGGGCTTGCATGATCCTGGTATTGCAAATGTTGCTTCGCCGCGCTGGCGACTTCAGCTCTACTATCCTGGACACAATCGTTATGGACGCTATCCCCGGCCCAGAGTATTTGGCAATGGCCAACAGTATTACCTTTAGCATGGCTGTAAGTAACCTCTGGGGAGGACGGTAAAGCTGACGCCCACAGGCTGTAGGTCGGGCTGTTGGCCCGTTTATTGTGTCCTCGTTCTTCTCCCTGGCCACAACCTCTCCCAACTCTCTGACAATCAAGCGACAGCTAGTCTGGGTAGTATTCATCCTCGTGTGCCTCCCTTCGATTTACTTTGGCCGTCGCATGGGGCAGGCAACGCCGCTGGCAGTAAACGAGGAGGAGGAGCACGAATTGTACGATGATTCGGTGGTAGACGAGGAGGAGGACACTGCGCTTTTCCGCGCTCAATAGATACACCAATAGATGCAGAGTTTTGAGCACAAGTAGGCCTTCACCAAACGGCCTATACAGCTTCCAGGACAGTGCCAGGAAATGTGGCGATCGCAGACATTCTGTGGTAAGCTCAACTTGCCGGGGAAGAAGTTCGGTTCATTCCACTTCGCAAAAGTCGTGCGAGAAGGCCGCTTCAGCAGCGTGGCAGGCATAGCCCTTCGATAAATAACAACCGATATTTATGCCATTATCGGTGCGTTTGGGGACGCGTACATGTTGACGTGAGGGGCGGGAATCTTGGGTGATCGAAACGATCAGTGTGATCGAAGACGAATTTCAGCTGTTCACAAGACATTCACTATGAATCACAGTCAATCGAAAGCTGCGGAGGGTGATGTAAAGAACTAGGCTAGCTTGTCGTGTTCGTGATGTCCTTGGTGGCAGCCATTGCCTTAAATCATTGTGGCTTGCGCATGGGACGTCTGGATTATCAGAAACACTTGCTATGACATTGATGATCGTAAACTTGATGGTTCGAATTGATATAAGATGCCCCAATTGATAATCAGTTTATCAGATGATCGATTTTTTGGCTTTCACGATTGAAGGCTGATCGAATCGATCATGCATACATCTCCGTGTCGACCTGTAGAGTTCTGATGCTGAAGTAGATTCATCGTTATCGATCACCTCGTGCTCCACTGCAATCTTTATCCGTAATTCGGCAAAGAATGTGATTCACGATATGGTGACTTCACCGACCAATGTAGTTCAAAGATTGTACCGACTCTACTGGCCACACGATATATTATTATTGGAGCAACAATAAAACAAGGCAGCTTGCCTTTGGGGCATGCGAATGGCTGGAAAATCAATTCAAGAGTCTGGCATTCAACATCGCATGCTGTAGTGATCAAATATTTTTAGGTACTTCCCGAAACAGGCTTGTCGTGCGATGTCAAAGAAGGTCGTCGCTTCAGCTTGAATCTTTGTTTCATTGTGCTTGGTGGCATGTATTAATATTAGGGGGTCTGTAGCGTGACGTAACACCGGAACAAAAGTCAGTGATTGTTAATCAAGGATTCAGTACATCTTGATACTCCACAACCGCCGCTTCTGTGATTTGCGATCAGTGGGTCAATCAAACCCGATCATCCAGAGATTCCGATCAAGCAAAGTTAAATCCGGTCATGAAGAGCCTACGATCAAGCAACGCTGGACTATTTGCCTTCATTTACTTTGGAACTAGCGAACTGCATCGTTTAAAGCATAGGCTGTGGGTATGGAACTAGCGTACTGCATCGTTTAAAGCATAGGCTGTGGGTATGGGTATCAAGTGTCCGCCACTAAATCAGCTATAGCCTAGTTGGCGAGTATGTCATGTATTCAGTGATTCCATTAAGCAGTGAAGTGTTTGAAGAGGGTGGATGCCGTGGGCAGGACCTCTGCAATGTAGAAGAAATGTCATTGATGGGCACAAGCAGTTTCGGAATCTGTAGATCTCAGACCGAGGGCAAGGGGAGTTTGGCAAAGTGAGGCGGGGACCTGCCTGTGTGATGCGGGGACCTGCCTATTGGGTGATCTCGCATCACTTCGAGTTGTTGAACCGATTGCCCCTCCAAGCGGCAATCGATCGGCACATGTGATCAAGGAAGTGATTACGTAACCAACAGCTATTCAAAGTGTGTCGTCATGTCAACAATATTCTCGTTTATGTCTGCGTATTGATTCCTTCCACTCAGCCTCTAGACATTTTGTGCCCAGCCACCTCTCTACCGGCATGCAAACTACAGACACAGGTTTACTTTTCCAGACCTCTCAGCAACTGGCTGATGCGTCGAACCGGGAACGGAAGATCGTAGCGGCTGAGAAAGTCGGTCATCCCATCAAGGTTAGCAGCAAAGTGCTCGACCTGGTAATCCGCGATCAGGACGCCTGGACTGCAGAATCTGGCTGGCAAGCGCGCCGTCTGGACTTGAAAGTAGGTGTAGCCAACGAGTATGTTGCTAACGTCAGACTGGTCGCACAACGATGATTTACAAAGGGCACAAGGGTCCAGTCACCAGCCTTTGCTTGTACGCTGTCAGCGGCCCTCAGCCGTGGCTAGCTCTTCTCACGTCATCGTGGGACAAGACGATTCGTGTATGGGACGCCAAGGTAAGCGGAGTTGACCAGGGTGGTGCTAATGTTTCAGTCAGGCGAGTTGCTCGTAGCTCTTGAGGGTCATAGCGATTTCGTCAAGTCAGTGACGGTGCTTCCCACACACCCTCCCCTTCTTCTATCGACTTCCTCTGACCGATCGATTCGCCTGTGGGATCTTTCCCCATTGGAGCAGCGACAGGCACCGACTGTTCGCCAAGTGATCAAGGAGCATACACGGCCAGTGGACACCGCCGCATACAAGCTACCCGACGAGAACAACACCGTCCTCTCTGTGTGGACGGCGGACTCGATGGGCGTTATTAAGGAATGGGCCATTGAGCAGGTGAGGTTCTGTGAAGAGATAACTGCTGACTGTAGACTGTTCCGGAAGATGCATCGCCACTCCGTTTAATCAAGGACCTCCCCGGACACGAGACCAGCGTGCCGCAGCTAGCCGTGACGGATGATGGTCTCTGGAGCGGTGAGCTTGTCCCTGGGGGGCTTGGCGGGAGCTGATCGGTATAGCATCCACAGACAACACTGCCAAATTGCACGGTAGCACATCTGCTACTCTTAATCACCCAAGCTACGTCAAGACGATCCTTCCCAATCCAAACGGTCTACCATATATTCTCACAGGCTCCGAGGACGAGGAGCTCAGGGTGTGGGACGCTTCCACATTGGATGATGAGGATCTCAAGCCCATTGCAGTGGTATCTGGCCACTGTGGAGAAGTTTCGGCCATGGACGTATGGATACGTGAAGACGGAGGGAAAAAGTCTGTCGTCATCGTGTCTGCAGGCTTGGATGCGACATTAAGGCGCTGGACGGTTGAAGGTGAGCTGGGCATGCAGCTCCATACTGATAGCGCAGAGCTTCTCAACCCTGCAGTGCTCAATTATGGTCCCATTCCTGCACCTTCCGATGCTCACATGACGGAGGAGGAAGAGCGAGAACTCGCAGAGCTGATGTCCGACGATGATGATGACAAGTGAGGGAGGTGTGCGTGTACATGCTGTTGGCCTATCTATTTGTCTTGTACTCGTCCCGCATAGTCAATGACCCTGTCCACATACGCTCCCAGCTCTGGGCACTCCTCAAGCTTGAGGCGCAAAGGTGCCGAAGCTGGCAGAGCGAAAATGCAGTAGAGATGTGAGGCGATGAGTGCGTCTAGTGGCGTGGGCGACCTGGAATGTTCAGCGAGGAGACCGACGCAACACTTACGTTGCTCCCAAGGCCCAGGATGAACCAATACTCGACCGCAAGGCTTCCAGGGCCTCCATACCGCTGTGGATAATGTCATCGTAGTTGAGAGCACGATCATCCCCGGTCAGAGATGCAGGCAAGGGAGTGGTGAGGCCCGCCGAGAGGGCAGGTGGCTCAGGAATGAGCAAGGCGAGATCACTAGGTGTGTCTTGACTGGAGGCGAGGTACGCTGGAAGCAGGCGAACAATTACAAGTTGTGCCGTAGCCAGTGCGGTGTCGTACGTAGCCTGGTCGGGCATACCTTGAAGGCTGGACGGATCAGCGAGAGTTCCAGGAATGGAATGTACCAACCTGGCATCGTTGCCTTTCAGAGGATGTGAGGAGTCCAGCCAGCCCCGAATCTCATCGGCAGACACAAGGCGGTTTTGTGCCGTGTTGTGGAGAGTGGGAAGCTTGCTCCTGGGTGCCGATGATTCGTTGGACCACGGACGGCTAACAATTGGGATATCGCGGAGAAGGAACAGCAGCTGGGCGCGCAATGACGCCGGAACAGATGAGGCCCATTGACGGCTGTGAGCATGGGAGGCTACGTCCTGAGACTCGTGCACCTGGTATTTTTGGTTAGAATGCAGGGCACAGCGAGGAGCTCAACATACCCAGAGGACATAAGGCGACGACACGGATGAAGTCGTCTTCTTCCAGTCCACAGTGTCTTGTTGCTCCAGAGTGACGAGGGGAAACTTTGCGTAAAATGTGTTCACCCACTGAGGTGCAGAAAACATTGACGATGATGGCTGCGACATTTCAGAATCGGTAGCCTACAGTAGGTGGATGAATGGAGGTAATGGGTCAAAGTGGAGGATGCAAGCAAGGGCCAAGCAAGTCCAACTTATTGTGGCCAGCCTCCACACTTTAAATCTGCCCCTGACTTAGCCGTCCGGGTGTGGGCGATGACGGCCGGTGGGGATGACGATGACGGGGGTCCAACATCCATCCTACCTCCAACTTACCCATCCTCGTTCCATCCTCACAACTTGGACCATTATACATCCTGTCAGGAGACTGTCATCATGGCAGCCCTTTCTGCACAGGAGAAGCAGTATTACGATCAGCTCTTTGATAGCGTCAACAAAGACGATGTACGTATTCGCTAACAATCAATACCTGTGCTGGTAACTGACCTTGCGCAGACAGGCGTTCTCCCGGGCTCAGATGCTCTACCCTTTCTCTCAGCGTCTGGACTTCCCCAGCAGACGCTAGGAGAGATTTGGGCTGTAGCTGATCCAGACAATAACGGATTCCTCACCAAGGATGGCTGGTACAAGGTTGCTCGCATCGTCGGATGGCTTCAGAAGGGCAATCAGACCCAGGTCGACCCCGCCTTGGCTAACAAACTAGGACCGTATCCCACCTTCAATGGCTTCCCGGGCCCTCCCCAGCAGCCTTCGATGGCCAGTGCACCTAGCGGAAGCTCCGCAGGAACCGGTGGCCCCATCCTCCCGCAGCTCACCGCGTCTGACCGCACCAAGTTTACTCGCATCTTTGTCGGCTGCGGCCCAGCCAACGGTCTCGTCAGCGGTGACAAGGCTCGTGACGTCTTTCTCAAGAGCCAGCTCAACTATGATAAGCTAGGTCAAATTTGGTGTGTTCTGAGTGTCTCTGAGTGTTGGGTGGCATTCATCTGACAAACAGGAATCTCGCGGATACCCAGCAGCGCGGAGCCCTCGATCTCACCGATTTCATCATTGGCATGTACCTCATCCAGAGTTGCATGGCCAACTCGAACCTCACACTGCCTGCTACTCTTCCTGCTGGAACCTATGAGGCTGCATCTGGAGGTCGCCCTCCTGTTGCGGTTGCTCCGATCGCCATGCAACAAACCGGCCCCACCAGCCCAATCCAACGGCAGTTTACTGGCCCTATGCAGCCGCAAGTCACGGGCCAGAGCCTGTCCGGTCCCACGGGTACTCCTCCTCGCTCGCGCACCATGACTCCAAGCAGACAATCGACATTCAATGTGCCTCCATCCTCGTCCGCGGGGTCGGCTATGCCTTGGGATGTAACTGCGGAAGCCAAAGCCACCTCTGACCGGTTCTTTTCTCAGCTCGACCCCCACAACAATGGTGTCATTGATGGCGATGTTGCAGTGCCTTTCATGGTGCAGAGTCAGCTTGACGAGGATATTCTTGCCAATATCTGGTGAGTTGCCCCGTTCAGCTAATACTGACATGCTCAGGGATCTGGCCGATATCCGTCAAGAAGGCAAACTCGACCGTGACGAGTTTGCGGTGGCAATGTATCTCATCAACGCTAAGCTGGGCGGTCAAAGCCTGCCGTCCGCTTTGCCAATGAGCCTGATCCCTCCCCGTCTGCGCCACACTGCTGGTCATGACGGGCAGCAGCCGTCGGCTGCCTCCAAGGACCTCTTTGATGTTTTCAGCGACGGTCCAGAGCCTGCTACCCCTATTCCTGCCCAGACAACGGGACCGTTCCAGCCACAGTCGACCGTGGCATTCCAGCCGCAGAGCACCGGTTCGTTCCACGCGCAGAACGCCGGGCCGTTCCAGTCAGGAGCCATCTCTGCTGGTCCACAAGCTTTCTTGTCTCAACCTCCGTCGCGCCGTGGTACCGGCCAGGACTCGTCTCGCCAGCAGCAGCGCGGAGGCGGGCCTGCAATGTTCGGTAAGTGTTAATGATCGTACACGTCTGACAGCCGTAGCCCCAGCCACTACGTCATCGCCTCAGCCTGCTGCTGACCTTCTCGGGGACGATGCTGCCGACGTACAGGCGTCATCTGTGCCCGACCACTCTGCTGACATTGGTAACACCAAGAACCAGCTTGCCAACACAACTCGGGCGGTTAACGATCTTGAGAAGTCTCGAGTTGACCTAGAGCGCTCTGCCGCCTCGAATGCCAGTCAGCTGGAACAGCTGGAGACCGAGTTGACTGCTGCGCGGGCCAAGCACGAGACCGAAACCAAAGCTGTATCGGAACTGCGTGTTCGAGTGGGCGAGCAGACTGCCAGGCTGAAGCAGCTTCAGGGCGATGTTATCGCTGCCGAGAGCGACGTCACGGCGATGCGCATGGAGAAGGACGAGCTGGAGCAAACGCTCCTTCGTGATAAGGAAGAAGTCCGCGGTTTGCACAAGCGGATGAAGGAATTTGAGGACGAGAAGACCGGTCTCAAGCTTCTCCTCGATAAGATTAAAAAGGAGGCCCGTCAGCAAAAGGGGATGGTGTCCATTGCCAAGAAGCAGGTCTCGACGGCTGAAGGCTCTCGCGATGCCGTGCAATCGGAGATTCGTGAGGCTGAGAAGGCTGCTCAGCCTGCGCCTGAAGCAGTGATCTCGCCGACAATGAACACGGCCACGGGAGTGCCCCTGCCGTTCACGCCTCAGGCGCTGAGCCCTGAGGCTACTGGCGCATCTCAGCGGTCCAACAATCCGTTCACGCGGAACTCCATTGGCCGCGTGAACAGCGCGGGATCTGAGCAGTCTGGTCCTTCTCCGGCAGCAGTTGCTGGCCTCGGTGCCGTTGCGGGAGTGGCAGCGGGCGCTCTTACCGCAGGCTCTTTGCAGCGTACTTCGACAAACACCAGCGATACCGCTGCCACCCCCAAGCTTCGCGCCGAGTCTCCGGCAGTTGGTGCTGCTTCGGGCGAGATGACTCCGACAACCGTGGCCGTTGATCCTTTCGGAGCGCCTACCTCTGCGAAAGCTGAGCACGCATATTCGGCCCAGCCGGCTGGTGCTGACCCTGCCGCTGCCGATGACCCCTTCAGCGGCCCTTTGGACGGCCCTGCGCAGTCCACTGCCTTTGACGATGATGGGTTCGGTGACTCGTTTGGAGCCGAGCCTGCAGCTGCCGCGCCACGCCAGATTGACGAGCAAGCCTCTTCAAGTAACCCCACGGATTTCGATGCAGCATTTGCGGACTTCGATACCGAGACCGAGGACCCTCAGCGCTCGGATGGAAATCCTCAACTTTCCGGGGGTGAATCTGCCTCAACCATTCCCGTTCCCATTGGTATTTCCAAGGCCGCCTTGGGGGATCTGGGGCGCCCAGACAACGAACGCAGTGCCTCGACTCAAGCGATTGCACCCTCAAGTAATCCCCACACGCCGCCTGCCGCGTCAGCTCCCCCTCTCGCTCAGGCTGAGGATGAATTTGGAGCAAACGAGTCTTCCGACGAGGATGAGGGACCTGAAGACCTGGAGGTCCCCCGTCGCGGCTACTCGGGTCAAGAACAACAGCCAGGAGACAGTGACGATTCGCGAGGAATGGCATTCACTCCCGGAAACGCGGCTGCTGTTGCTGCTGCTCCAGTTACATCGCCAACCGCTGCAGGCTTCCCTATGGGTCCTCCCTCGCCTAAGAACGCTATTTCATCGTCTACCGAAGATGGCCAGGCCAAGGCTCGCCGCAGTGCGCCGCCTCCTCCTGCACGTGGATCAACGGGTCCCACATCTCCCACGAAGCAAACTTCCTTCGATGCGTTTGGAGCGCCTGTGGGTGCGGCAGCGGTGGGTGTTGGGGCGGCGGCTGCGGTCCCAAGCTTGCCGAATAAGCAGGAGGCGTTTGATCCGTTCGGTGCCCCAGCTGTTGGGTCAACTAGCTCCGTCCCTACCTCCCCAGCCAGGCAGTCAGCATTTGATCCGTTCGGCGCGCCTGCCATTGGGTCGAATGCTCCAGTTCCCGCATCGCCGACCAACCAGGCAGCATTTGATCCATTTGGCGCGCCTGCAACCGCGCCATCGACAGCCGCTCAAGTTGCCTCTGACCCACCTTCGGAGGTCCAGGGGTCGTCGGCACCGACTCTGGGAGCGGTCGCTATTCCCAAAACGTCTATGTTTGATGACGAGGATGAGTTTGACTTCTCCGACATGCCGCCGACAGGCGGGGGTCAGCAGGTCAACACTGACCAGCCTGCCAACGCTGCCAACGCTGCCAACGCTGCCAACCAGCTAACTAATACCTCCTCGGCCTTTGACGATGAGTTCGCCAGCTTCGACGATGACTTCGACAAGCCTTCGTCACAATTGAACACTGGATCAGACAACTCCAACTCGCTTCTGCAGACGTACGAGGTTGTTCCGCCCAAGACGGAGCAGGACCATGCACCCAAGGGCTTTGACGAGTGGGGCCTTAACCAGTCCAAGACCCCTGCTGCCGCGGGACAGGGAAATCCTCTGTCATTTGACGATGCCTTCGGTAATGACTTCGAGCCTGCAAGCGCCGCCCAGCCTGCTGATGCGGGAGCTGTGCAGCAGTCCACGCCTCAGCCTCCCGCTCTACCCCACCGTCCTTCGGCGGCTGGTGGCGATCTGCCTCAGTCGGATGACCTAGAGGATGTGAAGAAGGTACGTCCCCATCCCCCCCCGACGTTCGTTGCACTGACAATTCAGTTGTGTGCGATGGGATTCCCCAGGTCTCTCGTTGTGGAGGCTCTAGATGCGAACGGCTACGACTTCCAGAAGGCTCTCAACGTGCTTCTCGTGAAGTAGAGGGGAAGAAATATAGGATAAGAATGAATTTGCTTGAAGTTTGGTCCATCAATGATGTTTATCAATGTTGCGTTACGTGCTGTGGATGCAACGCTACCATTCAGCGAGCTCTTCACATTGTCACCTCGAAATGGGCAACATGCATGTATCCCTGGGCTTTGGAGGAAACATATGGAACACAAAGATTTGCCCGTTGTTGAGTCCAAGCACAGTTTAGTATCTGAGTTCTTGCCAGTGTTCAGTCCACTGGTCTCCTGCATTGCCCAACATCACGGAGACACAAGATCGTCTCGTGCAAGCTGCGCAGCACCGACAATGGAGGTACATGTAACATATACATGCCATTCCTCAGTCCTTCTTCTCCAGCGATTTCACAAAAGCTGGCTAGAGACGGCATTAGCATAGACATGAGCTGGAAACATACCCAATACACGTCCATGCCATCCGAAAGGCCCATCTTCTTCGGGGTCCAGCCTGTTAACGCTGCCCCCAGTGAAGGCTTAGATAACAGAGGCGTGATCCAAGCCACTTCATAGGCTGTTTGGGTTAACAGTAGCAGTTTCATCAACTTACCGTCACTGGGTGGGCGAACTGTGTAAGAAGTGCAACCCGATACGCGCAAGACAGCATCCAAGATGTCACGTAAATTGTCTGTCGACGGGTTGGCTGCGACAAACGCTTGGCCGCGGCAGATTGGGCCCTTCAAGATTTAAGCGTTTGGATCTGACGAGTTCCACTTACGCGCTCTCCGATGCCAACAAACAGATCTGCTAGGTCGTCCGTGTGGATCGTGGAGATCTTGCCGTTGTCTGAAGAAATTGTCTCAAATACCTTGTCGCCACTCTTGGCGGCCTTCAGAGCTGGCTCAAAGTGGTAGGTCGCAAAGTAGGAGCCGGAGCGCCCGTAAAGGCACGTTGGGCGAACCACAACGCCATGCACTTTGTTACCTGCTGTAAGAATGGTAGATTGTTCAGCCTAGCTCACTGTGCATAACCGCCTTCTCTATACGAGCGCGCCAACTGGTGCCTTTGTTCACCGGTGCATCGGCGGGCTGACGCTCATCTGACCACTTGTCGAGATCCCCATAACCTCGGGCCATACAGTAGTGCCCACTGCAGTAAATGAACGTTGGCAGGGGCGCGCCATCGGGGCGGTCTTCTACTGCACTTGTGAAACCATTGAATATGGCCATGGCTTTCTCCAGTCCGGCCGAAGCCAGAGTGTCTAGCACTAGATCCACATCTTTAGCGATTTCGGTCCAAGTCTTCCTGCCTTCCGCGCTGTGAGGATCGCACACAACTGGCAGAATCTCATTGGGAGTAAACTGTCCATCGGCAGTCCTCTGAGAGCGAGTCTGACCCCAAACAATGTGGCCAGCCCGCGTGAAGGCCAAAGCTGCTGCGTTGCCTATGAATCCTTGTCGTGAGCGGGGCAAACCACATGGACTTACCACTCGCTCCAAGAATAAGTACCTTCATCTTTGTGGGTGTGTAAAGTGGTTATGGGACCTCCAGAGAGCCACGACCGAGGAGGTTTTATGGACGAGATGATGACGTGCGGATGAGCCAAGGTGGAGGCACCTGACCAAGCCAAGTGGAGGTTCATTACGAAGTGAGCTGCTACACTGACCAAGCCAAGTGCAGTCATAAAGCCACCAGTTACGGGCAGTAATTTCCGCGGGATTCAGTCGTTCCGACGCAGTGTGGGGAGCAGTCAAGTTAGTCGGAAGGAGGATCATCAGTTGCGATTGCAATAACTAAGGTTCGAAGCTGACTCAACATGCCTTGTGTCGCGCACCGTTCGTTGCCCCCCAACCCAATCCGATTACACCTGGCACACAGTCTGGGCGTAGGTTCAGTTATGTTTGTAAGCCTGCAGCTCGACGAACAAGCCCACAGTGGGGATAGACAGTCTGTGGCATCTTCTAGTTGCTTTTACTCGGTAGATGTGAACTTGTAGGGGTTCATGATACCCTTGGGGTCAATGAGGTGCTTGATGTCACGCATAAGCTTGATGGACACATCCGACTGCGAGTAGTGGATGTGGGGCGCTTTCATGACACCGAGACCGTGCTCGGCAGAGATCGAGCCTTCAAGCTCAGCTTTGCAGTCATTAGCTCGGCAGCGGGGAAAGTCAGATGTTGTACTTACAGACGATCTCGTAAACATAAGGCTCGATTACAGCCTCAATCTCATCGGTGTACTTGTCGGCGACAATGTTAAGATGGACGTTTCCTGTCGATTCAGCCCAAACCCGCGGACTGTCACTCACCGTCACCCATGTGGCCATATCCAACGCACGCACGGATGGGGTCGCCGGCCGCGCCATCCCCATTCAACAGACCGGCGTCCCTAAGACGGTGGCGAACCTTCTCCACAATCGAGTACATCTTGCTGACCGGAATCGACAAGTCGTACTTGTAAACGGAGCCGGCTTTACCGCACGACTCGGGAATGAGCTCGCGGAGGGACCAAAGACCTGCGAACTGGGTGGTGTCCTGTGCAAGGACACCGTCCAGAACCTTGCCAGACTCCATGAGATGCTCCAGGAGACTAGCGAGTTTCTGAACATGTCAGCGGATGAAGGTCAGGCGGACGTACCTCCTCGTCGTGCTCAGCGTTACTTCCGCCAGTCTCGATCAGGCAGTAGAAGTTTCCCTCGTTCTCAAAGGTCTTGCGCTCCCCACCGTTCTCCTCCTGATGCTTCCTCACCACCGAGTACGACTGCTTGTCCCAAAACTCAAAGGCTGAGAGAATCTCGCCAAGGTACTCCTTGGCGTCGCCGAAGACGCCCTGTACAGCCTCGTAGGAATCAACAGAGAACACGGCCACGTTCATAGCCTTGGGGCGACGAGGACAAAGAATAGAGATGGCAGTAATGACACCAAGAGTGCCTTCCGAACCGATGAACAGCTGCTTAAGGTCCAAGCCTGGATCGTAAGCCGTAGCCTTCTTCAGCCAGTCGCCGCAACTCACCAGTGTTGTCCTTGCGCAAAGTGCGCAGACCGTTCCAGATAGTACCGTCGGGAAGAACAGCCTCGATACCCAGAACGGTACCATGCAAGCTACCATAACGAAGCAGACGCAGACCGCCGGCGTTGGTGGCCACATTGCCGCCAATCTGGCACGAGCCCTTGGCACCCAGGTCGAGGGGGAAGATGAAACCCTTCTCGGCGAGGAAGTTGTCGGCAGTCTCCAGAATGACACCAGCATCGCCGACGAGAATGCCCGAGACGGGGTCGAAGGAACGGATCTGGTTCAAGTTGGCCAGGGACAAGACTACCTCGTCGTGAATGGGGACACCGCCACCTGCCAAGTCAGCGTGCTGCGAAACAGGCTGGCAAGGACTTACCAACAAGACCAGTGTTACCACCTTGAGGGACAACAGCGATACCCTTCTCGTAGCAGAACTTGACAACAGCGGCGACCTCTGCGGTCGTCTTGGGCTTGACAACAACTTGGCTCTTACCGTGGTACTTGTTCATCCAATCGTCGTTGAAACCAACGAGGTCCTCTGCGGTGGCAGAGCCATCAAGGGTTGACAGAAGGGAGGAGGGGGATGAAAGAAGAGCACGCAGCTCCTGGACAGTGTCTTCGGTGACCTGGGCGAACGCGGGGTTGCGTGGGGGAACATGGGATCCGAAGCGAATAGCCGCGACTGAGGCAGGTGTTGCGCGAGGGAGTGTCGCAGTACGGGCGCCAATAACCGACGCACGACGTGCGTTGCGGGGTAGCGTTCGGAGCAGCGTTCGGGCGGCCAACATCGCTGCGAGTGAACGTATGTACAGTGTGGAGCGACGACAGGAGTCCAGGTGGTTGGGATGGGCTTGGACTTTGTACAAAGTGGCTCACTCAATCAGTGCACCACAAGACCGGCTCAACGAATCAGGATTGGCGGGTGAGCCGCAATCTTTTGCCGAGTGGCAACGGCCCCAGCCGAGACCCGCTTTGAAGCCGTTCCCCAATCCCGGAACGGTTCATCCGCGATTCTCTTCCATTGCTGCATCTACTCTACAACACTACTGCATGTTCCCACGACCTCTCCAGCCTGCTATGCTTACTTGCGGTGCTGCTGGTAGTAGTGGATAAGGCCAGTGGTCTGGGTGTATCAGAAAACATATTCGACAGACCAAGGATCCCAACTCACCGAACTGTCGTGGCCCTTGACATCACCCTCGCTGGGGAGCTGCTTGAGAATGGCCTTGGCAAGGACCTTGCCGAGCTCCACGCCCATCTGATCGTAGGAGTTGATGCCCCAGATGGCGCCCTGGACGTGGATCTTGTGCTCGTACAGGGCAATCAGAGCACCAAGGGTACCCGGGGTGAGCTTCTGGAACATGATCGAGTTGGTGGGCTTGTTGCCCTCAAAGATCTTGGACTTGACGAGGGCCGCGTTCTGCGAAGCCTGAGCACCAAGCTCCTTGACGACCTCCTCCTCGGTCTTGCCAAAGGCAAGCGCCCTGGGGGAATAATCAGCTCCAGCTCACGCTGTGGTTGCGGATTGAACATACTCGGGTTGGGCAAAGAAGTTGGACAAGAGGATCTCGTGGTGCTTGCCGCCCGAGATGGGGTTAAGAGTCTCGACGGGGGCAAGGAAGTCGCTTTCTCAGTCAGCATCGCACTTGGCTCGCGCTATGCCTCCTTACCAAGGAATAATCTTAGTGCCCTGGTGAATGAGCTGGTAGAAGGCGTGCTGGCCATTGGTACCACTCTGGCCCCAAATGATGGGCTGTTCTCGTCAGCTTGGCATTGACAGAAATGCCGCTGCGACTTACACCAGTCTGGTAGTCAACGCGCGAGCCGTCCTTGGTCACGCTCTTGCCGTTCGACTCCATGTCACCCTGCTGGAAGTAGTCGGCAAACTTGTGGAGGTACTGGTCGTAAGGGAGGAGGGCCTGAGTCTCGGCACCGTAAAAGTCATTGTACCAGATACCGACGAGAGCCAGAAGAACGGGAAGGTTCTCCTCGAGCTTGGCGGTCCTAAAGTGCTCGTCCATCTCGTGAGCACCAGCAAGCAGCTCGCTAAAGTTCTCAAAGCCGATGCAGATGCAGATGGAAAGACCAATGGCCGACCAGAGCGAGTAGCGGCCACCAACCCAGTCCCAGAACTGGAACATGTTGGCCTCGTCAATGCCAAACTTGGTCACACCCTCGGTGTTGGTGGAAAGAGCGACAAAGTGCTTGGCAACCGCGGCCTCCTGTATATGATGTCAATATGTGGCCCACACCGATGACGCTGAACTCACATCCTTGGCAGTCTTGAGGAACCACTCCTTGGCACTCTCAGCGTTGGTAATGGTCTCCTGAGTGGTAAAGGTCTTGCTGGCAATGATGAAAAGGGTAGTCTCGGGGTCGCAGAGCTTGACAACCTCCGCGAGGTCGGTGCCGTCAATGTTGGAGACGAAGTGGAGGTCAAGCTCGCGCTGGCTGTAGAACTTGAGAGCCTCAGTGGCCATGACAGGGCCAAGGTCCGAGCCACCAATGCCAATGTTAACAACCGATTTGATCGACTTGCCGGTGTAACCCTTCCAGGCGCCCGAGCGGATCTGGTCCGAGAACTCCTTCATGTGCTTCAGAACGTCCTGGACGCCGTCGTTCGCACCCTCCTCGGCAATCTTCCAGCCACCCTTGGAGACGTCAGGGTTGCGAAGAGCAATGTGAAGAACTGCGCGACCCTCCGAGGTGTTGATGTGCTTGCCGGTGAACATCTCATCGCGGAACTGCTCGACGTTGGCCTCGCGGGCGAGGTCAAAGAGGCTCTTGAGAACCTCCTCATCGACACGGTTCTTCGAGTAGTCGAGGAGGATGCTGACATTGGGCTCGGAGGCAGTGAACTGGACCGAGTACTTCTCAAAGCGCTTGGGGTCAGCAGCAAACAGGTCCTTGAGGACGAGCTTTGACTGCTTGGCCTCAAACTGAGACTGGAGCTTCTGCCAGGCCTGGTACTCTGGAGCGACGTTAGCGACAAGCAAGGATGGCAGCAGGCAGAGTCGGCACGCCAGCGACGGCAAAGAACGTACTGGTTGCGAGCTGTCCGGTAGCCATTGTTACTAGATGTCTTTTTGGAGAGAGAGTGAGAGTATGAGAAAGAGATGGACACGGTGATTACGAGGTCCACCTTTGAGAACATGACGCTGTGGGGACGGCCTGGCCGGCGGTAGAGTAGTGTCAGCCCCACCGTGCGCCTACATGGTGTGGTGCGTCTGGTCGGCCCGGCAGCTCCGGCGGCAGTGGTTGTGCGGAACGCTTAGCCCCGTTGCGGGCGGTGACTTCCGTAGCCAGCGCGGACCCTTCATGCCGCGCGCACCAACTGGTCGGGTCCAGGCCGTCCGAGGTGTCATCTTGCATGCACGCGTGTGCGTCTGTGTTGCATGTTGCGTGCGTGCAGCTGCCTGCATTCAAGATGCTACCTACATTAGTTTCGCTGTGCAGTATGGCTGTGATCTTGTGAACCGGCAGACGATGTTACGCATCCCTATAGGCCTGAACCTTCCTGGGTGCAATCTTCGCATCATCCGGGCCATCATACTTCAGCCCGCAGTCTAACACAATGGCCCAGAAAGCTGCACTGAATAAATCTCGTCGACGCGAGGTACTTGGCCCGCGGTAGGCTATGGCCCTTGCGCTCCCAGGAGCTTAAGCCGGCCTTTCCTGTATCGATACATTGGACAAACAGGAAGAATAGTTCAGTCTGCGTCATGATGTGCAAGCTATGGAAGTAGCTGAGTGTCAGCTCTTGCATCGAAGTCCGTGAGGATGGCGCGAGACCGAGTGCCACTTCGGATGGATCGGCGCTTGACCCACTGTCATCACGTGCGCCGATGCTTGAGAACGAGGTTTGGCGCCCTTCCTCGGCTGATCTCTATTTGACTCCGCTGACAACAACGGTAATAAGCCAAGTAACTATTACGTATGCGTACTGTAGTTCACGCCACCCACCACCACCTGTGCAGTCGTCACTCTGTTGCACTGCGGTATCTATTCACTCCATTTGCTCGCGTCACCCCACGTACAACAGCATCGTTATCGTTCATCTTCTTGACCATTCCTCGCGCCAATTACACGCCGTCACCGCCAGCGAGAGACGTTTGTATACATGCCTACGCCTTTCGGCGCCCAACTCCTCAACTAGGGCCAATCTGAGCTTTCCTTGGCCACCCAACGCGCGTTACAACCTTACACTGCCTCGTCTCCCCTACGCCGCTCGCCATCATGTCAGACTCGCCTGAGGGGCAGGCGAACGTGACCCCGTCATTTTCTGCCTATGCAAGCAAGTTTCTGGCAGGCAGCCGCTCGGGTGGCGACCAAGCGACTTCTAGTCAAGTGAGTGTGATAAGGCCACCTCGCAGCTGACCCTGGAGATCTTCCGGCCTCCATCACCAGGTTCACCCTCTCACGACCCCTTCCTACCATCCCCTTCAACCTCCTCGCATCATCCTCAGCTAGCTGGGGCAAGTAGCTCGTCGTCATCTTCGCGGACACCACCGTTCCCAGGGCTAGGCCTGGCTGGCATTCCGTCTATTGACGACATCGATGACATTCACGACACTCACGGGGGTAGCGGGATCGGAGTCGGCCTCCTTTTCAATGCCCCCGCTGTTAGCCAAGATGGCGAGCAACAGCGAGCTCGCCCCTCGCGTGTACCTGACCCGTACCATCCTTCGTCCGAGAGCGAGACCGAGATGGAGGCCGATTTGGATCAAGTGGCGCAAGTTCGCCGCTCACTTATTCCACAACAAGATCGTTTGCAGAGGAATTCACGAAACAAGAAAGGGTGGCTCGCATATCAGAGCGTGTTTCCCGAGTCGTCGTCCAGTGAAGCATCTGAGAGCGAAAAGGAGACGGAAGATGAAAGTGAAGACGAGCAAGTCGGCATGATGGGCCAGTCTCGCCACCATAGGCGACACTCTCGTGAGGCCGCTGCTTTCCTGGCTCCCGAGACGTCCACACTCGAGGAGCCGTTACTCGGACCCGATGAGATTACCCAAATGACTACCAAAGTGCCGGTCCGATTGCAGGTGTATCACGGGCGCTTTGGGCATTGGGAGCGCGAAGGCCTGAGGAAGTACAAAGGTGCGAATTCATGGCACAGATAGAAGCTGACAGCAGATCCCGCATTTCTCGCTCTGTGGCTGTCCAGCTTGCTTGCCATTCTGTTCGGGCTCTTATTTGTGTGGGGATCGGTGGATGTGCGTGGCATGCCAACCTACCAGTTTGTCTCTGCTAACCTCGAACAGCGTCCTAGCGACAAGCCTTCCCGGTCGCCACCCTCAGTCGTCCCTTTGCTGCCACTGTTGATTGCACTCGTCATTCCAAGTCTTGTTCTTCCTCCCGTCTTTCTCTTCCTTTTGAGCAAGACTGTCCGGCCGGTCCTCATGGCTACAGCTGTGGCCGTTCCATTTTCATTGTTCGTTTGCGGATGGTGGGCACTCGGTGCCAGTTTCGAGACACTTCGCGACACCGATCAAGGAGGCAGCTGGTGGGCCACTACCGGATTGCGATTGGGCGCCGTCCTGCTTTGGTTCTTGGCTGCGTTATTCGCTCGGATGGTGTGGCTAAGGCGGAAGAGATTGGCGCGTACTGTCTCTGTAGTTGAGGTGAGTTGCCACCAGAGAGATGGTACTAACGATCAGCTGTCGACACATTTGCTTCTCTCGCATCCCCCTCTTTTACTTCTTACGCCGCTGCTCTTGGCAGTTTTCGCTGTGACGTCAATTCCTTTCTTAACGATGCTCATTCGCTTGGGCATGATCGGCTACTGGGGGGCTCCGTGGGTACGCAACTTGAGCGTAGAAGCTGACACGCGTAGACGTGAAAACACTCGAGTCTTCCACATCAAGCCTTACGCAGGATGGCTGATGTTTGTCGTCACTGTTATCTGGGTGTGGTCCTGGGGTGTAATTCGCGGTGTCGGCCGTGTCGCGGTGGCCGGCGTGGTAGGCGAGTGGTACTTCCACAGGTGAGCATTTACGGATTTTACGGCACTGCTGACTAGTCAGGGAAACCATTCAAGACCCACTGCAGGTCACGACGGCCGCTGTCCATCGCGCAACTGGCACGTCGTTGGGCAGCATCTGTCTCGGGTCACTCATTGTCGCCACTGTCCGTGTGATTGGCAGGGCAGCGCAGGAACTTAAGAGGCTCACCTCACGCCGATCACTGCCAGGCCCCATTTCCTTCGTCTCCGCGCTCACACCGTTCTTCACGATGGTGGCTAGCATTCTTGATCAGCTCAACGGCTATGCTCTCGTATATGTCGGCATCACCGGAGAGGCATTTTGGCCCAGCGCTCGACGCGCTGTTGGTCTCGCCAGCAGGCGGAACAGTGGGAAGCTTCTCGATTGTGAGTTCTCCTTTGAGTAGTGTTAGTGGTGGCTGACGGTACAGACACACTTATCAAGCTGCTGCTCACTCTGAGCTCAACGGCAACGGGCCTATTCACTGCCACGGCAGGATACCTTTACATGGCGCACACATTGGGGAACCCCAGCTATGCGCCAGTGGCGGCGCTGCTCTGTGGCGGTGTCCCATTCCTTGCGATTCGCGCTGGCTGTGCTGTTCTTGGCGATGCGGCCGACGCCCTGTTTATCTGCCATCAAATCGATAGCGAGACTGGAGGCGGTCATTGCGAAGAAGCCAAGGAAGCTGTGAGTCGCTTGCCTCGCTTGCCATTGTTGAGCGGCAAGTACTGACTAGCCTTAGTTTACTGGCGACATTTTCCGCGGCGACGGTATTGTGTAGATGCATTGTACCAGAATGCTCGTTGTACAACCATGCTTGTAGTTGAAGCGAAGCAGAAGCAGATTGCATTGTGTGCGTACAGACATAAGTTGATAAGCAGAGACACACTCCAAAGTCCTTTCACATGAGACGACATCTAAGCGGCTGTCATGTCAAGGCGCGCCACGTCGTCAATCCGCTCATGATCAACCAGAACACCCTGTTGAATGACAACGTGAGGGGTATCGCTTGCGCGACGAGGAAAATCGGGTGGTGCCCGAGTACAGTCATCGACGGAGCCGTCGTTGATGCTGGCAGTGCCACTCGGCTTCGCCTTCATAGGCTCTTGGGGTCGCGGAACAGCACCAGGACCTTCAGCCATCCATGGCTCATCCCATAGCTCCGCAACACGCGCACGACGCGAAGGGTCTCGCGTGAGAAGACTCGCGACAAGGGTTCGAACGGAACTCGATCCCACTCCCTCGCGCCAGCCGTACTCGCCCTTGGCGATACGGTGCATTGTGCGACGACGGGCGTCGCGCTCAGAGTCTCCTGTGGTCGACGCAGAGCTGCTGGCACGAGGGCGGGCACCTGGAGGAAGCGGCGCAGTATCCTCGAAAGGCAGCTCACCCGCGATGAGCGCGTAAAGCATGACGCCCAGTGCCCAGGCATCTGTCCGACGTCCGTCATACAGGCTGCCCATCACAACCTCTGGAGCGGCGTATGCTTCGCTGCCGCAGCGTGTGGTAAGAAGAGGCGAGTCGGAGAGTATGAATCGTGACAAACCAAAGTCGGTGAGTTTGACTAGTGGAATGGGAAGAGCATCGATGGGAATTGAACCGGTCGAGGTCGGCGGCAGAGTGAACGGGTTCGTGGTAAAAATAACGTCTGCGCCAGAGTCAGCAACTCATGATACCTATCACACGAGACACTCACTCTCCAACTTGATGTCCCTGTGAACGACCTCCACTTCGTGTAGCCAGGAGACTGCTCGGCAAAGCTCTCCGAATATGCGCCGAACAAGACCATAACCGTCTGCGTTGTCTGGTCCCGCACAGAGCATTCGGCGACGATTCGCGTCCTGCTCAACCAGATTGAAGAGCTCGCCACCCCCAAGCCTCTCCAGAACGAGACAGTGATAGGCCTCGGTCGAAAAGTGGGCGATGTACTCCACAATGCCAGGGTGCACCAGGTGCCTCAACACCTCAACCTCACGGTAGAAGGCAATGGCAGATCTGGCGTTACGCGTGCACGAATTGCGATCGACCATCTTGATCGCGGCGACAGCACCACCCTCTACTGGCTCAGCTGACCACACTGATGCAAAAGCTCCTTGGCCCAATGGATCAACGAGTCGCCACGTGCCAGGTGACTCGGCACTACGAATGGGCAAAGTGCCATCGTCTAATACTGGGGTAAGCACATCGCCTGCCTTGACGGCGGCGTCTGCTGGGTCACCCAGGTGCAGTTCACGAACTAGATGGTTCGGGGGAAGGGATCGACCCGGCGTGGAGTAAGGCGAAAGCGAGACCTTCGCAGGAGTCGGCGCTTGCGCTGGAGACTCCGAAACAATGACTGGAGCAGGGCCTGTAACAGCTCGCAGAGGCGTCGGAGCAATGGGCGGAGGGGACAGCTGAGGGTCATCCGTTATTGGCGCCGTAGGGGTCGTGACGATGCGTGCCCGAGCAAGTGGGGGTACTCCGCGACCGATTGAAGGAACGCGGCCCAACGAGGAAGGACTTGAGGACAATGGTGGAGGGGGTACAGGCAGGGTGGACTTTTGAGACGCAGAAAAGAACGCATCGGTCTTGGAGCTCGAGCTCAAAGCTGGACTCACAGCCCCTTCGGCATGAGGGGTACTGGCAAAAATGTCGCGCTCATTTGCCGTCAAGTTGGGACTCCCAGGTGCCGGAAACAATGGTAGATTTAGACTGGAATGAGTCGGAAGGTGTCCAGCAGCTAGACTCGGCGGCGAGCCGAAAGTCGAAGGGCCGAAGAGTCCGCCGCTGTGCGATGAGACAGGAGGCTCACGAAACTCTCGCGGACCGCCAGAGCTCAGAACGCCTGGCACTGGTGAGGGCAGTGGCTGTGGTGTACAGGGTGTGTCGAGTCCAGCCCGGAATCGAGAACCCTCAGCGGGGGTTCTCACGACTGGTGTCATGAATGACGTCGACGCCGGAAACAAGTTTGTCGTTGCTTCAACTGGGGACGGCGCGTCTTCAATACTTCCCAATGAATAATCGCGACGATGAGGAATTTCAGTCTGCACGCTGAGTGCACGACGTTCAGCTTCAGGAACGTGAAGCGAACCGCCGTTCAAATCACCTCCACCAACGAAACCTTTGGATGCTGGCCACGAGCCGTCAAATTTCGGGTTGGCGCTTCCGGAGCCCAGGCTGGACAGTGATTCAAGCGTTAGGGTACCTCCAACTTGTCGGCGAAGGGCAGCGAGTGATTCGGAAGAGAATTGGGCGGGTAGCGGAAGAGTGCTGGGATCAAAGTTGCGACAGACGACGAAGGCCTCTGCAACGTGTCAGCACACCTCATGTCATTCGGCGCTCACCTCCACTTCCTTTGCGACTGCTGCGAGGTTTACGAATCCAGACTCCTCCGCGGCGACCGAAAGAGTCAAGACCGTGGCTCCACCCTGACGCCGTGGCCTGCGATGGGACTTCGGTAGTAGCCTCCGACTCTGGCTGCACGTCTGCGTCAAACTCTGCGAATGCTTTAGGGTCTGAACCGGGTGGCAGTTCGTCTCCTGGGCCGGGGAAGAAAACTCGCAGCTGTGATCGCAGCAAGGATGCCGTGGGGTCTATGGGCGACAAGAAGATCTTGAAGATGAGCGTCGCGTGCGGAGCCAACAATGTCAGTGACAATGTCAGAGCCTGTAGCGATTTGCGTGTGAGTGTGGGACATGGGAAAGTCGTGATGAGACAAAGCGGTGCGCATCATGGGGAGGTGAGTGCAAGAGGTCACAACTGCGTCAGCGAAAGTCTTCGCCTCGGAAGCTGTGACTCACGGCAAGAAGCAGCTGCGAGTGGAGGTAGGCGTCGAGGTCATGAACCCCCGTGACTGTGGGGTCAGCATAGGTCTCCGTTCAGGCCGACGGCTTCCGAGGCATCTTTGTGGTCTGCTTAGACTTCAGGCAACCAAGATGGTTCCTGTGACAGCTTGGCAAAAGCTGGCAAGGCTGGCCCAACCATGTCTTCATGCCTCTCAAATCCGTTTACTCACCATCGGGAGCACCGTCGCAAATGACGAGGTCGGCCTTCCGTCCGCCCAGGGCGTCAAGGACACGGGGCACGGTTTCAGGCAGAGTGATATCCGTTTGCAGGGTAGTGATACCAGGAAGTGGAGCCTTGAATCGTCAGCAAGGTACTGCGCTGCACACTCACCATGGGTTGAAGGTCGATGGACACAACACGGTTGGCACTGGCGTCGATACCCGGACTTGGCGGTCAGCGCACCGCTCATAGACGTCAATGAAGCTAGAAAGAGTCATACAGCTTATGTATGCTCAACCAAAGCACGACCTACCGAAGACGATTGCTCAGGACTTGAGACCATGATCCTGGTGCTGCACACAGATCAACAGCGGTGCCGACTCCGCGGAATAAGTCAAACTCCTCGTCTGATGGAGGAAATCATGGACGTAAGGAGTGAAGTAGACAAGAAGAGCAGATGATGAGACCAGATCGTTAGCTCGTGAACTGAGTCATGACGCCAGACTTACCCAAATGCAGAAGCTTGTAGGCTGATCGAGCACGATATCCTAGTGAAGTCAGTTCTGTAGCTAGAGAGGAGTGTGGAGTGCCATGAGGCACAGTGCGCTCTACGTACCATCACTTTTTCCCTTGCGATAGTACACATCTCGCTTGTCCACACTCGACTTGGAGCTGGGCATTGTGGATGGCGTTGAGCGTTGGTTGTTGACACCGGATATGGGCGGCGTCGAAAATCAGATCTGCAGCCGTCGCGGAATGAGTGTTGTCCCACAAGCTATAACCCGCGCAATCCTTCTTTGCTGAGCGTTGCGAGCGACGCACGCCGGCTAAGGAGCGTTGAGCAAGACAAAGTTCCCCACTTCACCGGGGGGTTAACAGTAGACAGGTGATAAAAGGTTATGGTGGATTGGCCGAAGTACAGTACAGAAGTAGCTACAGTGGTACCTGTGCCTCGACAACCCAATCTAGAATTATGATGGGGCGAGTCGCACCCGCTTAACCATGCAGCACACATCATGTTCTGTACTTCTGTCCTGCGCACCACTGAAGCTCCAAAGTGCTAGAACAAGCCATCTGACACTGAGGCCGCCTCGCTGGAGCCCTCATTTCCTCAAACAGATGCATACTCCGCGCTCTGGTCGTTTGGCTGACTCTGCATTGTGTTTAGCTCCGTCTCGGCCACTTTCCGCCAAAGGCAATTGGCTTTGCGGACCTGCATTTTCTGCCCATGTTTCACACGGGAAGTTGCTACAGTGATAAACGGTGGAGCAGGAGTCCTTTGCACAAGCTCAATGTTCATCTGGGTGTCCAGGAGCAAACCCACACTGTGGTGGCACAGCTTGGTGACTGCCCAATAGCCATTGTTGCACCATGCCGCGGACAGGCCACTCCACATCTCACAGAATGATGATTGGCTGACTGATACTCGCGTGGCAAATGACACGTCATTTAGACCCCCGAGGCTGTCAGATGTCGAGTCTGACGCCATCATTACATTTCGAGAGAGCCTTGACATACTTCTTGCTCCATACACAAATAACATGTCGCTACGCAACGTCCCGAAGCGCCTGATCAATACCCTGCGGTCATCTCCCAGATATGCTGCGTCTAGATCATTGACCACCGTGGCACTCCCCATCCGCCCTACCCTTTCTTCCGTCTCCTCCACCCCTATTTACGCGCCTGTTCGGTATTCGTCAAGCACGCCACACGGTGACCCCTCTGTAGACCCATCAATTACTATTCGGTCAGTATTTAACGTGCTATAAATTAGAGCAAGGTGCTCACCAGAATTAAAGCGACTTTAAAAGCGACGGCGAGTACCACGACGTTGCCGATGAGGACATGGACAAGCTCCACGAGGGGCTTGAGATCCTGTGTGAGGACTTTGGATCTGGGGACTGGGAAGTGGAGTACAGTGTAGGTCTGTCCTGATTCTTTGTTTCAAACACAACTGACCGTTTGGCAGTCTGGCGTCATGACGCTCACGCTGCCTGGGCTTGGAACATATGTCATCAACAAGCAGCCCCCAAATCATCAGATTTGGGTCAGCTCACCCGTCTCCGGGCCGAGCCGATTCAGCTACTCGCCTGACGGAATTTGGGTACACCACAGGCGTGCAGGTGTACAGTTAGGAGCACTGCTGGACAGTGAACTGAGGACGTTCCTCAAAGATTGTGGGAAAGCCGAAGGTTGGGAGGGAGTTGGACTGCAGTAATGTCATGCTTGTGGCTCATGGATTGCATTTCGACGATGGATTAGGAGTACTACAAACGTCAGGGTGTCATCGTATCACTCCCCCGCACATGGCGGACGGGAGGGTATTCCGAGACAGACACGGCCAGCTGGCCGACAGTACAGATTACACATGGTACACTGATGGAGAGGGACACTGATGGAGAGGGATGCCGGAAAAGATAAAATGAGACGGAATAGGAGGAGAATGGGAGATGGATGGAACCAGATGATGGAGCCAAGAGCGATTAGGAGGAAGCGATGCCGTTACATGTAGGCATCCAAACCAACGCCATCATCCTCGACGAACAGCATACCGTTGTAGGGCTGTGCCGATGGACTCATGAGAGGCACCCGTCGTGTGGCCAGTTTGTCGTGCATGCCGCCAAGGGGCACGCCAGCCTGTATGGATACCAAGGGCGATCGGCCGAGAATGTCGGCGTCACGGGGGCTGCACTCGGGGTCGGTGTCGAGAGAGCGACATCGAGTGAGCAGCGGCGTTGGCTCATCTGGGTCAAAATTTTGCTCGTTAATAAAGTCGTGCCAAGACTGATCGGCCAGCGCGTCGTCGGTCTGGGTGATTGCGATGCCCACACCCGGGGCTGTGACAGACGCGTCGGCAAGTTGTGCCTCCGTGAACAGCTGGAAAGCGGCCGAAAGATCGCTGTCAAAGTTTGCAACATTGTGTCGGGCACCGAAGAACTGAGTCGACTGCTCCCTTTCCGTCTCGGCCGCTTTCTGCTGTTGAGCAAAGTAGTCGGCGTGTGTTGATCTCGACACGTTGAGAACACTCCCTGTGAAGCTGGACGAGGCGGGTGTAGGCGCTGATGAGGGAGGCGCAGGGGGCTCCATTCCTTGAGGAGTGGGGAAGTGAGCCGCAGGAGTTCCAGAGGCGACTGCTGGGCTCGCATCGAGTTTGCGGTCCTCTTCCGCCTTTGCCTTTTTCGCAGCCTTGGGCGTCGTGGTAGATGCTTTGCGCTTTGGCGGACGCTTGGTTGCTGCAGTTGTGGGGGTCGTAGTGTCAGCCGGTGTTGTCGCAGATGTAATGGGTGTACGAGGCGGCTTCTCATCGACTTGGGACTTGGGGGAAGGCTCGACCTTGTTCTTGCGTGCCTTCGGGAGGGGAGGTGGCTTCAAATCCTCCTGCTTGAGCGGACGCTTTATGAGGTTGTTGACCATCTCGGGGCTCAGAACAGACGAGTGATGCATTGGTGTGCCGCTGAGTGGTCCGGACAGTGCACCAGCGGGCGGTGCGGATGACGGACCAGCCATTGCCTGGGCAGCCGAGGCACCCGCATTCTTGCTAATCTCGCTGGTGAGAAGTTGCATCCGCATGCGCAGGCGAGGGTCATTCGTTGCCGTCTGAAGATGCACGTTCGAGTCGTTTAGAAGATCGCGAAGCTTAGTGTACACGCTGTCCAGCTCTTTCAAGGTCAAGCATGGCTGGTTGACCTTTGCCTTGGCAACAGCGGCAGAGCAGATAGATGACAACTGAAGGAGGCCATGGCAGCGCTGCTTGTCTTGGTCGCTCGTGCACACCACCTGGAAAAGAGGGTTCTTCGTCTTGGCCTCGTGAGCTAGCCGAGCAACCTTCTCGAGCTTATCGCGATACTCCTCGGCCTGCTCAGGTGGAATCTGAGCGGGCTGCTTTCGCGTGTTCACTGACTGTTAGCGTGACTCAATCAATGGAGACATACTGAATGCTGCCTCGAGCTCAGCCTCCTTGGCACGGATACCCGCAATGAGGTCATTGAGCGTTCGGGGCTGTTGAGGGCCTGTTGGCTGGGCGGCTTGGGGCTGCTGCGGTGTCGGCTGTGCTTGGTTTTGTTGGTTTTGCTGATTCTGTTGGCCCTGCTGGTTTTGCATAGGCAGTTGTTGGCCTTGTTGGTTGGCCTGCTCCTGACGCTGAGCCTGCTGAGCCTGCATCATCTGCTGCATGCGCGCAGCTTGCACCATGCGTCGCTGCTCGTCGGTGAGGTTCTGGTTCTGAGCCATAGCGTTGATAAAGTCGGCAGACAGGCCGATTCCAGGTCGCTGCTGTTGGTTGAGCTGCTGACCGGAGACCTGCGACTGCTGCTGTGACTGCTGCTGAGATTGTTGCTGCTGCTGAGCCTGCTGTTGCGCCTGTTGCTGAGCCTGCTGTTGTGCTTGCTGTTGCGCTTGCTGCTGAGCCTGTTGCTGAGCCTGCTGCTGAGCCTGCTGCTGGGCTTGCTGCGCCTGCTGAGCCTGCTGCTGCTGCGCCTGCTGCTGCTGCTGGGCTTGCTGCTGCGCCTGCTGCTGCTGGGCAAGCAGTCCAGTTATCTGTTGCTGTTGCTGGCTCGTGAACTGGTTCAAGCCACGAGCCAGGTTGGTATTGTTGAGGGCGTTCTGAGGCTGCTGGGCCGGTTGGGTGGGCGTCTGCTGCTGCTGTTGAGCCTGTTGGGGCTGCTGTTGGGATCCTGGCTGTTGCTGAGCGCCAGCTTGCTGTGCCGCCTGGTTGTTCTGGCGGTTCTGCTGCTGTAGCAGATTTTGCACCCAGAGCTCCTCAAGTTTGCTCAGATACGTGTGATAGATACCACTGATTTGTTTCGCCAAACTCTCTCCGCCACTGGTTGTAGTCGCCGGGTTGAAACCGACGGCAGCCGCCGCGAGAGTCCACAGCTTATCCATGGGCTGCGCATCAAACTGAGGTCAGCTGTGGTTAGATTGCAAAAACTCACGAAACGGAAACCGCCATTGCCAAAGACGTATGCGAAGAGCTTGTAAAGGTTTACTGTCTTGCCCTCCACCGACGGATACTGCAACGTCGGGTTGCGGTGGATGCCTCGCAAGACACGCAGCCAGTCATCCTCGGGCGGCAGGTTAGGCGAGCGAACGGCGTTGGCGCCAGCCCATGGCTGGGGGGTGCCAGTTGCGAGGCCAGGCCCAGTGGTGGTGTTGTTGTTGTTATTGTTGTTGTTGTTGTTGTTGCTGTTGTTGTTGTTGTTGTTGTTGCCAACATTGGCCGCAGGCGGAAGTTGGGATTGCTGGGAAAGGTTCGGTGTTGTCTGGAGCTGAGCGGGAGCCTGTCCCTGGTTTTGCTGCCCGGGGTTCTGGGGCACTTGGTTCGACTGGGGGCCTTGGTTGGAGCCCTGCTGGGCTTGCAGTTGTTGCAGGAACTGCTGCTGAAGAGCGGCAGGAGACATGGACGACTGCATTCCACTTGGCTGCAAGGCGCCGTTCAGCTGCATTGGGCCGAGATTGACGTTACCAGAAGGGACGCGATTGTGCTGGGAGCGCTGCTGAGCTGCCATTGCCATAAGCTGGGCGTGGTTGTTCACGCCACCAGTTACCCCTGCCTGCTGAGCAAGCTGCAGGCGTTTAGCCAGCTGTTCTCGGCGTTGAGCATCAGCTACTGCTTGATTGGCCGGTGGCATGCCGGGCTGCTGCATGCCGGGCTGTTGAGGCAAGCCGCCGCCACCTTGTTGGAGGGCGGCGGGGTTGTTCATCAAAGCCGCCGAATTGACCGACGTTGGGTTCGCCAGGTCGATTGGCATCTGTGCGCTGGAGCCAATCCCGCTGCCTCCCGCGGCAGCTGCCGCTGCCTTAAATTGAGTCGACTGTTGCCTGGCGGTCAGCAGAGCAAGTTTCACGGAACACTCACAATCGACGCATGGCCTGCTGAATCTCTGGGGTCATGTTGCTTTTCTGAAAGACTTGCGCGTATTGGTTGAGCGCTTGCTGCGAAATGCTGGACATGTCCTGTGGAAATGTCAGCAAACGCCCCCAAGAGGATGACGCACCTTTGCATTCAGGATCGCTTCGGACGCCTTCAAAGCCAGATTCTGAAACTGGTTGGGCACCTGCTGCTGTTGCTGTTGCTGTTGTTGTTGCTGTTGCTGTTGTTGCTGCTGCTGCTGCTGCTGCTGCTGCTGCTGCTGAGCTTGCTGTTGTTGTTGTTGTTGCTGCTGCTGCCGCTGCTGAGCCTGCTGCTGCTGTTGAGCCTGCTGTTGCTGAGCCTGCTGAGCTTGCTGCTGGGCCTGCTGGGCTTGCTGCTGCTGTATTTTTTGCTGCCTCTGTTGAGCGAGCTGCTGTTGAAGTTGCTGTGTGAGGAGGGCAGGATTGTTCTGCTGGGGTGATCCGTTGGCAATGTTCGCGGCGCGGGCAGCCTGCATGGCACGAAGCTGCCGACGTCAGTTTTAATTGTCTGAAAAGTCACTTACAATGTCAAGCTGGCGCTGTCCATCGTTGGAAGCCGTGGCTCCGCCCAACAAAGCCAGGTTTTGCTGGTTGACGGGTTGAGGCGTACCCATGCCTTGACTCTGCTGGCCCATTTGCTGGTTGCCTTTCGTCGCCTGAAAAGAGTTGAATTGGGTGAGCCAGTTCTGTGGGAGATTGCCTCCAGCTGCTCCAACGCCGAGATTGTTGCCCAGGTTGATGTTGTTCAAGTTGAAGCCTTGGTTCGGAGCCTGTTGGGCTTGATCCCCTACGCCAATACCGCCGACGCCGCCAACGTTGCCGCCGACATTGCCTCCCAAGTTTCCGCCAGCGTTAGGGAGGTTGTACAATATGGATGGATCAAAGCCGGTCCCCTGGAAACCTTGACCAAAGTTTGACATGATTGAGGGCGGTTGGCCACTGTCACGAGAAAGGGAAGCCTAGCTGAGGGCGTGTTGCAGGCCGCGGGTGGGGCCGGGAAGCTTGAATGATGCGATGTGGAAGGGAGGGCGTGAGGTCGTTTTGCTGCAAATCGTTGACTAGCTGTGAGAAGGAGGTCCAACGATGATAATGAAGGTTGGTCGACGATGATGGAAGGCTCGAGGACGGGCGTGCGTTGGTGCTGGCCGAGAGGGTCCGCGGAAAGTAGTGGTAGGAGGAGTCTGCAATGGTTCTCAGATAGCCCCAAAGTCGAGGGATGGGGCAAAGATGACTAAAGATGGCGAGACTGGGGTGGTACAGTCGCTTGCTAGGAGATGGTTGACGCGCCCAGACTGTCGGCCGGAGTGGACTGGACTACTCCCTGCCTTGCGGGGGCCGCCACCGAACCAGCGAGGGAGTGGCCCAAGCGGCTGCAGCGGGTTGCAGGGAAGCAACGAGATGTATCGGCGAGACAAGCCTGACGCACGCAGCAGAGTAGTCGAGCAGGGATGCTTTTCGTGACCGGGGAGTAGACGGACGGGGGGTTGGTTGGATGGTATAGTGAAGGAAAGAAGGGGCGAGGGTCGCAAGATGTGGATGTGGGAGGGGGTGCGCCGAGGGAGAGAGCACAGCGGCAGCGCCAGCCCAGCAGCCCGCGGCGGCGGCGGCGACGGATCAGAGGGCTTTCTTCGCTGGTAATTTACACCCGCAGTTTGCCTCACCTCCCAAAAACCAAAGTGGCGCTGCGCCTCACTACTGTCAAGCGGATGCGTCGCAATCCTCCTCCGACGTGCATCCAATTTTTTCAGCAGCTGGCATGGGTAACGCAGACACCCGCCGTTCTTCTCCATCTTCAAGACGTTATTCGATACATGCTACCCAATGTCGTGCAAGAGGCTCGTGGAAACCCACCTGACCTTCTTTGTTCGCCACCAGGTACTCCAGGGCCGTAGAAGCACGGTGCCCCGCGCACGTACCTGCGCCCCTCATCAGGCCTCTTGCTGCGGAACCTGGGTATTCCATCACTAGGTTCTTGTAGCGTTTGCAAAGAATATTCAGCTATGCACAAGTATCAGACGCCAGTTTGAAGAAAGCAGAGGATACATGTCTATGGGGGTTGTGTGGGTGTCGACTTGGTACTTTAAAGCCTCGTGCCCGTTATTATGGAATGAAAGATACTTCGCCACACATACTCGCTGGGTTCTAGCACCCAAGTCTGTCACAGCGTCTGCTGCCTACTTTTCGGCAATGGGGAGCACAGTGTTGAAGACAACGTCCCAGATCTTGGACGTGACGCCAAAGCCGAGCTCAAAGTTCTTGTAGTGATGCGCGAGGTGGTAGCGCTTCATCTCCGTGAGATACTGCGGCAGGCGCGTGTGGTGGAGGGCGTAGTGCATCGAGTCGTAGAGAATGTAGAACGTGAATGCACCCGCGATGACGCCGTTGGCCACTGCCTTGGGGAAGATGAGGTGCGCAAGCTTGGTGAAAGGAGTCTCCAGGATAAAGAAGAGGGTAGGGGGCATGACGAGGCGGAGACGGTCCATAGGAAGATAGTGGTGCACGCCGTGCAGAAGGAAGTGCAGGGTGAACGCCCAGTTCTTCTCGGGGAGGTGGTCGTCGATGTGGAAGAGGAAGCGGTGCATGCCGTACTCGAGAAGAGTCCATACCAAGTTGCCGAGAAGGAATGAGGGAATAAACTTGAAGAGAGCGGACGACGTTGGGGCGGCAAGGGGAGGGAGAGGCCACTGAAGCAGATCACCAGCAACGACTCGCGAGTCGGTGAACTGAAGCAGAGACAGGTACGCGAGGAAAGCAGTGATTGGGCCCCAGACGATAGGGACAACGTACCACTTGGTACGTGTCAAAGCCTCGAGAGCGTCCCAGGGAAAGAGACGGGCTGAATCCTTGAGATGGCGAGGGTTGTGCACTTGGCTCAGGTAGTACTCCTTGGACCAAGGGGCACGCCAGACCTGAGGGAGGAGAGCCTTGGACAGGTCAAGGAACTTGTTCTTGTTGTAGTCGCTGGCAACATTGGTCTCCTCAGGGTGAAAGTTCTCATCGGCGACCCAGTCTTCCAAAGTCAGCTTTGCAATCAGGTACGCGCGGCACTCACCCTCAGAGACAATCCTCTCGTCGCCGCCAAGCTCTCCGATCTTGAGGTCCTCGAGCATCTCGTAGGCCGAGTTGGAATGCACATGCTCAGTTGGGTCGGTCATAGAGTCGCCGAGGTCCTGACCGGCATGGCGAAGGAGCATGTCGTCGCCTCCTGGGTGGTCGGCCAGGAAAGGCGTCAGGTCGTAGACGCCGCCGCGGTAAGTGACCCAACAAGCATCACGAGAGTCATCTGTGCAGATCGTCAGTGGCGACTCTCACACCCTCAAGGGAGACACGCTCCACTCACGCTTGGTCACGTCGGCCAGTGCAAAGATACGCGTTGATGGCGTGTTAGACATGGTGTGGATGGAGTTGGCAGGTGTAGTTCAGAAGGAGTGTAATGCCAAAAATGAGAGTAAAGAAGGAAAGTTGCCAAACACTGTTTCGATGCGGTGGACTACGCGTGGGCTTTGTAAGTTGACAAGTTGAAAGCGTGCCGCGTCGTCCCACAGGAAGAAATGCGGTCCACCCCGGACCCTTGCTGACGTAATTCCTCCTTCACCCAAAAACAAAAGGAAGAACAGCAGGGTGTGTCGATCGATGGAGACCAACATTCTTTGATCCCGAGCTCCCGAGGTGACGGTAGCAAATGGAACTCGTAGTCTGCACAGAACGGCGGTGCCAGACGGCGGCCGCCGCGTCGGCGGGCGACCGGCTGGCATACGCATCTGAAGGGAAGGCATGCAATTTGATGCTGAAGGACGCGAGCGCGCGAGGCATTTGCAGATCATGGAGAGTAGTTCTACAGTGCTGCCGATTCTATAGGAGTCTGCTGCGGCCCTTCTGCATGCGAGCCCAGACCAAGCAGTACCTTAGACACTTACAAGCTACTGCCACCCAAACGCTGGCCAGAGCCCCACCGGTGACGAACGGCATCGGCAGCTTCGCTGCGCTCTCGAGGGTTGATTGCTTCCACTCCTTGGCCAAGTCGCACCGCGGGTCTCGTTCCCGACGCACCGCTCCCAATACTGCGCTGGACGAACAAACGGCGAAACGCCATTGGTACCGGCAGAGGGTTGGGGCGCCGAAGCCTGGCAGGAGCGTATAACGGAAGGTAGACGGAGATGAACCACCTGCAGCCAGTCAGCAAGAACATGAGCTTTAGAGGAGCATCACCCACCATGCGTGACCCGCCAGCGTTCCAACGATTCCGCCCAGAGCGGCGTTTGGCCCACTCTGTACGAAGTCCAGAACAATGAGGACAGCAGGGTAGACTGCCATGGTCAGCTGCATTAATGACCGCGGGACATACGGCGAGCTGGGACACTGATCAAGCCAAAGAGACTAATGTTGGAGGTGGCGTTTTGCTTGGACCACAGGTAGAGCAGCGCGGAGAGCATTGGCTTGAACAAGACGCTAAACTGGAAAAAGGCAGTTGATGACTGAATGTGGTTAGCCCCACTTGTGAATACAAAACTCACGAGGATCATGGAGGCCAAGACAATCAGAGTCCAAGTGTACGAAGCTGTATCCAACAAACTGTTCGTCAGCTCCCCTCCGCTGAAGGAAATGAGAATCGCACATGTCCGCTTCAAGAGCCGATGAGGTCCTATACAGCAAGAAAACGTCAAAGATGAACTTGATACCACCACCTGACGCCGTCAGCCTTTGTCTGGACGTGCCGATATACTTACCGCCAAAAAAGAAAGACGTCAACGGCCTCCAGATCTGGCGTCAGCTAACGAAAGCATCGAGTAACTTACCTGGAGTGAAGAGAAGACTCTAGCCCATCGGAGACTGATCTTGTCCGTCAGTATTGGATTGGTTCACTGACTAGGCAACACACCAATGTGAAAGGCAGGAGACCTCCCAGCACAGGCCTGCGACGGTCAACAAGCATTTCTCGGCGTAGCAGGTTCGCTCCGGACCACTTACAGGGTTACGAGAGCAACCCCGCACAGCAGTACCCCTGTGACGCGTGGAAATTGAAGCGAGCGTACGTCGGACATGGTGGGTTGGGTGGAAGAAGAGATGACGTGTCGAGCAAGACGACAACGATGTGTAGGTGGAGGCACCTCCACAATTGCTCAGGCACGGCACCCCTTTACAGTGTTGTGGCTACCATACCACTGCGTGATTGTGAGCCCACCCACTGATCCACTGATGAGGGCATTCTTGACGTAATGAAGTTGAAAGCAGGTTCAGTGTGCGTTCTTTGCTTTGTTCATGGCAGGTAATGACAGACAAGTTCTCCTGGGACAACGAAATATAGGGGCGGACATGGGGTACTGACTCTTGCGCATCCAATCGTGAACCTATTTAGTGTCTCTCGTTGAGCACAAGCTATGACGAACTGCTGAAATAATTTAAACAACAGCAATAGTTAAACTATTTCCCCAGTAATGGAGACTTTGCGGCTGAAAATAGCAGCTCGTGATTTAATTTTATTCTTTCAAGAGTCAATGGAAGCTGTAGCGCTGTGGAAGGCCGGCCGGCACGTTTGGAGGCAACAGGAGGGACCGTAGCAGCGACCGGAACGCTGGCTGCAACATTGGCGCTGACATGGGTCATATCGAAGGCAAGCTCTGGCGATTGTTGACAAGAGGGACCTGGGTTTTTATTATTATTATTATTATTATTTGGTTCATCAGATCAGCCGGATTCGATTATCTCATGGCTGGATTTGAGAGCTTGGGCCGCACCAGCCCGATTGTCTGCTCGCGAGCAAGGCTTACTCGCGCAGTTGTCCCCAGCCTGCCCATTGACGTTCCTGCTGTTGGTCCGGACCGATCGTGGCTAGGGTTCTCCCCGCTGACCGCTGTCGATTGAACAGTGTCAGGATAGATGCGTGACTGTTCGTTCACCACCTTGGTGTCCTCGATGAGACAAGTCGGTGTGAAGCTCACACAAATGGGCAAAAGCTTCACACAGGCACTTCAGCTTCCACTTGCTGTACAAAGTCAAGGCTGTGCACGGTGGCACAGAGCCATGCAGTACGATTCACAATCACATTCTCAATCTTCTACCGACTTTGTGCCCAACGGCATCTCCACTGCACGGCAACTGTGCGGCCACTAAGCGTAAAGGTCGTCGTCATCGGCCTCGTTTTGGAACGCGGCACCACCCTCCTGGGCGCCAGCCTCGCCACCCTCGGGGAACTTGAAGTTGTTGCCAAAGCCGCGAGACTGCTGCAGCGAAGTGCTGAACATCTCGTAGCGACGGATGTCTGCGTCCGAGACCGACCGGCGGGCAAACTTCATAGCCTCCTCAAAGTGCTCGACTGTGATGGCAGGAACCTCGTCCTCCTCGTTCTCCTGGTCCATGATGTCCACATCAGCCTCGGGGTCCTCACCGGCTGCCTCGGCCTTCTCCCTCCTCTCGCGGTCCTTGCGGATGTCCGACTCAATACTGTCGCGAATGGCGAGCTTGGCGGCACGCTGACAGATCTCGGTGAGGTCGGCACCCGAGAAGCCCGCAGTGTTCTTGGCCAGGAAGTTGAGGTCGACACCTGGTGCAAGAGGCGACTTGCGCAGAGTGGCCTCGAGAATAGAGAGACGCGAGGTTTCGTCGGGCAGAGGAATGTAAATGAGCTGGTCAAGACGGCCAGGACGGAGGAGAGCAGGGTCGATCTGGTCGGGACGGTTGGTAGCACCAATGATGAAGACGTTCTTCTTGGCGTTCATGCCGTCCATCTCCGTAAGGATCTGGTTCAGGACACGGTCGCTGGCGCCACCAGCGTCACCACCGGCACCGCCACGCGACTTGGCGATAGAGTCAAGCTCGTCGAAGAACATGATACAAGGAGCAGCGGCACGAGCCTTGTCAAAGACGTCACGAACGTTGGCCTCGGACTCGCCAAACCACATAGTAAGCAGCTCGGGACCCTTGATGGAGATGAAGTTTGCCTGGCACTCGTTGGCAATTGCCTTGGCAAGCATGGTCTTTCCGGTACCGGGAGGACCATAGAAGAGGACGCCCTTGGAGGGCGAGAGACCATACTTGAGGAACTTCTCCGGGTGCTCGACGGGGAACGAGACCGTCTCCTGCAGCTCGCGCTTGACCTTCTCCAGACCACCAATGTCGTTCCAGGTGGTAGTGGGGATCTCGACGACTGTCTCGCGAAGAGCCGAGGGGTTGTTGACACCGAGAGCGTAGCGGAAGTTCTCCATGGTGACACCAAGCGAGTCGAGAACCTCGGCGTCGATAGTCTCTTCGTCGAGGTCAATGAGATCCATCTTTTCACGAATCTGCTGCATGGCCGCCTCAGAGCAGAGCGATGCCATGTCGGCACCGACGTAGCCGTGAGTGTCGGCAGCAATCTGCTCAAGGTCGACGTCGTCGTTGAGCTTCATGTTCTTGGTGTGAATGCGGAGAATCTCCAGACGGCCGGTGGGGTCAGGGATACCGATGTCGACCTCACGGTCAAAGCGACCGAAACGACGGAGCGCGGGGTCAATCGAGTTGGGGCGGTTGGTAGCGGCCATGACGACGACGTTGGAACGTGTCTTGAGACCGTCCATGAGGGTGAGAAGCTGTGAGACAACGCGACGCTCAACCTCGCCGTTGGTCTTGTCACGCTTCGGAGCGATCGAGTCAATCTCGTCGATGAAGATGATGGCGGGGCTGTTCTTCTCAGCCTCCTCGAAAGCCTTGCGAAGGTTGGACTCGGACTCTCCGGCCATCTTGGACATGATCTCGGGACCGTTGATAAGGAAGAAGAATGCTCCTGTCTCGTTTGCCACTGCACGCGCCATGAGGGTCTTTCCAGTACCAGGAGGACCGAACATGAGGATACCACGAGGGGGCTTGATTCCAATGGCCTTGAAGAGCTGGGGGTGACGCAGAGGAAGCTCCACGAGCTCACGGATCTGTAGCGTCAGCAGAGTGCATTGTGTTGTTTTGGGGCAATCACGCACCTGTGCGAGCTGCTTACGGCAGCCTCCAAGGTCGTCGTAGCCAACAGCAGTGAGGTCGGCTTCCTCGGCCTCGCGGTCAAGAGCATCACCTTCGGTGTGAATGACAGTGTCGGAAGCAACAATGCAGTACGGGGATGGGTCGACCTCGATGACCTTGAAATCGACAGTCCTCATACCGCCGCGAACCTGGAAGATGTCACCCTTACGAACGGGGCGGTAGGCCTCGAGGAAGTAAGGCTTCAGGTAGACGTCAAAGAGGTTGCCCGAAAGACCCTCAACTGAATCGGAGAAGGGAAGGACATGAATACGCTTGCCGTACTTGATGTCGTTGGCAGCCGAGACGTGAACAAAGTCGCCAAGCTTGATGGCGCAGTTGCCACGGGCGACTGATGTTGTCAGCCCATGGTGAAAAATGCAAGGATGACTCACCCTTGTTAAGGCAGATCTTGCCCTCCTCGACGTCGTCTTGGCTGAGACAGATGAGAACGGTGTCCTTCCTGCGCTTGCCGCGGACTGTTGCGGGTCAGTACTGCTTCAAATGTGCACTGTTTCAAAGGCCTAACCAAGAATAGTGTCTCCACGGAAAAGGCCAAGAGCCTCCATGGTGTTGGGGTGCAGGACCGCGACACTGTTGTCGTCCGACGGGCTCTCGTCAACCATCAGACGGTTGGGGCTGTATGTGCATCAGTGAGCTGAACATGACGGCTCTGGCGTGGCCAAAACTCACGACTTCTTCTGACGAAGAATAGCGGTCGCCGTGGAGTCATCCTGGGGGGGCTAGAGGTACAGTCAGCACGCGCCGGGTGGCAAAGGGAGGAGTGAAGACCTTGCACTCTAACGAGTGTGCAGCTTGCTACCGGAGCGAGAATCGGGAGGGAAGACTGACCTGAGAAGGGTCTGCCATGGTGACAGAAATGCTCTACTTGAAAGATGAAGATGAAAAGAAGAGCAAGTGGAGAATGAATGAAATGGAAGAACGGGATGGAACGCGAGGAAACGAGGACGTTGGCGTTGCATGATTAACTCCCTCCCAGCAGACACGATGACGATGCGGTTGGTGGTAAAATGGGGTGCACAGAAAAACAACTGACACATGTTATTATGTAAGCGACCTGTTCCCGGGAATCGCGATGACCCGAGTCGCTGCGAACCCCAAACAACAACAAACCACCTGAACGCTGCCTGACCAGCAAGCACCCCCAGCCAGCCGCCGTGCTCTTCGACAAGGCACTCTGGCTGCCAACTGCAGCTCGCTCAACTCGTGTGGTCCTCGACTTTCCACAATGGATTAAATACATATCATCTACTTTGATCTCTATCTCATCTTTCCTGCCTCGGGAGCCCCCCTCATAGCCAATCATGGTCGTGCTCGACCCTCTCTCAGCTGCGTCTCGGCCAATGCCGGACTGGAGCTCGATGCCTTCACAGCCCTTGCCATTCGCAGCGACTCTGCGCTCTCTTGATATCAATACCCAGCCCTCCTATTCTTCTTCATCGTCCCAAAAGCTTCCTCGCCCTCGCCGAGACCCTGCCGCCCATGGGTTGCCGAAAGCCTTTCCCCCACCGGCCTATGGACATGTGCGGCATGGGAGCATGTCATCCAACAGCGGCAGCCGCGACGCTTTCCTCGGGTCTTCAAGCAAGGCGCCAGTTGGATCAGACGAATGGATGGAGGCCAAAGTCGCTCACTGTGTCGACACCGCTACCAGCGACTTGATCATTACGTGAGTAGATTATCCAGGACATTTCGTTTTCTTACGCGCAGTGAATGCGGTTTGGAAACGCTGTCCACTAAGATCTCTGAGCTTTGCAATCTAGTGACATTGCCGCAAATACAGTCGCCCACAGCGTCGCCGACAGCCTCCCCCCGGCTTCCACGGTCTCCCTTCCCCTCTGATTCTCCGCGGCAGGCGCTTGCGAGCCCATTAGCGCGTCCATTTGGTCAAGGCGAGCGGTCCTTTGCGCGCACCCAGTCTGCACCAGCTTCAGCTGCGTTTTTTTCAACGATGCGGCGGGACTCTGGACGATTTGACGTGGGAGGAAGTAGCTTGCTGAGGCGGGACTCGGCACAACTGGACGTCGGATCAAGTGGCTTGCTTCCGGCGGCCGATTTGTCCAGTGGTAGCGTCGTATCTGTACGCGAGGAACCCAACGAACAAACTGGCGTGCGATCGTCGCCCGCTGAAAGGCGCCTCACACGAAGCAAGACTGGTGTCGTTGATCTGAATCGTAACTACGCCAAGCGCCCCGATATCGGTGTTTACGCCAGCCAGAACCGACTTGTCAGGTGCGCCCAGTTTTTTCGTCCTCAGTCTGACCACTTTAGCCTGCCCACCGCACTCTTTGAGATACGAAATCTCACCGTGCTAACACTGCGCAACAATCAACTAGAATCGTTACCTGCTGCTGTAGGAGAGCTGGTTCACCTTCGCGAGCTGAACATTTCCAACAACCGCATTGTAAGTGGCGATTTGCCTGCCACAGCTAATACCAGCGATACCTCCCATCTACCATTCTAGACCTGACTCGTCTGGAACAATTCTCAGCCTACCCCAATCCATGGTTGCCGCGGCCAGAACAGGCAACGGATTCGCAGCAAACCATGGCTTCACTGGCAGCCCCAGTATTGTCTCCGCTGCGGTCAACCCACGCACGCGAGCCCCCCCTCAGGGGGGCTCGGTCTCGCGAAACGGGAGGTCCAGTGCCTCGGCTGTCCGCCCTCTGCGTCAACGTGTTATTGTCCCCCCGTGCGCCTCACCACCTGCCACCCTTCATTGGCTACAATTGGGAGGACTGCATGGAGGGAGGGAAGCATCCTCTTTTGGACGTCGAGGTGCTGCAACACATCATGCCACCTTGCTTCCAGAAGGGCGACCTCAGCAGGATTTTGCAGTCCGTAAAGAGTTCCTGTGCGGCCTATTCGCAAGGTGGTGGTAGTGGGCCAAGAGTGTCTACTCGCGTGGACCCATTCCCTCGCTCTCGGGCGACCTCACCACCAGATGATGCCTCGGCAAATCCGTACTATCATGTTTGTCCCGCTCCTCATCACCTTGAATGGGACATCAACTCGCCTGTGCCCCGAACAACACGCCCTCTGTTCCTGACTGCGGCAGAGGAGCGATTCGAATGGAGGACAGTGGCAGGGGTTACAGACCTTCCCGTTCAGTGGCTGGGATGCTCTCCTGGCTGCCTAGCGCACCTAGACGAAGATTACGAGGACGAGTGGGGAATCGAGTCAGACGATGAATGAAGTACATGTATTATAGAGACTTGTAGAAATGCACATGACCCGGACTAGGCCGGGCCGATACTCCGGCACATCTAACTTTGGCTCTGAATCAATCGGCCATCTCCTGCGCCGTGCTCAGCCGTCTCTTGCCACATCTTGCAGTCCGATCGTTCTTCTACACCTCCTTGTCCATGCTCAACTGAACGGAGGAGATCACCCTTGGTCTTCAATGTACCTAGGTCCTTGCCGCCCTACACGTTTCATCGATCTGAACGATGTCTGCGGCCACCGCGGGAGAAATCATATACAAGGGTAGGTACCGTCGCAGATGGTAGCAGCTAACGACAACAGCTTTCATGCCTACATTGAGGATGGGATTGACTATCCTTGCGGGATATGCCATCACCAAGACTGGAGCCTTGCCTCCAGCGAGCACCAAAGGCATCAGCCTAATCACAATGGTACACCGTTGGCTGACGAAATATCCCGCTGACGAACAGAATATCTGTCTACCCAGCCTCATTTTCTCTTCCATGACGTCTGCGTTCACCCCACAAAACGTGGGAGCCTTTGGTCCACTGGTAATGCTTGCCATTATCTATCAAGTTTTGGGAGGGATACTGGCTTTCGTCGTCCGAGAACTGTTTTATGTTCCCGCCGACTTCCAGTGGGGCCTCCTCGTCATGGGGATCATCTCAAACTGGGGTATGTTTAAACGATGCTGTCCTATCACTGCTGACATGAATCGTAGGCAATCTTCCTACTGCCGTGGTTCAGACCATGGCCAAGGAGTCTCCGTTTGACCCAAGCACCGATGTTGATCTGGGTGTTGCGTACATTGCGTGAGTCCCGGCGGCGCCGTGCCCGTCTCTAACTGGGCAGCATCTTCATTTTTGTCATGAACACCACGTTCTTTGCCTTAGGAGTACACAAGGTGAATAGGCTCAAGCCCCCACGAGGGGGGGCTTGCGTGGTTCGCAGTTAACTCAGGTAGATCTGTGGCTGGGATTTTATCGAAGATCACCAACTTTCCGCACCCTTGCCCTTCAAGGAACGATGGAGGTCCCGCTTTGCGTGGATGAAACGAACGCTTAGGTTAGGCCCAAAGATGAGAGAATCAAAGGAGCGGTCATCACCGGACCCAGAGATGCAGGAAATGGGGAACACAGCGTTTCAAGATGAGGGTGTGGCCTCGGACAAAGCGTCCGAGATTGGCACGCTCAACGGACCCTCACGCGGACTACTTGGCTCGGTCCCCGCCACCCGCAAAAAGTCACGAGCACCATCAATCACAGCCATGATGGATTCAAGGGATCGTATCCCACCTCATACCCCGCTCGAGTCGGCGGAACCCGATCCACCTGTAGCGCAAGTAGCTTCACAGGCACTACCGTCACCCGCCTCCTCGATTAGATTGTCTCGTCATCGGTCGGTCCTGAACAAGCTCTGGAGCATCTTTTTAAATGTTCCACCAGCGACATGGGCCGTCATATTTGGCTTGATCTTCTCTCTGGTGCAGCCTTTAAAGGCGTTGCTCACCAATACACCTGGGTGGACGAGTTCGAGGATACCCAATGCCCCGGACGGTAACCCACCGTTGGCTTTCATCCTGGAGACCACAGTGTTCCTTGGGTAAGTCGGTCGGCCATGAGTAGTCTAACACTTTAGTGCTATTACGGTTCCTATGGCACTTATGCTTCTCGGTGCTAGTTTTGCGAGGCTGAGGGTGAGTAACCTGCCACCGCCACTCTGACGATTAGATGCCCTCGAACTGGCGAGAGCTGCCCATTATGGCCATTATCTCGATGTGTGTCATCAAGATGATCCTTGTACCAGTATTTGCCGTCTTTGTGGTAAAAGCTCTACGTGACGATACGAGCCTCTTTCCACGTTCTGAAAAGAGTGAGAATCGTTTCGACGAACAGCCAACGCTGACCATAGTTCGCACATTTGTCGTGATCCTGCTCTCTGGCACACCGGCGGCTGCCAACCAGCTTGTCATCACTCAGCTATATAATCCCGCAGGAACAGCGCATACGCTTGCCAGTTTCCTCCTGCTACAGTGTAAGTCACCAGAACGTTACAAGTGTGCGTTGCAAGTGTGGCAGTTGCTGACCTGAGAGATGCCCTCATGTTTGTATTATCGACAGGGCTCGCCGCCATTGCGCTGTACATTGCCCAATAGATGCCATTCATTGTTGCACTACTCTACCCCTTTTACTCCGGTGGAAAGGCGTTGCACTACGGGAAAATGTCCTTCTCAAGCCGCAAGAGCCTGTGTTCCTTGCACGCACTGCGAAACTTGTAGCTTCAAAGTCGTTACATGCCTTGTCTCCTCTGACTACGGAATTATAGACGGTCATAAGGACAGTCGTGCGGGAAGCCAACATGGGCACTACAACTCGGGTTCTTCTTCTTCGACAGATTATCCTTCCACTCCTGAGTTTCCGAGACCCAGCGCCCCTGAGGGTGGGCTCGCGGCTAAACTCAACTCTGTTCTTGCGCTACGCTACAAAAGACTTCAGTAACCGTTCCATGACCGCGGCTCCCCCGCAACATCCAACTCCATGCTGCTCAGCGAGTGCTGCAACTCGGCCTGCGAGTCCTTGCGAGGACGGGGAGGCGGCGCCTCCCCCCTCTCGTCGCTAAAGTCCATCATCCCCCACACGACACCGCCCTTGCTGTCCGTCTCGGGTGACCCCGAGGACAAAGGAGTCGAGCGCTGAACGTCGGATGCCTCGGTTGGAGAGGTCTCGAAAACCAGCGAGTTGAAACCGTTCCAGCCGCTGGACTGGCCAACGGGCACAAGGTCGGGACTGGCGCGCATAGCCTCGAGCTGCTCGTGAGGATAGGGAGCAGCATCGTTGTTCTGGTCGTTGGAGTGCTGCGAAGCCCAGTCGCTCTGAGGAAGCGACGACGGGTTGCCAGCGCCCATAAGAAGGCTCTCCAGGTAGCGGATTCGGCCGGATTGCTGCTCATTCACCGTTTGCAAATCACTGCCTGTCAGTCACGGTTGGTTGGCCTTGAAGCTTACCGGATGTATTGCACACTGTCGCTGAGAATCCGACCCTTACACTGGGCAGAGTCCTTCTGTTGCTTCGAGGTCGACTGCTGGCGCTTGGTCTTCTTCTTCTTCACGGGCGACTCTGCAGGATTCTCCTCGTCTTCCTCGTCCTCGATGGCAACTTCGGATTCGAGAGGCATCTTGAACTTGGAGGGGAGCAGTTTGTTAAGCTCCTCGATCATGGCATTGATGTGCTCGCGGCGGCGCTTCTCGACCTGGTTATGGCACTCGCGGCGGCGCTGTTTCCTGCTCTCATCGCCGAGCAGCGACTGGACGTTCTGGGCTGGTGTGACCGGGCTGTTTGTGAGCTTGAGGGTACAAGAACAACTCACCTGTCGAGGGGTCCGTCCACGCTTGCGCCGTAGCTGGCCATGCCATCTGGAAGAACGCTCGGGGCGCTGCCGCTGGGCCCCCACATGTTCCGCCCATAGTCATTGCGGGGAATGGAGACGCCGTACTGGTCAAAGCCATACTCGGCAGCTGACGTAATAGAGTTGGCACGCTGGTTCAAGACAGTGGGCTTCGTGTCCGTTTGGAAAGACATAGACCGGGGTGGCTGCATGGTACGGCCACGAGGAGCAGGGACAGAAGGGCGGACGTCATTCATGGACAGCTTGCGTCCAGAGCGCGAGCGTGGGGCGGGGGCTTTGCCGATGTGCGAGGAACGAGACGACGATTGAGACCTGGATCGCTCATTACGGGTGGTCGACGCATTATTGTCCAGCGACGATGCCATGACTGGTGGCTCGCGGTTCTCTGATCCAAAGTTGAGGTGACTGAACATGCTATGAGGCTGGAAGCTGTGAGGAGACGCGCCAGAGGGAAGATCGATGACAGCAGACTGGGGTGAGACCATGTTGTAGTCGAAAGGGTTTGATGGGTTCTGGCTGGGCATCCCCGTAGAGTTGAATGAGAACGACTGGGACGAGTTGAGCAACGAGTTGAGTATAGAAGACTCGACCGTCATGGAGCCGTCTGAGAATGGGCGGTTCAGCACCGGACGAGTTGGGCTGGGGATGGGGTTGGAAGGTCTACGATGGATGTGTCAGCGACGGCGGCGGCAAGAATTGACTCGGGGCAACGCACTGAAAGCCTTCCATTCTGATAGCTCCAGACATGCCTAACCCGAGCGAGGGACAGTAGATGTAAGGGGCGATGGGATGTTGAAGTGTGTAGATGTTCGCCGTCCTAGCTGGCGGCAAAGATTGTGCAGACAGACGAGTTGAGACTGAATGTGGTGGGAAGAGAGCAGTGTCAACGTTTGAGGAAGACGCAGCAACCAATGGGGGGTTGGGGAGGGGGATTGCTAAGGTGTGTCAAGCAAAGGCCTGCAGCACGGTGGCGGCGATGGCCCAAGCCAGGAGGCAACGCCTCCAGTGTCCAGGGCGTCGTCATCTCAGGGTCTTCGCTAGTGCCCCGCGCCGCACGGCCCTTACCCCCGCGGGCTCCCACAAGGGAAATGGCACCGGGGATGCGGGGACCCTGGAAGACAGACGGAATCAATTAATATTGAAATCTTGCCACTTGGGGCAAATTGTACTGTTCAGGATCAAGTCGTTGGCGCTACCTCAGAGCAGAGGGCGCGCACAACTGCATGCTGTCATCGCATGTCTCCAGAAACCCATCACATTGACGCCTTGACGTGTCTCTCTCGGGAAATGGGACGAACCCCGGGTGGGACAGCTTGCAGATAAGCAGAGGTAAGAGGCAAAAAAAACTGACTGACAGGCGGGTGGGAGTAGTTGCAGGGTGGTACCAACAGTTTGTCTTGGATCGATCAGTAGTGATCGCGCAGTCTTGCCCTTCTATGTCAGCTGTGGCTGAGAAATCTAGGATGTGTGGCTTCCAGCCGGGTTTGCCACATTGACCAGCCCGGCCGGCTCGCAGTCGCCCGACGACAGACGTCCAGGCCGGTTCCTGTGGCCGGTTCATCCTGTTGTGTGTGGCCTTGTCGTGGACATGGTGGCAGCTGTCCAGTGGCACAAACCCCCTTCCGAACAAACAAGGCCTGGCCATTTGGCCGGCAGCCTAGCACAGGCCACAAACGCTGCGCTGAACGAGGCGGCCGACGAGTACTCTACAGGGTGGTAAGATGGCGCAGAACAGTGCGTGCTGTCGCCGCGTGTCCTCAAGCGGTCATGTCCGGCAACGCTTCATTCGCCCCAAAGCCAACTCTTTCAAAGGGCGAAACTAGGGAGCGAAGAACGCCTGCTGCGCCGTGCCCCGAGACGCGCTCGGTCTTAGAGTAAAGCTGCATAGTAGAAAGATACATTGAAAGAAAATGTAGGCGAGACCCAGGCCAGGCACACCACGCCGTCGTAGCACTGACAATGCGTACGAGACAGTGAGCTGGCAAAAAATCTGCCCCAAGAAGTTGCTCTTGGTCCTAGTTGTAGAGCCATGTCGGGAGAAGGTTGGCCCAGACACGGCCACAATAATACGGGACCGAGAATGATACATGAAGATAACAACAGAGGATGCTGCAAAACTCGGAATTTGTACTGCCAGCTACGAGGCAGAAAACATGACAGGAACGACACGTTAATTAATGACAATCATCGTATCAGATTATGCGGGGGCGGACTCCTGCCACCACCCTGGCCCTGCAATAATGTCACTGATTGCCTGAAATCTTGCCGTGTTGTTGATCTTTGCCCACAAACCACAACCATGCGAGTCTCAGCCTGCAGGTCGGCCGCCAGGCTGACCTTGGGGCCTCGTGTTCAGAGTCGCCCTCTTATCTCGAGACCAGCAGCTTCGCTGGTCCTTGCAAGAGCTCCTGCACTTGCGCTTCCAAAACGGCCCCGAGTGAAGTGGGAGCCAAAGCTCAACATCGTATCGGGCGTGCGACTGCGCCAAGCTTCGACCGTTGCTGCTTTGGAGTGTGGCTTGTCAAGGCGAAAACGGCGACTTCGTAATCTTTTGATTCTCCTTGGGCTCCTTACCGTTCTCTACAACGTCTATTCGCCTTTTCGTCACAGCTGTCTTGCGGTGGTACGATGCACTCGGATTATGAAAGCGGTCATTCTCGACGTCATCGACTATCAGCGAACGTTTGCAGCAGAGGACAAGCTTGGCGGCCCCGATGGTGTCTTGACCGATGAGGAGCGCGCTATCCGCCGCAAGGGCCGTAAGGAGTGTCACCGTCGATCGGCGGAGCGCATGCTCGTGGCCCTCAAGAAGAACTCGGGAGTCTACGTCAAGATCGGACAGCATCTGGCAGCGGTACAGGTCCTTCCCAAGGAATGGACCGAGACCATGACTCCTCTGCAGGACCAGTGCGCTCCCACCCCGGTCGAAGAGATTGACGCCATGCTCCGTGCTGATCTTGGTCTAGGCATCGACGACCTCTTTGTCGACTTCAATCCTCAGCCCATAGGAGTGGCATCGTTGGCTCAAGTTCATCGGGCTATCGATCGTCGTAGCGGCCTTCCCGTCGCGGTGAAAGTTCAGCACGCCGACCTGCAAGAGTTTGCTGCAATCGACATGGCAACGACCAACTTTGCCATTCATTTGGTCAAGCACATCTTCCCCGACTTTGAGTTTGGGTGGCTGGGCGAAGAGATGGACGAGATGCTGCCCTTGGAGATGAACTTTCGTCACGAGGCCGCCAACTCGAAGCGCTGCCGCGAGGACTTTCACAAATTGGAGGGAAGGACCAGCCTTTATCTTCCTCAGGTCTTCTGGGCAGAGCAACGCTGCTTGGTCATGGAGTACATTGAGGGCGCTAGGATCGACGACCTGGCTTACCTCAAGCGTCACCACATTGACCGCAATCAGGTCAGCCAGGAGATTGCCCGCATCTTTGCCCAGATGGTGTATCTTAATGGTTTCTTCCACGCCGACCCTCATCACGGCAACCTGTTGATTCGACCCACTGCTCCCACGTCAGCGTCACCTTTCAACTTTGACATTTGCCTCCTCGATCACGGCCAGTACTTCGACGTTCCTCAAGACCTTCGCGTAAACTATGCCCATTTCTGGCTATCCTTGATGTCTCCCACGTCTGAGAAGACGACGTTGAGGCGCAAAAAGTACGCTAGGCTGGTCGGAAACATTGACGACGAAATGGTAGGTTTGGGACTCGGCCACACAGCTGACGCCCCAGTATCCTTTCTTGGAAAGTGCTATTACGGGTCGTGTCAGCTTGGACAAGGAAGGGCGCAGCACTTCGGACGGAAGCTTGCTCTCCGACGCCGAAGCTTCAGCGGTCCAGATCGATCAGCTGCGAGCAGCTATCTCTGAGACTGAGGGCACCATCAGCTCGGTATTCGAGTTGCTTCGCACAGTGCCAAGGCGATTGGTTATGATCTTGAAACTTTCGGACCTGCAGCGGTCATTGGATTACAGCTTGGCCACCACGCACGGAGCCAACCGTATTTACATGATTCTGGGTCAATACTGCGCCAAAGCAGGTGAGCGTATCCCATGTCACAGCGCTGACTCTCAGTCTGGCGGGACGACAAGGCGCACGTGGCCTTAGATTATAAGAGCGAAGGAATCACTTTCCATCTTCTTAAAATGCTGGTGCAGAGCTGGCTCTCGTACACCTCGTACCGAGCCATGTTCGGATTCATGGAGCTTAGCATGGACGTTCACGCGAGGATCCGTAAGGTGGAGCTGTGGCTGAACGGGTTGGCCAAAGGTGGCCTTGAGGCTGCCAGTCAAGAAATGGCAGGTCTCAAGGCGTAACTGGTATACATTAGAAACTATAGTAGATTGGGGCATGATACGCATATCAGAGTTGTTGTGCACACAACCAGTCGGCCGTCGATTTATCATGGCCGGTGGAGGGCAAGGTGGAGGTTGACCACTAAAGGGGGGGTCGAAACATCTTTTGAATAGCCGGCTAACACTAACAATGGTGGAGGTGCCGTCCACGCGACGCCGTGTCTGCGCTACGCGACACATCCTAACGAACGCCGAATGGTCTCCACCGACAAACCTACACACTCCTTTTGGTCAAAATGAGCGGGTTGCATTCAGCGGTGAGGGATCACATTGGAGCGCAGGGTGCTGATTTCCAGATCACGTCCGTGACGCATAACATCCCGTGGTTTCTTAGGGAACCGGCCATCGCTCTCATTGGCGACAAGTGCTACAATGTCCTGGTCTACGACTTTGACATCACACACGTCGAGTGCCTCAAGTATGCCCTTTCCAAGGGTCTGGGCTTTGGAATTGTCGTCGGAGGGAGCATTGTCAAGATTCCCCAGGTGCGGCACTCGACTGCACTCTCGCCCCCTAGCTCACACTCCTGCAGATCATGAAGATTGTGGGCACAAAGTCTGCTCGTGGACTGTCACTTTCTGCCTATGTGAGTGTAGATCATGGCCCACATTGCTAACGACAAAAGATTCTTGAAACGGCGTCCTACGCAATCTCGCTCGCGTACGCCTCTCGAGGCGGATTCCCCTTCTCCACATATGGAGAGAACTTCTTCATCACCATTCAGAACATCATCATCACACTTATGATTCTTTACTGGTCGACTCCCAAGGGATCCCGCTACATTGGTCTGGGAGGACAGAACCCTCTTTCGGCACCAAGCAATCAGAATCTCCGTCGAGTGGCAGGCGGTGCCATTATCATCTTTGTCTCGTGCTCCTTTCTGTGGTCACATACCTTCTGCCCACAAGGCACCCGTGAGCTGATCTCGCTTGGACTATGCTAATTTCTTCCAGTGTCCTTCCTTCAACTTTTGACAATCCCACTTGGGCTGCTCTCGAAAGCTCCCCAGATCATGGAGAATCACAACAACCGTTCGACCGGCAACCTCTCGGCGTTTGCTGTGTTCAGTGCCCTGCTGGGATGCTTGGCTCGACTGTTTACTACGAAGCAGGAAGTCAAGGACCCTCTCATCTTCTGGGGCTTTGCTGGAGCCGCCACGCTCAATGTCGTTCTCGCAATTCAGATGATTACCTACTGGAAGAGCGCCGAACCTCCAATCATGGTGCCTAAGGAGTCACCAGAAATTGTTGCCAGCCCCATCAAGGCTGCAATGGAAGAGGGTAATCTGGAGCGGAGATGGGCCCGCAAGGCTGAATAGATGCTGATGTATTGATACGAGTTTCGGCCATTCTGTGCCATTTCCATGGGCAGAGAAGTTCTCCTTGCAGAAGAATTTGTACTTGCACCGCGGTAGTGTTCTCTGAGGAAGCAGCAGCACCTGATGGCCACAGCTATATGCACGTAGCACTGCTGCTGCAGTCAGTCACGGCAAGTGCAGCGCGAGGTTGCTCCAGGCTGGTGAGCGGCCACTGTGACGGGACCAAATTCTCCCGCTTCTCACAATGGTCACGTCCTCGTCATTCCATCCATTCATCTAGACGTCCTATAACACTGCCAAACTCAAGTTAACGCGTCTTTACGAGACCGCAAAGACAGTCCTTTCTCTACACTGGGACATTACGACGCGTGATATTCATCTCCCGCCGATTCATTACCCAACGTCGTCGTACGCGCTTGCACCGCAACGACAATCCTCCGTGCTCGTGTGCTCAATTCGCCGCCTGCCGTCTGCGTTCATAGACGACTAGGTTGAGCCCGTTATCATGTCTCTCAACCAAGCCAGTCTTATGCAGCAGCACCAGCAACCCTTTCATGGACAGCCGCCCCAGCATGGTCAGGGACAACCCCCAGGCCAGCAGCAACAGTGGGGCGGTCCCTTTCCAAGCCTGCACTTGTGGCCCATTCAAAACACGTTCCAGATGAAGATGATCCATCTTCCATCTGGTCAGAAGGTGAGCTCTAGATTGCAGCGAGTATGTTGCTGACAAGTCCAGGTCAAGATTGGGCGCCAGACAAACAACAAGACGGTCCCCGGAGAGAGGAACGCGTACTTTGACTCCAAGGTCCTGTCGAGGACGCACGCCGAGATCTGGGAGCAGAATGGCAAGGTAGGCAGCATACGCACAGCGGAAACTGACGCCGTCTAGATCTTCATCAAGGATGTAAAGTCGTCGAACGGTACATTCATCAATGGCGTCCGTCTCTCGCCAGAGGGCGTCGAGAGCGAGCCCTTTGAGCTCAAGGGCGAGGACATGGTGGAGTTCGGCATCGACATTATCAGCGAGGATAACCGCACCATCATCCACCACAAGGTCTCTGCCAAGGCATACTGTGTGTTTGGGCCAAACGATGCAGCATTGAGCGCACGGTACGTTACTCGTGATGTTTGGTTTCTGACGCCCAGGGAATGGCAACACTACAACAATGATCCCCGTGGAGTGAGGCGGCCGGCCAGCGGGTCCATGTCTTCGCAGGCAAATGCGGCCAATCCTCTGAGCCAAATGGGCCCATCGATTATGAGCGCCGGCGGCAAGCCCAACGGACTTAGCTTCGAACATGTCCTACAGAAGCTCCAGGGTGAACTCAACCGGAGCAGGGAGACTGGACAGGAACTTCAGGGCTTGACTTCTTCCATGAGCGACGTTCAAGACACACTTGGGGGTGGGCTGGTGAGTGTGCCCTGCCTGGTCTGTTCAATGACTAACAGTGACAGGCACCAGGCCAGAATGGCTCAGCAGCACAGTACATCCCAGCTCAGTTCCGCGATCCTTCGGCAGAGGCCCAGGCCGCTTTGGCTGGCCCTCATGGGCCACAGGCAGCTGCCTTCATTGCGCTTCAGGCTCAGATGAACGACACGCAGTCTTCTCTTGCCGGTCACATTGACCGCATCCGCCAACTGGAAGGACAGTTGCAGCAACAGGATCTCCTCAAGCACGAGATTGCTCAGGTCCGTCAACAGATGGAAGACAGCAAACGTGAGATGGAACTGCTTCTGGTCAACCCGCGCCATGGTTCCAACGCCATGCACGACGATGACGGCGATGATGACGATGACGACGACGCGCGCAGTGTTATCACTGTTGTTCCAGACGAGGATGGCCGACCAAGGGCGACCAGTCAGGATCAGCCAAAGAAGGACGAGAGCGCTCCGAAAGCGGAAGTCAACGGAGGGCCCCAAACGTCGGAGCTTGTGGCTCGGATCGAGTCTCTCACTACAGAAATGGCCAATGCTCTGCAGCTGTCCAAAACTCTTCAAGTCCAGCATGGGGAGGCCATGGTGGCCGTCAAAACTCTCACTGAGCGTGTCGGCGCACTCGAGACCGGTATTGCCGATCGCGTCACGGAAGCTGTTGAACAGGCGGAGGGTCGCTGGGAGGCGTGGCGTACCAAGTTCGAGGAGCGCTGGAAGCAGGAGCGTGATGGCTGGGAGTCGGAGCGGGAGCGGCTTAGGGGGGTCGTGCGCGAATGGGAGGAGGCCAGCCGACGCGCTGTGGAAGAGGAAGAGGAGCGGGAGATGAATGAGCATCTCAGCGACGATGAGTTGGCAGACGAAGAGGAGGAGGATGTTGGCGGCGAGGATGTCGAGGCGGGCGAGCTCCTCACAGTCCACAACCGGTGGCCCAATGGCCGTGCCCTTGATTCGCCGGACCAGGAGCTCGAGCTTGCCGACATGGCCACGCGTCCACCAACCAAGCCCCGCCGCCGCCGCCCCAGCACCAAGACATCGTTGGCCATGCGTGGCCTCCGATCAGTGGCCAGTGTTGCCGGAGCGGCGACGCCGAAGGCGGTGGACATCGACTCGCCCGTGGTAACAGAGGGCCAACCTCGGCCGCGGGACCTTGGCCGGGATGCGTTGAGCAGGGTCAAACGCATGTCCAGGGAGAAGCACACTCGCTCATCGACGCCACATGCGTTTGGCGACAAGGAAAGCTCTGAGAGTGGGCGCGAGTCTGCGGACACGTTGCGAGGCGAGAAGGACCACGGAGGCGACCGGACGCTAGAGCATGGCGCTTCAAAAGCCCCGCCGCCACAAGTAAGTCTATGCTGCCATGGAGAGAAACACTACTGACAGTTCCAGACCATCCCAATAGTGACCGTCCTCCTAGTCGCTGCCGTAGCGGGCTTCATCTACTATAGGCACAAGGATTGAGGGCTCGCTGCGACAACCAGACATCAGTTTAGGACTTGACCTGTAACATTGAGACGATGTAGTGTCTGGCACATCCATTAACATTCATCGGCGAGGGAATACGAGCTGCGGCAAAAGACTGGAGACGCGCAAAGGCAAGAAAGCCAAAGGACACGAAATACGACAGTGTCGCTGGCGAACGCGAATCGCGAGTTCAATACCACCTGTGTCGGCTGTTAATCCCCACCCGTCCCCAAACGCCATGCCGCGCATTGATTCATTCACAAGAGACAGAGGAAATTCACAAGATTGAGCGAGCAGAACACACTTACTCGGCGCGGGCAGGAGGAGGGCTGCGGTCGCGGCGGTCAATGTCGCGGTCACGGCGAACGGGCGAGCGCTCGCGGTCGTAACCACCACGGTCCTCACGAGGAGGGCGGTCGTCACGGGGACGGTCCTCACGAGGCGGCCGGTCGTCGCGAGGAGGGCGGTCGTCACGAGGGCGGTCGTCACGAGGGCGGTCGTCGCGGGGAGCACGGTCATCGAAGCGATCACGAGGACGGTCCTCGTAGCGGGGACGCTCGTCGCGGTAGCGGTCATCGCGGCGGCCAAAGTCACGGCGATCATCGTAGCCACCGCGCCGGTCATCGTAGCCTCCACGGCCATAGTCACGAGGGCCACGGTCGTCACGGCGTCCAAAGTCACGGGGGGGGGGGCGGTCGTAGCCACCGCCGTAACCGCCGCCTCCGCCACCGTAGCCACCGCCGCCGTGTCCACCACCCGGGGGTCCATCCTGACTGTCAGCATGCCCTTACATGTAGTACCTGAGAGAACGCACAGGAGCAATTTCAAGCTTGACGGGAACACCGTGGATCTCGCCGCCGTCAAGGCGACGGATGGCGTCCTCGGCGTCAACCATGGTCGGGTACTCAATGACACTGGAACTTCAGTCGACGCTTGCAAGCCGTACTCACCCGTTGCCCGAGAAGCGGTCTACGTCAGCGTAGCTGACAGTCTCGTTGCCGTTGCGAGCAAAGTCCTTGAGGTCCTGTTGGTTACAGGTTAGACCAGTTCGCCGAGCATGAAGCGTGGAAGGAAGAGATGAAAGAGGCCAAGCCTTGCGTCCGCCGTCCGCCGTCCGCCGATCTCGCCCCTTTGCGCCAGTGCCCCATAAAGTTGAACCGCCCAGAAGCGTGCAGTGGCCACATTCTCGGCCTGCCGAACTTGTTTTGAAAGGATAGTCTCTCCGACCGGCACATGGGTGACACCATGCACCCACATCCCACGGTCGAACCATTGCCTAAGAAAGTATGCGAGTGGGATAAACCGGCCAACGACGCCAACGCGACCTCTTTAAAATCTCAATGAAGGGGATTGAAAACCGCACCTGCCAGCTCGTCGACGCGTTGATGCCAATAACGTGAACGCGCACACCGCGGCCACGGGGAGGGCCACGAGGAGGGGGGCGCGACGAGCTACAGCATGTCAGTTGAAAGTAATAAGGTTGCCATGGACGTTGACTCACGGGTCATACGTATCGCGACGGCGAGACTCCCTAGAAGGCTCAACAATCAACCTCGTCTATTAGCCTTGTTTCACGTCGCTCGATTCCTACCTCTCGCCCATGAACTCCTTGCCGTCGAGGGCACGGCAGACGGCGTCGACATCCTACAACGTTAGCGTACAGTCCCGGATCTTCTCACTCACGTCAGCGTTCTCAAACTCGACGAAACCGAAGTTGGCCATGAGGCGGATGTCAACAATTCTGCCGAGACCCTTGAAGTGCTTGTAATCAGCAACTGTTGGTCGTCGTGCTCTTACGTCTTCAATGTCTTGCTTGGTGACCCCTGCAGGTTTCAGCACGCGTTCCCTCGGAATGCGATCCCACTCACCCTGGGTCAGACGTCCCACGTATACGGTAGGTGCCATTTTTGTTGAGGATGCTGGGAGATGGAATGTCAAGATGCAAGGCTGTGGAACACTTGGGTTGTGTCGCTGGAGACGACGAATGTGGCGGAATCAAATCCACGTGGACCGCGGTTCAACCCAGTGAAATGTCGTCAGGGGCGCACTCAAGCCTCACAAAGCAACATGTCTGACATCTAAAGGCAGACGACCTTGCCGCGTGAACACACTCCTTCGCAGCCTGTCAAGAAGTGGCCAGCTCAGCCGTTTATCGGTGCTGCTACTTTTCACTCTCTGTATGTCTTCGACGCTCCTATAACCCCCATGTCGCCACCCTCACAGCTCGAGGGCTGGTGCAGCTCTACCCGCACGCCTGCCCGTCAAGACCCGTGGATCTTGAGGAAGTCTGTGGTGATGTACGTAAAAGAATCTCAGCAGTGAGCTCATACATTGTCAGTATCATTCTAGTCATCTCAATATGGGCGTTCTACGTTGCAGTTGGTAGGGTGTTCGTCCCTGCGATCCGACAGGCGACAGGCTCGGTATACAGCCGACCGGCGGGTAGTGAGTCTTCATCAACAGTATTCACTCGCACTTCACGCATGCCAGTGTCTGACAAGTAGTCGGGCTTCTTTTCACATTCATTGTTCTATGGCTCATGTTTGAGTGGTCATACATCACAGTTAGTATTATGGCTGCTCGCTATTTGTGGCACTGACCAAGGGAAGATCATCACCAGGTCCGCTGGCGCGGCTATCGACGTGAGTTGCACTTCCCCGCATCGGCCCTGACTGTTATAGTGGGTAGTGCAGAGTGAGGATCCGAACCCAGTGTCGGATGCCATGTACGACGACGACACACGCTTCAGCCGCACAGCGCCGCCTCCGCCCTCGCCACCACTGCCCCCACCGCACCCACCGCCCCCCCTAATGCAAGACTCCGAAGCGCAACCCAGCATTGATGGCCATATCCCTGCGGATCTTTTGGCCCCACTACCTGAAGCGCTGCGTCCTCGTCAATATGACGTGCCTGTCAAATCGGAGGGGCCAGTACACATTCACCGTCCAGTACCATATGTGTCTGGAGAGCCTCGGTATTGCCGACACTGCAGGATTGTGAAGCCAGACAGGGCACACCACTGTCGGCACTGTGGAACCTGCATTTTGCAGTTTGATCGTATGTCTGAAGCGCCTACTTCTGCTGACAACACCAGACCACTGCATGTGGGTGGGACGCTGCGTCGGATGGGGAAACCACGCTGTAAGCCGTCATGTGTATCTAGAGCTCATCGTTCAGGTATTCGTGACCTTCAACCTATGGTCTGGTCTTTTCTGCTTGTATTGCACCGTCATTCTTCTCATAGACATCATCGGCACCTCTGGACCGCTCGACGGACAGAAGATTGCCCTTGTGGGGATGTGAGTGCCCAGTCATGGTAGCGCTAACTTCAGTTGCGGTTTCCTCTGTGTGTTCACACTTCTTCTCATGCTTCCGACGCACGTAACTCTTATTCTTTCAGGGAAGTCAACTGTCGAGTCATTCGAGACGTCTACGCAGCGACGACGAGAAGATATCGTTCTGCAGCAAGCATTCAATTCCTCATTCTGGGTCACAAAGGAGATGAGGCAGACCAAGCGGAGGTGGAAGGAAGAGTATGGCGGCGTGGCAGTCAATGATCGTTGGGTATGGGGTACCAAATGGGATTTATGGAGACAGGAAATGGGCTCCAACTGGATGGGGTGGATCTGTGAGTAAACGTTACGACTATGGCGACTGACAACCAGTGCCCATTGGCAGGCCGCGTGGCGATGGATTGAGTTATCGTGCGAATCCACGGTTCGGCCCCAACGGCGAGTGGTTGCCACAGCGAGACTGGCCGAAGGTAATCGCTCTCCCATAGCTGTATGCATATAGTGGACATTATATACGGCAGATCGTGCTAAAAGTAAGGATAAGCCTTCTTGTCTTACATAAGCAGGACCTCCACTTCCCACGTTCATGTGATCGTGGTGCGCACAGTGATCCAGTGAACTGAAACTGATCTTGAGGCAACTTGACATTAAGAGTGCACACACTCGACCACACTGTTGAGCTAGATGCTGCGTCTCGCTCCCGATTATCCGCCGCCCAAGTCTCGCAGGCGAGCGTATCTCAAGACTTTCCTGCCACCTTGCCTGGCATTTGGCACCATCGTCCTCGGTCTCACCAGCTACGCGCTCCTGCTACGTTATTACTCCCCTGCCGTTCTGCAGCACATCGGTTGGCAAGCATGGGATGTCGTTCAATTTACAGCAGGAGGTGCAGGTCATGCCTCTAATGCTTCTGAGTTGCTCAGTCTCCCGTTAGACATCTATGTACGTTGTCGTCATGGAATGAGACCCATATCTGACATCACATCAGGATCCCCTGGCCGGGCACACTACAGGCAGTGAGTAGTAGTACAGTGCCAAAAAGTTCTGACAGTTTCAGTGACCGAGGTCATTGTAAAATCCTGTATCTTTCCGCCCACCGTGATGCCCTCACTGTGCTTTCCGAAGTCGAGCAGCGCCGAGGAGGCCGCCAAGGGCAAATGGGTGCTGGTGAAAGGCGATGTCGACAAACGCACAGGCTTGTGGTATCTCAACGTCTATTACCGCCGATCTCGTCGACTTGACGTGCCCTTGATTACTGAGCTTCAAATGCTCTCTGAGCCTCCTCCTTCCGACGAGGATCTCGACGGGTGGACCAAAGCCGATGGCAACTTGCACGCCGGGATGTGGCCACAGAGGAAGGAGCTGCGCCTGTGGTACAAAATGCGAGACCAGCATGAAGCAAAGGCAACCGACAATAGTGATCTTGTCACGGAACTGATCATCCACTATGGCGACGATGAGCCATTTTTCGGCTTCAAGCGAGTGGCTGGTGGCAAGATCGTAGAGGCGAAGGAAGAGCACTGGGAAGGTGTAGATTTGGCGTGCCGACACGGCAACCCGGCTCCTCCTCAGGCGAGGCAACCTCTCTTTAAAGAGGATGGAAGCTTCAAGCTCCTGCAGAGTATGTTCCCGCTACCGTCGAGTTCAGTGAAGCTAACGTGGCAGTTGCGGATCTCCACTACTCTGTTGGCGCGGGCGAGTGTCGCGACACGAACAAGACCCCGTGCTCTGGAGACGCAGACACCGCTACGTGGCTGGGGCAAGTTTTGGATGCCGAAACACCTGACATGGTTGTGTTCTCTGGCGATCAGCTGAACGGACAAAAGACATCGTATGACTCGCGGTCCGTCTTGGCCAAGTTTGCCAAGCCCGTCATTGAGCGGCGAATCCCTTGGGTCGTTGTGTTTGGAAACCATGACAGCGAGATTGCAGAGGACCGTGAGCAACAGATGCGAGCTTTGCAGCAAATGCCGTACTCGTTGGCACGAGCTGGTCCTGCAGGCGTGGACGGTGTGGGGAACTGTGAGTAACGACACTTCGGGACCTCTTGCTGATGTGTCAGACGATATCACCCTCCTATCCGGAGATGCTTCGCACACACCAATCTTTACCCTCTATTTCTTGGACTCACACGCGTATGAGACGGTGCGATTCCCTTGGATGCGGGCTGGCTACGACTACATCAAACAGTGAGTACACATATGACAGCAGCCCTGACGACCTAGGTCTCAAATCGATTGGTATCTGAAAGCGTCATCCGCCGTGCAGGCGATCGAGCGTCCCTTCCACCCAGACGGAGGAAAGGATCTTGGTAACGTATGGGCGCGGGGCCCACACCGTCTTCCGCGACAGAAGACCCTCGCCAAACCCAACGCGATGATGTTCTTCCACATTCCGCTCGAGGAAGCGTACCTGGATGCCGATGCCACTGAAGACAAGCTCTTCGCCAACGGATCTCTTGACCTTGGCGTGCAGCACGATCCGAACGGCTCCAGCAAGCGCAACGGCGGGCTGTTTGAAAACGGTATCAAGGCTGCCCTGGAGAGTGACGACGCCGCGATCAAGATTTCGGAAGTCAAGGTGCTCGGCCACGGCCACTGCCACAACACTGACCGTTGCCGCCGTGTTGCAGGCATCTGGATGTGCTTTGACGGAGGCTCCAGCTACTCGGGCTACGGAGAGCTCGGTTTTGACCGACGCGTGAGGGTTTACAATATCTCGCAGTGGGGCGAGAAGATTGAGACCTATAAGCACCTTACGACTGGCGAGATTGTTGACAAACAAGTGCTGGTGGGTGAAGGAGCCCCAGGCGGCTGGGGCCAAGGACAATGAATTGTACACTGCAGTATTGTACTAGATAACATAGAGCATGAATTACTTGTATCTAGCGAAGGTCAACCTGATCCAGGGCATCGGCCTGGCCAACCTTGGCCTCCTCCTCGGTCGTAGGCGTAGCAGTACCTGATGCTGCGGCCGCCTTCTTGGCCTTTGCGCGAGCCTTCTTCTTAGCATTCTTGGACAGGGGCTTGGACTCGTCACCGTCATTTGCCGGACTGTCAGGTGGCGTGACACCGGGTGTCTCCGTGGGGGTCTCGGCTGGTGTTGCGCTCGGTGTTTCGTCATCATCGGTAAGGTCATCTGCGGTAGCAGCAGGGGTTTCCGTTCCTTCAACAGCAGGTAGGACTTCAGCAGCAGCCACAGGAGCGGCTTCCTCGACATTCACGGGCACAGGCTTTGTATCCTCAGCCACTTCCGCCCCAGATGCCTGCTCCGTTTCCTCGGTGGTAGACGTCTCCTTCGCCTCGGGAACGTCTGGTAGAACTGCGGCATCCTTTGGCGGAGGTGCCGGCTTGTCCGCGTCTTCGTCGTACCCAACTGGCGCTGAGATAGGGCCATCAGTCGAAGGAGCCTGAATGTGAACTATGGGTGTCTGAATTGGCGGTGTCTTGAGGGCCACATCCGACTCGCTGACGTCCGTCTGAATTGGCCGAACCACGCGGCCAGCGATGCTCTTCTCGGGCGTCGTCGACGTGGGCGAGATAGGGAACTTGAAGCCCCGGTCAAGACGACCATCCGCTTCAGGCTTCGGACTCCGGGGGCGCATTTGCGGCGATGCTTCCGACTCGGTCTCGGACATGGGTATAGGCTGCGATGGCCGCCTGTTCTCGAAAGACTCCGTGCGGGACGACGGGCTCATGGCTGGGCCAGTGTTGTGCATGCGAGCGATGGTTTCGGGGCTGGGCGAACGAATTGTGTCCGGCTCAACGACAGTAGACGAACTGGAGCTCGCGATCTTGAGCGAGCTGCGATTCAAATCAGACGGCCTACGGAACGGTGCCGGGTCAGAGCCAGTGACCTGCGGCGCGGTGGGTCCAGGAAGCAGATAGTTGGCAATGGGCACGAGCCTCCTCTCCGCAGCCACGGCCAACAACCACCCAGGCCCAACAACAGGGAGATTCGCCTTGATAGCCCGCTCGTAGCCGTCGTCGATGTGCCCACCCCGTCCAGACTCGTCTCCGCCAGAGTATGGAGTGGTGCACACAAAGTGTGTGGTAGCAAGTTGGATCGATGGGGCCTCCCTTGCGCCAATCTCCTCGAGGCACGCTCGCAACTGAGGAAACAGCGAGTGAGGCTGAATCGCACCAAATGTGATGTATAGGCCGGTGAGATTGCTTCACGATCAGCACCCTCCTAGTCGCAAACACTCACTCCATGGTATGGGTCCGAAGACGAATGAGGTTTGAAGAGTAGGTACCAGCTGTTGTTTTCCTGTGGTGTCAGCGCCCGGGGAACTTGAGACTCAATGCACTTACAAGACAAGCTGGAAGGTGTACTCCTCCCCGCTCTGCAGGCCGCCTGTCTTCCACTCCCGCTTCTCCGTCTTAGTTCCCACATCCCCACCAACAAGACCCCAACGCTGGCCGTTGCGGTACATCTCAAGGCTGCGGAAAGTCGCGCTACCCAAGTCCAAAGCCTCCCATTCCAAAGAGACACTGGTCTGTGTGACATTCTGGACCTTGAGCTTGGGCTGGGCCGGAGGCGTGGTACCGAGCGTCTCAAAGATCTCTCGCTGAAGCTTGACAAATGCTGAGTGCGACGCCTGCTCAGCCTCTAGATCGCGGGACACCGTAATGGTCAGGATGGAGCCCGGGCCAAGAGGCGGGTCACCAGGAGATGGTGTGGGAAGGAGGAGCGAGGGGAACTCGAGCAGATGCGCATTAGGACCAAGAAGAATGGCCTATCATATCAGCAACAAGCAATACACGGAGACGCACCATGCCTGCATCGAGCTTGCCTAATGTGAAGGTAACTGGCACTGTCAGCGGCGCGATTCATGGCCCCACGCGTCGCGTCATTTGACTCACACTTTTCCATCTTGGCTTTTGAGGACATGCTGGAGACCATCTGAGGCTTCGTTGCGGCCATGGCGTTCGGAGCGTCGTTGGACAGCAGTAGGCTGCTTGCTATTGTGTCGAGGTTCTGGCAGCTGCTCGGATACTGGCGACAACTGCTACGTGTTCGGCATGTTGAGCTTGTGAACGCGTAACAGTTGGTGGTTCCGCTCCACGTGGATTTGGCTCCGCGATATACTTTACGGCAGTGTTATTTGTAGGGAGGCGGGTGGAGGTTGTAGCGAAGCTGGTGGAGTGACAGTTAGCGCAGTAGCGCGGACGTACATATGGGCAAGCCTGAACCGACTCACAGGTGTACTGGCCAGATCGTACCAGTGGCTGATTAACTGCAGAAGCGAATGCATATTCTTGAAGATGAACACAGACCTGCATCAGAAGGCATGTTTGAGATGCGACCACTCATAATCATGCCGCGAAATTTCCAACAACACGGCAGATATGTCCGAGAGGTTATGGAGGCGGTCTCAAGTTTTATCACTTGTCGCCATCTGAAGCGATTCAGATCCGCTGGCGTTCGCCATCCTGGGTTCGACTCCCAGTGTCTGCATTTTTGCTCCTTTTTGGAAACGTCAAAATATCATTCTTCGCATCGTCATGTGCGCAAGAGCATGCGTCTTGGGTCAATAGATCAAATGCCTTCATATAAGCACCTTCCAAGGCGGCGCAAAGTTGCTGGGAAAGTTTCGATTGCCAGCTGTCACAGCCCGCGACGGTCCATGGGGCAGTCACAGCGGGCAGAGCTTCGTACCCGTTCTGTTCACTGCGTCAATGCACGGCACAGATAACGAAGAGGGACCAAGCAAGACTTGGCCACACTGAGCAGCACGAAAGGCGTTAACTGACGCATAGCCGGTGCACAACACGCCCGATAGAAGTCTGACCGCTGCAGCGCTTCTCACAGTCAACAGCGCGGCTCCAGCCCATGACAAGGCCCATGCCAGGATCCTCGTCACCGACAGGACCGTCCTCGTTCTCTAGCCCTCGCTGATTGTCAGAAGTGGTGCCAGGAGTAGTGTCACAGAGGGCTGACGCTGTCGTCATGATGCCGATGCCCCGTCCCCCACGTTGTCGTGCTGGCTGGGGCACACGCGATGGCTTGGTGTGCGCGTGAGATGTCCTGCGTTGCCATCAAGAGGCCAACGCCCGACGAGGAACCAGTCACTGGGCGCGAGACACCGCATGTTGGTGATCAAAACGGACGGTTGGCTGACCTACTGACTGCCCACTCGTCACTGGTGGTGGCAGCCACGCGGCGGACGGGTGTGTTCGGATCGTTCGGAAAGAGCCTTTAATTCCGGACCTGACACGACAGCCGCCAGTGTTGGGCATGGTCATGATGACATGGCGCGCGTAGAGGAGTCTTGGATTGTGATATGCTGGAAGCAAGTGCATGCTTGAGCAATGGTTAGGCAGGTGTATGTGCATTGATGCGTTGTGAAAAGCCAATTAGAGTTTTCGATTAGCCGGGAGGGAAAACGGCGTTGGCGGGTCGGCCATTTTGGTGGCGGCACGGGCTCAGGCGTTGACGACGACGGCAGCGGCGCTGGGCCCGAACTGGGGCGTTGCCCGCACCAACGGGTCCAACCAAACGAAAGGGCCGGGGGCGCACGTCGTCGGCATCCCGCACGCCAGCATCCTTTCACACCCTTCTTCGACCAACCCCTCTGTGCATGGTCAACCCGCTCGAGGAGAGCCATCCATCACCCACAAGCACATCCAAAGTCACCCATACCCTGTCGGAGCACACCGTCACCCACGCCGCGACTCTAGTGACCCGACCGACAACCAACCCTCCCTTCTCGAAGCGCTGTGGAGCGGATCCCTGTCCACCGCGTACAGGCCAGTGGATCGAATACGGTCTCTAGGTGAGTTTAGTGTCCACCTGCATACCCCAGACGCGATGTGCCGAGTCCAAAATGTAAATTAAGGACATGAAATGTGGGCGTGAAGCTCGGTACAGCCAGAGGGGGAGGAGGGTGACCACTGTCTCTTTGTCATTGAGCTCTGCTCTGCACAGAGAAACTGCCTGGTAACCCTGCCCCATCGTACCCATCCGCACTCTCCATCGCCATCATTCTATCCACGCGGCTGAGATCTTGGGCGATACATGACCAGTCACTTATATTTGGAGAGCGCGACGCGTCTGAACGTAGCTGATCGGCGCCAGGCGGCAAGGACTCTCACCCACACCACACCTTCCTCGATCTTTTCCCTCCCAGCAGCGTTTCTGTTCTAGACAGACGCTACATCTTTAGCATCTGGCGGCAAGTATGGACTCATCCGCAAGTCATTCGCCCGTGCATGCATCCGACGGAGCTCCTCCAGTGAGTCTTCCTCCAACATTCCTCCACCTTTCACCAAGCTAACCCATGAAGCCTAGAGTCATCTTGAACCCACCAAGGATGACATCCGAGGAAGAGCTCACTCCAGAGCCCTCTGACATTGGTGGAGATGACGCTGAGGGAGAGGAGGAGATGGACATGGACAGCGACGCACCGGTAGGCCAGCGAATCGTGTGTCCTGCTTACATCCCAGGCGACGGCAGCAGCTTCTGGAATGGACTCTGACTCTGACGACGGCATGGAGTCAGAGGACGACTTTGACGACGGCGACGAAGACCCAGACTTTGACGATGGCTCCAAGCGCAAGTCCAAGTCCAAGGGGCATCGGCCCAAGAAGCGTAAGTTGTAGAGCAGCTGCAGACGGCTAACATTATAGCCACCGCCCAGTTCCCTGTCTCCAAACGCCCAGGATCAGACGAGTCTGATGAGGACTATGCCACCAAGTCTCACAAGAAGAAGTTCTTCCAGCGTGGAGGTAACTCGCGCGGCACTGCGACGCCCGACACTAGCTTTGGCGATTCCGACGCAGGGTCTTGGCGCCGGGGCGCCGCTCGCAAAGTTGTGACATACAATGAGGCGAGCGTCGACTATGGTCTCGACAGCGACGGTGACGAAGATGTCATGTACTATGACAAGGATGCTCCCATGGGTGGTGAGCTCAACGAGTGGGAATCATGCTGATGTCATAGCAGAGAACGGCAACGCCGACGAGATTGACCTGGTGCTCTCGCACAGTCGTCACGAGGAGCACTCTGCAGACGAAAAGGACTTGCCGCAAGTCAATCTGGTGAGCTGACCCTGCACACGAGCAACACTAACTCTCAGCGTTTCCACATCAAGTGGAAGAACTACAGTCATATCCACAACACGGATGAAACCTACGCCTTCCTCAAGGGATACAAGGGGTGGGTAACTGTATATAGCAAGGCTGACCCCACAGTTTCAAGAAAGTTGAGAATTACATCCAAAAGGTGTGGGCCGTCGAACAGGCCTACCACCACCCCGCACCAGATGCCAGATGGAAGCCAACACGCGAGGACCTCGAGCAGTATGAGATCGACCGTGAGCGGTTATCGGAGCTTCAGGAAAGCTACAAAACCGTGGAACGTGTTGTTGGAGAGAAGGAGGAGACTCGCGATGGCGAGTACGTCACGCTGTACTTGTGCAAGTGGACCAACCTGCAATACGCCGAGTGCACCTGGGAAAGTGAGTCAAGAGCTCAAACATGCCCGCAAGTGCTGACAAGTAGCGTACGACGAGATCAAGGACCAGGCCCAAGAGGCAATTGCTGCATTCCATGAGCGCGAAGGTCGCCCCACTGTTCCCGGCAAGTCGATCAACTACCCAGCTCACGCTCGCCCTTCGTACCAGAAGATCGCCGAGGACCCAGAGTACCTCAAGTGCGGTGGAGCCCTCAAGCCTTTCCAGCTTACGGGTCTCAACTGGCTTGCCTACTTGTGGTGCAAGGGTGGTCATGGCGGTATGCTTGCCGACGAGATGGGCCTTGGCAAGACTGTCCAGTCGGTCAGTTTCCTCTCGTACCTCTATCACAGCCAGAAGCAATACGGTCCCTTCCTGGTTGTGGTTCCTCTGTCCACTATCAACGCCTGGCAGATGCAGTTCCGCACCTGGGCTCCCGAGCTGAACGTTATTGTCTACATGGGCTCGGCCGCCTCCCGTGAGATGATTCGCGCCACCGAGTTTGGTTCTCCTAAAAACCTCAAGTTTAACGTGAGTTGTTCATTACGAACCTAACTGACGAACGCTAGGTTCTCCTCACCACGTACGAGTTCATTCTCAAGGACCGTCAGGATCTCCAGCAGATCAAGTGGCAGGTGCTGGAGGTCGACGAGGCACATCGTCTCAAGAACAGCGACTCGCAGCTCTACGAGGCTCTCCAGAGTTTCTCTACGGGCTTCCGCCTCCTCATCACAGGTACCCCTCTGCAGAACAATGTGAAGGGTGAGTAACGAGCTAGGGACATTGCTGATGTTAGAACTCATGGCGCTTCTTCACTTCATCGAGCCCGAGCAATTCCAGCTTGCCAACGACTTTGAGCTCGGTGACGCCGAGCAGGAGGCCAAGATCAAGGCCCTTCACACTCAGCTTGAGTCTCTAATGCTTCGTCGTCTCAAGAAGGATGTCGTCAAGGAGCTTCCCACCAAGTCCGAGTCGATCCTTCGCGTGGAGATGTCCGGTCTCCAGCAGCACTTCTACAAGAACATTCTTACCAAGAACTTTGCCGTGCTCAGCAAGGGCGGCACGCAGAGTGTCTCGCTCATGAACGTTGCCATGGAGCTCAAGAAGGCTGCCAACCACCCCTACCTCTTTGACGGTGCCGAGGACCGCAGCAAGCCCGCCATCGAGCAGCTTCGCGGATTGGTCATGAACAGCGGCAAGATGGTGCTCCTCGACAAGCTTCTGGCACGTCTCAAGGAGGGCGGCCACCGTGTCCTGATCTTCAGTCAAATGGTTCGCCTTCTGGATATCATCTCCGACTACATGATTGCCCGTGGATACGTGCACCAGCGTCTTGATGGCACAGTCCCCAGTGACGTTCGCAAGAAGAGCATTGAGCATTTCAACGCCCCCGGCTCTCCTGATTTTGCCTTCCTTCTCTCTACCCGTGCTGGTGGTCTCGGTATCAATCTCGAGACGGCCGACACTGTTATCATCTTTGACAGCGACTACAACCCCCAAAATGACCTGCAGGCCATGGCCCGTGCGCACCGTATTGGACAAACCCGTCACGTTAGCATCTTCCGGTTTGTGACCAAGGGCACCATTGAAGAGGACATTCTGGAGCGTGCCAAGCGCAAGATGATTCTCGAGTATGCCATTATCAACCAAATGGACACCAGCGGCGGCCACATCAACGGCACTTCAACTCCAAAAGAGAAGAATGGCGACTTCTCCAAGGAGGAGCTGGCCACGATTCTCAAGTTCGGTGCGAGGAGCATGTTCCAGGCAGATGAGAGTGCCCAAAACCAGAAGCTCGACGCCATGGACCTGGACGATATTCTCACCAAGGCAGACAACTTTGACACTGAAGCTGCGGCAGCTCCTGCTGGCACTTCATCAGGTGGCGAGGCATTCCTGTCGCAGTTTGCCGCGATTCAGGACGTCAAGAACGACGCAGACGACCTCAGCTGGGACGACATTATTCCTGTTGAGGAGCGTGTGAAGCTTGACGAGGAGGAAAGTCGAGCGCTCCAGGCCGAGGAGATGGCTGGCTCGCGCAAGCGCGCTGCTGCTCGTGCGCCTGGTGCATATGAGGGAATGGACGAGGGTGACGTCGACGCCGAGCCCACTGGCAGCAAGGCCCCTTCGCCCTCTGACAAGAAGCAAAAGGTCGCTGGCCCAAGGAAGAGCAACGCCCAGCGTGCGGTGGAACTCAAGGATCGTGACCTTCGTGTGCTCATCCGTGGTTTGCAAAAGTGGGGTCCTATCCGCACACGATATGACACTATTGTCGAGGAGGCGAAGCTTGCTTCCAAGAACCGCGTCGTTGTCATCCAGACGTGCGACGACATTCTTCAGCAAGCCGAGGAGGCTGTGGCTACCCACAAGACCGAGCTACGCGCCATGCAGGAGCGCGGTGAGACCATCTCGTCCTCTCTTCGACAAAAGGCTATCCTGTTCACCTTCCGCGGCATTCAGGGCATCAACGCAGAAACTGTCGTCGCGCGGCATTATGAACTCAAGGCACTTGTCGAGCACTTTAAGCGTGTCGAGGATGTGGAAAGGTACGCCATTCCCCACGACAATCTTAAGCCGACAATGAACTGGACTGTCGAGTGGGGAGCGAACGAGGACTCGAAACTTCTCATTGGCATCTGGCGTTATGGCTTTGGCGCTTGGGACATGATCAAATCTGTGAGTTGACATCCGTCAAGCCGTGACTAACAATATCAGGACCCTGCGTTGGAACTGCACGACATGATCTTCCTTGAGGACCCAAAGGTCGTCAAGGAGCCAGGAGCAGCAAAGGCTGGTATTCCCGGTCCCATCCACCTTGTCCGCCGTGGTGACTACCTTTGTGGTCTCATTCGCGAATACGAGGAGAACCGACGCATGCTCATTGAGCAGCAGGCCGTTATCGCCAACATGCCTGTCAAGGAGGGCTACGGCTATGACCACCCACCACTGCCAGTGCCCGTTCCCACGTCGTCAACTTCTTTCCGCTCGTCGTCCTCATCCAAGCAGTCGGCTGCTGCTGCTGCTGCCGCTGCCACCGCAGCGGCTGACAAGGGCAAGCGGAGGAAGACTCCAGAGTACACAGACTCGGAGGACGAGGAGAGCTACGCTTCCATGGACGAGGATGCTGTCAAAGAGCTTTTGCGTCCAGCAAAGAAGCACCTGGTGAGTTGTCCCTTCAAAGCATTCGCTGACTGGTCGCAGAAAAAGCTCAAGTCTGGAACGGAAAGCTTGAGTCGCGAGGAGAAGATTGCTGCCCTGAAGGAGTGTGTCGCTGGCATTGGTTCGCGTATCGATGAGGTTGTGCAAGAGAAGGCGGCCGCAGGAGAGGACTCGGCAAAATGGCGCAAGCACTGCTGGGTGTTTGCCTCATTCTTCTGGCCGCGTCAAGGCGTCAACTATGCCAAGCTCATGGACATTCATTCAAAGCTCGTGAGTACACCCTGCTTCTGGTTGGCTTGAAGCTGACATGAAATTTAGGGCGGCAAAGATGCAAGTCCCGCACCAAAAAAGACAAAGGCAAAGAGGAAGGGCGAAAGTGGAGAGAACAATATGAAGAAGAAGGTCAAGATGGAGGCAGAGTAGAGACCGTCGACTACATTCGTAAGGCATATTTGCCTGTTTAGTGATCATGTTCACACTAGCTGTGAAAGCTGTGAAGATAGGGCGTCGGTTATGACAAGACTTTTTACATTGAGAGCAGCTCTGTCACCCTTCGCGACGCAAGCGACGATCCGTTATCGCTTGGTAGCATTTGCTTCCGTCGAGTGCGGGCTTATTTGGATGCCCGCTCACTGCCCCGCACTTGATCCCCCCGCAACCGTTCCAGAGTACAGTATCAGTAGTTGGCCACCTGCGGCCGCATCTCTGTTTGTGCTTTACCCACTGCGCATCGCGCAAATAAACACATCCGATTGATGCCTTCAAAGTCTACAAGCGACGCCGGTGCTTCTCAAGACGCTGGCCCTTCCAACGGTGCCCGCCGTGTAAAGGGAAAGCGAACCCGTACAGGTCGGTGATCTCGCCAAGTTACAGAAATAGCTATTGACATTCACAGGCTGCCTGACATGCCGTGCTCGCAAGGTGAGGAACCGAACGATGGGTTGAGTCTCTACTGAATGATAGCTAACCAGCGTGCAGGTGAAATGTGACGAGACCCCAGGGACCTGCGCCAACTGTGAACGAGTGCTGCTAGCATGCCGATGGCCAGAGGTCCGAAATGTGCTTGATGAACGTGCAGCTGCGAGGCGAGGCGCAGCATCAACTCCAATGAGTGACCCCAGCCCACAACAGGCGCCTTCCTGTAAGTCGTCGCGGTCCATGATTCTGTCCCATGTTGATGGTTAGCCGGCCCAATTCGAATAAATCGCAACTCTGGTTGCACATCGTGCCGGAGTGTTCGAGCTCGATGTTCTCAGGACCGCCCTTCCTGTGGTCGCTGCGTTGAGCAAGGGCTGAATTGTGACTATTCGTCGGACGCAACAGGCGTAACACCCACGAGTACCGGCGCGTCGCCGAGGGATACAACCATCTCGCAGAACCAGTGAGCAGAAATCCCAGAAACCTGTGTTGACCATCAGCTTGTTTGGCATGCCGCGTCCCGTGCTTGACCGCCATGTTGACGCCTTTTTCACCTATGTGTACCCTGTGCAAGCCAACGCACACGTTCACCGTGGCACGTTTCTGAAAGACTTGGCCGATGGAAGAGCTTCAAAGAAATTGGTGTTGGCAATTTGTGCCATCGCGGCGCGCTTTGTCGAGCACACGCCGGGTGTTCTGGCAGTGGCTTCGAGTGAGGCTGCAACGGCTTGGGAGACTGAAGCGAAAGCTGCCCTATTGAACGATGACCTGAGCCTGGACAACGTCGCCACAGCGCTATTGCTTGCCAAACACGCCATCAATGGTGGTCGTTACAGCCAAGCATTCGTTCTTTCCGCGGTTGCCAACCGCAACGCGATGGCTCTAAACCTATATATGGAATCAACCGACACCAGCATCAGTCTCACTGAACGGGAAACAAGACGCCGACTCATGTGGGGCTGCTACTGTCTGGACCGCATGATGTCCACCGGTGTAGCAGAGTTTCTTCTCACGCCTGCTCAAAGCCTTCACATCCGTCTTCCCTGTGATGACCAGAAGTACATGTACGGCATTGCGACCGATGCTCCTTTCCCGGCGTTGGAGGTCGAGGCGGATGAGGGTGGCATGGGTCGCTTCGAAGCAGTAGGAATTCTTGGCCACTACGTGCGTCTCAACGGTATCCGGTCCATGATTCTTCGAGTCACTCGCAACCGTTCACTGGACGATCTGCCGCCATGGGACCCCACCTCGGCTTTTGCCCAAGCCGAGCGTAAGATTCAAGCGTGGCGAGGTTCTCTTTCACAGCAGTTTCAGCTCGAACCTGAAACCCTGTACGCTCGACAATATCAGAACCAGCTTCCATCCCTCGTAATGCTTCATATTTGGTACAATCAGAACCTCTCTGAGCTCCACCGCCTCGCATTCCCGGGCTTTGCTACCTCTCTTCCACCGGACGTGGTCGCCAACGCTCCTGCCGGCTGGATCGAGCGTATGCGCGATGCGAGCGCTCTGTACGCGCGCATGATTGCGCAGACTCTCCGCCACGTTTCCTCATTGGTGGATACGGACAAGCTCATTTGGACGGACACCTCGTTGCCCATTTGCGTTTACGAGAGCGTCCGTACCCGGCTGCAGTATGCGTTTTTGTTACCCCCGGCCCCTCAGGCAGCCGAGCTGGCCGAGCTACTGGCAGATGTGGAGGTCATGACGGGGTATCTGCAACGGATGGGAGAGCACTTTACCGGGCCTCGATGGCTTGTAAGTTTTTGTGACATGAGTGGGCTATTCTGACCTTCCAGCTCAAGGAAACTCGCAAGGTTCTGCAACGCCACGGCCTGGACAGCAGTTCTGCGCACTCGTCGCGCGCATCAAGTCCAGCAGCCAAGGACCGTCAGGACCCCTGGTCTCGTCGAGTGAGATCCTTGCGTGACCCACCTCGACCGCATGTTTCACATGGTCCCACACATTCGCTTTCGCAGCACTCGATGCATAGCGTCAGCTCCAGCTCGGGTCACGCAAACTCGCTCCCGACGCCCAAGGCAGACTCGATGCTCAATGTACGTCGAATGTCGTCGCCTAGTGCTGACTGTTGCAGCAAGGTCCGGCGCCGACCGCTGGTGTCATGTACGCGGAGCCTCAATCATATGTGCCTGCGTCAACCTCTCCATTGGCCCACAACGGCTGGCCTACGGGTTATGCGGCTCAGCAGGCGCAGGATGAGGTCGCTGCTTTGCTTGGCGAGTACCAGGCCACAAACACGACTGGCGTAAACAGCCTATTTGGAATGTTTGGGGACTGGATCGCCACAGGCTACGATGCGAATGCTGGTGTCTCGCTTCCTTTAAACGGTACGACGTAGAGGGCGACTGCATACTGTCAAGTATAGCCCAAATCTAAAACAATAGAGCTACAAACAATGTATAATATCAGTCAGCCGAGGACACTTGGGGCGGACGAGAGGCGACGACATTCATCACGCCCTTCCCACTACCACGCATCCACCGAGGTCTTGGCCTGCGACCATGTGACTTTGCTGTATGCATTAGAATCCAGGCTGTACAGCATGTGACTGTCAACGTTCGAAACCCCGCAGATGCACAGCAGGTCATCTCCGATGGCAGCGGATTAGTGGGGCTAATGTTTTTTCGAATGTCGAGTAAACAGTTGGAGATACGTCATGTACCAGGCAAGCAAGCCATCACCGTATTTCCATGTCAACAACACGTTTGAGTCTCTTCTACCATTCACTCATCGTAAACCACCTGCAATGTCGGACACCCCTACCATGTCGATGACTCCCGGAACTCCCTCAAGCTCATCCATACCGACGACGCCAAAGTCTACGGTGTACACCCTTCCTCATCAGGCCGAGCACTCGCAATATCAGCGACTCGTGCAGGTGAGTTGCCGAGATTAGCCTCGCCACTGACAAAACCCAGGAGATTCAGTTTGACGATGACATTGAGCCCTACCAGCAGGCCACAATCTCCATCAATCTCGTCGTCGCTGCCATGGCCCATGCAACATGTCGCGCGTAAGTGTCTTGTTTAGGAGCCCAGCAACAATGAAGTCGAGTCGCGTCGCCACCGGCGACTTTTTCGTCCACCACCAATTCAATTCAGCCGTGCCATTCTTCATCCATCTGCCTTTCCAGAGCTGACCATTAGTTACGAGCAAGAACTCTCTTCCCACGCCGACTCGCCTGAGCCCCGCGACGAGCTCTTTGCACGTCTCGCGCACTCTACTGTCAAAAACGTACGCGTCACATAGCGGTGACTAGAGATGGCATTGCTGACACGACTCGTATAGGAATTCGAAAATCACGGACTCGATTGGCTTGACCGAAACCGCGTGGAGCATCAAGTGATTCAGCAGGGACTGAACGCGTTCCACTAGATTAGCTTTTCTTCCAAAGCCGAGCGCCGAAGTGGCCCCCACGGGGACATCTTGTTGCATGGCCAGAGCCCCGAGTCCTATATTCCCAATCCCCCACATTTAGTGGAGGGTCGTTGTCGTTTTCTATTTACCCTGCATGTCATCGGTCTCTTACGCTGGCTCTGGTTCCTGAATCCATTCTCGACTCGACATTCAACTTACGTTAGTGGCACATGGTGCATGTGGCTTCACACCACCGTCAGTACTGTCGTCGTGATGCGTGCTTCTCAATAGCTACTCGCAATGTGTTCATCGCTTTCGAAATACAAAATGTTTTTGGGTCTTTTTTGGTTATCTATGGACTGTTTTGATCGTTTTCTGATGTTTTTGTAGGTTTTTGCTGTTTTCTCGTTTTGCGCTGCTGGGGTATGTGGGTTTGTGGAACCAGCTGCGCGCGGATGACCGCGGCGCTGCTAGCCATTGGTTTATCAACACTGGATCCCTTCTTCATGGGCCTCGGGGCGTAACCCCTCGTCGGCCTGCGCGAAGTCTGATCGCAGTGGGTCTCGTCCACGCTGATTGCTCAGATTGACGATGCGAATAGTTGATTTAAATGTGTGGGTTGAGGGAGGGAGGAAGGGCCGAGTTGGGGAGACGCGTGGACGCTGTACTGCTTACTGCGCCCCAACGGCGTAGCCCTCTGCCTCCTCAAAGTGGTGGTGACGACCACGGCGGCCTTGGTGGTGGCGCTCCGGTCCGGGGCCAAAGGCTGCACCAGCGCCCATGCCAAAACCGTGCGGGCCGTGGCGGCCATGGTGACCACGTCCAGCGAAGGGGTGGTCAGCGCCAAAGCCTCGGCCGTAGCTGGGGTGGTCGTCGTGACCGTGGTGGCCGCGAGGGCCGAATGGTCCTGCAAAGGGGCCAAACTCGGGGCCTCCACGGTGAGAGCGACGGCCGAAGCCGCCGGGACCGGTGGGAGGGAAGCCGGGGACACCCCGACTGCCGAAGGGGAAGCCTGGGCCGAACGAGCCAAAGTCGAAGCCGGGGCCGTGGTGACCAAAGCCACCAAAGTCGAAGCCGCGAGGGCCATGACGGCCGTGGCGACCGTGGTGGCGGGGACGGTGGTCCTTGTCGCCATCGCCGTCGGTAATGTCGAGTGCAGCGGCGAACTCGGCTGCAAAGTCGATGTCGTCAATGTCGACGCCGTCCGGGATCTCAAAGTCGATCACAGTCGAGCCACCTCGACCGCCACCGCCAAACTTGCCTCCGCGACCACCAAACCTGCCGCCACGGTGGCCATGGGGGCCGCGGTGGTGCATGCCATGCGGCATGCCCTCAAAGCCAGGAGGGGCAGGGGGAGGAGGAGGAGGGGGAGGCGCATGGCTGTGGCGCTTGCCGTGCATGCCGCCCCAGCGGCCAAAGCCTTGACCGCTGCCGCAGTGCCGAGAGTCGCACGAGGTCGGCTCGTCCGAAGTGGACTCGGACTCGCTCGACGAAGAGCACTTGCACTTGGGGTGTTTGCGGTGCTTGCGGTGGGTGGCGAACTCTTGGTTCTCTTCCTTGAGACCCGCCCAAGGAGGAGGGCTACCGCCGCGCTTGCGGTCGTGATGGTCGTGCTTGCTGTGCTTGCTGTGCTTTCCAGGCTTTCCAGGCTTTCCAGGCTTGCCCTCCTTGCCGTGGTGACCGTGGTAACCGTGGTGACCGTGGTGACCGTGGTGACCGTGGTGAGGAGGACACGGAGGAGCGGGAGGAGCAGGGGGAGCAGGGGGAGCAGGAGCGTCCGGAACGCCTGGAGGCGTCGGCAACATATCCTTGGGCTCGCGGCAGTGGCGGCGGCGGTGGTGACGATCATGGCCGCGGCCGTCCTTGATGTAGACTACGCGAACGATGCGCGACTGACCTGGTGCGACGTGCACCTCGACAGTCTCCGAGTCTGAGTCCAAGTCCGAACTGTCATCCGAGTCACTAATGTACACGGCGGCAAGAGTATCGGCGGCGGCATCAGCCAAATCGTCGTCGGCTGCGACTGGTGTACGGCGGCGGGAATGAGAGGCCTCATTCTCGGCTGACGTCACTTTGTCTGCCTCGACGGCGGTGGCGGATCGTTCAACGACTTCAAAGTCTTCGGTTGGCTTCGCCCTAACGATGTCAGGTTGAACCTCAAAAGAGCTGGTGGCAGTGGAGACGTACGTGTTGGAGGCCATTGTAGGTGTTCGATTGTTTGGTGTAGGGATTGGGAAAGGGGAGGGGTTGGGCGGCCAAAAGACGTGTCACTTGCCCCTCCTTATATCTCTTTCTCTGGTCGGTCGAGCGTGCAGAAATCTAACTCGCAGCTCGGCAACACCTTGCAGATGCTGCATAGCAGTTCACTGCGCACTGGGTGGCAAATCGATGCGCAGCCGACCCAACTAGGATGCCGGCCAATGACGTGAGCGCATCAATCCGCGCAAGCGCAGCTTAAATTGGGTCAGGCACGCGCAGTCGAGTGATCGCCGCAGTGCTTAATCCGCCCAGATCCTGGTGCCATGGGTTGCCGATGTGTTCTGCATGCAGCTTTGCTTTGTCACCGCTTCATTTATCTATGCATTGAGTACACTGTGTACAGAGTTTCTGGCGATCACATTGAGCTAGTGATCGTTTTTGATCAAATTAGAGTCCAAAAGAAGGAGCACTGTGCGAGGCAAGTGTCCTGTTGCTCATCCCCTTCGCAGCGGCTTACTTGATCTCCTTGAGAACCTTCTCCATGACCTCGGCGAGGATGGCGGTGTGCGAGTTGTCAAAGGTGAGAGTGGGCCTCAAGCGGACCGACTGGTCACCACAGCCACCGATCTGGACACCGTTGTTGCGCATCTTTTGAACAAAGGCGTCACGCTGAGCGGGAGCAGGGAAGTCAAAGGCCTGGAAGGTACCGTCGGTCTGGCCACGGTGGTTGGAGATCATGGGAGCGCGGCTGAAGACGTCCTCGAGGGTCGAGGCGAGCTGCTTGCCAGTCTGGACAGTGTGCTCGACCAGGTCGTTCTCCTTGATGATCTTGATGATCTGGCGGGCCTGGAGGGTACGCATGGGGTCACCCATCCAGGTGTTGTAGTTGCGGTAGGGAGCATTGGGGCGAGTGTCAACATTGTGGAAGATGCCAGCCTGCTGCATCTTTTTGGAGAAGGTGACAAAGTCGGGCTGCTCGCCGTCCTTGAGGCCCCACTTCTCGTGGGCCCAGAAGGTGCCGGTAGCGCCAACACCGGTCTGAACCTCGTCGGCAATGAAGAAGGCTCCGTGCTTCTTGGCGATCAGACGGAGCTGACGGAAAAAGTTGGGCGAGGCGTGGCAGTCACCACCCTCGGAGAGGATGGGCTCAATGATAACCGCCGCGACAGGGCGGTTCTTCTTGTGAGAGACCAGAATGTCCTCATACTCGGCAAGGCAGCGCTCCTCCTCGGCCTTGTTGGCGGCCTCGTTCTCAGCGAGAGGGTACTGGATCTGGGGGAAGGGGGCGACGGGCCAGTCAAAGGCGGGAACGTCAATCTTGTGAATGGCCTTTGAGCGCGTGGCCGAGAGCGAGCCAAAGAGACGGCCGTGGAAACCGCTCTTGAACGAGAGGACGGTGAGCTGCGGGGCACCGGGAGCCTGGTTGAGCATGCAAGAGTCGAGCTCCTCCTTGGTGAAGGGTGCGGTGGGGTCACCACGCTCGCGCTGGCGGTAAGCCATAAAGGCGGCCTTGAAGGCAGTCTCGTTGGCCGACGAGCCACAGAGGGTAGTTACAAGCTGGTTGAGACCCTTGGGAGCGACGGTCATGAGACCGGTCTCAAGCCACTTTGCCCAGTTCTTGGGGGGGAACGAACCGAGAGCAGGGCGGTTGAGGGCAGCAGCGATAAACTCGGGCGACTTGCCAAGCTCAATCATCTGGGGGACATTATAGCCGAGAGCAGTCGACGAGATCTGGCCAAAGACGTCAAGGAGCTTGTTGCCATCGGCGTCGACGATGTAGTTGCCGCGCGAGGCGTCATAGTCGCCAACAATAACGTTGGTGCGTGAGTCCTGGATGCGGTCGATCTCGGCAGACTGGCGGCGTTAGAGGGAGCTGGGGAAGCCAACACTCACAATCTTCTTGCTCTCGGGACCGGGCACAGACTCGGTGTGGACAGAGGGCTTGGAAGGCTCCTCGGGGTTGAGGGTGCGAGACGAGAATGCACGGCGCGCGCCAGAGGCGCGAAGGGCGCGAGCAGTGGAGGTGCGGAGCATGGTGGTGGTGGAGAGTGGTGAGGTTACGGGAGACGGCAAACAATGCACTGGCTGGATCCTTTATAGGTTCTCAGTGTTCCTCGCGCCGAGCTGTGTCAAAAGCGTAGCGAGCGTGTGGATGAATGAGAAGTGGAGAGCGGGCGGGATGTATTACACGCTGTGCGCATACAGAGTGGAGATGCACGACTGGCTCACCGGACAAGCTCGGCTGTCAGTGCTCGGCCCGAACCTCGACTGATCCAATTTACCCGACAGGCAGTCATGCCACGCGACACGGAACTATAGTATATCCAGAGCAGCTCGGGAGCAGATCGCGGCACCAGTGGAGCAGTCAGGGTTCGGGGCAACCCCTGCGCCCTACTGATCTTGGGTGGTGCCTGGTGGGCTTCAGTGGGCAGCCGGACTTGGCCGGTGCGGTCTGCGTCTACATAGCAGCGCACATTTGTCGTCGTCGGTCTTCAGATCGCCCAGACATCTTGTGCTCTATCCACCTCGACCTCCTCTCTCACACACACATTTTATTATGACTGTCCAAGCCAACTGGGAGAAGATTGCTGCCGATAAGAGGGCCGCGCGTGACGCCCTCATCCCCAAGGAGTGGCATGTGAGCGTCCCCGATAACGTTCTCGACGTCACCGACGTGCCCCGCACATGCGGTGTGCTCTCTGCCAAGGAGATCGAGATCACCGAGACCCCTGCGACCGACCTTGTCGCCAAGATGGTGGCCAAGGAGCTCAAGAGTGAGGACGTTGTTACGGCGTTCTGTAAGCGTGCGGCTATCGCCCAACAGCTTGTGAGTTCGGCTTGAGAAACATGGCTGATAACAGACCAACTGCCTCACCGAGATCTTCTTTGACGATGCCATAGCTACGGCCAAGAAGATTGACGCCGATTACGCTTCCAGCGGCAAGCCTGCCGGACCCCTGCACGGCCTCCCCGTCTCGCTCAAGGACAACTTTGATGTCAAGGGCTATGACACCACTGTCGGTTTCGTTGCTTGGTGCAACGAACCTAGGAAAAACGACAGCGAAATGACCAAGATTATGCGCGACTGTGGTGCCGTGCTCTTCTGCAAGACCAACGTCCCTACCGCCATGGTGAGCTGATTGTGGCAAATTGGGCTGACAAGCAGATGATTGCCGAGTCGTACAACAACGTTTGGAACTACACCCGTAACCCTTACAACCGCAACACTTCGTCCGGTGGTTCCTCGGGTGGAGAGGGTGCTTTGTTGGCCATGAAAGGTAAGTTGTGGCACGTGTCTGTTGCTGATCTCAGGCTCGCCGCTCGGTATTGGTACCGACATTGGTGGCTCGATCCGTATTCCCGCCTCCAAGTGCGGTCTCTTTGCCATCAAGCCATCCTTTGGCCGCTTCCCTACCTACGGCTCACGCTCGGGTATGCCTGGCCAGGAGGCTGTCCGTTCGATCAACGGTGGCATGTCCAACTCGCTCGACGCCGTCGAGCTGTGGGCAAAGTCTGTTGTCGACGACATTCCCTGGGAGCGCGACCCTAACGCCATCCCCATTCCGTGGCGCGACGTTCAGCTTCCCGAGAAGCTCTGCTTTGGTATTGTCATGGACAACGGCATTGTCCAGCCTACCCCTCCCGTCACTCGGGCATTGAAGGAGACCAAGGCCGCCCTCGAGGCTGCCGGCCACAAGGTGGTCGAGTGGACCCCTTACAAGGTCGAAGAGTCCAAGGCGCTCCTTGAGCGTTTCTTCGTGGGCGACGGTGGTGCGAAAATCGCGGGCTTCATCAAGGAGGGCGGAGAGCCCTACCCCCTTGGATTGAAGGAGTACCAGCGTGCCCAGGAGGCGAGCCAGAACGACCCTCCCCTTGTCGGCAAGCTCTGGGACCTGCAGGCTGAACGCTCGACTTATACCAAAGGAGCCCTTGATTACTGGATGGCCACCAAGGAGCTCACCGGCACCGGCAGGCCGTTTGACGGTGTCATCTCGCCCGTCACCGCCTACGCCGCCTGCCCCCACTACTCGTTTGAGCACGTCACCTACACTTCTATCTGGAACATTACGGACCAGTCCGCGGCCTGCCTTCCAGTCACCCGTGTGACTGAGGCCGATGCCAAGGTTGACTTTAAGCACCGCAATGACGTCGAGAAGAAGATCCATGAGCGCTACGATCCCAAGGAGGTTATCGGTGCTCCCGTCGGTCTCCAGATTGTGTGCAAGCGTCTCGAGGAGGAGAAGGCGCTCAAGCTGGCGCGTGTTGCCGCCGAGGCTCTCAAGGCAAGGAAGTAGTAAGATTGCAGTATTTAGGGATGCAGCGTGTGCGCCATGACGAAGAATACGAGTATGTCAATGAACATCATTGCAACAGTGTAATTAATTCGATTAAATCATTAAATTTCGTTAAGTCCTTCACATGACAAAGTAGGTGGTAATGTACGGGTCGTGACAAACTCATTGTTCGAATACACACGGCTGGTCGACCTGATCAGACCCCCATTGACAACAAGACATCACCTGGCATTTAGGCAAATCAACCCACAACTACCTGCGCATTAGACAAGAGAGCCAGCTCTTGCAAAGTGGTCCATAAGGTCACCTTTGCCCCCGTATCTTGACACAGATAGCATCGCCGCTTCTCTCGCCCGGACGAGCTCCTGGTGGTAATCACTTCGTATCACGGGCACCATGCAATCTGTTGACCCTGATTTTGTGTAACTGTACGCGATAACGCATGTTGCTACTGATCTCACTTGGAGGGCTACATGGTTCAGTCACTCATTGCTCGAGCTCCAAAACGTGCGCACTTATCGTACCTTGAGATTGACGGTGCCATTGAAGGTGGCAGCATGCGTCGAAGCCTTCGCCGGTAACATCGGGAGCGGCAACGCCGCGGCGAGGTCGAGACGATGTCGAGGCGACGTCGACCTGTCCAGGACAACGACGCCTTGAATTGCAGAAACCCACTACGCCTGTCAAACCGCACACACGCGAGTAGCGGCATGCCCACTACGACCTGTTTCTTGCGTTCAAACCTCGTGTGCACGTACGCCAGAATTGTTAGATACCGACCGGCATACACGCAGCGATTTCCTGGATGGGGGCTTATACGACACAAGAGCGTTTACCCGCCATTAGCCGCAGCGAGCCGATACGGTGGGCAGTGGGACCTCGGCAAAAGTTTAGACGACTTTCCGAGACCTCTAGATACCTCCTCTGATTGCGATTCATCCTGATCTCGAGCTGGAGGTGCCCGGATAGATGCTGCGGGCGCCAAAAGAGTGAATGATAATCGCTGCTACAGAGGCGACTGTTGATGGCATGATGGCCTGGGTCAGTCAAGTGCCAACTTTGATATCATCTCGGCGCTATCAAGTGTTCGCACCTTGCCCTGAGGCCCACGCCGCTCTTGGCCGTCTCGACAGCTCGACAGCACCGTAGTGGGTCCTTCCCCTAGGGTCGCCACCGGAGGCAAGTTTGCAAAAGGCAGAAGAGGAGGGATGCCGACGGCACCCTTCGGTGTATGCGGGGTGGTCTCACCAACAGCTCGGACAGGCACCGAACTCCAAGGCTTGGGTCTATCGCGCTAGTCCGATCCACAATCAAGTCAGCAGGTGCATATCCTTGATCCTTGACTTTCCGCCCACCTCGTGCTCACGCAGGCTCCTCCGAGATTCCGGTTCTGCGTATACAAAAGGTCAAGCGGGTCGGCGGCTGTGTGCGAGTTATCCAGCTGCTATCGCCGCTCAGACCACAACGCATTCTTCATCATGGGCGTCAAGCACGACAAGATCAAGACGTTCTTCTGGGGTAAGCCAGCCGATTCGCCTGAGGAGCGCAAGCTGCTCGTCAAGCTGGATATTGTCATTCTGAGCTATGTGAGTTATTCAATTTGGTGAGCAAAGCGAGATGCTGACGATTCCCCAGGTGTGCCTCAACTGTATGTTTACCCTCGTGACCCTCGTGTGCAAAGCTGATCTGTGTGCCAGACTTCATCAACTACATTGAGTGAGTTGCACGATACGCGTTCCATGACCTGTACTGATACTATTTCAGCCGCGCCAACTTCAACAATGTGAGTCACGTCGTCGGTCGGCGGGGATCACATGAATCATCGTCTCATCAATGTTGTGCTGACCTCCACCAGGCTTATGTCACTGGCATGGACAAGGCGGTTGGCTTTACCGGAAACCAGTTCACCCTGACCAACTCGTGTTTCACTGCGGGCTACATCGTCGGCCAGTGGCCTTCTGCCATCATCCTGGCATCTGGTCGCATCAAGCCCAAGTTTTGGTTCCCCTTCTGCTGCTTTGCATGGGGCCTCTGCACCCTTGGAATGGCCTGTGAGTGTTTATCCAGCACAAACGTCTGGCACGTGCTGACTTTTGGAAAGTTGCCAAGACTCCTGCCCATTGCATGGCTATCCGCTTTGTGCAGGCCATCTTTGAGGCGTCGACCTTTTCTGGATCTCACGTGAGTATCAGCTGCGGATGGTGGATCTGTGGAGCAATCCCCGGGTGGTTTCCGCCGTCTCTCCGCCGCGGATAAGGCAATCTGCGTCTGCGCCATTTGACACTTGTGAGCAAGGCAGCTGACATGGTCTAAGTACATTCTTGGTTCGTGGTACAAGGACGCCGAGCTCGGCAAGCGCACCGCAGTCTTCACGTCTGCGGCCCAGTTTGGCACCTTCTTCTCGGGTGTCATGCAGGGTGGTATCCGCCGCACCCTCGAGGGTCGCAACGGCCTTCACGGCTGGCAGTGGCTTTTCATCATCAACTTTGTGATGACTAGTGAGTGTCACGGACCGAGTGGGTTGCCTTGCAGGTGGCTGACGTGACCAGTGCCCATTGCCGTCTACGGTTTCCTCATGTTCCCCGACACCCCTCACACTGTCAAGGCATTCTGGCTCAACGAGGAGGAGCGCGCACTGTGTCTCTCGCGCCTGCCACCGACCGAGCACTATGTCATTACCTGGGCTCGCTTCAAGCACTCTGTGTACAAGATTGTCACCACCTGGCGCTACTATCTCTTCTCGGCCCTGTTCATGCTGTCGGCAACGTCGTTCGAGAAGACTGTCGTCTACAACGAGTTCCAGTTCTGGCTCAAGTCTGAGATGGGCCCCGACGGCGTCACGCCCAAGTATGGCCTCGACATGGTCAACTTTTATCCCACCATCACAGTCGCCGTCGCCATTGTTGGAACGTACGCCACAACGGTATGGTGTGACGCAACCGGTCACCGCTTCGTCGCAAACATTATGATGTACATGTCGGTCCTCATCTCGTCCATCATGCTCCTCGCGTGGAACATTGGCACCAGCGGCCACTTTTTCGCCTACACCATCACTGGTCTCGGATACGCTGGCCAAGCATCCAACTTTGCGTGGGCGAACGTGCTCACTCGCGAGGACGAAATGCTCCGCTCCATGACTTTGTTCTCCATGAACCTGTTCTCCAACATCTGGGCTCTCTGGTACGGTATCGCTCTGTGGCCCGTTGTCGACAAGCCCAAGTTCCGCAACGGTCAGATTGCCACCATTGCCACTGGTGCCGCCTCTATTGCAGTCGCCTACGCCATCGTATGGTGTTCGAAGCGCTACCCTCCGAACCTTCCTCAGGACAACGTCGAGGTCGAGGCTACCGAAAAGGGTATGCACATCTCAGAGACCCCTGTACACGGCCACGACGACAGGGACGTCGATGTCCCCGTGGTCAACAAGTAGTAAGCGGAGCAGCAGGACGGATCTAGTTGTCATCATTGTATGAATGGGGAGAATGCACCCTATAATGACTGAAAAGTATGTGATATGCATCAAACACATATGCCACATTACTACTACAGTTAGTCTACAAACATTCGTGTACAATTGTGGGCGAGCCCCCTGGGAGGGCTCGTTTTCTTGTACAATCGTGAGCGAGCATGGGGCTCGTTTTATTTTCTAGTCGAGGAAGGGACGCGAGTTGAGCCGCTGAGCAACCTCCCACGGCGTGAGGTCCTCGGGGTCATCGTCATGGTACACCCAGAACGTGGCCATCATGTGGGAAGCCGCTCTATTATCAAAGCACGCATGTGGGCTAGGAAGAGTGTTAGCGGGATAATGTCGAGATGTTCAGAGGACTTACCCAAATTCACTGAGCAGCTCTACTGCACTCTGACGCGCTGGGTCGCCCTTTGGAATGTGAAACCCGGCAATAACCAACGGCCATGTAAGCCATACGATGCGGCCGTACATAGCCAGCATCTCTTTGGCGAGCTCGATGATTGCCCTGGCGGCGCTGTCGATGCGCGGGTCTGCACTTGGCACACCAAACACTATACGCAACAGACGGATCTTTGTGGCGTGTCGGTAGGCAATATTTCCGTACTGCGTGCGAGGATGGAAGGGCGTAAAGTTGCAGGCATTGTCCCACACCTTGAGCTCTGAGAGAAGACCGTTGGCCTGCTCTTCAAGCTCGGCGCGTTGAGATATACCAATCTTTGTTTCAATGGGGTCATCCGCTACCGTTCCCGCGGCTGTGAGTACGGTGGTTACCGGTGCCATTGCCAATGTTACCGACGACGAATTTGCCCCCAATCCAGACGTAGACAACTCTGGGGGGCTGCGTTCCGTGCTCTGTGGGAGTCGTGCAGTGACTCGAGGAGGTAGACGTAACAATAATGAAGACACGTGAGGCGCTGCGGCGAGATGTTCGTTGAGCTGGTAGCCAGACTCGCGAACTCGGGAAATGAGAGTGCACGTCTGCGGTGTCAGCGACGCTCTAAGACGCGGGCCCTCTAAATTCACTCGAGCTATCAGGTCCACCATTCCTCGAGACATGCCAAACATGCGCTCGATACTCTCCCACTCATTCTCCCCCTTGCTCCACCGCTCCGCCTCAAAAAACCAAGGCGTAAAAGCGTCGCGCAGAATAGACGGAGACAGCTCGGTAGTCATGCAACCAAAGACATCCCTGACGGCAAGCTGTTCGAGCACGAAACGAGAGGGCGACAAATGATCCCTCGGCGAATCGAGGAGCAGAGCCTGGGCTCCACCCATTCGTGTAATGAGGGAAAGCACCGAGGTTAGAAGAGAGTGCCAAGCTTCGTCGGCGGCCAAGGACTTTGGGGGTCAGCAGTGGGTTCAGGCGCAAGCTCAAGCACATACACTTGCAATGGTACAGCTCAGAAGAGCCGCAAGAACCAACTCGACTTCAGTCTTGTCTACGCTCCGTGGAGTGCCGTCTGGCGCTTCTAGAGCGCACCTAACAAGCTCGAGAACTCGAGGTCGGGTTGTGCGAGTGATTCGCCAGGCTCCCTCCTGATCGTTGGGGTTGGCCACATAGCGTAGGTGCACGGCTCCCACAGCCAACATTGCGGTACGCAATGCATCGGCAGCAGGTGACACACTGGCGACAGGTGAGTTACACGATAGCAGAATGAGAAAGCCGCACTTACCCTGGTAGATGGGTAAAAGCGAGTGGTGCGTGCACGGTCAGCCAAGGATTCCACGGGTTGTGGGGCGCTTCGAAAGCCAGGATAATGTGGACTGTGCGTGACAGATAGTGGCGAATGACCAGCCGCTCGTCGCTGTGCAGTTAGCATAATGTAATCAGCCCAGGGGAAATGGAGATGACAACACGGGGCCTACTTACACGGAAGGGAAATATGGTTGGAGAAAGGATCTACCAGGGTCAGCATCATGCCGAAACAATTATACACACGGGTCCATCATCATCTCCGCCCGCAGGGGTTCGGGTACAAGATCGGGCGTCCTCTCCTTGCCCTTGAGACTGCCAAGTGGCTGAAGCGAGGACACAAACGAGTCTGGGGCATGAAAGGGCAACTTGAAGACTCGCCGTTTGATCGGGGGTTCGGCGACGCTGTGACTGCGCGGTTTGCGGGGACGATTCTTCCTGCGCTGAACTGGATCATCTGGAGGCCAGGTGCACTGCATGTCAGCTCGGAACAAGCCGAATGTGCTCGGGGAACTAGCTGGCACTTGTATGTCAAACTGCGCAGACTCCAATACACACCTCTCGGTGACCAATCTGGCACTTTTCGCAAGTCGGTTTCAACTCGTCACACTTTACTTTGCGACGACGGCATGTAAAACACCCAGATCGGGATCGCTGGCCTCCAGCTTCCTGAGGCTGATCCTGTGAGTCGCTGCCCCTTCCGAAGAGTGCCAGGAAGGGGTCCATGGTCGTTTCTGGACTTGTCGACGACATTGCCGAAGTGTTTGGGAGCGCGTTGTAATGTTGGGGAAGGATTGTTTCGATTCAATTTTTTCTGAGAGAGTGGGAGATGTTCTGGCCCTTAAGGCAACAGCAAAAGAGTGGGTGGGAATAAGACGCTTCCGACTTTGAGTATAAAGCAAGAGAAGATATGAGGATAGAGGTGATTGAGGACCCCGGGTTTCAGGAACATCTGCTACACGGTGATGGCGCTGGGTTTAAGCCGGAGATAACCGAGGTACAGAATGCCCACGTGGTTGCATGACTAGGCGAGATTTTTCACGTGTTTGTCGCGTGCTTTACCCGAGATTCAATTCATTACGTCAGCAGAAGCGTCAGTGGCGAACCCAGGGCTAGGCCATGACGAAGCAGATAGATATGACGACAATGCTGACAGCTGCTGACAGTTTGAGATTGTCCTCTTCCATGCTTCTACACAAAACGTGTCTCGCCTCCTTGTCATACGGTCCCAGATCCCCCATAAAAATAGCGTCAAGAGCCGCAACTCTTTCACTTTACCCATTCTCCGTCATCCACTTCCAACAGAACCGCACAATGACCACCGAATACTCTGCCCTTCCCATCGAGTCCAAGGACCCCCGCGACAAGGACCTCGTTATCCGCGAGGTCGTCCCTGGCATGCTCACCTTTAGCATTCCCTTTGTAAGTGTGCAGCGTCAACGCCACCTCTAACGCTCCCAGTCGCGCTTCAACGTCGTTCCCATTGGCGGCCGTTCCACCGCCGTTCGCTTGTCGACAGGGGACACCTTTGTCTACGTTTCCCACCCTTATACCGCCGCCACTGAACAGGCACTCAAGCAGCTCGGTGGCGACGTCAAGTGGCTCGTCACTCCTGATGGCGAGCACGGTATTAATATCGAAGCTTGGTCAAAGGTCTTTCCAAACGCAAAGTAAGCAGCTTGTCACGACGGAGAACTAATGCTGACAATGTCCTAGGCCTATCGGTGTGAGCCGGTTTGCAGAGACAAAGCCCCAAGTCAAGTGGGCGGGTCTGTTTGGAAAGGGTGGTGAGAACGAAAAGTACGGCTTCGAGCCCGAGGTCACCTTGCACCAGGTCGCTGCGCACACCAACGACGAGCTCGTCGCCATTCACCACCCAAGCGGCACCATGATTGAGGGTGACATGCTATTCAACCTTCCTCCGACAGAGCAGTACTCGCGGGTCGGGGGCCTGCCCTTCTGGTTTAAGCTGGTCGGTGGTGGCGCCAGCATGGCCCCAGGTGGAAGTCTCCACGACAAGGCGATGAGTGGCATCATCAAGGACCACGCGCTCGCTCAGAAGGAGCTTGCACCCATCTTTGCCGCCAAGTGGGACCGTATCATTCCTTGCCACGGCGACGTAATCGAGTCGGGCGGACGCGAAGCTTGGGACAAGGTGTTTGGGAAGTACAAGGCGGACGCCCAGCCTCCCACGGCCACCGCCACCGCCACTGCCCCGGCTCCCGAGGCGACGCCTGCACCCAAGATCTAGCTTGCTCAGCAGCCCGCATCCCTCCCTAAGGAGGCTCGCCCACGACACTTGTTTAACACTTTCCAGTACTGTGACAGTGGGGTAATGTAGAGTTCCGTGCCCCGCTTCAGCAATCACGCAAAGTGGCCTAGACTGTCGCGTCCATTGAACTGCCAGATCAGTTGGTAGTTTGTTAATGCATTTGAGTCGCCCACATACAGATGAAACGCGCTCCCGTTTTGGAGCCCACAACCAGTCTGCATGAGTTGATACAAGAGAGTCACGAACAGAGAGGGATCATTTACGGGGAGGGAGGAGGAGGAATCAACTGGGGGATCTGGTTGGGTGGGGTCCCCGCTGTAGTCTCGTCGTCTCTGGTAACTTGGACTACGCTTGGCCGCCCTTTTCTTTCACACTGCTAGCACCCTGTATGGGAATGCATTGTCTGTACTACACTCTGCAGCGGGACACTCTGCGACGTGCCGACCTCCAACATCTGTGACTTGAAACTTTGGGTGGAGGAATCACTAGCCCCTTACGTCATGAGTCGAAACCTCCACTGGGGCAGCATGGCATCAACGGTTCCCACTGCAAGCCCCTCATTGTCCGTTATCCTCTCACAATCCCTCAACTGCCACTCCTCCTCAGCATGTCCAAGGGTGAGCTATTGTTGTCGCTCGCACTAATCTGCAGAAGAGTCTGCCTGCTGCCCGCCCACGGCCCCCAAGCCTAAGGTTGCCCACCCCCCCGCCGAGAAGAGCAACTATGAGCTGCAAGGCGCGTTCGAGGCTCTCGACGGCTTTGACAAGGTCTACGTCGTGAGTGCTCCTTACTTCAGCAGCTACAGTGTGTGATCGACGCTGACAGGAAAGACGGGCCCCGACAACGCCGAGCATGCCATTGTGGTCGTCTACGACATCTTTGGCTTCTGGCAAGTCGCCGCACTTGCACCAGGTCCCAGCTAACATCCCAGGGAGACCACGCTTCGAGTATGTCTCGCTAACAGTGGGCTGGACCTTCTCACGAGATAGGGACCCTCTGCCAGATGGCCAGACGTAACTGACACCAGCAGGGCTCAGACCTTTTGGTCTCTCACCTCCTCTTGACATCCCCCCACAAGGTCTTTATGCCTGACCTGTTCCACGGCAAGCCCTTCCCTCCCGACAAGGACGGTGACAAGGATGAGCTTCAAAAGTTCTTTAGCGGAACGTGAGTGGCCCTGCTAGAGGAAGCTCACATCCCACAGGGCCAAGCTCGATGACCGGCTGCCTGAGGCGGTCAAGTTTGCCGAGTTCCTTAAGACTGGGTACAAGTTGCAAAAGTTCAAGACGGTGTCCATCATGGGCTACTGCTGGGGTGAGCAGAACGAGCCCCTTGATGGGCTTCCCCACAATACTTTCGTCAAGCAACCAGACTAACGTTGCAGGCGGCAAGCTCACCCTCCTGGCTCTCAGCGACAAGAACTCTCCCTTCACGTGCGGCGCCGTCGTGCACCCGGCAATGATCGCAAACGGCGACGGCGACAGCCTCTCCCGCCCCCTGGCCTTTTACCCGAGTAAAGACGAACCGACTGAACAGGTACAGTACATTCGCAAGTGCATTGACAACAAGCCATTCACGGCCTTGTGCAACTACCACCTCTACGACACAGTGTGAGTTCCAAGCGAGCAGGGCAGAGCCTGACGAGCAGACACCACGGATGGGCCGCTGCTCGCGCCAATCTCAACGATCCCGAGAATCGCAAGCAGTATGACGATGTGTACCAGCGTCTCGCAGATTATTTTGGCCGCGTCGACAGAGAGCATCAGCTCACTGCCAGTGATTAGCAGACTTGGGTCTCGTTGTGGTGAACGTGTCTCTGGATACAAGATGCAAATATCGTTGTAAAACGCCGTAGGTTGCAGCAGAGTAGCTGCTGGTTCCGGACGCTCGCTGCGTTCGGTCGGATCGGTCAGAGAGACACATTGACGGCCTGGAAAAGTCCTGCCAACGACTAGTCTTCTCTGCACTTCGTGCCAGACGTTATCAGAGGTCAATGAACATCTAACTATGCCTCGCACTCTAGGAGCCATACGCTCCAGAGGATTAGGCTGACAGCACCCCTCTCCAGACTCTTGTATTTGTGGACGCAAATAGACATCATTAGCCAGTTCTACGTTGGTTTGTACAGCAGCTGGGCCGTGGCCAGCTGGTGAATGCATGTCGTCCACTATCCCTACACCCCGAAACCCAAAGGGGAGATCTACTCGGAGGCGGTGACGGGGAACTCGAAGACGACGTCCTTGCCGGCGAGGGCGCGGTAGACCGACGAGAAGGTGTCGAGCTTGTACTCGAGGAGGTTGGCGTCCTTGGGGTCAAGGTAGACCTTCATGAGCTTGGAGCCGTCGGCAGCGACGCGGGTGCGCTTGCCGGTGATGTCCGAGGGGTAGACGAGGTCCTCGAGCATCTTCTCGTGGACGGCGGTGAGGGTGCGGGTGCGGGGACGCTTCTGGCCGAGCTTGGCGCCCGACTTGCGCGACTCCTTGGCGAGGACGCGACGCTGAGTGAGGAAGACGACGTACTTGTCGGAGAGCTTCTTCTCGAGCTCGCGGGTAAGGCTGGTTTGGCAAACAAAACGCAGCGACAAAGGTGACGAAAAGCAGACACACGGGTCAAACGGGCATTACGACGACGTGCAAAATTTCGGCAGCATGACGGGTAGGAAATGAAGAAATCTAGTCAGTATATTGGACGCAGAGTTGCCAAACCCGGCACACCGGCCCAGGAAAACGAAAGGGAGGTGGCCGTAAAGACAGCCTCCGTCTACCTCTCGATCGCCTGGGGTTGCGGCATGCTCGGGGATCGCGTGCGCACATTAAAGTGCGACGCAACCGACGGGCGAGCTAGCGCCCGCCGGCCCGCTGCAGACAGAGACGCTGCGTGGCCCGCGGCGCACAGCAACAATGTCTCTGTGTGCAGCGGTAATCTTGCACTCACCGCTGCTGGATCTTGGCGAAAGCCTTGGCCTGGGGAACGGGGACGAAGATGACAACAGCCTTCTTGCCGCCCTTAACGTCGACCTCCTTAGCCTGCGAGATCTGGAGGGGAGCAAGCTCGTTCTTGAGCTCGGCGACGTTGTTCTGGAGGTCCAGAAGCGCCTGGGCGATCTGCTGCTCAACCTCAGTGGGGGCCGAGGTAGGCGCGTTGGCAGTGCGGTACTGAGACTGTCAGCAAGGCGTTCTTGGACAAAGTCACGACCACACTCACGATCTTGCTCTGGAACGACATGACGTCTAGATGGTGTGTAAGTCTACTGAAGATGTCAAGGTATCCTGGTGCACTCACGAGCTTTTTTGATGGTTGGGAGGAAGGACTTCAACTGTTGAACCGCAAGTGCACACTCTGTGCCAGTGTCCCACCACTGCCCGCAGCTGCAGCCAGGAATGTGCCACAGTCGAATTTCGACAACGGAGTTTAGCGGCATTTTGACCTTTAAATGGCGTGGCGTTTCCTGAACGGATGCAAATGTGGCCTTGTCTCCCAAAGTGGCAACTGGTTCATGCACTGCTCGTCCTGTAGCGGGTGGCGCATACATGCTGCCTGTCGTGCACATGCGCACGCAGCAAGTTCAAGATCAAAACTCTCTATGGTGCATATGCAAGCCCAAGTCTATGGTGGTTGCTATTGATACAAATTGCGTGGTGGTGTCATTACTCTCCGTTCCATTCATCCTCTTGGCTCTTCCACCTCGTGCTGGGGCCGTGATAGACCACCTGCGGGCCACTCCAGCTCCGGTAGCCCTTGCCCCAGTACCACAGATTCTCCCCTGGCACAGCATGAGCAAGCCCGCTGCCGGGAAAAGTGGGGAAAAAGGTGCGGACGTGCTCAATCTCGCGGTCCATTGCAGTTTCAGGGGCAAGATATGCGCCTTCTTGGAGGATACTGAACGGTCAGATGTTGCCAGGCTCCGAGACGCTTCGACTTACAGGACATCGCCCACGCGGATCGGGTGACGCAGGTTGCGCAACTGGTCGGGCGTCACGCCATACTTTACCAGTAGATAGCGGAACACTGCGTCTGTAAAGGGGCCAGGTCCAGTGAGGTCCATCTGGGAATGTTAGCTTCAAGTGCGCACGGCGCGCACGCAGCGGACACGTACCGCTCCGACCTTTTCGTCGGCCCCATTCTCCACGAGCTCCATGATGGTGGCCATCGTGTCAAGAAAGATGGGATGGAAGGGCTTGGCCTGCAATGTCAGCGATTGAGTCCTACTTGTATCCGCTCAGACATACAGCCAGAACATATTGCGAAAACTGAAGGCTACGACCAGCGCCACTGTTGCGAAAGCTCTTGGCCAAACGGCTCCAGTTCCACTGCGATATCCGGCGCAGATTGAACGCAGTCGAAGAGTCCCACTCCACAGCTATGATAACATTGATATCAGGAGCAAGGAGTGAGGTCTCGTCATCTGGGGGCGCCAAGTCGCGCCCAGCTATTGGTGACCGGCGGTCACGGCGGTGTGTTCCAGTATAAGGAGGTGTCCATGACGAGTTGCCGGTTGAAGACTCGGCAAACGATGCAGTGGTGTTGAGAATAGCCTGTGTGGTCGCGTTCAGAGGAGCCTGCTCCTCTGGCGTGGAACGCTCCCAGATACGTTGCCTACTGCGGTCGGCCTGCGCATGTGCTTGCAAGATGCGGTCCATGGTCTCGAGATCCTTGTTCAAAATGGACTTTGCACCGAGACCCCAGAGATATGGGTGAGCAACGGGCTAATGGGCGTCAGCATTATTCAACGAACAAGCAAGTCAGCTCACCGCCGTGTCCGAGTCGGCGTAGATGCCGCCCTCGAAGAGCATCGCCATGTACCTGTAAATGTCTGCTCGCAGCACACCAAAGCTAAGCTTCTGCCACATGATAGCCCATGGATTGTCCCCAGTACGAATGTTCTCGCCCAGCCAGTGGGAGATTTGGGTGTTGATTTGACCGTCGTCGGCAATGATCGTGTCCCAGGGGCCGCCATGGCGGACAGGATCTGCCCATTCTGTTTCTGGAAGTAACGCAGCAAGGCGAGGGTCGAAAGGAAGGGGAAGGAGAGCGTTCCACATGCGGAAGAGATCTGCGACACCAGAGTCGCCGAGGCGATCCGTAGAATAGAGCGTGCGCGGCATGTCGCCTTTGGTTGGCGGGACAATCTTGCCCATGCGCTCCAGAACCTCGCTTATGACCCTCTTGGATGTTGAAGTGCCCAGCGTGTTGGCAACAAAGTTGTTGAGACGCGTCGCATACACGTCAATGCCTGGGTCAAGAGGGTTGGAACCGTCGCCTAACGAGGGGACACGCAACAGGCGTGCGGCCGTTCGTGTGTTGAACTTGCGAGCCGCCAGTTCCGCCAGACGTACGTCCTCGTACTTTTGCGCGACTGTTTCACGTGGCGCAGTCCATAGGGCATCAACGACTGTTTGGTCGAGCCTGGCAGCGCGTCGTGGACGAGAGTGCGTGTAGACGATGACCAGCAGGAGAATGACCAGCAGCAATAGCTTGGCCGGTCCCGACGCATGCAGCTGTCGGAGGGGGAGCCGCGCCATTGCGTGGTGTTTTCCGTGCGCGTGGTTAAGATGACAAGCTAGGTGGAGGAGATGTCGATGGTAGATGGGTCAATGGATGGAGAGTGCGAGCTCGTTGCCAGCGGGCACCCTGTGAATGCCACGAGTTGGATCTCACGCGCGCCCACGCGACAGATCCCTTCCCCATGGGGAAGCAACTCAATCCTTGGTTACCAGTCCTTTGCTTTCACATGTGTTTTACGTGTCGACGCGTCTACAAGCATAAACCTTGCACATAACACATGTAGGTAGAGGTGACCAGAGGGCTAGAAACACTGCTCGCTCGACTAATCGATGGTCTCTGGGTCTCTGGACAAGGACTTGCAAACGCAGGGTTGTCGACGACATGCCAACTCGTGCCACCTTACCCATGTGGCCGTGCAACGTGCGTTCAGCGCGAGCCTTGGTGGACGTTGTGGAGACAAAGCGAGAGGCATGTTAATACCCCACCTGCTTGTTGTCCTTCTACCCATCTGTGCTTTGTGAAATTACGAGACAACACCGGTTGACCGTCAGGCCGTACCCGCCGGTCCACACCGGCCATCTCAACACCAAGAATGGGCAAGATGTGGGCGTCTGATACCGGCAACGTCTGCCCACATACTCATCCCCACAACGGAGAGAGGAAACGGGATCCGATAAGGCTTGAGCCGTTGGACTGACCAGTAAGAAGACAGATCTTGGAATGGACAACATACACGACAGAAATCCTCTCGGTTGATTTCACACCCGGTGGCCTTTCCGCGGTACTGATGGGGATCAACAATGGTAATCGGTAATCACCCAGGCTCCAAGACCGCCAAATCTACATTCTCGACATGCACACCTCTCCCCAGCAGTGGGTTCCCCGGCATATCCGGGGTCACAGACACCGAGTCGTTGCTCGCTGCTTACGAGCTACGTGACAATGGCTTTGCAGGTTTCGAAACCGGCAACCGACAGTGGTAGCCTGTGTCAACAGAAGGATGACTATAGCACAGTGACAAAGTGGAACAGCTGTGCTCGGCAAAGTCGCACACGCGCAGAGGAGACATACACCACCGCGGCGCTCATCACAGCATGCCTCAATCCTCAGATCCTCAGATCCTCAGAGATGATGTCTGCCAACCTGCATCGTGGCTCACTCCACATTGCGATCGACAGTCGGTCAATTACTCCCATATTACCCGCATTTACCCACCTTTAAGCCACATCTTGGCAGTGGGTATGGCCCGTCACGAGATCCAGGCTCATGGTGGGCCAGGCTCTTGGCGAGGCTGCTTTCACCACACTCTCGACCACAAGCAGTTGCAATCCAGCTCTGTGTCGACTAGGTTCCGCCCCGGAATGTTCTTGCTCCTGCAGTGCTCCGCGTTACTCGGGCATCCAACGGTTTATTCACTACTCATAATAGCCATATTTCAATTCACTCTCGGAGGTAACTGGAGAATTCGACTTCGACCATATACAAGACTTTTGGGGCAATACATTTCTTTCTATTACCGGATCAGACACCAATAAAGTGGCCGGTACTCAACAACCCGACGAGTACGCGGGTCTGGCCAAGAGGACAGCGAGACCATTGACACCGGCACAGCGGCTGCTTGGCCTCCGTCTTGGGTGCTACGTAGCCCCGCAATCGCCCCACGTACGTGTGCACGATGTCTGCACAGACACCTGTTCAAACCCGTCCACAATCACAAATCGTTGAACAGCGATGTGGAGGTCATCGGGGATCAATATACCCATGGCTGAGCGGCCATGTCACGTCCGCAAGCTGGGGTGTCAGGATCCCTAAGGTATCCGCAGCTGTCAGATGTTACAGGGATCACAGGAGATCTCGGATTCTATAATAGGAAATATGATGGCGTACGCTTACGATGGGTAGAAGCTCGAGCGGTTGAGCCTTCGTTTGCCGCTCATGCTCAGGACCAACAATGTGGACCTCCACCCGGCGTTGGGCGGCGAGGCCCACCTGAGACAGGTGCTTTGCACATGTTGCTATGTGGTTGTCCCCATGGGGCTGGACCCACTTTTCCCCCAGATCCGTTGGCTTGGCACAACTTTATCGGGCAGCGTCTGATATGTGGTGGCCAGGCCGCGGCGGGCGAAGACACGGGCAACAACGAGACACGGCAAAGAATCATGAAGCCATCCGGGCACATCGATTGAATCGCAGCAACCCTCTGGCGAGTCCCCCATGGCCTTGGACAAGATGGGCAGGCCGGTGCCGTGACATCCGTTGGAGCACCTGGACAGAGCAAGAGGACCGGTACCGTGCCCGCTAACCGAAAGGCGACGCCTAGCTCATCAGTACAAGAGGACGCGAGGTCACTGTTGTGAAGCTTCATCCCCTCGAGTCCGTCGCCACGCTCACCCAGCACATCTTCTCTTGTTATTTACCCTAGCTTTGTACCTTCACCATGACAACGGTCCTGGGTGACAAGCACCACGCCGACCACATGGGCGAGAAGCGCGAGGTCGCGCACAACGACTACTCTAGCAGCGACAAGTATGAGCCTCATCGCGATGAGGAGACTGCCGACCGCTTCGTGGACATTGACGATGGATTCGACCCCGTCCTCCTTAGGAAGACTATTCGCAAAGTCGACTTCCGTCTGATCCCTATCCTCTCGGCCATGTACTGCATTTCGCTCATTGACCGCACCAACCTGTCGCTCGCCCGTGCCGCCAACGACAGGGCGATGAACACCGAGCTTGCTCTCTCAAAGGGCAACACGTACTCGCTTGCTACCGTCATCTTCTTTGTTCCCTACATTATCCTCGAGATTCCTGTAAGTGAACTGAGTCGGGGATCACTACGAAAAGCCACTAATCAGTCGACAGTCGCAGATTGGTCTTCGCAGGTACGGCGCTCGCTGGTGGCTCGGTGGCGCCACTATCCTCTGGGGTATAGTCATGCTGGGCATGGGTTTCGTCAAAAACAGCTCCGGTCTCATTGCTCTTCGTGCCGTTCTTGGTATCTTTGAGGCAACACTCTTCCCTGGAGCCGCCTACCTCATTGCATGCTGGTATCCTCGTCGCCAGATGGCCGTCCGAACCGCCACTTTCTACCTTCTCTCTATTGTCGTCTCCGGCCTTGGCTCGATTCTGGCCTACGGCATCTCACAGATGAACGGCACTGCTGGCTTCCATGGATGGCGCTGGATTTTCATCATCCAGGGCATCCTCACTGTCGTTATTGGCGCCATGGGTATCCTCCTTATTGTCGACTTCCCCGACAAGGCCACCTTCCTCACTGCCGAGCAGCAAGCCATGGTCATCACTCGCATTCAGCGCGACCGTGCCGACTCGGTTCCCGACGGCATGACCATGGCCAAGTTCTGGCAGTACTTCATGACACCCAAGATCTGGGTCTTTGGCTACTGCTTCGGCTCGTCCACGGTTGGCTCGTACTCGCTCGCCTACTTCTTGCCTCAGATTCTTGGCTCGATGGGTTTCACCAACGCCCAGTCGCAGCTTCTGGTCGCCCCTCCTTATGTCTACGCTATTCTCCCCATCCTCACCACCGCCTTCATCTCGGACCGCTTCAGGCTCCGCCCCCACATGATTGCTTTCAACGCCATGTGTCTCATCATTGGCACCTGCATGTACTCGCAGGTCGACAAGGCTCAGAAAGCTACTCGCTACGCTGGCATCTTCATCTCGGTCGGCGCCTGTAACGCCAACGTCCCCCTCATCGTCTCATGGAGTCAGACTTCCATTCGCTCCCAGTCCAAGCGTGGTTACACCTCGGCTCTTGTCGTCGCCTGGGGCGGTATCGGTGGTATCCTCTCTGGTGTCGCCTTCCTCGAGAAAGAGGCCAAGATGGACTACCCTACTGGTGTCTTCCTGACCATCGGTATGAACGCTGGTGTCATTGTCCTCGTCACCCTTCTTCGCCTCTGGTTCAACCGCCAGAACAAGCGTGCGGACCGCGGCGAGATTGTTCTCGAGGGTGACCCCAACTTCCGCTACAACCGTTAAACGGCCAGGGGTCTGGATTGGATCATGGCGGGTATCGACTCGCGTGGTGTCGGGTTGTAACAAAAGTGAAAGGAACGGCCGCAGGGATGTTCATAGCAGTGAATAGTAATGGATGCAGCTTATTGCAACAATCTCACCTGTCGATGCCGCGCAGACTGTGGTGACACTCCTTAAAGACTGATCATGCCTCCAAGAAGGACCACTCGAACCTTTCAACAGCAAAAGGAGATCACCGTCTATGTGGTGCCCATTCCCCATTACCCATGGCCAGCATAGAAGGTTTGGTGCGGAGTCGCATAACCGTCGCGTACCGTCGCGTACCGTCGCGTACCTTGGGTCCCTCAAAGCGCTCGTGTGCCATTTGTTTGTTCCTCGCGGACGAGTCCCCGTCATCCACGACGGGCATGCAACACAGCGCCGTCAAGTTGACAGCATGCCCGACTGTTGTTTGGAAAAAAGCAGCAGCATGTGTGGCCCGCGATCGGGCTCAGTAATTGCAGAAAAACAGCTGACAATGGTTCCAAGCGCCACTTCAGTGCGGGTGCGGCGCGTGACCCGGGCGTCACCCATCCACTGTCTGTTCTCGGTTATCGCATTTCTGAACGCTTTCTAGACGCCCTGCAAGTGTGAGAGCCACCGATGTTTGCCGTTGAGAACCGCCACAGTCCACACATGGCCACATGAAGCTCGCTTCGGCACGAGGACGATAATAAGTTTCGTGCCTGGACCTTGAACCCACTCTCCGGTTGGAGAATGGATTTTGCTCACGTGCCCGGGCATCGTGCACAAGGATCACGGCCTAGAAGGTGACGATGCAGGGACAGGGAGCGGAGTCGGATTTCGAGGAATGCCGTTTGATACCGATAGATGTAAACGCAGATGAGTACTAATAACGGTGTTGGCTGATACGAGACATGGCGTGGATTGGCTTGATCGCTTGACCGCGTGTTTGGCTGATCAGCCGAGGCATGCAAGTTGCCGACTAGCCCCATTTTGCGCGGGTTAGTAGGGAAGATCTCAAGGCATGGTGTCGATTTGTGGGGGGGACGGTCGTGATGGGCCAACCACACTTGCACACTTTCGGAGCATGATGGTTAATGCTGGGCGCTCTGCAACCAAGAGACCGCAACTCGGCTACGGTCTCCTCCGCAATCAAAGGCGCAGGACTCTGCCAAGAGAAGCCGAATGGTCTACCAAGAGAAGCCGAATGGTCTATTCTGGCACTTGAAATTTGTGTCACGTCAGGTGTCGAAGAGAAGCCGAATGGTCTATTCTGGCACTTGAAATTTATGTAACGTCAGGTGTCGAATGGTGAAGACAAAAGCCAATCCCCTCGCTCTCTGCCATACTCGGACCTTGAACGTTCAACTGTCGGGTAAGACGTTTCCGACGAGTCGTGTCGGTGGCAGATGATAAGGCGAGATTCTTGTCGGTGTAAAGTTGCCATCTGGCAGTTGCTCGGTTGACGTCAATGCCTCAGCGGCTGTTCTGGGATAGCGTGCTAGAAGGAAAGCATGGTGGTGGAGGCCGTGGCGGACCGCAGGGAAGTTGCCCAGAGTGTGCAAACAGCCAGAATGATGTGTGCGTGGCACGCTGTTGGGGATTGAGAGAGGGGCACACTGAGGAGCAGCCGGGTTCCTATCGAAGGCACATGGGTTCCTATCGAAGGCGCATGCGAGACTATGACTAAAATTGGATGACACTTTTCTGAAGAGAGAGGCCAAGCATCCACACAACTGAAGTCGTGTTGCCGTTGAACACCGACACATCAGATCAGCATATTACACGGTGGGGCACAGACTGGGTTGCATGGCGAGGAACCTCCACACGGAGCGGAATCAAATCAGTTTGACACGTGCACTTCACGTTGTGCCACATTGTCGGAATTGATCAAAACTCGGCGTTATGAATTGTCTGTTCCAAACTGAGAAACGAAAAATACTCCCGTCGTGTCTAGCAGCAGTGCAGGCAGCCGTGTTGAGGCTGGCTGTTCGTACTGCTCGTCTCCCAACCCTCAAGTTCATCACAGCACAAAAATGGTCAACCTCAGCCAGCAGAAGAGGCTCGCCGCGTCCGTTGCCGGCGTCGGTCAGCGCAAGAGTGAGTCGTCACACGAGACGACAACAAGAAGCGCGCGGTTGGGGAAAGAGAGAGACGAGGAGACAAGGTGGCGTGAGAAGGGACGACAAATTTGGGGGCTGGGCGGCGAGGAGGGTGGATTATTCGTCCATCTCGCTGCCTGCTGCTGGCCAGTTTGCATGGGGGAATCGCGCGCGCATTGTTGTCGTTGGAATGAGCGCAAGAACTAACGCCGTGTGCAGTTTGGCTCGACCCCCAGGAGGCCGCCGAGATTGCCCAGGCCAACTCGCGCTCGGGTGTCCGCAAGCTCCTCAAGGACGGCCACATCATCGTTAAGCCCACCGTCATCCACTCGCGTGCCCGTACTCGCGACCACCTCGCCTCGAAGCGTCTTGGCCGTCACACCGGTGCCGGTAAGCGCAAGGGTACCTCGGAGGCCCGTATGCCTACCAAGGTCCAGTGGCTCCGTCGCATGCGTGTTCTCCGTCGCTTGCTCCGCAAGTACCGCGAGTCCGGCAAGATCGACAAGCACCTGTGAGTGTGAAGAGCTCGGTGCCGAGTTGTGAAGATGGAACCGAGATGTGGTTGGACGCGAATCGAACTTTTTTTGCGCACACAACGTGCCAAGATTGTGTCGATGCCTGACCAACAGCGTCTCGGACCAGCTTCTCCTCGGCATCTCACGCACGGTATCTAGCAACCCGTACTGACATTGCAGCTACCACACTCTCTACCTGAAGGCCAAGGGTAACACCTTCAAGAACAAGCGTGTCCTTATGGAGCACATCCACAAGGCCAAGGCCGAGAAGCTCCGCACCAAGCACCTCTCCGACCAGATGGAGGCTCGCCGTGTCAAGAACAAGGCCATGCGCGAGCGTCGCGCCCAGCGCATCGCCGAGAAGCGCCAGGCGATCCACGACGTCGAGCTCGAGGAGGAGCAGAAGTAAATATCTTTGCTTCTTGTAGGATAGTCATGGAGCCCACGGGGTTTACACGCACACACCTAATTTGGAGCAGGCGAGAAGAGATGGCGTTGCGCGCATGTTCCATTGGTTGCATAGGGAGAGCATTGGCGTCTGCCTAGGGCTGGCTGCCAGAGCACAGGCGACGCGAAAAGAGCAGTACTGACCCAACCGGACCCGACTGAATCTCGCATTTGCCACCTAGCAGCGGACAATATACTGCAAATGCAGCATGACCCCACGCTTCAAGACCAGCAGCGGGGCGGCTGAAGTGGCTCGGACCCGGACATTTGTCGAATTTGGCAGATGCGGTTCCGAGGTACGAATCAGTAGTGTGGCACTGAGGTGGCACACGTTCGTGGCCTGTGGCGTGGCCTTTGTCCTGTGCGTCGTGTCTCGTCCAGTGCATGTGGTAGCGATATGGGTATGATGATCATTGGCCTGACGCCTTGAGAGCTTCAGAGTCACCACTTGTTCAAACCCAGTCTCGAGGTGAAAAGCAGAGGAGCCAGGGTAAGGAGGTGTCTTGGTGAGGAAAAAATCAATTATTTTAATCATTGCGTGCGGCTCCCAGGAGGCACATGCATGCCCGAGCCTCTCACTCTGCTAGCATGGCAAAGCGTATAGTGACTGTGATAGCTCTTCTAAACTCACGGTACCTAAAACTTTACTCAACCATGTGTGGGGAAAAGAGATCATCGTTCCAGAACCGAGCATAGAACATGAAGGCTCTTTACATGAAAGCAAATGAAAAACCTACATATGCCTTGTCTGCAACATAGTTCGCGAAATGATTCTCAAGCGTTCACTGCTTACGATGCATACATGCGGTTGGGGCTGCAATTCCTTCACTGCACTCTAGGGCGGCACGGAGCAGCACAAGTCTTCGTAGCAACCACCTCGACTCTGGCCCAACAAGCCGCGATTTCAGAACGGTGATACATATGCTCCTACAAAACGTCCTTCATGCTCGCCTTGGCCGAACCACGTTCAAGTGGCTTTGGTGCATTAGGCCCAGTCTTCCATCCAATGAAGAAGATGATCTGGAACGTAGCGGGCACCGACCCATCCTCGTTGCCGTATAGCTCTGCACACAAAGTCAGCTTTACACGTAAACGCACTTTCCAGAATGCTCCATCGTGTACGTACCACGGTAGATTGACTCAGCTGAGAGAAGGACATCGCGCGAGATCTGGGCACGGCGACCCAGGATCGCGTTGGACTCGCCCATGTCGCGCAGGTCCGAGATGAGCTCCCACATTGACGGGTAGTTGATTGTGAGGTCGTCAGTGTCGACGGTCGTCGCAGTGAAGCCGCCGCGGTTCAGAAGAGAAGGTGCGTCGGTAGTGCCTGAACAGATCAGACGTGAACGGACGAGTATCCAAGGGCATGAATGACTGGCCGCCCTTCGGCGAACATCGCTACTCACTGATCATGGGGGAGACTCGGTTAGCAATGCCGCCGCGGCGCTCCTGCTCGGCGAGCTGCAGTGAAGTCCTGATCAGTCAGTACGTGACTCCCATCCTCAGATCGGCCATGTTCACCTCAGCTCGAAAAGAGTGTCGCCACCGAGAACAGCACCAATGAATACGCCGTCGGGTTTGAGCAAGTGCTTGACCTGGGTAAAGGCACCTGCAAGATCAGCACATGATACACCGTTGAACCGCGACATGCCCATCCACGGGCGACCATACGTACCAACAATGTCGCCAACCCACTGCAAACCGCCAGCACTAACGACGCAGTCGACCGCGTCCGACTCAGAGATCTTGGCAACCTCGGGATGAAGCAAAAACTCTGACAACGAGGCCTGAATACGTTCCACGGGGACTGCAAGATCAACGACCAGGTCCACCTCGGATAACGATTTACTCACAGTCAAACGACTCGTCGTCATCACGGTTCAGCGCATGTCCTGAAGAGTCAGCACCACTCATGCCCACGTAGAATCCCTGTTGTTCGCCAACAGCTCTCACCACTAGGTTCCAACATGATCCACCTCCTTTTGCTGGTACCAACCACACCCTGTCCCTCAGTGGATGGATGCAACTTATCACCGAGGACCTCTTGCAGGAGGCGAGTGAGCTGCCCGGCATGCGACGAGAGATCAAGTATAGTCGCTGGCGGAATCTTAAGATCCTAAGTATGTTAGCAGGCATTGCCTCCGTAGGTAGCAGCAACCACTGTTGCGCATTCTCAGGCTGAACGTACCTCGACGCGTTCACATATCCTGTCCGCCACTTCGTCGCGCAAGTAGTCCACGACACTGACTGCCTCCTCACCGGAAGACTTTTCATGCGCTTCCTTCAGACGGAGGATGGCGCGGTCACGCTGACGAGCCTTGCCCGACTCATCAAAGACGTCGTATGGCCTCGTGGGAGGGGGAGCATCGGGAGAAAGACTGGCGTAGGCGCGGCCCAAGGACAAGCGGGGGAGTGCGGCCAGTGGCCGAACTGCCGAGGGGAAACACATTGTAGAGGCTGAAGCCCGCGCATAGCGTGCAAATGCTGGTACGACCATGTTGACTTGAGAGAGAGACAAAGTTGGAGAATATCACAGGTGAAGGAAGACCTCCACTTCAGTGACGCTCAGCCAGCATTCTCAGTCACCGTGACTGTAAGCACACGTCAGCTGGTTGTGATAAGCTCGCTTGCCTCCGCTCCGTTCCGACCAATTGGGCCATCTCCCATTCGACCTCACTTCTTCTGCACCCAAACCACTCTTCCAGCATGCCCGTCCAGTTCAAGCTCCGCTCGCAGCCCGTAAGTCATGTCGCTACAGCAGTAGAGGCATAGTGCGCACGCGCCATGCTCGTTTTCCGCGCTCAAAACGAGCTGTCGGAACGGCGCCGGCACTTGCCCTCTCGTTGTGTCAAGTCCACGTTGTGAGATTGTATTCTGACGCGCACAGCACTTCGGCCGTCTCACTCCCGAGTACGCATAACACTTACGCGAGTGGTCGTTGTTCATTGCTGACCAGGTCTCTCTCACCGTTGCGTCTCGCTTCCTGCTCGTCCCGCCTCGTCCGTGTTTCCACATCTACCTGAACACATCTCGAATTGCCCGCGCTCTCCATCTGCGATCGATTGTATCTACAGGACCCTTCGTCCCTTTGCCTCGTCGGGCATGTTCTGGGGTATCGGCGCTGGCATTGCCGTCTCGCTCTTCATGAGCCCCGTCCCCATCTTCCAGAAGGACGTCCTGGACCGCTTCCCCATTGTGCGTACTGTTGCTCGCCTTGCCTCCAGTTCTTACGGGCTCTGCCCGAAGCCGCTGGAGATGGGCTTCATGGAACTGGTTGTGAGAGTTCAAGCTGACTTGTTACCTTCACTTGATTATTCAAACAGGTCCGCAACTTCTTCATCGGTGAGCTGGAACGAAGCATGCCGATAGGCAAGATGCTAACGTTATGCAGACGACAAGCACCCCGCGGACCAGCCCTTCTAGAGAGTCAAAACAGCATGCATCAGCTGGAATAGTGATGACCGGAGAGCAAGAGCCTCGGTGCAAGAGCGCGTATCTCCGAGTGCAACTGTGCACGTCAAGTGTCTCAGTCGTGTCCTTTCCGAGTACTTCCTGACACACACTGACTATGTCCGGACTCATCCTTTACCGACCGGTGTCCATGTCCGGCATTCCATCGACTTGCAGGGAATGATTTGTTGCCGGGCCGGGGACTGCGATCCAGAGTGAGGCGGGCCTTTCTTGCGACTGCAGTTCTTCAACCGGGAGTCGTGAGAATGGGATCGCCGCTTCTCCTTATCGCAGTCACGTACAACCAATGTGCATATCAAAGTTCCGACATGCTGACAACCGACGGTTGCGGTTGTCGCCTGTGGTGGACATCGAATTGGTCTATGGATGCCTTCGCAGCTGCTGACCAAGGTGTGTGTGGACTGTGTGTGCACTGTGCGGAAACGTGCGCATGGCTGCTGCGCTGCTCTTGGTGGTGGATGGTATTCGGCAGAGTAGAAGCCACCTGGTGGCATAAACGCGCGAGCAATATGCATCGCTTTCAGCCAAGAGGAGGACAAGATTGACAAGAGGGAGTGTGCTGTCCTCTGTACTCTGTCTCCCAGGCGCACGACATAGCCCACTTGGATCGTCAGCTTTGTGCCCTTGCATGCCCTTGCTAGTTGAACTTTGACCTTAGCTTCAGGGCCTTGTATTGTAGTGAATGGTGAAACACCCTGCATCGACGTTTGTGACGAGATACGACGGCCGGCAACTCACAGTAACAAGTTCCCATCGCTTCTGGTAACCGTGATTGTAATTCATGAACCCTTGCTCGCACCCGAGCCTGGACAAACCGACCAGGGCATGCATCAACCCCAGTATGCCCAGCAACTGCTCGCTTATGCACCTGCATGCAAAAGTTTGGCGTCATATAAAGATGTTGCACGGCGCCACTTTGCGTTCATAGTAGACTCGTCCCTTAATCATTGATTACGTATTCGGGCGGCTTCCATTAGGACACCCACGCCTCGTTGCCGCCCGCCGCCGCCGGCCGGTCTTGACTTTGAACCCAGGCAGTACTGTCTCTCTTGTCAAGACATTCTCAGCATCCTCGACCCAGCAGCCCATGCTTTCATCATGGCGGAACGGTCATCTCCGCTCACCTCGCAGCAACCTCCTATAGCTGACGAGTTGGCGGCAAAGTCGCGCCGAAAGGTGCGCATGTTCGCCCAAGACTCGTCATCGAGTGACGAAGGCAACGCTGTTCCTCCAACAGCGGCAGATGAGCGTGAGTTTAGTCTGCAATCCAGCAGTGGCACCAAACAGTTTCTAACACAGCCCAGCCCAGCCCGGTCACTTTCGCTCGTCGAGCTTTCCCGGCCCACAGTCACAAGCAGGAGCACCGCGACTGTCTCCTCTCTCGACTGCCCAACCAAAGCTCAATCGCTCGGCAACGTACGGAAGAACCAGCACCAGCAATGCTGCAAACGTAGCTACCATCACTACGAGCAATTATCAGCAATGGAAGAGCAAATACCGAGGCGAGCCATCCTCTCGTCCCCATCGATCGGCTAGCATGCGCAAGCGACCACCAACTGGACGCGAGGAACGAGAAGGACAACTGGACCTGAACGACGCCGATGGCTACTCACGAGCCGTCGACGACTGGGATTCAGACGATAACGACGACGACGACGTCGAGGGATCTCATACGCGTCCCGTCAAGGCGCTCGTCGCTGAGGCTGTGCGAAGAGCAACGAAGCGGGAAGGCGAGTCAATAGGAGGAACACAAGCCATGGTCGACCTCGCCCACATGGGGGTGGGACAGCCCAAATCTCTCATTCTCGCAACCCCTCCGGCAGACGCAGCAGCATTGGAATCGGCAGAAGGAAAGGAGCGGCTGGAGTGGCAAAGCATGCTCGCTAGTGTGCTAGGCGGCGACATTCTCAAGGGCGAGAGCTCTCGCATCGGTGTCGAGCGGCCAAGCTCAGAGACATATCGCAAAGCCATTGGACAGAGCTTGTGGTGGCAGATTCGCGCTCGGTTGCGCAATCGCACAGAAGAGGAAGAGAAGCGCCGCGTGGAACAGCGGCGAAATCGTGTCGTGGATCGCGTCCTCGAGGAGATCGAAGGTTTCAGTGTCAAGACCGACACGGATGTGAACCCTCTGGACCAGGTTGCGCACATTCTTCACCGCCTCGCCGTCGTCGAGTCTCTCTATCCACATCAGCGTGCTTTCCGCATGGACAAGCCGTTGTATGATTCAGCGGAATTCCAGTCGCGAGTCGACGCCTTGGGTGCGTGGTACTCTGTGGTCACTCAGCTCCGGGCGCAGCTGCGCATTTTGCAAAAGTGGACCGGTACCGAGGATCTGGATATCACGCGTCCTAATACCACGAAGGAGAAGGCTCTCGTGGGCAAGGCACGCTACCACCCTCTCGACCAAAAGGCCAGGGCGCACGCCAACGATCTCGCAGCGGACGACTCGACCTTTGTCGATCGTGTCCTCAAGGAAGACTCGCTTCGTCGTACCTTTGAGAGGCGCATCTTCCTCGACCAGATTGCCATCATTCAGAACGCCAAGCAGACGGTCATCGAACACTCGCCGCTGTTCGCAGAGCTCAAGCTTCCTGATTTCCAGACCGAGTTGCTGCGCATCATCAGTTTCCCTGGACGGCTTATCATAGAGGCTCTCATGACCCGATTGAGAGCCGCCGAGCGCCTCAGCGACCCAGACCTTATGGTTATCGACGACATGGCCGATAGCTTCCGTTCATCCGTCTCCTTGGCAATTGTCATCCGACGGCAGTACGAGGAGATTGTCGCACCAGACTCGGAGCACCGGTGGATGATCCCCGAGAGCTTCCCCGAGACCTACCTTGCGGTTATTCTCAAGTGCATCAAGATGTTCTTCAAGCTCTTGCATTGGAAGCTCAAGAGTGGCTCCAAGGCCATCTACTTCCGCGACACGGACGTGCTCGAGGACGAGTGGGAGTTTCTGTATGATGCGGCTGAAGCCGTCGAGGGTGTCGACTTGGTTGTTGCGGAGAGCTTGTGCTCGCTCACGAACAAGCTCATGGTGCGTGTCATCAACTACTTTGAGACGTCGCTCCACGTGCCCATCCCACTGGATGCAACAGAGGAGATGAAGACGTCCAAGGTGACTACGACAGATGGACGTACGCGCGACCGCGAACCCATGACGACCGAGCAAATGTTGGTGTGGTACGGCAAGATTCTCGACTCGATCAAGATGCGCTACCGCAAGCTGCAGCGATTCGCACGTCGCCTCACTCAGCGCTTTGACAACTCGGCCGAGTACGCCGTGGACGAGGAGGACATGGACATTGTTCTGGACCAGCTCAACGAGTCTGGTCACTTTCTCGTCTACACCAATGTGTACGAGGAGCAGGGCACGTACATCTTTGCCGATGGCTCACTATGGGATCGCCCCAATGACGTTCGCCAGTTGCTAGGCCGCTCCTTTGCGGTCACGCTATCCGGTGCGACTAGTGGACGCCGTCCAACGTCAGAGGCCGGCGTGCTCAGCGACGACGAGGATGCCGAGGAGGACCTCGACGAGGCCCAGTACCTTCTTCTCTTGTCACCTCGCTCGAGCTTTGCCTGGACAGGTGCTGTTATGACGTTGGACGTCGGCAAGCCCGTCGAGTTTGGCTTGGATGACAGTCGCATTCGCCTCATTGCCGACGGACCCATGAGTCGCCTCAACTACTGCAAGGCCATGTTTGCTCGCTCCTTTGTCGATCCCGAGTCCGAGCAGGTGACCTTGCAGTTGCGATGTTTGGTCGAGCACCAGGCACACTTGCCAAAGGTGAACCGCGAGCTAAAGAAGATTGCGAGGTCTGCCCATCGGCTATCCGAGTGTATCATCGAGTCGGCTGCGCATGTCCGGCGCACCTTGCGAGGAGCACCAGGTACCCAAGACCTCATCGAGAACTGGTACTTGTTCGCAAGTGATCACGGACACCGCGTGGCCGTCCACATGGATCACATGGCATGGTCGCGGTTCAGTAGGTTGCTAATGCGTCTCGCCATCAGCTGGGTGAGCTTTATCTGCGACAACTGTGATCCCTCGGACCGCAAGACTTTCCGATGGACCGTCAACGCTCTCGAGTACGCAATGCTCATGACTCGTGGGAGCAACATTCTGCATCTCAACAAGCACGAGTTTTCGCTGCTCCGCGCAAAGGTCGCCAACTGCATGACCCTGCTCATCTCGCACTTTGACATTCTTGGCGCACGCTCAAGTATCGAGGCCAAGAAGGAGGCTGAACGTCTGGAAACCCTACGCCGCATGGCGCACATGTACGACCGCGATGATGAGGAGGACCGCCTCCTGCCGCGCCCACCAAGCCCGACCACTGGTACAGTGCACCACGGTCAGATTGACCGCTCGCTCCGTCTTGCATGGGAGGAGCGACTGGCCCTCATCAACCAGCTCGACCAGCAGTTGGCAGGCTTGTCCGTTGACCAGCATCTCATTGGTCGCGTTCTTGACGAGGAGGTCTCCGAGGACCGTGCACTCGTCTTCCTCGCAGCGAGCGCGAGCAATATTTCGCTCCGGTGGCAGCAAGGTGGCTTTATCGGTGGCGGTGCCAACGGATCGGTTTATCTCGGCTTCAACCTCGACTCGGGGGGTATCATGGCTGTCAAAGAGATTCGTGTGCAGGACATTACCAACTCGCCCGCCCTCTACAAGCAAATCAAGGACGAGGCTGATGTAAGTGTATGCCAGTCTACGGCAACTAACCTCTTCAGGTCATGCAGATGCTCGCGCATCCCAACATTGTCGACTACTACGGTATTGAAGTGCACCGCGACCGTGTGTACATTTTTGAAGAGTATTGCCCAGGCGGATCGCTCGCCAACCTGCTCGAACACGGACGTGTCGAGGACGAGGACGTTATCATGGTGTACGCGTGGCAGATGCTCCAAGGACTGCAATACCTGCACTCCAAGGGGGTCGAGCACCGCGACGTTAAGCCTGACAACATTCTTCTCGGCGCCAACTCGGTCCTCAAGTATGTCGACTTTGGTGCTGCCAAGGTCATCATCAAGGGCAACCGCACGATGGCCAAGACGCGTGCGATTACGCGCGGCGGTGGTGGAGAAGGTCCCGCCGTGATGAACTCTTTGGCTGGTACGCCAATGTACCTTGCCCCCGAGGTCATCAAGGGTGGAACTGGCCGTCTTGGTGCAGCTGACATCTGGTCGATGGGGTGTGTCATTCTCGAGGTCACCACGGGTCGCAAGCCGTGGTCAAACCTGGACAATGAGTGGGCAATCATGTTCCACATAGGCATTGCCACACAGCACCCGCCCCTGCCCGATCCAGGACAGATGTCAGACTTGGGCATCGACTTTATCGAGCAGTGCCTCACGCTCGACCCTGTGCAACGGCCCACATCTGCAGAGCTCCTGCACCACCCGTGGCTTGCGCCAATGATGGAGCTGTCCCTGCCACTACCGGACAACTCGCCCTCGGCATCCAGCATGCCGTCATCATTTGCAACGGGCAGTGTCGACATGTCACCACACGACATGCACAACGTGAACGAGGACAGCTTCTATGGCTCGACCTCGACCGCAGGCAGCACCCCAGGCTCGACGATCCAGATTCACTCGTCCAACCCGGCCCTTGGCCCCATCATGGGAACGGGTCCTGTGATGGGTCTGCCTGTCCCACCGTCAAACGTTGTGCCACCAGCGAGTCAGGTGCTTCCACCGCCGCTGTCGACGGACAGCGCGCCGTCGTCGATTCCGGCTGGCTGCCCATCAGACATGCGGCCGTCGCCATTCGACTGGCCGACGTATCCAGGCGCGGGAAGCGGCCCCTCTGCGCCGACGCTGCCGACACTGGCGACAATTGAAGCGGGGGAGAGCGGGAACGGGCCGGTGCCGGCTGCCCGAGTCGTGGTGGACAGTCACCAGCAGCCGCAGCAAGAGCAGGCGCCGCAGCCGCAGCAACAGCAAGAATAGCAGCAGCACGAGCAGCAGCAAGAGAAACAGCAGCATGAGCAATAGAAGGTGAAATAGGAAGCGAGGGGATTAGGTATGGGCTACGGTTTGGGCTCAAGTGTTCTTTTATCTTTGCAGACCTGTTGTGTCCCAGTATGCGCAGATGCGCCTGGAGGGTTGGATGATGTATTGGGTGCAGTATCTGGCCGTTGCAGCTGCAAGAAGCGTTGAGTGGCGAACGGACCTCCACCTCCACCTCCACTAAATCCACTACAGAATGACGTCTCGGCAACGAGCCCACTTCACTACGCAGCCCATCTCACTCCTCCCATCCAACCATGCATCTAACCTCACCACTAACGGCGATCCTCTCCCTATCAATCCTAGTGCTGACCGCCAACGCCGCCATGGTGACTGCCTCAAGCAAAGCCCCACCCAACGTACTAGTCTACACGCGCACGCTGGGATATCGGCACGACTCGATCCCGACTGCCATCGAGGTTCTCGGGCAGCAGGCGCGGGAGTACGGGGTGAACTTTACTTTTTCAGAGTTGGTTTTCCTGCTGCTGCATAGAATGTAAGGGGGCTGACGGGACAGGGATCCGGGGATGTTTGTTGATGAGACGTTGGCGCGGTTTGACGGGGTCATGTTCGTGTCCAACTCGGAGGAAGGTTAGTCCCCTCGTGGGTAGAGGCAGACCTGACAAGGCGCAGTACTGGATGCAACCGGCCAAGCTGCGCTCAAGACGTTTTTCCAAAAGGGCGGCGCGTACACTGGTGTGCACGCTGCGAGCGCTTGCCTGTTCAACGACACGAATTACGTGCAGGCTGTAGGGGGTGAGTTGCTGTTGGTCTCAGTGAGAGGAGCTTACGAGGTAGCCCTGTTTGATTATCATCCTACGCTGCAGATGGCGGTGAGTTTGCGTTGGAGAGCTGGGGACTGATGACAGACTTTTGAACGGTTGGACAAGGATCATCCCGCCACTGCTGGCGTGCCGGATCAGTGGACCTTTGTGAGCTTCCCGAGTCGGGGCAGGGGCTGAGCTGATGAGACTAGGAAGAGGAAGTGTACTACTTTCGCTCTGACCCGCGGACTGTTGGTGCTTCGGTGATCATGACCGTGAACGAGGGGAGTTATACCAGTGAGTGGCTGGCGAGATTGTGGCGCGCGAGTGCTGACTCGAGCCGATGATGCCGGGTCTGGCGGCAGCTATCCCCCTATGGGCACACCCCACCCTATCGGTACGTGCAGGACATGACGAGTCTAGCTGATGCAAGCTTGGTACATTGAGTCGCCACAGTCCGCCGAGCCGCTGATGGACGGCGCGCCAAAGGCTGGGCGGTCATTCTACACCTCCCTGGGGCACTCCAATGAAAGTATGTCCATGTGTCGCTCTACCGACGTTCCTTGCTAATCTGCAGCGTGGCACAATGCGACATTTATCGAACACGTCATGAACGGCCTCACCTGGGCGCTCAACGGCGCGTCGACACGTGCATACGGCGTAGGCCTTGTCGGCAACGCGTCCCCAGGAGGCGACAATTCAACTGCCACTGGATCTGGATCTGGCACAGATCCCACTGCATCTGGCACATCCCCGCATGCACCCACACATTTACTACTCTCGCTGACCCACCCGCAAGCTACAAGCAAGCGGCGAGTCCTACTCGGCGAGCTCACCTCCGGGATCCATGCCACACCTAATGTTCATCTACCATTTCTTGCTCATCATCTTATCATCCTAGACTACAACCACTTGCCCAGTCCGAAGCAGGACAGGCCACCTACCCTGGGGCACTTGTCAGCAACTATCCCATCCCTCCACACGCAGCGTGAACCGACGACGGAGCACGCCAACGCCGTAACCATGGCGGCCAGCCAACCCGAGCCCTCCATTGGGTTGGCCCTGGCCCCGCAATCGCCAGTACTCAGCCTAGATGTAGGTGTCGCCGCTCGCGTCCATGCTCACACAGGCAGCTGTACCCACTCCCAGCGTTCATACTGAAGCTGAACGGAGACGACAGCAGTAAGGGGGGGCGACAACCCCCCGCCGAGTCAAAGCAAGCACAGCCATCAGAAGCCGCCGGCCGCGACACCGCAACTGACACGCCGAAGACGTATGTGTGCCCCGAGCCGTCGCATCCAGAGACGGAGCGGTATGCGTCGCATCCAATGACGATTTCATGGTCGAACGCGCCGTGGAAAAAAGTCTCGTGCGGCCGCCCCCTACAGGATCTGCTTGACCGGCACACATTCGCGAGTCTCGAGCACTGGGCACGGGACGAGGTGGACGCCGAGCGCGCGCGCGTGTTTGAGCTGCAGCTGGGCGGGCTCGTGCTGGATCTCGTCAAGACGCCCCAGACGCGGGTCGGGGCTGGGCACGTCGTCGAGGTCGTCATTACCAGTACGCCGCGGGTGGCTGTGCCCGTGCCGCGGATGCGGGTGAGGGGGGATAGCGAGCATGGGAGTGACGAAACGGTGGCTGCGGCGCAGAGGGAGACGCATGTCGTTCCCGCTGCGCTGCAGGAGCAGCTGCATCTCCGCGTCACGACTAGCACGCTTGCGCTGCCTGTGGCCAAGACGAAGAAGATGCCGACGGCGTATGCGGCGTTTCTCGAAAGTGTCGAGTGTCTCCTGCCGCGGGCGACGGCCGAGCCGCAGTGCGAGCTGCTGTTTGAAGAGACGGACTGGAGCAAGACGCCCCTCGGACCAAGAGACAATTGGCCGCCAGAGTTGACAGGTCTGTTCCCCTTGGTGTTCACCGCGCGCACGCCGGACTCGATCTGGATCGGTAAAGACTTGCATGTCATCTACGGCAACGCTTGCACGGGTATCGTCGACCATCCCAAGGCATTTGGCCGGCCCGTCAAGGAGATTTGGGCATCCATGTGGGACACTATCAGGTCATTTGTCGAGCGTGCGTTGGCAGGAGAGCCGATTATCCGCGAGAACGACTGCCTCTTGTTCTTGGACGTGGCTACAAAGAAGCTGGTCGAGGGGTATCACGCCATGTCGTGGTTGCCTATCATGGATCGTAACAAGAAGGTGCTGGGCATCTACAACCAGTCGGCAGAGATTACCGACCGAGTCCTCGCTCAACGTCGACTGCAGACCACGCGCGAACTTGTAGAGGAGACTTCACTGGCACGGACGTCGGACGACTTTTTCAGCACCGTGGCCGAAGTCGTCCAAAGAAACCCCGCTGACGCACCGTTCATGCTCCTCTACGGCGTCACATTGCTCGAAGGCAGCAGCAAGACAATAGGTGACGTCGACATGGAGAATCTCGAAATCCGCCTCGCCGCTACCGTCGGCGTGCCCGAGCGACACCCAATGGCGCCAGCGACAGCTGCTTTTTCCGTCCAGCGGCACGTCACACCACCGTTCAGCGAGTTTGACCAGATAGGGCTGGACCGCGTATCCAGCCTCGAACGCCATCCCAGCGTCCCCGGCACACTGCCATCAACGTTGCGCGGGTATGCCAATCCCGTCAACCCGGCTTCCGCCGTCAACCACGAGCAGCTCACTTGGTGGCCTATCGAGCAGGCGATCCAGACACGGCGCTGTGTGGTTGTCGAGGACTGCAGCAATCTGATCAAGGGCTTCCCCCTTCGCCAATGGGACGAGCTACCGGACCAGGCCATTATCGTACCAATCTGCAACGAGGCGTCGTTCGAGGTGACGCCACCGGCCGTCATGGTACTGGGTCTCAACCGCCACCGGCCGCTGGATGCAAGCTACGACAACTGGATTCAGCAGCTACGCACCCATCTCGTCGCGGGTCTGTCCTCGGTACAGGCCCTCGAGACTGAGATTCGCAGGAGGCTGGAGAAGGAACACCTCGAACGCGCACAGACAGTGTGGTTCCGCGGCGCAGCGCACGAGTTCCGGTCACCCTTGACGCTCATCGCTGGTCCGCTCGAGGATCTGAGCAGGACAAAACTCACGCGTACCCAGCTTGCCGCTGTGGCACTTGCCCAGCGCAACGTCAGCCGGCTGACGCACCTCGTCAACTCGTTTCTCGACTTTACGCGCATGGAAGCTGGGCGTGTCATGGCGAATTTCGCGCCGACAGACCTCGCCGTCTTCCTCGAGGATATTGGCGCGCTGTTCAGGCCCGCGATGGAGAAGATGGGCATCAGGCTAGAGCTTGATCTCGAGCAGGGCCGCGGGGATGTGCCGGTAGATCCAGTCTTGCTGGAGATGGTGGCTACAAACCTGTTAACCAATGCGCTACGATACACCGAGAACGGCAAGGTGACGATCCGGCTCGAGTACGACGACGACTATGCGGACATTTCAGTCGAGGATACTGGCCCCGGCATACCGTCAACAGAGCTCGGGCTACTCACCAACTGGTTCCACCGCACCCGCAGCCCAGACGAGCACCAGAACGGTACCTCAGACGGGACAGGTATTGGCATTGCGCTCGTCAAGGAGATTGTACGGCTGCACGGCGGAGATCTGCGTATCAAGCCACGTACCCAGTCGAATGCCCAGGGATCGGTCGTGACTGCCCGGTTCTGGCTGCATCACGAGTCGAGGGCAGAATACCAGCGGCATGTGCCTTTTGGGACGTATGGACGACAAATGCTGCAGGAGCTTGCCACCTGGGGAGACACGGACAGCGACTCGTCTGCTGCCTCTAGCAGCGAGGTGGTGTCGCGTGACGACTCGGTCATGTCATCGCCAGTGTCCAACTTTGTCGATGGGTTGATCTTCGAGTCGACAGATCGCTTGCTCATCGTCGACGACGATCCGGGAGTGCGCGCATACTTGAAGCGTATCTTCAAACTCTACTGCACTGTCCTGGAGGCGACGGACGGCGACGAAGCGCTGCGGGCCATTGCGCAGAAAAAGCCCCATCTCGTGCTCTGCGACTTTATCATGCGCCGCACCACTGGGCTGGATATTTTGCGCAAGCTACGCGCAAACCCCAACACGCAGTACACGCCGTTCGTGCTCCTCACTGCGCTCAACGACGACGGAGTGCGTGTCAACGCCCTCGTGGAGGGTGCAGACGATTTTATCGCCAAGCCATTCAAGCCCAAGGAGCTACTGCTCCGTGTACACCTGCACATGCAGATGGGTAAGAAGCGCGCCAAGCTCGAACAACTCTTCACGCAGCGCGAGCAGGAGATCGCCGTCTTGTCCGACTACTGCCCCAGTGGTATCCTGCGCACGGATGCAGACGGCGTCGTGACCTATGTCAACGCCGCCTTCCGCGAGTTTGCAGGTATCCGCGAGGACAAGAATATCAACCTGTGGCGCGAACACTGTGCCAGCTCGGACCGCACGCGCATCGAGGCGGTGTGGGCGGATATCCTGCAAGGCGACTGCATGACCACCAACCTTCAGTGGCAGTGGGAGTCGAAGCGGACCGTATCCGGTGTGTTTATCCGTTTGGACAAGATGCGTCCCGGCATGTCTGGCATTATTGCTTGTGTAAACGATATCACTTGGCAGGAGGAGCGGCTGGCAGAAGCTGAGCGCCGACGGGTCGAGGCTGAAGAGAGCCGGCGGCGGCAGGAGCTGATTGTGGATCTCACTTCGCATGAGATCCGGACCCCAGTGTCTGCAATCCTGCAGTGCTCGTCGCTTGTTCGCGACAACCTTACAACCCTCAAGGACGAACTGTTGGCATGCAACAAGAACGGGGTCGGGTTCTTGCTGTCAGAATCGCACCTCGGCGAGCTCGAGGAGGACATTGAGGCGCTGGAGAGTATCTACCAGTGCGGCCTGGTACAGGAGCGTATCGCGGGTGATATCCTGTCTCTCACCAGGATACAGCTCAACATGCTTGTCCTGCACGACATTGACATGGACCTGCGTGCCGAGGCTCGCAAAGTTTTGTCAGTCTTTGCATCCGAGGCCCGAATGCGCAAGATTGATATCACTCTCAACTTTGGTGAATCCCTCAACGAGTTGAATGTCGTCCACATCAAGACCGATCCCGTGCGCTTGTCACAGGTTGTTACCAACCTCGTCTCCAACGCCATCCGCTTCACGTCAGAGGCCGCTGTGCGAAAGATCAACGTAACTTACAATGTCGCCTGGGACCCACCCACGTCGGAGACCTTGGAGCCACCAAAGCCACGCACGAAGCGTCAACAGCCCGTTGCCCCCGACACACCCATCTACCTCTTTGTGAGCGTGACGGATACTGGACCAGGCATGGCGCCGCACGAGAAGGACATTCTCTTCCGGCGTTTCCAGCAAGGCAACAAGATGATTCACACGCGGTACGGCGGCTCTGGGCTAGGACTGTACATCTGCAAGAAGATTTCGCGTCTTCTCGGCGGCGGCATCTCGGTCGACTCGGAGCTGGGCACAGGATCCGTGTTCCGGTTCTACATCAAGGCTCTCACAAGCGACGCACCGGCGGCTCAACCGCTGCCTTCCCCTTACACCAACGTGCCGGCACTCAGCGACGCTGGTACAGCGTCCGATGTCTCAATAGCGACAGTGCCATCGATCGAATCGCCTGCGCTGATGTCGCCTAGTCTGCCAATGTCACCACAGCTCGGTATTGCAAACGGTGCCAACGCTACTCTGTCGCGATCACCTCTGTCGCCGCCGATTGATGCTCTTAAACTGCGGAAACCCAGCTTCAGTCGCGGTCCGCGCAAGCCTTCGGCCGACGGCATCCTGCACGTCCTCGTCGTTGAAGACAACATTATCAACCAGACCGTCCTCAAGCGCCAGCTCATAAAGGCTGGCCTCACATGCAAGACAGCCAATAACGGCCAGGAAGCCCTGGGAGCAATCTTTGCTGCCGAGGCGGAACGCCGCGCGGGCCGACCAGAGGCAGGCTTTGACTGTGTGCTGATGGATGTCGAGATGCCGGTCATGGACGGCCTGACTGCCGTGCAGCTTGTGCGGGAGGCCGAGGCGCGTGGGGAGCTGCGGCGCCAGCTCGTGATTGCTCTCACTGGGAATGCGAGGGAGGGGCAGGTCGATCAGACCATGGCCGCGGGGATGGATGACAGTGAGTACAGGTGCAAGGGTGGAGCTGACAGACGCAGTTGTTATCAAGCCGTACCGCTTTGACGCGCTTGTGGACACTATGCGGCGGGGGGTGGCTGGGTTGAGGCTCGATGAGCTCACGATTGAGGAGGAGCAGGGGGAGGAGGTGGCCCCTACGGCGAAGGTGGCGGATGGAGGAGTAGCTGCGGGGTGAGTGGCTGCAGGATGTGGCCGAGGACATTCATCGGCGTGTTGGAGAGACTGGAGAGCCTACGAGTTGGGCATTTGTTGTACCCGATATATAATTGTACAGCACAACTAGATGCCAACCACTGCAACTGAATGGCGTCTACGCTCTATCGTTCTGCGACGTACACCTCGTGCTCGCTGGCCATGGTCGTGAGCAGCCCACACCACGGCTTTCAGACCGGCACGCGGACGGGATTCCCCGATACCGAACACCGATGGATGCCGCCCACCTCCATCCATCGACCACTTTACGACTTTAACTTGTCTGTTCTCACTCTCACAACAGTACATTCGCGTAAATGACTGCAATGACCACTCTCGCAGCAACATACGGCAGCCACGCCATCTCCCGCCTTTCTCTGTCTCCCGCCAGGGCGGCATGGATGCGGTCTCTCCTCTTTGACCATCTCGCCGTCACCGTGGGCGGCATTGAGCGCGCCTCGGCAAAAGCCGCTGTTGCCGCTTACACAGCTGGGGTGGGCACTACCAACGGCCCCGCGAGCGTTATTGGGTCAACGACCAAGGTGAGCGTCGAGGACGCCGCGCTCGTCAACGGTATCACTTCCCACGGCCTGGAGCTCGACGACACATTCGAGGACGCGAGCCACCACCCTGCCGTGGTCGTGTTCCCCGCCGCACTGGCTGTGGGCGAGGAGCTCGACGCGTCGCTGCAGGCAGTGATCGATGCTGCGGTGGTGGGATACGATATCATGTGCCACGCCGGTGTGGTTCTCGGCCCTGCCGAGTCGTACGCCCGTGGCTTCCACCCCACAGGTGTGACTGGTGCGCTCGGAGCTGCCGCGGCTGTGGCCCGCCTGCGCGGGCTGAATGCCGAGCAGAGCGAGAACGCCATCGGCCTCGCCGCCGACATGGCGGCTGGATCTCTCGAGTTCCTCTCGGACGGCGCATGGACCAAGCGCCTGAATGCCGGCCACGCCGCTGCCGTCGGTGTGCGTGCGGCTCGCCTCGCAGCCGCTGGCTTTGTTGCTCCCAAGAAGTCCCTCGAGGGCCGCGATGGTTTCCTGTACAACTATGGCAAGGGGCTTATTCCGGAGCGTGTCACCCCCATCGACGCTGGTGAGGCCGCCTGGCGCACGAGTATCAAGCTCTACCCCTGCTGCCGCTACATGCACGGCAACATCGACCTGCTGCTCGACTGGCATGCGGCGCACCCCGACGTCAAGCCCGAGGACATCAAGGACGTCGAGGTAGCCGTCATTACTGCCGGAAGCCGTCTCGTCTCCGTGCCACCCCAGGCAAAGCTCAAGGTCCTCGGTCCCGTTGACGCCCAGTTCAACATGCCCTACGGCGCGGCCCTCGCCATCGCGACAGGATCAGCAACTGTCAAGCAGTTTGACACTGCCTCGGACCTCGCCCCGGGGCTGTTGCCGCTCATGAAGAAGGTCCGCTGCGTGACCAACCCGAAGGTCGAGGCCGCGTTCCCTGCCGCCTGGACAGCAGCGGCAAAGATCACGCTCGAGAACGGAGACGTGTGGGAGTCGGAGTGCGAGGCCTACAAGGGCTCACCTGGGGCGCGTGCCACCGAGGCGGACCTCATGGCAAAGGCCAAGGGGATTGTGGGCGACAAGACGGCGCAGAGGCTGCTCAAGGCTAGTGCTGGACAGGGGAGTGCACGCGAGCTTATGGCCGAGGTTGTCGCTTCTGTTGACAGTGCGGTGCTCGTCTGAGCTGCAGGGAGTGGGGAGATGTATTACAATGGTTTTGCTTTTGCATGTCTGCGCGCCGGGGCACAGCAGAGAGCTTGTCGAGGGTGCTGCAGTGAGTTCTACCAGCGGATTACAGTCCATGTACTGGTAGTGGGCTGGTGGCCGTGGTGGGTGGAGGGTTCATCAACTCGTGTGTCCCACTCAGTCATCACTTCTCTTGACATCTCCTTTTCTCTCTTCTCGTGTGCTAGTCTTTCATTCCTGTCAAAGCTCTGTGCATCTCGTCTGGGTGTGGTGGCTTCATACCTCCCAGTGCACACTCTTCCAGCTTCGCACACCCACAGCCTCTTGCCGCCATGTCCAACTCTAGCCCCAACCCCACCGCCCACCAAGACACCCTCGACCGTCTCCTCGCAGCCTCTAGCGGTTCAGACAAGTCCAACTCGTCTTCTCCTCGCACACCACCTGCCACGACCTCATCCCGGTCACCTAGCACTTCCGCCCGCAACACGTTTGGCTTGTCCTCTGGCGCCTCGTCAACCATGCTTCCTCCTGTTCCAAGCCATGCTCCACTGTCACCTATCAAACTCACGGATCCCCCGGTCACCCCGCCCAGGAAGACTCCCTCCTCTTCCTCGTCTTCATTTGTCTTGTCTCCTATCCGCAGTCATCCCCCTCTGTCACCCATCAAGCTCAAGTCTGCAGCCACTCCAGCGACACCAAATCGCCCCCGCGTGAGCCAGCCACGCTTCCAGACTGCCTACGCTGGCCGCACCCCACCACGACCAAAGGCCTCTAGCAGCCCCTTCCGAACACCCAAGACACCTCGCAAGCCAAAGTTCTCACCCACGGCCAAGACCCCGCCGTCGATCAAGACTCTCAAGACGCCAGAGTCGGTCGCGTCGGCGAATTTGGTCACGGTCAAGACCGCCCAGGTGGCTGTCCGCTCGCCGGCTAGGCTCGTGTCGCCACCGCGTGTATCGTCGTCTGCGCTACCAGGATGGCTGTCTGCTCCAGCGATGGAGCGTATTGTCAAGTGCTGCAACATGGACACCATGCTGTGTCTCCGCAGAGTGTCCCGTCGGGTGCGAAACATGGTCGACGTGGTTCTCATGCAGCATGTGGTGGTGTCCGTCGACACTGACGGGACGGTCCTCATCAAACCACGCAACCTCGGCGTGCCGTTCTGGACGACCAGCTTTCCTTCACACAGAGGGCAAGCGCGTCTGCTCCGCTGTCCAGAGGCAACCTGCTGGCCATGCGGCGCCACTCGTCTCTCCATGTGCCTGTCCTTTACCCGCGTTCTCGACATTGACGGCTCGCCTCCGCAAGGCTTGCTCGACTATCTCGCACACAATCTGCCATCCCTGGACACTGTCCGCGTGCTCAACTCTTTTCACTCTGGCACCCTCGCCAACATCAGCGCACGCAAGGTTGTGCTGTTTTCGACCTTTGACTCGGCGTATGGTCTGTTTCTAACAAAGAACATTGAAGCCTGTGTGATTCATCTCAACTGCGAGCCGGGGGAGTGGCACCACAGTCCGTCCAAGTTGCTCCGCTCCCATGTGGAGTGGTACAACGCGTTTCCATTTCTTGAACCACGTAACGCGCACCTCGAATCCTCAGTTCAGGAGCTAGTCCTCGTGTTCAACAAGGACAACCACCTTTCGCGTGTCGACATGGACGTGTTTGGCGCGACGTCGGTGGGCGACGACACAATGTCTGTGATTAAGTGGCGTGCAGACAAGATTGCGGGTCTCAGCTCCAACATGTATTGCGCTCAAGTCACGGCCGACGAGTACCTGCTTGAGATGGAAATGTGAGGGGCCAAGGGGTGCTGCAGTCTTGTCTTGATAGTTATTTGTTTTCTCCATGTTTTATGTCGTTCATGCAAAACCACACGTCCTCAACAACCAGTGGACCAGAGTGTGCCAAGATCATATAGTGTCAGAGTTGACACGGCTTGTCCACATCCTTGTGGACCATCTCTGTCATCGTTGACGTTTTAAAACTCATTTGTTTTCATTTGTTTACATCTGCCATTTGATGCTGTTGCTTAATGGCTCATCCGGTTTGGACATCCTCGGTCAAGACACACAACTAGGCACAAACATACAATGATGCATTCAAGTACATATACATCCAGCCAATCCATTAACAATGTGTTGCTACATACGGATCCTGACGATTTTGCTAACTACTGGGGCTCTGCCACACCCAACGCCTCTACCTCTCGAGCAATCAAACGCGTCATGTCGGCAGAGGAAACCACTTGGATGCGAGGAAAGACTCGCGCGAGCGAGTCCAGTAGAGCCGCTTCTGCGGCCATTCTGCGTGCTGCCGTTTCGGCACTCTCGACCGTTTCCTCACCCGATAGATCGGACAAGGAGCCTCCCGATTGAAAGCTGGACGAATAAAAACTGGACGAATTGGAGCTGCATTGCGATGAGCCCATGTCGTCGTCGCTGTGGGCGCCATCGCTAATCGAGCCGCTGATGTCAGCAGTTTTATCGATGTCCATATTTTCGCTAGCTCCGGATCGGTAGGAAGCACTGGGAACCTCATCCACGTTCCAAGATTTCGACTGGGCGGGGGATGCATGGAAGGTGGAAGGGTCCGCAACGGGATGTGACCAGCGCCGAATTGTTTCGGGATAACGGCCATGCTTGTTCGGCCTATGGGCCTCGCTTGGTGAGAAAGCAGACGACTGGGGGACCGATGCCTGGGCCACGCCAAATAGAAATCCCTGTGCAAACGTGTTCCAATACAGGGCGAATGCGTCGCGATCCGGCGAGCCGGGAAAGTAGTTGTGAGCCAGAGCTGTGGTTGAACTCAACACGGCGACCGGTTGCGTGGATGGGCCAGACTCCCCGCAAGGGGTATTCTGGAATGATGCGTCCAGTCCTGGTGATTCCTCAATCACAAGCAGGTCGTCCATAATGAGTAGGCGGCTGAAGGACGTATTGAGGACTGCCATTCCGAGGCGGGTGTGACACAACCAGTGTGAGGCACTGAGAGACCAAGCCGCGTCGATGAGCATCTTCCGCATTCGTTGGGGTACGTCCTCGCAGGTCCGCCCAACACGCTTGAACTGCGCGACAAAACCGAGAGAAGCCGACGTTCCGTTCCCCACTACCACAGCCAGGTCGATTTTAGCTTTAAGCTTGGTACGCGCAAAGTGTGAGTCACCAGATAGAAGTGGACATAGTTTCCAAATGCCCTGTAGCCCAACGTGATTGAGGTCAATCTTGGACATGAAGGTGATTTCTGAGCACCATACGAGGTTGTTTGAGAAGAACATCACACTGGTGCTAACCAGTGCAGCTGTGTTATACATAAGGGGGCTCGGTAATCGCTCATCCACAGAGCCAAAAGCGCGCTGAACACGTTTGAAGTAGTTCTTCAAGTTAGAGTCGAGCCATGGAGGCGTTTTGTTGCGCCATTCCCAAATAGGTAGAGGAGGCGACGAGTCACTCGCTGGTGTGGTAAGGGGTTGCGATCCTTGAGACTCCTTAGAAGGTTGAGGCGCACAAGTGGATGATGTTACGGATGGGGATGATGGCGACACTTTTGGCATGGTAGTTTGAGCAAAGCCAAAGGTGATGTCGATGAAGAAACACACACATGTTCGTAGATAAGCCCTACTTACGTAAAGTGTGCTGTTATGATTACGTCATCACCGGTGTTCATGCGGTAGAAGCCGAGAACCGAGCTGCCCATCTCGACATCTCTCTCATCCCTCATCCTCCTCGCTCACTTGCCCTTGCCATCAAGCACACACTCACAAGCTACCCCAGGAACCCACCAGCTCCATATTTCAATGTCCACCACAGAACAAGCCAAGAAGGACGTCTGGGACGGCGACGAATACCTCAACCGCCCCGGGGCGCGCGAGACGGGCCGCACAAACGGGCAGACCAACATTCCCGCCGGCCTCGTCGCAGCCGGCACCCCAGCCTCTTCCTTCAAGGAGCTCGACGTGCTCGAAGTCGGCGCAGGCCCGGGCACGGTCACCATCCACCTCGCGCCCCAGTTTCGCTCCGTGCACGCCCTCGAGCCTAGTGCTGGCATGCTCAGGACGCTGGAGAAGATTGTCGAGGCGCCGAACGCGACCTACTCGATGCACAACCTTACGCCAGAGTCGGGCAAGCAGTTTGCCGCAGGCGAGGCGCTGCAGAGCCCCACTGCTGCAGATCCCGCGAGGAGTATCAAGCCGCCCGTGGCGCAGTTTGATGCGGCCGTTTCCACGCTGGTGGTGCATCATGTCGACGAGTGAGTGCGTCGTGTACACCGGGCTGATGGCAGCTTTGGACCGTTCTTTGAAGGCGTCAAGAGCGTGCTCAAGCCCGGCGGCGTGTTTGTCGCTCTCGAATTCACGTTTGCGCCAGACGGCACGGATCTGAGTAAAAAGTACCACCTCGAAAAGGCGGCGACGATGACGCCTGTGTCGGACAACGAGGCGCCGCTGGCTGATGGTAACCACTTCCGTACGTCTTACACTATTGAGACGCTCGGCGGGCTGTTCAAAAAGTATGGGTTTGTCGACGTCGGCGGTGTGGAGACTACGGGCGTCGAGGCGTTTGGATCGGGGCCGGAAGGGCCGCAGCATGTGCCGACTATTGCTGTGTATGGCAGGAAGCCGCTATAGGCGGTGATAAAGAAGTATTCAATGAGACAGTTTATGCAGATAAAGACGCGTTGTATCTTCATGCCTTGGCCCTACTCCTCTGGCGCTGACCCGGCCTGCGTCGTATACTCCCACATGTCCTCGCCCACATACCCCCGATACTCATCCAGCGACATGAACGCCATAAGCCGCGGCAAATCTTTGACCTCCTCCTCCGAATACTCGTAATCTTGCAACCGCTTCTGCACCCGCTCTACCATCCGCTCCTGTACTTCGGCCACACCCATGCCCGACGGGACGTCGAGGAAGGCGCGATCAGCGTCGCCGAGCCCCACGACGAGCGTCGGCGGAATGAGCAGGTCGGATCCGGCGATGAGGCGGTCAATATCAGCAGCGACGCCGAGAGGGAAGACTTGGGCCTTGTCCAGATCCCTGCCAGTCTCCATTCCCGTGCTTGGAGGGTGGTAGGGGAGGAAAATGATGGTGAACGGGGGAAGCGCGCCGGGGATCCTTGTCGGGTCAAAGGCTTCAAAGGGGGGTGGATCATTGGCGGCCCAATCGGCAATGCGGACTCTGGCCTTGGCTAACTCGTCGGCGTCCTCCTCAAAGCCCACGTAGGCTGCATAGCAGAGAGCCCAGGGAGAATTGCGCAGTGTGACGCGGTATCGCCGCTCCGTGATGCATCGATCGGTGGGATCGTAGCGAATAGTGACAACAAAGTGGTCTGCACGCCGCTGGAATCTCAGGTCTCCCTTGACGCAGTTGTCGTTGGCTAGCAGATCAATAAAGCCGACTTGGATGGGGGCCTTGAGCTCCGACACCAGGTCCCAGTGGCGGCAGACTTTGAGGTTAGGAAACTTGGGGTGCTCAGAGACTGGCACGTAGCCGCAGTCGGCGACACGGACGTGTGCCAGCTGCGCTGCAGAGTAGGGGCTCTGGTCCTTCCGTTTGTCGATGGCAGCGGGGAGACGGCCATGTGGAGAGGAGAGGACAGTGCCCGTATGGCGATTGTGGGTGACAATGACGTGTGAGAAGAGCTTGGCCTCTGCTTTAGAGCAGAACGCATGCGAGACTCCGCGGAAGGCGAGGAGCGATGCGTGAGGTGCGTAAGAGATGATCATGTCAATGAGATGGGGGAAGACAGTGTGGTCCAGGCAAGTGCTGGTAGGTGTCCGTGGTGGAGCCGCTTCCTCACCTGGCTTAGCCAGTCGAGAGGATCGACGTGTCATGTTCAACGCCGACAAGCGGGATAACGAGCTTGAGTAGAAAGATTGGGAGGAGAGAGGAAGAGCAACAGGCAGGTTAGGACGGAGGAACAGTCGAGGGGGACGCGCTGGTGGAGGTGATCACGTGACACTCTCTTGGGCATTTGTTGACATTGCGCAGTTAGTAATCTTTGATGCTTTGCAAGTCTCTCTCCCACAGAGAGGGGTCTCATATGCTATGTTGTCGAGCTGCCCATTCCAAGCACTGCCTTCTACTTTAGATGCGAGTGTGACTACATGGCCGTAGCAGGATGATGTACTGGTTTCATTTCAGGCACCATGTATGATCCCTTCCGTGGGTAGTCATCGTGGCGCGAATCAGTGCTGCAACTCTTCGCTTTCCTGTGACCTATCCACTCCATTGACTGGGCAAGAACACACTTCGCACTCGATTGCCACTCAAGTCAACTCCTCCGCAGAGACGACATCAGCCGGAAATCGTAACATGCTGGCACAGCAGCTCAAGCCATGTTGGACACTTTTATGGTGACTCGGTACACTATTGGGAGCTAGCGGCCATCGCTCCAGCGTGACTGGGCCCATACCTCCATAGCAGGCACGTTTGGCAGGTCGTCATGGGATTGCTGGACTTCTTCTTTCCATCTGTGTGCAGCCAGCCACCATGCCAGCATGTCGTGAGGGTGAAGCTGCTGCCAGGTCCCGGGTCCGGATACGTGCCTGGAGTCAATGTTGGGCCATGTCTTGCCAGTGGCCAGTGGAGACGATACATCATCTACCTGCGCGAATAGACTTTACAGGCACTACGCATTCCATCACCATCGTCACCTTCAGAGAAACAGGACCGGCTCCAGTGGTCATGATGCAGTCCGGGGCCGAATCAGGCGGCACCGAGTTGGGCTAGAACGGCGCGGTCGCTCAGCAACGTGCCGGGTAGCTCCCATTTGCGGCTGTTGTTCGAGTTAGCTGACATGAGAGGCACGCGCCTTAATCGGTTGAAGCTGCGTCCCGATTCTGGTTCGACCATAAGAGTAGCGCTAGCTAGGCGCAGCTCAATCAAACACCCCACCTCACTATGCGTTCCATCATTCTGCTCGCTGCCGCTACTGTGGCGTTCGCCTCTGGTGCGCCGTCTTTTCTCCAGGTTCGCAGTGGCGCCTCACTCGCTGTTGACCTTGAGCCTCGCGGTATGGGTCTGCACGTCTTTGCCCATTTTGGCAAACGCCAGAGGGAGTGTAACCCTGGCTGGGTCGTTTGCCCCAACAATCCCTCTCTGGCGGCCGAGGGCGGCGAGTGCTGCGGTGAGCATCCACTGCCAGCCATGACTTAAGCTAACGGGATAGATGGACTCATGGGATTCTGTGTCAAAGGGTTAGTCACCTGTGCTTCTCAACTCACGGCAACGCTGACGAGCAGGTCCCATTGTAATCCAGCTGGCACCTCATTGCCCTGCTGTAAAGATGGCTTTACCTGCGATGCAGTGGACGGATGTCCTACAGGCTTCGCGCCGTGTCCCGGCAAGTCTGCCCTCGACGTTGGGGCCTGCCGGCCTATCGGCGCCGAGTGCTGTGATTGTGAGTGATTCGCGGGGGTGTTCAACTGTCTGACTCTTCAGCTGGGGTTACTTGCCTCCCAGGAACGCACTGCTGCACAACCTCTCTGTCGGGCTGCTGTATAGGGGCCGCTTCTGGGGGCCAGGTTGTTTCCAACGCCACCGGAGCAGGTGTTGCCTCCTCCAGCGGCGGCCTCATCCCCAGCGCCATCCCGGCCGGTAACAGTACTCTCCCCACCACTCCGGCCGTGCTCCCAATTGCAGCAAATCGGACTATGGCTGCGACGACCGCCTCGGCGACTAGTGCCACACCTGCTGGCCTCACGATGAGTGCTCCTCACCACACGACCAGTGCCGAGTCGGCTACGTTGGCTTCATCGCCTTCTGGGGCTGCTACTGCTGTGAGCATCATTACTGGCAGTGGAGCTAGGGCTATTGGCCCAGCTCCAGGTTCTGCCTTTGTGGCTGTCTTTGTCGGGGCTGTTGCCATGGTGCTGTGAGGGAAGCAAAGACGAAATGAACAAGTGAGCGGGATAACGTGCGGACTATAAGTTGGCCAGACACCATGTCCGCGCAAACATGAACTCCGGGCATCCCTAGCCTTTGGCCTCTTGACGGTCCTATTTTTATAACAGGTCCTGCAGATGAGTGATAGTGAGAAATTGTGATTCTGTAAAGTCGAAGCATGCAAATGCCCAGTGCACGCACTCGTGCACACGCTGGACGGGCGTCTTCCTTGCGCCACGTAGCCCCACTCTGCACCTGCACACGACGTTGCCTCCTCCTCATCATTCACGTTATCACCCTTCAATCCACACCAACACTCACTTCTTTACTATCATGCCTCGTGAATCTCGGTCTTCGGCCCGCCATCCCAGCCACCAACCCGCACCCGCTCTCGGCCCTGCCTGTTTCCCACACATCTTCGACTTGATTGTTCAAGCGTGCCCTTTCAACAGCATGCTGGCTCTCCGTGCAGCATCGAGCACCCTTCGTGAGCGCGTGGATCGTATTATCATGTACCATATCGGGATTGTAGAATACACGGACACCAAGTATGTCCTGCCTTCGTGAGGTGCATGTTTGCTGACCGCCCAGTGATGTACGTTTTCGCTACCAGCCAAACCACTCACATTCAAGTACTGGCCAACAGCGCCCGAATATATTGTTTGGGCCGAAATTCTATGCTTCTACAATGGGAATAGTCATCGTATTCCCGTCCTTCCCATGGAACCCGAACCCGTCTGCTGGTTGGAGAATGAAAATGCGGACGATGTGCACTGCTGGGGGCGCGTGGACGATGCCCAGCCGCCACCTACCCATATCACTTCCGAAGCTCTCCAATACACTCGAATTCTTCAAATCGTCCTCAACACATACACCGTAGAGGTTGAAATGGTTGAGCACTTGCGCCAATGCACTCCGCCGCTGCTGGATATTCTCACGCTTCAGAGCGGACTCCCCCACCCACTCGAAGACTTCTCGGCTCGAGAATTTTACTACTACGGGAACGGAATTGTCCAGAGCTGCGACGTGCCCAAGGGTGTCACGAAATGTTTCCTGCTCCTGCACGGAAAGGAGGTGGGACGATCCTGGTCACGGTCCGACACCAGCCGCAGCGAGTCTTACCGCCCTTTCCCCTTCATGGATCCCACCGCCGCGTCCTACCGTCCCGCCATTCGAGACTTCACAGCTAGGCTGGTGCGGCACACTCCTCCGCTGGAGTTTACTCTTAACAAAACGACTGGAATCATGCAGTGCCGGGATCTGCCTCCAGAGAGACCGACCGATTTCTTCGAGCGGATAACTGTGCGGGAACTGTGGCACGCGAATGAGTTCTGGTTTGAATGGTCATGAGAGCTGCAGTACTACACACGTACGATATGCAACAGTGTCCATTTGATAGCCCTGCACAATCACAAGCCTAACGGTTGAGCTCGAGCTATCACATCAGGTGAAGCATTGTGCATGCCACAAGCCACAAGGCTGATTTGATCCCGCTCGTCAACGACGCATGCGTCGCATCAACGTCTTTGTCACCTAGTGCATCATTCTTTCACTCATTCTCAGCAACTCCTTCTCTTCAATCATCTGTCGGCCTGCATTATGCCACCTCGACGCTCACCTCGTCTTGCTACGATTCAGCGCAAGACATCGGGGGTCTGGCTCGACTACCAGTTGTTTCCGCACGTCGTCGAATGCATTCTCAGACACGGCTCTTACAAATCTCTTCTCCATCGGCGCCAGCTGTCCAAAGCAATCAAAGAGGCTCTTGATTCCATTCTAGTTAAACAGGTCATTATTGTGGACAGTTCTTGTTACTTGTGAGTGCAGTGGGAATCGCGGCTGGAGCAGAAAGGGCCACAGCTAATAGGTTTCAGTGCTCCTGTGAGAACTGAAATCAGCGGCTGATGCAATTTAACCGGAGCAGGGACAGGAGATTGCGGTCATTGGTCAAGAGTTTTTCTGTCGATTTTCGCAGTTCAAACCTTGGACAAACCAGTCAGCCTCCACGCCATGGAGCACCTCCTTTCGGAAGCACACCAAAGTTCTTGAGCTCCAGACAGACAGGTCCGATTGCGGGCGGGCTAAAGGTGTGTTCCGCCGGTGCGCTCCTCTGTTTTCCAACATCCATACTCTCCTCAGCCATAAGACGCCTATCTCTCTCTCAAAATATTTCTCGGCCCAGGAGTTCTGTTACGCCGATGACAAGACACTGGATGTGCTCAAGATTTCGAAAGGTTGCGCAGTCATAGAGCACCTGCGGCCCTTCGTGCACTCCCTACCTCCACTTCTGTTCAGCGACCCGAGCCTCGACACTCTCTTCAAAGACTATCCCTTCCTGGACCCCGAGCACTTGCAATATATTCCGTCCATCGACGAAATGACAGTGCTGTTCGATTGCCGCGCCTGCATTCTTTCAGACCGACCGAAATCAGTGCATTTTTCCAACGGCAACCTTGTCGTAATAGACTCTCCAGACTGCCCTCCATATTAGCGGGACTGTCCTGAGTGGGTATCGGTAAGGTTTACAAGCGACTGCATGCATGGCGTATGCTGCATTGCACATATTGCCATTCATGAAATGGCTGCCCCCTGCGCCATGCTTGTGCATCGCTGTTGTAGTCTTAGTCTTTGATAGTTGGCACTGTATCGATGCTTGGGTTGAGAGGGGAGGTAGTTTGAAGTGAAGAGCTGTATGCATCGAAGTAACAATGTCTCGCTGAAGAACAGATGGTGGCCAGTCTGAGGCGGCCTCTACATCTGCGGCCTGTACGCCTGCTTGCGTCATGACCCGCTGACCCTCAGCCTCATGTCGCGTTCACTGTAACATCACTGTCTACGTAAACACGGAGCTCTTCGAAACGTCTTTCCAGGCTAGTCCAGCGGCCTACCATGCATCAACTCGCGCTTGCACGACCGCGACCTTTCATCTGGGCGGCAAGATTAAATCGTGAATTATTTCAATTATTTGAATCCGTCACACATGAACGCACATGCGCACAGGATTATCGTCTCCATCCTCATTATTGCCATCCTTGCTACTCTGTGGCTCTATGCACCCAATCATCACGCCTCCTCGTTTCTCCAGGGATCTTGGTTGTCTGAAAGAGAGTCCCCGGCCCCGTACTCGAGAATGCGTGCGTTCTTTCCTCACCTCTTCGACATAAATCCAAGCTATGTTTGCTGTTCCCACAACATCCAAGGTTGTCAAACAAAGGGTCAGCAAGCTCCTCATTAGCCATGTGTTTGTTTGCAGTATACAGATTATGTCTGAGAGTGCATGTGTGTGCGCTGCATATGTCTGATGGCTGAGAATAAGCAGAAGCGGCATGAGGGCTACCTACTCAGCACATTCAATGCTGCCATCAAATCGAAGCCCATCCGTGGTAAGATAGGGGCTCCTGTGAAGGGAATGTTACGCTTCCCTGATGGTGTGGTCAAGGTATTGAAGAATCCAGAGTCGCAGGACATGTGAAGGGATCAAGCGTCCATGGAACCTGGGGCTCACGGGGTATGCGCGCGGAGCGGCGTCGCTGAGGCAATCAGTACGGTGCACATATGGACCTCAAGCACCATCGACCAAGACACCCTAGGAGTATCGGGGAAGCAGGAGACTCGCTGGACCATGCAAATGTCATCGTGTGACACCCGCTGGGCTCCTCTGCCATCCCTTCGCCCTTCGGGGCTCACGGCCAGGGCATGACTTACCAGCAAGCACTCGTACCGGGTGCGTAGTAACGGCGTCTCGCACCCAAAGCTGGAGGGAGATTCTCCAAGCGTTGACAATCTAGAGCAAGACGGACGGTTATCACCTCGACAATTCCACGACCTTCCCGGCCAACCGGACCGATACGTTTCCAATCTCCCTGGCGCTGACAGTTGACACAGCACTATCGCGCCTGTTCCAAGATCCCGAGGCACACTCAACGGCGCCGATGCGGATCCGGCATCGGCCATGGCCCGGCTCTGCGTTATTCCTAGCAAGGCACTGGCCACAGCGCCGCCAGCTGCGGGCTGCAGGCCTGCATGCTTCATCAGCTACATGTATCACCAACCTTGTCAGGGTGAATATACAATCTCGGCCGGTTTCTCAGGTTGAGATTTCCAAACTAAACCCTACATCCGTCCACCCCTGTCAAGCTGTCAACGTCTGCCCTCCTAACCCGTCTTCAAACCAGCTCAGAAGACTGAAAAGTCCTGATTATTCAGGACAGCATGCTTGCTGCCAAATAGCTGCACATGCCGGGCCATGCCGGGCAACGTGATAGACAACGTGATAGGCCAAGCCTTGGCTCCACCCTTCTGATCACCACAGCGTATTTGACTTGCGGCGGCTTTCTCGTGCCTGCTTCGGCCAATAGACTGCCCGCCGAATTGCACAACTTCGCTCTACTACTCCCAACTCACTCATCCGTACAGCCATTTACACCTCCCCCACGCTATGCGCGGGGCCGCACACGTCGCAAGTCGGGGTCACCGGCCTGTGCTCCGGTCCGGCTCAACTGCTTTTACACGAATGCGGCACTCAAGGAACATGCCGTGGCCCCGGATGGTCGTCGCTGGCGACTCGCACTCGAGTTGTATATAACACCGGCGCTGGCGTCCGGGTTCCCCACATCGAGCCCTTGGACACTCACCAGAGAGTCACCCGCAGCTACCTGTTTAGCACTAGTACCCGACATGAGCGACAGTTCTCTACCCAAAGCTCGTCATGCGCCGGATCGCGAGGACCTAGTCAGCGCCGACAAGTTTGGCATCGAGCTCGCGCCAGAGGCATACGAGCTTGCTCAGGACGCAGATGCGCTCTCAGCAGCATATGGAGGCTCAGGTGAGTATCCCCAGCTCCTCCGTTCAGGAGTGATCGCTGACACACCAGGCGTCGGCGAACTCCTCAAAAACCGCGTCGCGTTTATTTGCTCCCTGGCTTCCTGCATCGGCGGGCTGCTGTTCGGCTTTGACCAAGGTCTCGTCTCGATCGTGCTAGTCATGCCCCACTTTCTGAAACAGTTTCCCGAAGTGGATGAAGCGGTGTCAAGCTCGGCATCCTTCAACAAGGGCATTATGACCGCGCTCCTCGAGCTTGGCGCGTTCATGGGCGCGATTGCAGCAGGTTTCGTGGCCGACCGCTGGTCGCGCAAAATGTCCATCTTTGTCGGCATTGTGTGGTTTGTTGTCGGATCAGTGCTTCAGACAGCCGCCTTCAGCCTTGCCCAGCTGATCGTGGGCCGCTTTGTCGGCGGTGTCGGCATCGGCCTACTTTCGTCCACTGCGCCGATGTACATTGCCGAGGTCGCGCCGCCCAACGTGCGTGGTGCGATGCTTACGCTATCAGAGACGTCGATTGTGACTGGCATTGTGAGTGCAAGCTGACGGCGGACGGATGATTACGGAAGTGGAGGATTGACTGACACTGTGCAGGTCGTCATGTTCTACATCACCTACGGTACCCGTCACATCGTCTCCGACTGGAGTTTCCGCCTGCCCTTCTTGCTGCAGATGGCCCCAGCGATCCCTCTTGTCCTGGCCCTCATCTTCTTCCTCCCCTATTCACCCCGGTGGCTCGCCTCGAAGGGCCGCGACCAGGAATGCCTCGATACACTCTGCCGCCTCCGCAGCCTGCCAGCTACCGACGCTCGTGTGCAGGCCGAGGCCTGCAGGAATCGCGAGGACGCCATCACCCGCCACCCGAGCCTTCACACTGACGACTTTCCTACTCAAATCAAACTTGAGGCAGCGGGTTGGGTGGACATGTTCCGCCCCGGTGTTATCCGGCGCACGCTAGTCGGCATCCTGCTCATGTTCTTCCAGCAGTTCTGTGGAATCAACGCACTGATTTACTACTCGCCGTCGTTGTTCAAAACTTTGGGTCTGGACTCCGAGTTGCAGCTCTCTCTGTAAGTTTAGCGGCCCCTTTCCCATGACTTCACTGACCCGTATACAGCTCAGGAGCTATGAACTGTGCCCAGCTGCTTGCTGTGATGCTGCCCGTATTCTTCCTTGACAAACTTGGCCGCAAGCCACCTCTCTTGTTCGGATCTGCGGGCATGGCGCTGTGTCACTTTATGGTGGCCGGCATGATCGGCCGATACTCTTACGACTGGACTGCCCACCCAGACAAGGCCTGGGTCGGCGTCGCGTTCATCATCATCTACATGCTCTTCTTCGGCGTCTCCTGGGGACCCGTTCCTTGGAGCATGCCTGCCGAGATCTTCCCGTCCTCGCGCCGCGCCAAGGGTGTCGCCCTCGCCACCTGCTCCAACTGGCTCAACAACTTTATCATCGGCCTCGTCACCCCGCCAATGATTGCCAACACAGGCTACGGCACATTCATCTTCTTTGGCATCTTTTCCGTTCTCTCCGGTGTTTGGACCTTTTTCCTCGTCCCCGAGACCGCTGGGGTGCCACTCGAGCAGATGGACCGCGTGTGGGGTGGCCACTTTGCCAAGGACGACTTGGTTGCTAAGCAGCAGATTCTTGGCAGGCTGCTCGGTAAGCAGGTTAGCCCTGGGGAGGGAAAGGCGGACGGCAAGATGGGCGAGGAGTGGGTCGAGAGTGTGTAGGACGCTAGTGAGGGGAGGTCTGTCTGTAACATCCGGATGAAATCAAGTGCAAGTTTGACTCTGCTTGAGAGCACTACCCCCCATAACTGACCAGGGCAACAATGATCATGTCTTGTGCTGTTGCTGCCGGCTAATGATGTCTGTATGTATACTATTTACCGTATGCCACTTTCATAATCACCGAAGCATGACCATGGGGCATCACCCGTCCCATGGACTTCAACAACACTAATCCTCGACCTGCCCCAACCTACCAAACCGCCGTGATGGCACTTCCAGAAGAATTAAAGGAACTTGAAGATGTCCTAGCTGGCGTGTCCTCCGATCCCAGCTCATTCCTGGAAGACTTGGCCCGCAATCTTCAAGCGGATGCCGAACGATACGGTCAACCGCCGTTCGTTGCCCGCGCTCCGGCTGATGCGCTGGGACGTCATGTCCTCTCACTGTTCTAATCTCTCGACAATGAGCCAAGCACTGTCAATTGCACAGACTTGGCCTCTGTACTGGACAACGAGCCTGACACTGTCATCACCTTTGTGCACCACCCCAACCTGCCCGACGGCCTGGAGGCCTTGCTTTCTGGTTGTGTTGCGTCGGAAGACCGCCAACTCTCGGACCCTGCGATGCGAGACTGGAATCACGCGTACATTGCCTCGTATGGCCTCACTGAAGAGACGTACGTCGCCTTTGAAGACGACATTTCGGCCGCCGCACTCTGCTTCTTCGCCGCACCGCTTAATCGGTTCTTGAAACAGCCCTCAATTTATCAGCCAGGCAAGGTCCCAGCGCGTCCCGGTCAATGGCAGCGCCTCCGATCTTTGAAGAATAAAGGCATTACGGACTGGGCTTGCTATGCAGCCGGTCAAACATCAACCCGCGGTATCGTCGAGTGGGAGAGGCCGACAGTTCTGACCAACGCGCACCTGCGCGAGCTCGTGAACGTTTGCCAATTGGGTGAGGGCTTTCAGCTTGCGGTGCGTGACAAGAAGATTCAGATACACAATTCGAGGCGTCTCGCATCCAATGCGACAAAGGCCGCATTCCAGATTTGGGTGGAGTTGCACCACAACTGCACACGCTGGGGCATTCTCTTCAACTGCAAGTCTGCTATTCTGGTCTACCTCGCCGACAACAACAAGGTCTTCGTATCCAGCTTGATTGAAAACTATGTAGGCGGTATAGGGAGGACCGTCACTTTTGCGGTTCTGCTGGCCGGTATCGCCATTGGGGGCGACACAGTCGTTCCAGAAGGTGCCGCCAGCAGTGTGACATTTCGCACAATTGCCAAAGCTCCTGCATCAGGTCGTCGCCCCACAGGCCTTCCTCCCCCCGCGCAAGGTTTGCGGGGCGGGGTAAGGACCAGCGCCAATTTGGCACGAGTGCTCAAGGCTCCAACGATGCCGTTCACCGGCTCGTCTTTCTCCACTGGACCATTGATGACGCCACTCGATTCTCTCGCAGGCACATACACTCGTATAGGTGGCGAGTCTGAGACGACCCCACTGCCGGCAGCAATCAATACCGTCACCATCACTGTCGGCGAGCGCATCGGAAGAGGGCGGCTGTGGTCGACCTACCATGCTACCGCTGATGCCGATACGGAAGGACTTGGTGCGGCGACGAGTGTTGTGATTAAATGGAATCCTGAGATATGGAGCTGCATCGAAGACACTCCTATCTCAATCCTACCTACCAGCTCACCCGCTACTCTCGATCTGCGCCATGCCGATCTAACCCAGTTGACTCCCACATCCCCCCAACCGTGCTCATCTACTTCTCTTCAATTTGGTCCTCTGGTTGTCAAGTTTGCCACACCCATGTGGTCGAACGGCGATGACTCGCCAGAACGCCGTTTGGAGGACATGTTCGCCGAAGCATCTTTCTACGACTCGCCAGAGGGGCAAGAGCTGCAAGGCTCCGTGATCCCCAAGTACCATGGCCTGTTCGCCTCCCAATTCCTACATGATACTGACGACCCCGTCTACTGCCGCTACATTGCTCTTATGGAGGACGTCGGGCCCGCCGTGGCCGACGACTGGTCCAACATTCCCAACCGAGCCAAGCCCCACATCGCGCGACTTTACCGCATGCTTCATGCCAAGGGCATCGCCCATGGCGACATTGAGGTTCGGCATATCCGTACCCACCAGCGTCTATCAACTTTTGACCCATACAAGATGTACATCGAAGGGGACGACCTCGGCCTGCGATTGATCGACTTTGATCAGGTGTCTCGCGGCTATGCCGAGCATATCGCGTACGAACGTCGTGACGTTGCCGGCTTTATGGGTGTAGGGATTGTCATGCTGGGGGGCTGAAAATGTGTTTCCAAGTTCCAAGTCTGCATGCTGTTGTGATTGTCGTCTGTCCTCGTCTGTTTACAAGCCTCTGTAGCCATGAAGGTCAGTAGTAACATGTCCACTGCTGGCGAGCAAACAAGCACACTGATGATTCCAAGATTTCGGTGACTGCCGCCGCCAGGCACGAATCGACGCGTCCCCCTCCACATCGTCACCATTCTGGTTCATCTGGTCCATCTCCATCTCTCCCTCCTCTCTCCACACTCTGCTGCCATTCTTCACCCCTCTTACAATGCTCGAAAACATCTACATTGCCCGCCACGGCTTCCGCGCCGACTTTCTCGACGCAAACGACACCCACAGCCCAACAGGCATGTGGCATGACCCACGTGTACGTGTCCACTGCTCCCTCCCCCTCAACAGCGCCACGCAAACGCCACCCCAGCGTACGCATGACTGACCCGCCCACAGCTGTCTGACTCGGGCCTCGCCCAGGCCGAAGAACTGGGTGCTTTCTTGTCCAACCCGCCGGCACCGCTGCCCAAGCCCGAGCTGCTGTTTAGCTCGCCGTTCTTCCGGACGCTGCAGACTGCGCAGCCGCTGGCCAAGTCGATCGGGCAGCCTGTGCACCTTGAGAATGGTATCGCCGAGTGGTGAGTCCCTGTGCACTGCTGGCTGTCATGCTGGGGTGCAAGCTTGTGCTGACGACCAGGTTCTCCAAGGCCGAGCCCAACACCGGCCTGCACTCTCGCCCCTACCCGGCCAAGGAACTGCAGCGTCACTTTCCCGACATGATGTTGCACCCAACGTACCAGCCGACCTACTACCCGAAGCGCGAGGGCGAGACGCTGCAGGAGCTGCAAGAGCGCGCCGACATGTTTGTCGAAGCGTGGGTGCGCCGCGTCGAGGCAGAGTACCCTCGTGCCAAGACTGCCGTCCTGTTCTCGCACGCCGCCATGGCCATTGCCCTCGGCCGCGCGCTGCTAGGCGACAACGACCACGACGTCGGCGCGTCCACAGCGAGCTTGTCGCTCTACCGCCGCCGCGGGCTGCCGCCCATCGCGGGGCTGTCGCACATCCAGACGCAGCCGCGTTTAGACCGCTACGGCGCCGGCACGCCACGTATCCGGGACCAGCTCCAGTTCCCCATTCCAGTCCCCACAGCCTCGACGCCAGCCCAGCAGGCGCCCGCGGGTCTGGTCGGCGCCAACGAGCCCGAGCTGCCCGGCGACGCCCACCCAGCGCTGACGGACCCGTCGCGTGAGGCGACGCTGCGCAAGGTCGAGGCGGCGCACCCCGAGCTTGTGGCCATGGACGCGCAGCGTACTGCCGAGTCACAGGAGCGCAGGATGGGCGGGCAGACGCTGCGGAACGAGACGGCAGCGATGATGGCCGAGGGCGACGACCCGCAGGTCGCCCTTGCTGCGCGACGCGAGATGCAGCGCCAGGGTGTCGATGTGAAGGCTTTCCAGGCCGAGGCTGGCCATGTGGCTGCCATGGAGCCTGTGTTGGGCGCTTGGGACCAGTTGATCAATGGTGGGGTTGAGCATTTGGCGAACGGCTCCGAGAGTAACTGGAACGTGAGTCTTGGTGGATTGTCCGAGGCTCGGTTGCTGACTATCAGTTCTCCATGCTCGTGTACCAGGACAACGGGCAGGATGTCGAGTTTGTGCGTTATCAATTGCATCGGGTGCGGTCGTAAACTGACTGCCAAACAGGACCAGGGTGACAGCAAGCCTTTTACCGAGGAGGACAAGAACCACCACGGGCTCGGTGATGGGTTGCATCATTACGTGGAGCGGTTTAAGCAACACCACCAGCATAAACAGCGTGTGCTATAGAAATGCCCTATTGGGGCAGGATGCACAAGTATTCCGGGGCTATGTCGGCTGCAGTAACAGTGCCAGCTCGGTCATGTCCGTATCTCTTGATCTCGGGGCTCGGTCAAACCATGTAGCAGGCAGCTTAGTATAAGAAGACTACGTGCGTCCTTCTCTCCCCCGTGCTTATGCATGCTCGTCGTCATAAGCATTTCCGCCAGGTACCACTCAGGCCAGTGCTATGTCCGTTGCGTGCATCGTCTACCGAGTTCCCCATACCGAGTTCCCCATGTATACAGTCTTACCGAGCATTCTACCGAACCTACCTCGGTCAAAAACACCCTCACTGTAAAATCCACCGAGGGTCGCCCATGACCGTCATTGCTCACAGTTATCTCCGGACAACGACCTCTTGCCATCTACATATCAACTCGGTACACTCGGTCATGAACTCCCCTCTCCCCCTCGTTCTACATATCCCTACTACATTATCTCCGTGTGCACCTCCTCTCGGTCGCTCACCATCTTGCCCTTTGCTTTATCATCTCTTCATCATCTCCGAGCGAGGTCGAGATTGTCTAGTCAAACACGCTAGTCATACACGCCATCATGAGTACAGCCTCGTCTTCGGCGCCGATGCCGACGGTCACCTGTGATCAGTGTCGTGTCCGAAAGGTGCGTATCGTGTGTCCGTGTGTGGACATGTGAGCAGGCCATCAGTCATGTGGTCTGGCTCGGTCTCATGGTCTGCAACGGCGAGCTGCAATGGCTTACCACATGTCAACCTGGAACACGTCAAGGACATTGTTTGGACCGAGCTAACATCCCAGGTCCGCTGCAACCCCGGCCCTCCCATTGGTTCTCCATCTTCATCTCCAGACGCCAGCGGCGACAAGCAATCCCACGGGCAGTGCCGAAACTGTGCTCGTCGCGGCGAGGACTGCACCTATGCCTACACGCCGAGAAAACCAGGCCGCCCTCGAGCGTGAGCACCCACTTTCTACTCGAGACCTGACAACCCCAGCCCCCCCGCTCCACGGCCAACAAAAAGGCAACGCACCGAACAGCCCTCAAAATCACGCTCGCGCTCCCCGCGCAGGGCTCGCGCCGACACGACCCCGCCCGTTCCCGACCGAGCGACCGTGACCGAGTCGGGGGGGTCGGGACCCGCGACAGTCTCTTCGTCACAATGCATGCCCCCTCCGCCGCTCACCTCGGCGCACGCCTCGCTGTCACCCATGATCCAAGGCGACGACCCCCTCCCGTCCGTCGACCTGTCGGGAGCCTCCCCTGGCGGGCCAATCATGGGTTCCATCTTTGGCTCGGCGTGGCAGACCCTCCAGGCTGTGCCATTCGACTTTACCCTCCCCCGGTCTGCGGAGACTGACCGCAAAGATACCGCAGGGCCGTCACCAGGTATCGACAGGATGACGGGCGATGCGGCGCTGGACGCCGCGCCGCAGCTCGCCGGACTGAAAATGTTCGACTACTCTGTCCCTGCCAAGGGGGATAGTCGCCGCGTCTACTCTCCGTCTACGATTCTCGATGATCTTGTGGGTGCCAGTGTCGGTGCGGGCGGTATGGGACGGTGGAGCGACAGCAGTGCGGGACAAGTCGATGCCGCGGTCGATGAGACGGCGGCGCTCCGGCCTTGTGGTGCAGACATTGATGTCAGCCGTATCGAGAGCTTTGCGAGCTGGGAGGATATCGGGTTCTTCCTCAGCTTGCACATGAAGCACCAGCATGTGCTCGTCCCGCTCGTGCACCGGAGTAGCTTTGCGCAAGATGTGCTGTATCGCCGCGACGAGAATGACGAGGCGTTCCGTGGTCTCTTGCTCAGTATTGGTAAGTGCTCTGTCCAAAGCTGAAGCTGACAACAGTCGCATACACGATTTGCCAGTGCCCCATCCAATGGCTCGTCCCACGCATGGCCAAGCCAGAGCTCGAAGCGCTGTTGGAACGCTGCCAGCGCGGCAGCCGCATTATTCAGATTCGACACCAGACACGCCCCTCGCTCGTTGTCCTCGCGTCTACGATTCTAGACTGGATCACCTCGCAAGCCGCGTCCGCCGCCCAGCTGCCCAGTATCCTCATGTCCGACATCCGCCGCTTGGTCTACACCCTGGGGCTGAACCGCACCACCCCGCGTCCAGGGCTGTCCGAGCTCGAGCTCCAGCTGTGCCGCAGGCTATACTGGGAAGCCTACGCGATCGACAAGACCAACGCCCTCAATGGCCACCCTTACAATCTGCTCGACATGGACGGCTGCCCTCCCTTCCCGCTAGAAGTGGACGACGAGTACATGATCGCCGATGGCGGCGCCATGCTCCCGCAGCCCAAGGGGCGGCTCAGTTTCATGACCGGGTTCGTATACGTGACGCGGCTGTATCGTGAGCTCTCACGGTGTGTCGCTTGGCAGCGCACGCTGGTGAATGTACCCGAGGGAGCGCCGCGCCGCGCATCCCTGGGCGTCTGGGTGGAACGCACAATGGTGCGCGTGCAGGAGCTCTTGTCAGAGATGCCAGAGGAGCTCCAGCCGTACAACGCCAAGGGAGACGGCACCCACAGCGTGTTCGAGACCCAGGCGGCCAACATTTACATTACAGCTCTGTGCCTCGAGCTCGCCCTCGTAAGTCGCTCCCCTCCAGCTCAGAACAGCAGCTGACAATCCAGCTTGACCTCCGCGCTAAAGTGACACCAGAAGTCGACTCGGAGCAGGAACGCTTTGAAATCGCCAAGCGCGCCTTCAGGCAGCTGGAACGCATGCCCCTCGAATGCCTTGCTTCGAACGGCGAGAGCCTGAGGGGAAAAGTTCTGCGCGTGATCCTCGCGCTCCTCAACGCGCAGAGTGGCGGGGAAATCGGCGACGGGCTCTGGGACTGGTGGAACATTGTGAGTTCACCCCTACTTGGCACCGCTGACGGGCAGTACTCGCGCGTGCAGTTCATCCAGCTCATGCCGGATATTCGCCACAGCGACACGGGGGCCGGCGCGCCCGACCTGAGTGCTATCCTGCTCGACGGCGGGGGCACGGGGATGAATGTCGACGCGGGGTTCAATATGGGTATGGGAGCGTTTACGGGCTTGGAAGAGGTGTTGGGCCTGGGTATGTTGCCTGGTATGGAGGCTGGGGGGCAGATTACAGAGCAGTTGTTCTAGTTTGGGTTTTGTGTACTGGGCACGGCGTAGACAGTGCATCCATATGTATGTACAAGGATGTTTGCGTTAGCAACAACGGAGCACGCCAGCACTTCCATTCCAGTGAGAGCTGACCTTGCTTTGCAGAGGTACGCCTCCCAGGTATCCTGGAAGCTCTCCCCCTAGGCCATGCCTGGTATCCATGCATGCCTTTCTCAACGCCTACAATCAAGCATGATGGAAGTCATACGCGTCCTCTGCAAACGGCAACAGCTCGAAAGTCGGCAACTTGCGACGATTAATCACGCTCACCCGATGGATGGTAGTAAACCACTCTCCGTCCTCCAAGGGGTGGATACCTTTATGGGCATACTCCCAGGTGCTAAGTACCTGCATGTCCGTATGGTTGGGCTTGGCGTAGTCGCGCCGGAGCTGGACAATGTATGGATGGAACGGCAAGTACCACACGTTGTCCTTGTTCAGAGTCGTGCCGGGAAGGCTTTCAAAGTCGATGAGCACGGCAATCTCGCGCAGCTGGGGCCGATACTCGGGATGATCCTGGTTCCAGAATGGAAACAGGCACAAAATGTGCTTGTGCTCCTTGTCGAGAAGCTCGGAGGGTGTTCCGGGTCCCGGCTTGGCCATGTTGAGTCGAACGAAATACCGCTCAACACCCTCGGGTAGCAAGCCCCCGTGCCCGCCGTTGTAGACGTCGTCGAGGAGGTAGGTGAACCGCTTGGTCGCGGGCAAGCTGTACACCCCGACACCGTGGTTCAGCATGGCTCTGTCACGGCAAACACGCGTGCTCCGCTTAATAGCCACTGCGTCCAGCGACGGCGTCTCGGAGCGGACGGCCCGGACGCACGCATCGTACCCGTGGGTGTACTTGACCAGGACGTGCAGTTCGAGCACGCGCGTGTGGGCCAGCAAGGTATGCTCGTGCTGCAGCACGTCGCACTGGTGCTCCATCATCTCGTCCACGGCCCCCTCGAGGCGGGGCTGGACGAGCCGCTTGCCGTGGAAGATGCCGTACAGCTTTACACCGTAAAAGTGCCGGCCGTCGACCATGCCCCAGTCGTCCTCACACCTGGCTGTCAGCTGCCTGCCAGGAGTGTACTCACGTCATGCAGTACTCGACAATGGCAATGTGCCGAGCGAACAACGCGTCAATCTTGCCCCGCAGGCCCTTGGAGGTGAGGCGCGTCATGCGCAGCACCTCGTAGCTGGCAAACTCGAGGATGAGATCCAGGAGGTGCGGATAGGCCGTGTGGTCAAAGGCTACCTCGCGAGGGGGTTTAACCTGCTTGATGGGGATTGGGACTGGGATGAAGCGCGGTGATGGAGGTGGTGGAGGTGGCGAGTCTTTGCGTTTGAGGAGGCTCTTGAGGGAGCGAACAGCTTTTGACATTGTGGATGATGGCTCGGTGGAGTTAGGTTGGGTTGTAGTCGTGCTGGGTGATGTTGCTGACCACAGTGAGGAGTGATGGCAGCATGAGTGTGTAGCGAAGTGAGAGAGTCTTATATCAGCAAGGGGCAGAAGACAAAGAGACAAAGAGGGAGAATGATGATGAGAAAGAAGCAACAAGAGAGAGATTGAGCACAGGACGCGCTAGTGACTCGGTGGCTTGAGGCTTGTTGTTCTTGGCAAAATCTCCTCCAACCACCTACACCTTTCTATACACCTATCTCCTCATGTCGTTGCCCATTGATGGTCTCTCTGTACGTTGTCAAGATAAACATAGGAGACTGTTGTCACTCGCAACAGCCAAGACACGCACCTCGGTCAACGTCTCTTTATCTGGGACCACAAGTACACGTACGTACACTGTCTCGGCCCACCATCTTCTTGGTATTACTCCGTTCCCCCGCGTCCACCTGTTGTGCCCTCTAGCACTGGGCTCTTATCAGATTAGACACGCTCAACCCTCTCCAAACCTGCTCTTATAGACGAGCAGGAGGCACAGCGGCTCCGCGGGGTTACATCGTGTGTGCTCAAGAGCTGTCCATGGCAGTTTCCGCGCGAGAGTCATGGCAACAAAGGGTACGTTCCAGGTCTTCTATACTCTATGACAATGACACGATGTGCAACGCCTATGGGCCAACAATGGCCTTGGTCCACTGCTCTCCACCCGGAAACTCGACAGTCTCAAACGCATACGCCTCGGCGCCAATCTTGTCTCGATACTGCTCGCGTCTGACAAATGCGATGCGCTCGACTTTGTCCTTGAGTTCATCCACGCTCCAGTCACTCTTGTTGATCCCGTCGTCGATCAACGAATGCAACCGCTGAACAATCCTGAGCCGCATCAAGCCCTTTGACAACGGCTTGTCCTGCGCACCAAGCCCAAGCCACAGCGGATCCGCCTCGAGAATATCCACAAACGTAAACTCGACCTGGTGAAGGTATCGCACCACATCCACAGCAAACCGGCTCAACATGCCCAACGGCACAACCTCACCCCCCGGCGGCTCAAAGTTGCACACCCACTTGGCAGGCGTAAACACAAGCACGACCTCGCGCAGCCGCCTCCCCTCCGGAAAACTCCCACGGGGCGCAAACTCGCCGCTGCTCACATTATGCACAAACCGCCTCACCCCGTCGAGGCGCTTATGCTGAAACTCGCGCGCAGTGTACGAGCCGTCGGTAAAGCTCACACAGGCCGGGGCGCGCACGGCCATCTGCAGCCGGAAGAGCCCCTTCGTGTCCGCCCTGTACCGTACCGCCGCCGGGGTGAGGGAGCGCGCGAGGTCGGCTAGGAGCGCGCGGGGTGGCCAGCCGACGACGTCGACTGTGCGTGCGCGGCGGCAGGCGGTGTGGACTGCGGCGTTGAAGGCTGAGGGGAGCGGGGCTGGGCGGCACACGGGAAGGAGGGAGGGTTCGATCTGCACGAGGCTGCCGGCTATGGCGTGCGGGTCGAACTGGGAGCAGCACGTCGGTGGGGCCGGTGTGCAAGCTTTCGCCCAGGAGTGGAGGGATGGGAGTTTGCCCAAGGGGGAGGTGATGCGGACTTCGGCTATGGTGCAGCGGGCCGAGGGGAAGGAGAGTATCAGGTGCGAGGCCAGGGCTGTGTCGACGCGATTCCGGGTTGCCCGGGAGGTACGCCGGAGGGCTAGGAGGGAGGCGCGGGGGGCGAGTGCGAGGATCGAGTCAAAGATGTGTGGGAACGAGGTGTGGTCTAGCGGTGCGTGGTGGTAGACTGGTGGGGGGGTTGGGGGTGGGGTGAGGAGGGAAGATGATTTGATGCAGTCTTCGTGGGCTGGTATGGGGGTATTGAGCCAGGAGCAGGCTGGGAGGGGGGTGGGCGCGTGCACATCGGTAGCGAAGACCTCGTCGTCAGATACGTGGAGGCGCGCATGTTTCGCAATGTCGACTGGGGAGGAGGTATCCTCCAACACAATGGACGCGCCCCGTACCGGTCGTGCCGGCGGGGGAGATGTCGCTGTACGCTTCGTGCCAGAGTTCATGTCGGCCGTGCTCGTGCGAGGGGTGAGTGAGTCGTGAGATTGTGGTTGCGTGAAGTGAACAACAGGGATGTGGGAGAGATTTAAAGTCCATGGCCAAACACTGTCGTCTGATGGCGCGATGGGGTTGAAAAAACACAACCGGGGTGGGCTTGGTGCGCGCGTCTCGCCCTTGTCCTTGGGTATTGTGCGCTGAGAGATGGGAGAGTCTGTCGGCCGATGGAGAGTTTGGACAGGTATCCTAATCTGATAAGATGGGGAGCAAAGTCACGTGACTTTGCTGTGGACGCGTTTGGTTCCGTTCGGACGTAAACGGCCTGAACATGCAGATCATCAACAACTCTCTCTCAACATTTCTGATCATATCATGGCCTCTTGTCGGATAGGACATCTTTCAACGCTCATGGCCTCTCTACTAAATGGGCGTGTTCTGCGTTTCAATTCCTCCAGCTCGGGCAACTCCCAACCATGTGTGTCCGCCGGGGTCAAGCCCCAACCACCTTACGCAGAGCGCGGTACCAAGATATCCACCTCTTAAACCTGAATGACATCCGGCTCGTCAGAGCCCCCGCAACCTATTCACGCTTCTCAATCTCAATGACATCAAACTTCTTAGAGCTATCGTAGGTCCTCGTTTCGGTGCAGCGTTTGTCGGACAACGGCGGCGTGTTGGTGAGGGCGCTCGCAATGTGTTTTCCCGCGCCTGCATCCGTCCTCTTCCAGTGACACTCTCTGGGGTTCCACGTTGACACTACACTCACTGACCTCACTGTCTCTCTTTCCACTCATCACTCTCGCAACGTTCTCACACACTCAGTGCATAGCCCAACAGCCATGTCCGCACCTACCACAGCGCGCTCTCGCTCCCAACCCCTCCACCCGGACAGCTTCCCACACATCTTTGATGCTATCTGCCTCTGCGCAACACACCAAACCCTCCTGGCACTTCGCCTCACCAACCGTTCTCTACGCACTCGTGCAAATGTCGCTTTCGCTCGCCACCTCGTCCTGGCGAAAGACTCCCACTGTCGCGTACCTGGCGGCATGCGCCTGCCCATCACTCCCCCCAATGACAAGGCCAAGCCAGCTCCCAGCCTTGAGGTCCTCCTGACTGCCAAGATTATCGAGTTCTGGGAGGACGACTGGAAATATCTCGTGCGTGAGAGCACCATCGCCAGCTTTGCCCAACATTTGGCAAAGGGCGACAGGCCTCCCCTCGAGATGCTCCGTTGTCTCTCAGACGATATCAGTGACGACGACAGCGACGTTTTGGACGACAAACCGGGGCTCAGCGAGACTAAGAACAATGCTCCGCCCGGCGAGAGCATGTCTCCTATCGCCTTGAATGCTCGTGTCCTCGTCGTGTGGCCCGACAGCTCGCGCACCATAACTACCCTCACTCTTCCCTACCTTGAGTGCTTTGTACTTCACAGAGGGGCCGGCCCTGCAGCTTTCGACAGTATCCCCCAATCCGCAGCTTTACGCAAAGTTGTGCTGGTCGATGATTTCAGCAACGCCCGTAGCACCTTGGGTGTCTTTTCGCCGATGGCGAAGACAATTGTCAAACTTATGAGCCGCATCCAGTTCGTGTTTGTCGACTACTGCACCCAACCCAGCAGCCCCGGTCTTCTCAGTAGGCGGAAGCCACCGAATCCCCAACTCAACTCGAAGACGTACGGCAACAGTATCAGCGCTCTCCTCCGCAATCTCGTGGCCAACGGCGTCAACACCTCGGGAGCGACCGTCGAGGAGCTCAATGCCTGCGTTGATAACATTCAGTTCTTCGACTCGAAGCAGTATCGTGCGACCGTTGGAAGCTACATCTTTGCGCTCCACATGTGTCCTGGCGACACCCCGGCTTGGAGCCAGGAGATGGTCGATTAGTTGGCTGTCTCGATGCACCCTCGATCGCGCTTTGAGCTGGCTAGGGGAGAGAAGAACTGTACGTAGCTCTTATACACGAATTGTTCAACACATGCATGTTAGAGCTGCAAGCCGCGTGGTGCATGCCTGTCGGCGGTTGCGACGCGCCTGCCTTTACATGTATTTCGGGGCCAACTTTGGCGTCACTAGCGCTCTCACTACTCACTTCATCTTTCTCCATTCACCTGTCTCCTAGTCGTCTCCTTGTCCATCTTCATTTATTCTTGGTTGTGTCCTTGCAGCCTTTCCCTCTCCTGGCACAGTAAGTACCCCCAGTCTCATACTTTTCTGACTGGAGCAGCGGGCGACACCACTTTGTCTATTTCACCTCCGCCCCAACCTCTGCTCCCAATGGGCGGCTCCTGGGTAGGTGATAAAATACATCCCCGTCATTCATGCACTCACCAGCAGTCCAAACCCAGCCTCGAGCCAGCGAGTGGCCGCAAACGCCGCAAGCTAGTGACGAGCCGTCTCCCGTCCGTACGCTCAAAGCGACACAGCGCTCCTGCGGCCATCCCACCCATCGTGCTCGAGGATGTAGACGACCCAGACCCATTCCGCCGCTCAACCCTTGTTTTTGTGCCCCAACCGTTCCGTCCTACGAGTGTTCTCCGTCGTGACCCTTCCCCTGCCAATACGCGGCACTCTGTGCATTTCGAACCCTCAGTCGACACCCCGCCGGCGAGGAGCCACCTTCCCCCTGCCCATGGCCGCAAGTTTCGTCCCAAGACTCTGGCCAAGCCGGTTCGTTCCTCGCTCGACAACCCAGTGACCCCCCCTCCGGACAATCATAACCTCCCACCAGTGAAAGTGCTGGCACCGACACCCGAGCCTCGTTACACTCCGACCAAGGGCTCGCTTCCACCGCGTCCACCGCGTCCGCCCAAGTCTCATCGCCGGTCGTCGGTCAGCTCATCTAGCGCCCCCACCATCACCGAGCTCCCAGCCCTGGACCTAGGCCCGGCAATGTGGGGCGACTCGCTGAATCGACCTCCTCGTCCGCCCAAGTCGGAGCGCAGGATGTCAGTCAGCGGCGACACCCTTCAGGTACCCACAGAGATTCTGGGAGGGAAAGACCGCTGCTGCCCGTACAAGCTGGCTGGTATCCCGAAACCGGTCGTTCACGCCGTGGCCCCTCGTGAGCCGGCTCCCCGCCGCGTATCTGGGCTCAGCGTCTCCTCGTACCTGTCCTACCAGACCGCCCGGAGTGACGGCACGGAGCAGTTTATGCCGCTCGAACATATCGACAATCTGCGCGCGGGCAGCATTAGGTTCTCGGACGATACTCGGACACTGTCCGAGTTGGGACACTCTGCCACGACGCTCAGCAGCATGGCGCAATCATCTGTGGGATCCAGCACTATTCGCCCTCGTCGCGCCGGCGTGTCGTGGTACAGCAGCATTCTCCATGAATACCAGGCTTCGCAGGTGTCGCTCAACCAGTTGCCGCAGCAGGACAATGGCATTGGAGGTCTTTGACATTATCCTCCGCCACTGCGCCTGGGACGACCTTATGAACTTGCGCTTGGTGTCGCGTAGTGTCAACCACCAGGTCGGAACTCTCATGGCGAAGCACATCGTTATCGAGGAATGGTGTACTCATACCGCGTCCATTGCTGCTCCGCAAGGCCGCCTGCCGCACATGCTCGGCTGGCACCAGCATGTTCACAACGCCCGTCTCTCCGTCTCTGCCCTCCACCGGCAACCCCTCCTCCACACCAGCATTGTCGACATTTTGGGCTCCATCAAAGCGTCTCAGGTTGTCTCCCTGGTTAACGATCTCTGCAACGTCGACACGATCAGGTACCGCGAGGACACAACGAGCAAGACCATGCTCCTCCCACTCCGCTCCCGCCGCGTCGTCCTCTTCACCAGCCTCGTCCACGAATCCGACCGCGCCACATTCATGCTCCGTGGCGACGTGAAAAAGTGCGTCCTCAACGTCGACTGCTCCCAGGGATACTTTCCACACGCCACTACCAGCGCGCTCTCCCTCCCACCCACCGTCGAGGAGGTAGTGGTCGTGTTCACCAGCTGCAACCCCAACTGGCCCACGACGATCAGCCACACGATGGGCATCCTTCGCTCCGTCACGCAGGAACTGCTCTTTGGCCAGGTAGACCTGAAGATTACCATTGTCGACGTCCCGAAGATTGGCCCAGCCGGTCTCGGCTTTGACCCTGGTCTGGACAAAGCCGACCTCGCCAAGGCTGTGGTCCACACCCTCCGCGAGCTGATTGTCACCACCCAGTCGCACCGCGCAAGCAGGCTCATGCAGCGGATGAAGACTGTCGAGTTTCTCACGCGTGCACAGTACAAGGCCCGGGTGGGTGCGTATGAGTTTGCCCTGGAGACCGTTATTCCGCCTGTTGTTGCTGCTGGCATTGCGGTGAGTTGTTCCGGCTGAGTGTGGTGAGAATGCTCACAAAGGAAGCCTATTTGAGCGCAGAAGTTTGGTCTTATCTTCATAGTTGTTTGCTATTGTCGTTTGTCATGCATACCGTTGTCTGTCCATCGCAAACAAGCTCTCAGCTATGCATACATCTTCTCAGAATGGAATATCATGCATGCATGCAGACAAGGTTGTTGACTGACCAACTGCAGCCACGGCAAGTGGATGGCCGTGCACGGACCTCCACCCTCTGTGCCAGATGTTGATACAACTTGTGTTGACACGATTTCTCTTCTTGCCCATTCCACCTCGATTTCTCGTGTCACCTGTGATATTTTAGTATTTCGTCTTTCTACCTGTGTAGACGACTCATCTTGTGAACTGTACGTACCGGCTGCGAATCAAGGCCATGTCTCTAACTCACATCGCTAGCTATACCCGCTTCGGCGCCACCTCTACCCCACCACCGTTGCCACACACGACCTAGGCATCATGGGATGCGCATTCGTGAGCATAGCCCAATGGTCTTCTTCAAATCCAGTAAGCTCACCTCCCAGTCCCAGCCAATGCTCGACCGCGTTGTGGCCATCCCTCACCACCCCCGTCTCCAACTCAAGGCACCACCCCCCGCCCAGCCCGCCCAAGCATCCCAACCCTCCCCACCCTCCCCCGCCAAGTCATGCAAGGCCTTTGAATCCTTCTCCCTAGCCGAGTCCCACTCAAAGGGGACAACCATGTCGGAATGGTCTTTCGGCTCACCGCGCAAGCGCACCAGCTCGCCAGCGTGCATGCGCCGCAGCGAGGATGACCCTTTCCCCATGCGCCAGTCGGACAGCTTTTCGGGCCTCAGCTACGTAAAAGCCAAGCCTGAGCGGCCAGTGGCCATCTACCACCTCAAGGGCACAGAGCCTTCTCTCCAGGCGTTTCCGGACCTTTCAGAGACGTCTTGGATGGGCAGCACCACTGGCCTGTCGTCCTGGATTGACGTTGACCCAGAGGACGTCTCGACCTCGACGCCGCGTCGGTCGCGCTGCGACATGGCCCCGATGTTGCCAGAGCTCGAGTTTGTCAGCGAGTGCTCAATTCCGGATATCCTCAACCTGAGCTCTTCATCCATCCCGTCGTTCTACTCGGCCATGTCTCGCGTTTCGACTGCTGTTGGAACGGGCGAAAGCGGTTCAGTCGACGCGTCGCCCACTCTCATGAGCATGCTCAAAAGCTGCCCCTGGCCGACCCTCCTAACTCTTCGCCAGGTCTCTCGTGACATGTGTCGTCTTGTCGATCTCCACATGACGGAACGCGTTATCATCCAGGACAAACCCCAGCTCATCGTTACGGTACCGGGCCATCGCCGCCTTCCCGCCATGTGGGCTTGGCAGACGCTGGCCCCGTCCGTTCGAGACCTCGACACACACCTTCAACCCAAAGTTGCCGACATTATCGGTCTACCCCGCAGAAGCACTCTGCCTCACCTTCCTAGTCTACTGCGCACCGTCCACACTGTGCGCTATCACCTGCGTCAGCACCGCGGCCACATGGACGTCGGCGAGTATCGCTACCTCTCTGCCGACCGAATGGTACTCTTTGTCAACCAAAGCACTCCCTCGCCACTTCAGGCGTGCTCCATTGTTGAGGGAGTCAAGAAGTATGTCCTCAACGTCGCGTATGCTCCCGATTATGCTGGACTCATCTACACTGGGTTTCAGGCTGCCAAGACCCTTCAGCAGGTAGTCGTCATCTTCACCCCCTTCAACCCCAAGATGAAGCAACCTCCTTTCACGACGGCAGAGGATCTCGGTATTCTCAAGGCCATGGCGCACCAGATGTGCTCCCTTCTCCTCCAGGTGGACTACACTTTTGTCGACCTGCATACTCTGTCACCCGAGGCATTTGGGTTCACTGGAGAGCACAATCGTGCGCAGCTGCAGGACAAGATCCTGGACCGCCTCCGCCAGCGGATCGATGACGATGTCGTCCTCAGCGTGGAGGAAAAGGAGACCTTCAAGCTCCAGACGTCGAGCATTAAGTTTCTTTCTTCCGCAGAGTATCGGTCGTTGATTGGAGAGAAGGAGTGGACGATTGAGACGGTCGAGACCTCGCTTCATGAATATGACCCGCCTCTGCCTGGCGACGACGACGTGCTTCCTGTAAGTGTGCTGGCAGTGATGATTGCTGACACAGCAGGAAATGCCCAAGAGTGGAGCCAAAAAGTTTGCTGCCAGCATCAAGAGTCGTAAAGATGGCATCAAGAAGAGTGTCAGCCGTGTTAGTCTCAAGACAATGCCAGGCTGGAAGGGCTACATGTAGTCGAGTGCCACCCGTTTCCTGTGGCGTCAAAGATGCAAAAGAGGTTGATAACTCGATGCGGTTCATGTTAGTCAACCTTATGCAAATCCTGCCAGTCAAACTGTGTACATAAGAACAGCCGTCACTGACTGTGTACTGGGGACCACTGGTGCGTGGACAGATGCGGCTCAATACTGTAATGGTAGTTTGAGCCCAGCCAGGCGAGGGGGTGGAGGTTGTCCCTCGCACAACTTTTCTCTTCTCCTCTTCTCGTCTCAACCAGTTTGCCTTTCTTTGCAGTCCTATCTTTTACTCTTTGTGCAGCACACATCTTTCAGTAGCTGCAAACATCTTTACAGCCTAGAACACATCACACTCTGGCACCCAGACTCATCCAACGGACCCCTTGTGGTCCACCCCTCGGTGCACAACCGCCATGGGGTGCACACACGTACGTGTCGTCCTCACCGCCTCCCTTTCTGCATCACAATACTCATCACTACACTATACAGTCCAAACCCTTTCACGACGGTCACCACCCGATACCCAAGCCCTGGCAATCAAAGGGCAACGCCGGTTCACTCGCCGCGTCCAAGGCTCAGAACACACTGCCCAACGCCGACGGGTCTCTTACACCGAGCATGCTACAGCTCAACCCCACGTCTCCAGTATCTCTCCTCCCAGGCGCATTCACGTCCAATCCCAGCCCAGCTCGAGTCACAGCTCCAACATCCCCTCGCACGACGCCAGGCGAAGCTGATGAGGAAAAGGTTATTGCCAGGCTGCCTCAGTCCTGGCGTGATCCGCCTGGTTCTGGCACTGAGCCGGTTCGCCACCAAGCTGTTCCAAGAGCTTTGATTTTCCATGACGGCCACCGTATCCACAAGTCGGCTGTCTGTTCGGTTCTGCGTGAGGCGCTGGCTGCATCGTCCGGGCGTCCTGTGGAGGGCCCTCCGAGCATGCCAGATCATGGAGACGAGGACCTGGAGGCGCTGGCTGCATCGTCCGGGCGTCCTGTGGAGGACCCTCCGAGCATGCCAGATCATGGAGACGAAGACCTGGAGGCCACCTGCAACGGCTATGCGTCTGCCACTGTGAACGACGAGCTCAGATTTGACATGGGCGCCGCTCCTGAGCCCACCTTTGTTCGGTCAGCAGGGTCTACTAAGTCTACAAAGTCGAACGAGTCCAAGAAGCGCAGGAAGAAGATGGCGGGCAAGCCTCGTCGTCCAAAGGCCCTTTCGGCAAACGGTCTGTTATCGACAACATCTACTATTACCGAGGATTTTGACCTTGGCGACAAGATCGATGCAAAGAGTGTCGCAAGTGGCAATCTCACAGTGGATTCTTGGGCAGCCAAGTTTGTCGCTGATGAGCACGAAATCACTACCTTCACCGCTGGCTCCAAGAAGCAACCCCTCTACAGAAATGCAAAGACACCCAGCATCATCTGCCACGGAACTGGTCAGGATTGTGGGTTCCACAGTCACTTCAAGCTCGCCGAGCCTGTCAACAAGCGCAAGGGTCAGCCGATCGCCGCCGCCGCAGACAACTTTGGCTTCACGAAGCCACCCGCCCTTATTTCTCGTCCTGCCAACAAGCTCAGTTGCCACTTTGACATGCCGTCCTTCCCTCACATCTTTGATCAAGTGGTCCGCTTGAGCAACCGCAGCACCCAACTCAATCTGCGCCGCACGTGTCGCTCTGCTCGCGCCATTGTGGACAAGTGCTTGAGCACCCATGTCATTGTTGTCAGGCCAGACGGGACGTTTGTCCAAATCACCAGCCCGCAAGGACGCCTGCCCGTCATGTACGAGTACGACCGTCGATGCTCCGCGTGCTACAAGTCTCAAGACCCCATGTGGTCCACAGTGCTGCCTGAGTTCCAGGAGTCTCCCAGCCCCTGCGTCATCGACATCATCGGAGGTGGAGGTCCTCCTCTCCTCACTGGGCAGGGTCGCCTGGTCATCCCTCCTGGCGTCAACGTTGTGCGCTACCACCTCAGCCCAAAAACTCCCCCTCCTCGCTGTGAGTCTTCCTCGGAACACTGCGAGGAGGGTAGTCAGGCTCTAGCGGGTTGGCCACCAAAAGCCATCCACCAGGCCGTTGTTTTCATCACGCTACTGGAAAAAACGCAGTCTTGGTGGTTCTACTTTGACCGCCGCGCAACCAAATGTGTCTTCAACATTTTCTACCCCCGTTGCCAAAGCGACTACAAGTACTTTTGGTGGCCAAGGAACACTTGCTCTCGTTCAAAACTCAAGGAAGCCGTCTTCGTCTTCACACCCACCACCAAAGGCAACGACAAGCGGCGCATCCTAACCAATGTGTCGCTACGGAGGAATCTCGTGCCTGGGGTGCTGGCAGCGCTGGCTCGGCAGATGCTCATGGACGACGGCGTGCGCTACACGCTGGTGGACTTGTACCCCATCTTTGAAACCTATGTTGTCAAACAGGCCAGTGCGCAGTGGACCGAGCTTGCCAACACCGACCGTCCAGGCTTCCGTCGCGCCATCATGCTCGAGGCCTTGTATACTCTCATCGACGATCCGGACTGGGCAGAAGAGTCCCTCAAGGAGTTTGAGACCCCGCTAGGTCGCCACACATTCAAGAAGCGTATCCCTGGCTTTGTCAATGTCCGTCACGAACTCAAACGCCGGCTTGACGAGATTGAATTCTTGACTCGGGAGGAGTACAGGGAGCGTGTTGGCGAGTATGCGTTTAGAATCCAGACTGAGCCTGATGCTGCGCGTTGTGTCTGAGTTGAGGGTTTCTTCGCTATGGCCGGTCCAGTTGTTTGGACAGGCATGAGTAATGAATTATGCAATGAATGACTTTCGTCGTCAGACGCTGAAGGTGAGATCATGGCGCTTGGGTATGGTTGATGCGGAGGCCGTTGCTTAGGATGTCCAGCGAGGATAGCATCTGACACAATGGCAAGTGCTTCGCTCACGCTCGTCTCGATCAACAACATTCATAAGATCTACGAAATGCACATCTCTGTTCATGTTTTTCAATTTCGAGGTGCTTATACAACAAACACGCCAGCAACCACCGCACCAGCAAGGGCAGCCAACATGGTGCCAAAGGCATAAGGCGTCGAAACAAGCGCGCCAGACTTGGCAGAAGCGGTCGCAGAAGTCTAGCGTCGTCAGTTTCCCAACCATCAGAAAACCCACCTTGACAGTCGTGCTGGGCTTGACACCACTAACAGAAGCCGAAGCCTTGGTACCCGTGCCGCCACTGTTGGACCCCGTGCCCCCGTTAGTGGATCCCGTACCACCAGTGTTGGAGCCGGTACCACCAGTGTTGGAACCGGTACCGCCGGTGTTGGAGCCGCCAGTGTTACTGCCGCCAGTGTTGCTGCCGCCGGTGTTGGAACCCGTGGTCGAGCCACCAGTGTTGGGCTCGCCGGTGGTAGGCTCACCAGTGGTGGGTTCCCCTGTGGTCGGCTCTCCGGTCGTAGGCTCGCCGGTCGTGGGTTCGCCAGTCGTGGGTTCGCCAGTGGTCGGTTCGCCGGTGGTCGGTTCGCCCGTCGTGGGCTCGCCGGTTGTCGGCTCGCCAGTCGTTGGTTCCCCAGTCGTGGGCTCACCCGTGGTCGGCTCACCCGTGGTCGGCTCCCCAGTCTCGGGCTCGACTGGGTCAACGATGGGCTCGCTGGGAGGACTGGTGGCGTCGGGGGGAGGGTCCTCTGCGCCGGGCTCGGGGGACTGGCGGGGCGCGAGGGCGTGCGTGCCGGTCCCGACGCGCATGGGGTGGGCCGTTACTGGGGCTGGGGAGTTAGTTGGGTTGGAGGCTGCGGCGTACCCAGAGAAAGGGCGAGGCTGGCTGCTACGGCAAAGGTGGTGAGGCGCATGTTGGGGTTGTGGTGTGACTGTCAGTGCGAGGTCGTTGTGAGTTTTGTTGTCAGTACGCAATAGTTCTTAAATATACATGCTCAGTGTCTTGGCGAGTAGAGTTGTTGATTTCAGGTGATTAAAATGACCGTCGGCGCCCACCGCCTCGAGAACAATGTCAGATCTTCACGTCAAAGTCTCCCCACCAGGCAGTGCTGTATCCAACCCGAAACCACACAGCAGTGCAAGCCAAGCCACCCACACAGGGAGGCAGACCGACGGCCGGCTCAGTACTTTCCAACTCTGTGCATGTATTGACATTCAGTATTGAGTTGCCCCTGTGGGTGTAGGGAAGACGGATGAATCTTGTTCGGAGTAAACGACCGACACCGCCACAGCCACGTAGGAACCGAAGAAGAGAACGGCAGCGGGAGGATCTCGGCGTTCAGCCAACACTGGCCGGGTGACCCGTTCCCATTCACCCACAGATGCAAAACAGTGCCGATAGACAGGTGAATTGTATCAGGTGCGGCTAGACTTGCGGATGGGTCTGGGCTCGCCTCGGCGGTGCAGGTGCTGAGAATTGTGGTTATGCTTGATTGCGCCAGAGGGGTGGCAGTTGGGAGATCTTGATTCGTTACGGTCTCTGGGGATCGTGGGTACGGGCAACTTTGTGTGAGAGTTATCATCCAGTACTTTGGGCTGACAATCTCATGCAGTGTACACGGTCGAGAGATTGCTGGAATCAGTCAAGTTTGAGATGAGGTATTTCCAATGAGAAGCACCAACAGCGTGGCATGGTGCATGTTGGTACAGTAGTGGGCTGGCTTTGGTGGGAGCCGATTTTCAATCCAAAGTGGACGTTACTGAAAATGCATGTGTCAAGTCTACAACGTACTACAACTAGTGTATAAATTTATCACAACTAAACAAGCATGGCCCAAGCCGCAAAGATGATGGGCCAGAGACAAATAAGCACATTGGTGCGGGGCGTGACTTGCTCGCCCTCTGAGGCGGCAGTAGTGGGGCGAGCAGTGGTATTGAGCCTAGCAGTCGTCGAGCCAGAGACGCGCGAGCCAGCCGGGTTGCTGCTGGAACCACTGCCGCCAGAGGTGCCAGTTCCGCCAGTGGATCCTGTGCCACCGGTAGAGCCTGTGCCGCCAGTTGATCCAGTACCGCCCGTAGATCCCGTGTTGGGGTTTGGAGCAGGTGTGCCGTCGGGGTTGGTCGTCGTGCCATCCTGGTGGGTGGTGGTGCCGTCAGGATTGGTAGTCGTGCCGTCCGGGTTCTTGGTGCCCGTGGTCGTCTCGGTACCTTTACTCTCTCCAACATCCTGGCCGTCGAACTCGCCGTTGTGGATTTTGCCGTCGGTGCCATAGCACTCCACGACAACTGCTGGGCACGCCGTGTTGGGACCAGTCTCGCAGCATTTGGGGATATCGTCCTTTGTTGGCTTGGTTCCCTTGGGCTTGTTCTCAATGCCACACCCAGAAAGGGTGCCGTCGGGGTGGTGAGTGGGCTCGCACGCAATACGAGAGCAGAGGGGAAATCCCGCATCATCAACAGGCGTCGGCTCGCCATCTTTGCACATTGGAAGCCCAGTTCCTGGCGGAGGTGTCGTGTTGCCGTTGCAGTTGAGAATACTGCCGTCGGGGTTTGTGGTGGGGCATGCTTTTGGCGCTGGGGTGACAGACCCGTCGCATTGGGTAATGGTACCGTCCGCGTTGGTGATGGGCTCGCAGAATACTTCGCAGGTGGGCACGTTGTTTGAATCGAGAGGAGCGGGGGTGTTTGCGGTGGGGCATTTTGGGAGTGAGCCCGCGGCAGGAAGTGTACCTTCCGTGGGAGTGATTGTGGTCGTGTCTGAGCCTGGGGCAGCTGGGAGCGTGCCCTCATCACCCTCAATTGTAGAGGTTTCCGCTTGACGGATCGACAGACGGACCAGTGGTGAGTGATTCAGAGGGAAGGACAGGATTGGTTCTGCCGTCAGTGGTGAGCTTTTTAAAAAAAACACGCACGGGCGAGGAGTGCCAGGATGAAAAGAGTCTTTGTTGGTGTCATCGTGAGTTTGGGTTTGTGTGAAGACAAGTTGTTGATGAGCGGGTAAAGATTGTCAAGGAGAGTAGCCTTTGGTTTGCTTAAATATATCAGATTGACAACATGGGCGGGTAGATCTGGCAGCGACAAGCGCGACACAAACACCTTGCTGCCTCATTCGTCTCCTGAATGCCAGTGTCCGGAAAGGACGCTCCGTCTTGCGCACCTCGTCAACTGACAACGAGAATCATCTGCACCGCCTAGCTGTGCAGAAGAGATTGCTAATTGCTTCTCTGCACGCCCAAGCAGCAAGCAATCAATCCTTGCAACGAGCAGCAGCAACAATCGCAACAGGTATACCAAAGCATTGAACGACCTCCACCGGCCCACCCGGATCTGGTCGCGGCTAGAGGGTGGGCTGGCTGGATGCCGAAAAAGTGCCACACTCGATGTCAATGGCGGTCGGCGCCACCACCCACCCATCCACTCTGTCGATTCGTCCGCCTCCTCTTCGGCTCCTGCAACAAACCCCCGGTTCTACGGCATGTGACGCATTCAACGTGCACTGCCCCGGCGACCTTTTCACACCGACGCGCAACGGCGCTGGGAGCGCCGGGACGCATGCCGCGGCGCAGCACCTGACCTCTCCGGACGACACTCGTGCCGCTTTGTGCGGCTGCTCCCCTCACCAAGGCTTCGACCTTTCAGGACGCCGACGCCACGGCGCCGCGTCGGAGCTGGAATTGCGACACCGAACCATGGCCCAGGCCATGGTTTGCTGTGCAGGCAAGTGATTGTGCCTAGGTGATCAGCACAGCTGTGCACTCTTAAGCAGGCTGGATCTGGGTTCGGCACGAGATAAAGAGTGAATACGCAGGGGAATGGGCTGGAAGTGGTGACTGGCGCCAGACTTTGGGTTTGACATTGACTGACCCGAAACTCTTCTGACCGTTCCTGTAGACTTCGGTAGGTCCTGACAATCGAGATGTACGGCCATGCCAAGCCAAAGTGCGTAATGGCAGCCACTGTCAAAGAAATATGCCCAATTTCTTCGGGGGGTGCTGTCTTCAACGTTCCACATGGCAGTGCTGGACCCTTGAGAATGATGCCCCCTACCTACAGTCTGAAGCACAGAGACCCAAAACGCCATGTACCTTTACAGATGGATGGAGTTTGTGACCCAGGACGGTGGGACCCGCTCCAAAGCTCACGTAAGTGATCGCCGAAGGGTCCTGCACTCCTAACATTCCGGGGTGTTGTTCGGCGGCTGGCACTTCCGGTGACCGGAACAGCAACGGCAACGCGGAACTCGTACTCTACTCCTCCACCACGCACTTCAGGCATAGGCTCAAGTGCGAAGCCTCCCCAGAATGTGTCTAACGACATGATTATGCGCAGGACCCGGCGTTGGCGCAACCGAGGAAGGACCATCCTCGAGACGAAGACTGTATTACGTAACTCTTATCTCGCGGTAGGCTCAAGACATTCACGAGCCCATCTTTGGTCATTTGTTGCCTTCCCATGTCACAGTGGGCTGAACAACGAAGACCAGAGTCTAGCCATAGCTGTGCTATCTCTCTGCCGGAATGCTGGCATGCACTGCGTTCTGACATTGATATCTCAGGGCGACGTGCTGATCGCCCGTTGACGACGCCTACCTTGAGACAGCAAGCAGTGCTCGCTAGTGCACACTCACCACAAGCAGCTGACTGACATGCTTTTCAAATGATCTCAATCACGTTCAGCGAGGCTTGTTGGTACTTTCTGCAATGTTACGCTTGAACGTGCTGGCAACAATAGTTGTTCTCTGTTCCGTGACACGAGGGAGTGTGGGGGTGGCGTTGTGGCGTTTGCCCAGGCGCCCCACAGTGTCCTGAGAGACTCGGACGGGCCGCCTTCATCTAAACGTCTTTCACCAATACAGAAAACTGGGTGTTCGCTGGCGACATGAGTGTCAAGGGTACCAGCGACGCCACCATGGCGCCGGTGGCGTCAATGCTTGAATAGGTCCGCAGATCCAGCAACGTTCGCCGGTGCTACACTCTAAACATCGACTGGGTCCTCCATGGCACTTCTTCATATCACTCTTCCTCGCCCAGTAGGCATCATGCTTGGTGTAATCAATCACAAAGACTACCCTCACATATTTGCGACCATCCTCCATTACTCTCCACGCACGACCCTGTTGACGCTCCGCCAGACCTCCCGCCAGGTCAAGTTTCAGGTCGACAATCTCCTGCTCAACCACATCGTCCTCGGCGGGCCATGCTCCGAGCATATGCTAAAGCTCTCCCAGCTCAACCTCGGCGGCGACGACGACGACCGCAAAGTAGCAAAAGACGACGAGAACGAGGAGCCCCATATCGCCCACTTCGTCGCGACCCCCCACGGCCGGCACCCGGCCCACCTCACCGAATCAGCCTTCAAGCACGACAGTGTCGCCCAGCTCGGCTTCCACACCCAAACGGTCGACATCTACTATGAACGCTACCGGGAAGATCTAGACTTTCTAGTCCACCGCCTCAAGAGTGCGACCACTGTGCGTTTGCATTCCGGCGTTGGCGGGGTGATGCCGCGCAACTTTGGCCTCGTCCACTCTGCCATCACCGTCGTGGCCTTCTTTGACACATGGCGGATCCCAAACCGATACACGTTCTTCAACTCGCATCCGATTGAGAAACTCGTCCTCAACGTTACCCTGGGAGAGTGGAACGACCACCCGTTCTCCTACCTCGCCTTTGACATGGTGCCCGCCTCTCTCCAGGATGTGGTCATAGTGTTCCACGGCTCGGGCACGCTCTCCGCCGAAGAGCTGCGCAATCTCCGTTCAGCCACAACCCTCATGATGGTCCCTCGGCTCGCGAGTGTGCGGTTCACCTTTGTCAACCTCCATCCGTCGCACTTTGGTGTGCCCCCGCCCATGAGCTGCGACGAGCTCAAGCAGCTCTTCCGAAGCGACCTGTACGACGCAATCGAGGAGATGTCTGAAGAGCCAGCGTCGGACGCCTTGAGGGCTGGTGCAGATCTGGTGGAGGTGGTCACCCTTGAAGAGTACCGAGATGCTGTTGGGGACGCCGTGTTCAAACTTGAGACGGTCAAGTTGCCTGCCGAAGCGTCGTTTAGGGCGGTGAGTTGTGCTGGGTCCTATGGTGGTTCATGCTGACCCTTTACAGCACGACTGAGCTAGTTTCTGTCTGGCTTGTCACTTACAGTACTTGGTGTTTGGTTTTATCCCCAGCACGACGTCAAGAATGAGCAACTGTCGCACTCAGAGTGCAGCGGCTGTAGATTTGGCTTCACTCTATCTCTACTTCGTGATGTAAGACTCATGAAACAACTGCGCGGTTTTGCAGGCCGATGTGTATGGCCTCGGTGGAAGAAGCCACAAATATTTGAGCGTTCCGCTGGCGGAAGGCACAGTGATCTGGTGCTTGTTCCAGCGAGGCCGCGATGGCTCTTCCGGAAATGATAATGGCACAGTAGGCAAGGCAATATCAGACTAGGCGTTACCCATCGGAACGCCCCATGTCAGGAGGAGTGCGGCCAGGCATGTACCACAGCTCTTCAGCTTTGCTTTGACATGACATCCGCCGCGTCAGGCTTCTGGAGGCACCTTGAAACTCCTTCCCCGAAGCTCTTGCCTTTGGCGTCCATCATGGGTCATGGCAGAGCAGCACAGAGGAAAATGGCACCACATCTATGACCTCGTTCGTAGGCTAAGCCCCGTGAGACAGCACTGCCGGATGTTGCGTGATGGTGGGGTCACGGGAAGCGAGCGAGGTTCTTTGTGTAGAGGACCCGAAGTCATGCTCGTAACGATGGATTCACATCGCATGACGAGATTCTGCGGGACACATGCCCAGAGATGCCTTGCATTGGTGTCAGCCGGTGGCACTCATCGGCGGTCTCTCCTGTGGCTATTGCAGCGACCGCGTGGGCCATCGAGTGCCACCTTCCTCACCATCCGATGTCAAAGGTATGAGGCAACAGAGCTCCGGAGTGTAACACAGGGAGAGATGGCGGCGATAGTAAAGAAGATGGTTGATTGGGGTGACCGGGTTGCCTGAGGGCTCAGCGAGCAGCGCATGGCAGCCCATACGGCAGCTGCTTGATGAATGGCCGCCCCATTCCGAACGCGCTTCCCCCATAGAGTATATTGGAAAGTCACGGTGCAGGAGCGACGATGGGTACTCTTCTGAAAAGAGGGGCTGTTATACCTTTCCAAATAGTCGTACGACTGCGCGCCTGATCGGCACGTCGTCCCATTATGTGTCGGCTTTCACACGGTGTCGTGGCCGTGGGTTGCTTCGCAGTAGATGGATCGTCTGGGAAGAAAGTGTGGTGCTTTTGGATGGCAACATAGGCTTAAATGCTATACGAGGTGTAGGAATCATTGGCCAGACTATCTCCATCCGCGGCATTACACTAGGATTTGTACGGCAGGTCTGCCACAGAGCAAGGTAATGCGTGAGTTATGTTCGAGTGCAATCCGCTTAGATTAAGCACAGAATTCCTGCCAAGCTCAATTCAACTATAGAACGTTGTGCAGTCCGTACCCATGAGAACATCTATGTTTCGGTGAGGGCAAGTCAACACCATGAGTCGATCAGTCGAGTGGCGCGAGCATCATGGCTGAGGCTGCACGCCGAACGTCGGCGGCCTTTCGGGCATTGACCCGTGCCAAACACTCTTGTAGAGCTTTTGCACACCCGCAGCATAGCAAAAGGACGCACGCCAAATCTGTAATCAAGAGCAAGAGTGGACAGTGACAAAGATCCGGTGGTGGCAATGAGTGATTTTCAGGCACCCCCACTTCGGGGTGGAGTCCACAAATCACTCTCCTCATCGCATCACCGACAATAGCTCGCGGCATAAACAATGAAGAGTTGGAGACTTTGCCATGCCTAACATGCGTTTGGCTGTTGCGCTGAGTTCAAAGAAAGCCTGCTTGTGAGCGATACTGCTACTGATAACTGCTTGAAGGAATGACGTGTTGCATCAACAACTAGCGTGAGTGATTTACATATCCCAGTTGGGTGCGATGAATGTCAACATTGCGACATGTTCCATCCAATCCTCCAGCCATGCTAATCCAGCCTTGTTGCACCCCAGTCTACAAGACAACGGCTACTTCTAGTTCCTCACAATCTCAAGCCACGCACGGACCATGCCCCGAAGCCAAAGCAAGCAGCTCAATGGCATCGCGGGAAGCCAAAGCATAGGAATCCGCACCGACGCCAAAATAGCTCACTTGGCTTAGCCTGGTTGTCGCAATGCAGTGACGACTGGTGTAGATGCTACTGAAAGTCACTCACCCGAGTCTGCTGTGCACTACTTGTGCATGCGTACTTATGATGAGCGCAGGTATCCCGCTCAACAGCGTCTGCAACCCAATCTGGCACCACCGAGGAGACCCCCCAGGATGGCCTTTGTGCACGAACTGTCGACTCTCCTGATTCCAACAGACGGTCTCTTTCTCTACCCAGACCTACACCCCCTCTGGTTTGGGCGGTACGACTTTGTGCACTCCCCGCCGCCTCCATGGTGTCTCGACCCGCCCGTACACACCGCGGCAGCCACCGCCCAGCCACGGGACCCGCTGACTGTCTACGGCAGGGGGTGGTTTACGCACTTTCACATTGACGTCGGTGGCAAAAGGCGCACGGTGAGTACCGATGTCGTCGTCCGGAGGGAGGCTGATCAAACAGGTGACAAGGGCAGACGTGATCGAGACCTTTGGTCTAATGCTGCGCCAAGCGGGCCAAGTTCTGGACCTAGCTCTAGAGCTGGTCCTCCTCGATGCGGCCATGCCGAAAGACGATAAACGGCGCCCCTCACGACGGTGCCGGGGTATCGAGAGCGTGCTCCTCCTGCATGGCCGGGCACTGTATGCGCGCAACAGTGAGTGCTCACCCCGACGTGAGCTGACAGTAGTGCGGTTCGGCAACCACCTCGCGGCCTTGTGCGACCTCGAGCGATCGTCCTACATCCTCCGCGACTGGATACCCTCGCACGTCTCCGCCGAGTCGCTCATCCGCCCGACGATCCCCACGCAGCACGGCCCGTGGCCGTCCGACAAGGAGATTTTCGAGCTGCACGGCCGCGACGTGTCCTTCTCCGACTACGTCGTGCAGGTCACTCTGATGGTCCGGGACCGCGGTCTGCCTGACCTCCCATCGGGATTGACGCATTTGATGCTCGAGGGTAGACTGACGAAGGAGCTGCTCAAAGGTATTATACACGAGTCTGACCCGAGTAGGAAGACGTGCTGGAGCTGGGAGGAGAAGAGGACCGCGATGAAGGGGTTTGCCGAGCTGCCGTTTCCGAGGTATTGTTACTTTGGTTAGCATCACAGTTGATTTGATATTTGTTGCGTTTGTGTATGACTTCACTGTGGGCCTCTGACTTTACAACGGCTTCATCCTTTCAAGGTCACCAGCACAGCAACTATTTCGTGTATTGACTGAATATACGACTTGGACTACACAAGCCTATCAAACTTCTCATCATCCTCCACTGGCCCAGGTTCCACACCCATACGCCGCCGACGCAACTTAACCCGGCACAAAGGCACACCAACCATGCACCCCGCAACCCAGTGCGCCCAGACATACTCGGCAGGCAGCGCGAGCAACTCAGCCCGCAGGAGGGAGAGACAGTGCACAGTGATCCTGCACGCGACATAGAGCGTGGCGAGGACTTTGAGTGCCGTGGTCAGGTTTTCGTCCTGCCTGACTGCCCTGTGATCGATCAGCTACGAGTGGTGGGAAGTGGGACTTACCATCCTACCGCCGCGGAGACTGCGGTGAGGACCGGGAGGAGGAGGAGGAGGGTTATGAGGAGTCGGCGGGTGGCGCCGGGGAGGGAGAGTGGTGTGGTTTCTGTGTTATATGGTGGTGGGAGGAGATACCCTAGGTTGTGGGTACGCCGCTGGTATCCTGGGTGCATAGGGGTGTTGAGGCTTGTCGGCGATGAGGTGGGGACACGGTCGCTGGCTTGCAGCCGTGTGTAGACGCGACCATGGGTAAGTGGCGGTTGGTGGGGCGATTTGACGCTAGTCGGATGCGACGGCTGCGAGGTGGGAGCGCGGTCGGCCGCGAGATGACGAGTGTAGTGCCTGTTTGGACGAGGTGGGAAAAAGTTGGGCTGGGTGTAGCTCCTGATTGGGAGTGGGGGGAGGAGGTGGGAAGTTTCCTGTGCGTTGACGGTGGGAGGAACAGCTGGAATGGAGATCATGACTCTGGTTTGCAGTTGGGATTGCAGTGGAAGATACGAGATTCAGCACAGAGTGGAGAACAGTTTATATCTACTCACACATGACACAGTGTGGGCTGTCGCTTAGTCCCAGGTGGGAGCCTCACCACACCTAGACGAAGGAGGTCGGGTGCAGTATGCGACGCGAAGGGGTCAGCGCGTGGGCTGCGGCAAAGGTTCTGAGAGCGCTTACTGCCCTTCTGTATGAGTCTAGGCCATAGGCTGCATTGATCAATAAGCGACATCATGTTGCTGAAACGTTGTACTCGAGTGGGCTGGCGGCACCCTGCCACAAATGAGAGGCGCTGATCGAAGATCGACGAGATCTACAGGCGATCACCTCGCGCGAGCTACAGGCACAGTACACTGTTGTGTATCTCGTCTTCTTGCCAAGCCCAACGCCCCCCCGGTTGGTAGTGTCCTCGCATGGGTCGTCCTACCCAAGAGGAAGAGACGGACGGGCGGGCATTAGTGTGAGGTTCGAAGCGAGCAGGGGTCAGTCTGGGCTGAACACTTTCATACGTGGGATGCCAGGGCTGAGGTCGTCAGAGCACAACGAGGACTGTTTCTTATGCGACACGCGACACCGGCACAACAGGAGCCACCCCTTGCCATCTCAGCTTGCGACACACCGCATGCATGAACGCACATCGTGTCCACGCCTCCAACCGCCACTAATCCCGCCTACTCAGCTCCAAAACCAACTCCCTCCTCACACACTCGGCAGCCTGCACCATCCCCTCCTCACCACATCCCCTCAGATTGGCATAAAACGCCACCCAGGCGTCGAGGGCTCTATCCAAGTCCTCGTCGGTGTAGTGCCCGAACGGCCGCTCCGGGGTCGTGTCTGGTGATGAGAGTCTTGAGCCGCGCGTCGTGCTCGCCGAGGATGGCGACTCGGGCAAAGTGGGTAGTGTGATGGGAGCGCCGACTGTGAAATGCAGACGTTTGCGGATCCGTTGTGTTGCGTCGATATGGGCTTGGGTCGTGGGGGTGCGCATTGTCGTTCGAGTGTGTATCGTTATGGTTGGGTGTAGTGGGTGGACTGCATGGCCGTGGTGGCTCGCTGTTATAAGGGCTTGATGTATTTGTTTGACAGCAAGGTACGGTGGATAAGGAAGCAATGCCTTGCTGCTGCAGTGGGCTGTTGCCAGCAATCTGGCTTGGTTCTCCCCGGAAAGAGTGGGGCTTGGCATACTGTACTTGGGCCTGGGCAGGTCATCTTGACCGGGTTCCCATTGCCATGAGGTGTTGCTGAAAGAAGGAGACGATGGCGGTGGAGGTTGGTGTTGAGTGTCAAGGCACCGTTCAGACGTCGCAGCGTCGGCCGTGTGATGCAATGGACACTCGATGCTCTAATGTTTGACACGCCGCGACAAGTGCGATGAGCTTTAGGAGATTCAAGCGATCAGCACAACCACGGATAAGCTATATAACCAAGGGTTGTTGACACTGAGTGGATATCCCTCCGGCATCCCCCGGCCATTCTCCAATCTATGCCGACCCCATCCGCCCTGGCCACTGCAACGCCCGGCCACCTCGGCATCCAGTGCACCAATACAAATCATGCAGCGCATCAAAGAAAATCGAAATCATCCCCTCGATTCGAAATACCCCATGCATTGGTGACCACACTGCGGGGAGCACGATAAGAACACGGGCCATACTGGGACGTGCGGTGGCGGCGGCTGTGGGCGTGTGCAGACGACAGCATGTCTCTCTGGCCTCTCATCTCCCAGCCCAGAATCTGGATGTCTGGACATGAGCACTGGCTGTGTCCGAGCGGCGTCGTGGGCTGGTCATGGCCTATGCGTTCGTCAATTGTCAACAGTAACTCGATTGCTGCCCGCGTGCGCGTCGAGTCGTGCGCCGCATTCCCCGCTTCGTTTAACCCTGTGCACTACCGAGTGGGAATCAGCCACCCATGTTGTCGTTTGAAATCCATTCTTGGCGCTGCACCTTGAGCTTCCCACACTCCCGGTCATGGCTCATACGCCAGCCTGGCCTGGGCAGTGAGCACGAGACCTCTGTATGCATGTTTTCCCCGCACGCCGCGGTGACACATATCCAAAAGGCTGACATCGTCGCCGCCCCACCGGTCTTTGGTTTAGCACATCTCGGAGTCACCTCGGATGATACTCACGTTACCCCGCTTGCGTCGCTGCTGCTACTACTGCTCCTGCTGCACGCGTCCCGCCGCGGCAGTCTTAATCAGCGGTGTGCTGCGGCGTCTCCACTCAGGGCACAGGAACCCAGAGTGCATGTGCATGGATCACAGACCACATACCCTTGGATCCCGTTAGTGTCGCTGCTCGTTTGCCACCCACCCCACAGCGCACCCTCCCAGCGGCATGGCGCAGACGCCACCACTGCCCGATAATGAACACTGTTCTAACCACGTTTCGACGCAGACTGGGGCAACGCACGCAGAGGGGGAGCAGGGTGCAGCGTAGCGTATATGAACCAGATTGCAGTCGCCCGCGTTGCTTTCGCCCATTGACCACATTATTCCACAAACAAACTCACCGCACCTCTGGCGACATTCCACACGTCGTCGCCAACGTTGCATCCAACGCAAACACACCCGTGCACAGCCATGCTCGCCACCACATCATCCGAATCAAACCTAACCGACGCCGAGCTCGCCACCCTTCTCCTCGACCTCGCCGCGTCCCCCAGCGCCCCCAGCACATCCACCCCGCTACCCGTCGCCACCCCCTCCTCACCCGCCACTGCCTTCTCGCCCTCAGCCACAGCACAAAGGCCGCTGCGCCGCCTAGCCCCCTCCCCAGACCTGGGCAGCTTCACCAAACCCGAGCTCTCAGCAATCACCGCCTTTCAGAGGTATCAATTCAAAGCCCCCCGCATCGTAAGCTCCCCCTACGCCAGCCGCTGACGCCAGATCCTGCTGCGGCAAGACAAGACGACCTCCGTCCTCGCGCCGTCACGCGCCTGCACCGCGTGCTCACGCGTAGGCTGGCCGTGCGTCGTGGTCGCGCGGCGTAGCACCGCGCCGCTCCGCGGGTGCGTGACGTGCTCCAGTGGATGCAGCTTTGGGACGCTCGGGAGGACGGCCAACGCGTGGATTGCGTCTGCGACCTGCGGGGCGGTGGCGAATTCTGCGGGTCCGAGCGTTGGGCGGGTGGCGGGGCCCCACGGGGAAGAGGCTGGGAGGGGTCCACGCGCCGAACAAGTGCGAAGTGCTGGATCAGGTGATGCGGCGGGGTCGAGGCGGATCACGCGGGCTTCGGCGCGCGCGGCGACGGCCAAGGGGGGTGGAGCTCGCCGGGCTGTGGCGTGTGCAAAGGTCGCCGGGGGAGGGGACGACTCGGACACGGCCATGTCCGACGACGACTGCTCTGGCTCGTGTGCGGTGAGCGTCTCGGGCGAAGAGGCGTATGCGACACCCGCAGCGACGGAAGATGGGAGCGCACCGCCGAGCCCGACGCTGGGGTGCGCGCCTGTGCTGTGCTCGCCGGAGATGGCTGGGTTTCCGCTTGCGCTGGCTGGGCCTGGGGCTGAGTTGAGTCTCGGGCTGAGGTTTGAGGTCGCGCTGCTTTATCATGCTGCTGGGCTGCGCAAGTTTCATGGTCTCGAGTAGCGCAACATACACTGTCACTGGTCGTGACTCTACTCGGAGCGGCGGCCCCCAAGCCACAGCCCTGGTTCCAACGTCTCCGCATTCGCCGTCCCAAGTTGTCACTTGAACAATGTAATCGAACAAAAGTTGTACATACCATTCTCGACGCCTAGTTGTACTGTGACAGACAATGCACAACGTGCCATACACCGCCTAAAATACACCGCCTAACGATCCTCAAAACCAACTCCAACCACGCACACCCCTCCCCCCACCACAAACAGGACACCCACCCCTCCCACTTGTGACCTGCACCACGCCGCGGAAATCAATAACCCCCAGCTCCCGCTCCAGCGCAGCAGTATGCACGGCATGCGCGGCGGCCTCGTGCCGCTTAAACGGGGAGGTGTGGTAGGTCTGCCATACCCGCTGCGCGGCGGCCATTAGTGCTGAGTGCTGCGTGTTGCGGCCCGCCCTCACAGAGCCGAACGGCCCAGCTTGCGGGCGCTGCCTCGCCTCGCGGCTGCCGTGCGAGGGGTTGAGCGGTAGCCACGGCGCAGGCTTGCTCCGCGGCGTGAACGCGTCGTCGAGGGAGCCCTCGTCGGAGGAGACGTTGCTTGGGTCGGACACGGTTGCGTAGAGGGCTATTATGTCTTCGTTGTGGATTTCTAGGGTTTCGGCGCCTAGGAGGTTTGCGAGCTTTCGCCTGCTCAGGGGTGGGAGGCGGGGGTGGTAGACTGTTGTCATCCTGTGAGCTGAGTGGCGCTGGTGAGAGAGTTGAAGGAGGAGTGTGCTGCGAATATATGCTGTGACTATAGGTCGGTGGATACCCTCAGAGCAAGGCCATTGCCATCAGTGCGGCGTTGTGATGGTAGCTGATCGACATTGCGGGTGCCATCAGTGACTATTGTTCCACAGTACAATAGCATAGGCACGCAGACAGACAGCTTGCAAGCACCATTGTATCGTTAGTCCTGGAGTAACTTTATCACAGACTCCACAGCAGCAGCAACTGCGCCCAAGCCTCAGCCCAGAAGCCAACCCGCCACTCGCAAACACGCAAGGCCGCTTAGCTCAGCTGGTTAGAGCATTGTACTAATATCTTGATTCAGATATCAGTCATGCAAAGGTCGGCAGTTCGATCCTGTCAGTGGTCAGTTCTTTTTTGGCTCTGGGTGCGTCCAGGCGTCGAGAATTGAGGCTTGGAGGTGTGCTGGATAGGTGTTGCAGTGTGACATGTACGAGTGTTGGTGAGGTGGACGGCGTCAATGGGGTTGTGCCACTTTGAGTTGCTGCCGATGGGGAGGCAACTGGGTGCCCTTCGCACTTGACAGATGTCCACACGCCCCACGCGCACAGTACATAGATTGGAATAGCATGAACAATCTTGCAGCAACATGATAGAAGCAGCACGCATGCATTGACGGTCCTGAACATGGCCTGCCATCCGACCGACACCGAGGTTTGGAACCAAACAAATTCTAATCGGGAAATTCATCGGTCCTGCCTCTCCTCCCATCCTTCCCATCCTTTCGGACAAAGCTGCTGTGACGCTACTGGAGAAACCTCTTCAAAGTTCCCAGCTCAACCACAGCCGCCTCCCGCGCAACATCCGCAATCGACACCCCACAGCACACAAGCGCGACCTCTGCGATATTCTCGAGCAAAACCACCCGGTGCCGATCCTCAGCCAGCTGCCGCCTGAGCGCCGCGTACTCGGCGTGGGTTACGCGGACGCCGCCGTTCTGGACCGGATGGCATGGATCGAGCGCGATGCGCGCGTGGGACCGCGCAATGTCCCGGTCGGCTACGAGGGTGCCGGCGTATTCGAAGAGGTGGGGGAGGGCTGCGTCGAGGTGATACAGAAAGCGGCGGGCGGTGGGGCGCGTGAGGGTTAGGAGGGTGCTGAGGTGGTGGGCATGGGGGTTGAAGGGGTCGAGTGCTAGGGGAGACTGAAAGACGTGGGTGTAGGGGGTTAGGAGGTCTGAGAGGGGGTTGGACATTGATGTGAGTGGTTGGATGTGAGAATAGAGTGAATTGGGAGAGAGGCAGGGGATACACAACTTGTGCGTACAGGAGACCCATGAACCTCTTACATTCTGTTCCAACACCCGTACAGGCAGAATATCTATGACACAATCACCACATCACATACCCTCATCGCCGACAAGGACCCACTCCATAGCCCTCAGAACAGCCACCAGCTTCTCCTGGGTTTCCACATCCCGGCGACAGCGTGTGGAGTGGCTTTCAGCAGCCGCCCGGAGAGCACGGATAGTATGCACGTCCTTGTCCCATTTTTGCTCTTCCTCCACTAGAGACTCGTGGCTGCTGACCGAGACGTTGGTGTCTATATCCCGATAAATGGGACCGACTTCGACGTCTTTCTCGGCATCAAGCTCTGCCACCTGCTTCTTCTCTGATACTGATCGGCTAACGGGGAAGAGCAGCGAGATGTGGTCAAAGAAGGTGGCCATGATGTCGGGACGGACATGGGCCGCTGGCGCGACACCGGGTGGGGTCGCTAGGATGGGCGCGATAATGTGCTCGGGGAAATTGTCGGGGGCGAGGGTCGTCAGGTGCATGAGTGGGTTGGCGGAAATGGTCGAGGATGCGTAGAAAGGCGAGACGTAGGTGGTTTTCGTTTTGTCGAGTGCGTCTGTCATTGTAAAGTGGTAAACAGGGCTGTGGTAGGCAGGCTCAACTGTGATGTACAGAGCGAGTGATGGTGAGTGTGGACAGAGGGTGGTGGTGTTGGACAGCATGGACAGAATGTGGAAGGATGTGGAGGGGCAACTGAATTCCGCGCAGACAAGCGACCCGTCGCGCCCAAGTTCGCCTTTCTTTCCTATCAATTGCTGCAAACACCCATTCTTTGGCAGGCGTTTCAAAGACATGATCAGAGTAATAGATGTAGAAGAAGAGAGGTGGCGCTGAGAGGTAATGGGAGGTGGCGAAAGTGAGAATGTTACGTGTTGTCATGTACAGCAGTGGCGAGGCGTCTTCTTGCTCATGTCTGCGTGTCACTCCTGTTTCCGGCGCAATGCATGTACAGTGCTTCATCCCTTGGTACGGAAAGCTACAATCTCTCTTCCTCAGCAAGCATAACCTCAAGCCTCTCAAGCTTTCTCACAACATCCTCAGCCCGCCCAACGCCCTCCTTACCCACACACCGAACGACAGCAACAGCAACCTCCTTGAGCGCCCGCGCAGCCTCCATCTCAACCCCATCATCCTCCCCCGTCTCCTCCTCAACCTCCCCCTCCCCCTCCTCCTGGCCACCCAAGACCTGGTCATCAAGCATCAAAGCCCGCCTCCAAGCCCGCTCGGCCTCCTCCTCTCTCCGCCTGGCCGCGCGGGAGCACACGGCAGCAATCTCGTGCGGCACCCGGTCCTCGAGGATGTCGAGAAGTTCCAGCGCTTTGGCCGGGGACATGGCTGCTGTGGCTGCTGAGACGTCAAGGGTGCGGGTGAGGTTGCATTTTATCGTGGGTTCAGCGGGGTCGACGGCTGCCATGGTGTTTGCCGTGCTAGTGCTGCTGGTTACTCCTTGCATGGTTGTTGAGGGGGCGCTGTCGTGCATGATGAGATAACAAGAACAGGCAGAGATGTCAACTGATGGAATAAGAGAATGATGTTGTTCACAGGACTCATCACGATGTGAGCGTCGGTATTCACATGCGCACGCACAGTGAGTGTGGCGTTCACCTTCGCGCCGTGTCTGTGCATCCCTGGCCTGGATTCTGTTGCACATCGTGTGACGTCGACTAGGATACACATGCATGTGGTTATCATACAAGCCTCGACACCCACAGTGATATTGATACACAACAGCAAGATCTCAGCCGCGCGTGGGCAAGCATCGCCTTCGTATCACGCTTTACCATCCACGCAAAACTCGGCAATAATCTGCCGCACCTCCGCCGGCACCTCAACAATGTAACACGGCAAGCCGGGATCCCGCTGTCGACCACTCTGAATCAACCCCCGGATGCTCGCAGCGTACCGCTTGGCACGGTGAATCTGGGTTCGCACACGTTCCGACCTCGCATTCAGAGCGATCTGGCGCTGCGCCTGGTGCTCCCTCGTCGAAGGCTCGTACACTGCAATGGCTCGCATTGGTGCGTCCACTGTCGTATCGCCAGGGAGCATTTCCGGTGGCTCCATTGGAGGCAGGACGAGAGGGAGGTTGGAATAATGGCTCGCACTCCAGTCCAGAATGGATACCATGGCAGCTGTAGGGAGGTCTGCCATGTTGAGAGTGAGAGCTGCGAGCTGTGCTGCACGTGGAGACTGCAGATAGGAGATCAGAGGCGGTGCCGCTTCGGCTGGAAAGGGCTTTACGTCAAAGTCTAGGCTGACAAGTGTGGAGATGCAGGCTGGGGACGAGATCATGCGGATGATCGCCTTCATGAGTCTTGCGTCTGGAGTCCTGATCTTGAGCCACAGCGTTTGGAAAGGGGTTTGGGCGAGGGCATCCAGAAACACGTCCATCTGGCCTCTCTGCAGGTGTCAGCAACTATCCAAAAAGTAAAGCGTGGGTGAGCCGCCAACTGCCACGGCGCCACTGACGGTGAATGAACCCCGGTGAATGGAAATGTCCCACCCTCCAACCCTTCAGGATCACCACTCGGGATTAGCCTCGGGAAGCCACAAACAATTTCAGCGCCGCTAGCTCCAGAAAGCACGACAAGACGTGCAGCACTCTGCGTACGCTGCGTGGAGCCCGTAGAGCATGGCACATGGAGCGAGCTCAACCCCCTGTCCTCCAAAACGATCATGCCAGGCCAGAATGCAACTCACTGGCACGCTCCGAGCTGTGGCAGCGTATCGGCCCACCTTCCACCCGCTGACCCAATCGTAGCACCATAGCGCTTGCTCTTCGCAGTGTTTATCACACCGCTGAGGATCCAGTTTGGGTAGAACTGCAGCGAGGGCGGGCTGCAGGTCGTCGGGACGCGGAGGGCCCGTTGCCTCTAGCATGCCGTCCAGTTGATAGCCTGCGGTCTCAGCTGAACGGCACGAGTTTGTCCGCCGTGGCGTAAAGTCCGTGCTGGTGACCACCCACGCAGCACAAGCTTTAAGGTTTGACTTTACCAGAATCTGCTGCCGAGCAACTTCCAACAACGCCGATAACACGACCTCGTCACACTCACAGATCAGAACATTGTCCACCCGATCCAAGCTATCTGCATCTACCGGCCCTATTGCTTCAGGCTCTGCTGAAACTGGCGCGGCAGAGACAATGGGCGGAGAGGGGATAGGTAGTGGGTCTGGCAAGCGGTCATTGTCTTGGGAGAGATTGGGGGTCGTTTGTGTCGAGGCTGGATTGCTGCCGGAGGGCGATTTGCGGACTTTGAGAGATGTGAAGAGAGAGGAAAGCTGCAGGGGTAAGGAGGTTGGTGACATGGGGCGAATCGAGCAAGAACACGACACGGAAAGATGGTCCAGCCGACATGAGGGTGTTCAGGTCAGCGCCGTCCCGACTATACAAGCGCTGGACTCACCCGCCGCGCCATGATGAATGGTATATGTGATGGAATGTATAAAGACAGGACAGTGCGAGTCCTGCCCTCTTGCTAGATGCTGTAGTTCATGAGTTGGCGGTGAATGCGGTAGACGAGACCGGCAGAGTGTCGGGTGGCTTGCTGTCGATCGCGACAGGCGTCGTACAACCTCCACCAAGGCCATCGGCACCCATGTGTTATAGTTTACGTAAAGATTGTCAGCATGGTGGATCATGGCTCTGAGGACGGATTCTTCCTCTTTCCGGCATGCATGTGTCGACTGTGATATCTTATATCTGCATGAATATTGTCTAGCTGAGCCTAGCCTATGCATGTGCTCATGCCGCCATCCTCGCTTTCAACGCTTGTGGAGACACTACCGCAAGGAACGCCCGCTGATCGTCCCTTGGCACGGTTACTACCCAGCCTCATCCAGCCTCATCGCCAAGACCTTCTTCATGGCATTTGGACAGTCACCTCCCAACATTGCGACAAGTACTGCGAAACATCTTGCATATGTGCACACAAGTCCCAAATCCTACAATGCCCACAACTAACTCGACAGCTCTACAACCTAGCACGTCCCTTTTCGGTCCTAGCATCCCACTCAGCCTGGGCCCGCTTCCTCAAGTCCTTGCGCAGAATCTTTCCACTCGGTGACTTGGGAATCGCCTCAATGACAATAATACCGCCTCCCAACCTCTTGTGCCGGGCGACACGGGCAGCGACCCATGCGTCGACCTCGCGGGCAAACGCCGCGTGGTCCGCGTCGGCCAGCTTGTCGTGGGTGACAATGTAGGCGCGGGGGAACTCTGTCGCCTCGCTCTCGTCGTACACACCCACGACGCCTGCGTCGAGAATCTTGGGGTGGGTGATGAGCAGTGCCTCGAGCTCGGCAGGCGCGACCTGGAAGCCCTTGTACTTGATCAGCTCCTTGAGGCGGTCCACGACCTTGAACCATCCCTCGTCGTCCTTGATGACAATGTCGCCAGTCTTGAGCCAGCCACCACGCGCCATGGTGCCGATGGTAGCGGCCTCGTTCTTGTGGTAGCCCTTCATGACGCTGGGACCGCGGACCCAGAGCTCGCCGCTCTCGCCCTTGGAAGCGTCGACGTCCTTGCCGTCCTCGCCGACCATGCGGGCCTGGTAGGTGGGGATCAAGCGGCCGACCCATCCCTGGCGACCGGCAGCGTCGGCTGCGTTCATGGTGCAAATGTTGGGGGTAGTCTCGGTCATGCCGTAGCCCTGGATAATGGTGCAGGTGGGTACGACCTTGGCGAAGGCTTCTGAGAGCTCGGCACTGAGAGGGGCTGCGCCCGACATGGCAAGGCGGACAGTGGAGAGGTCGTAGTTTTTGAGATTCTTCGAGTTGACGAGAACAATGAAAAGAGGAGGGACGAGGAGGATGACAGTGACCTTGAACTTTTGGATGGCAGAGAGAACCTGAAGCTCGTCAAACTTGGGGAGCACGACAACGGGGACACCGCGGGTGATCGGCTGGAGAAGACTGAGGGTGACACCGTAAATGTGGGAGAAGGGCACAAAGCCGAGAATGACGTCCTTGCCTGACTGCATGTCCTCGAAGCGAAGGTTGGAGGCCTGGAGCTGCGACGTAATGTTGTAGTGGGTCGTCATGACGCCCTTGGGAAGACCAGTGGTTCCCGACGAGTAGCAGAGCCAGGCAGTGCTCTGGCTGGCAACACCGTCAAAGTTCTCAGCCTCGGGGAGCGGGGTGCCGAACGACTCGGAAAGAGTCTTGAGCCCCGGAAGGCCCTGGCCCTTGCGCGCGAGGAGGATTACGCGCGAGTTGGGAAAGTTGGCCTTGATGTGCTTGCGAGCCTCCTCAAACTGAGGAACAAGCGCAGGGTCAATGAAGATGACCGAGGCCTCCGAGTCGTTGATCTGGTGACCGAGCTCTGTTGGCGAGCTGGGTTTGTAAGCTGACGAACAATATGCCAACGACCGACCGAGCTCGCCGCGAGCGGCTGTCACGGATACTCACTAGGCATAGTTGGCAGGCGAGATGGTAACACCAGCTGCCAGGCAGCCGTAGACAGCCTGGACATACTCGATACTGTTGAAGCCCCAGATACAGGCAACGTCGCCGCGCTGGACACCAAGCTTCCTGAGCCCGCCAGCAAGGGCGAGCGAGCCTTCGCGGAGCTCGCCACGGGTGAGAGTCAGTCCGTCACGTCCATCGATGAACGCTGGAAGACGGGGGTCGCGCTGCTCCTGGGGCGAGATGCCGGGTCCCGAGGGGAAGAGGTAGTCAAAGGCCGACTGGGTAGGGAGGAACGGTGTGGGAAGGTCGGACTCGTAGATTCGTGACATGATGGCGGTGATGGTTTCGTTGAGGAGATGGGAGAAGGAAAGTTGGAATGCTGTTTTTGGCCTTCTAGTATAGCTGTCGAGGCAAAGTATGAGCAGAGCCAAGCGCTGGTTGCTGAGTGGCAAGGTATATGGATGATGAGAGCAGCCAACGATCCCCGCCCGGAGGTCACGCGGCCGAGCGCCGTCCGGGGAAACCCCCCTGGCTGTTCCGGGCCCCACACGGCCGGATCAACCAAATCTCGCAGATCACCGACCGATGCAGCGTGCGTTCAGCTGCTGTCTGCATGACGGGCTGCTGCATGAACGATGAGGAACGAGTGAGGCTCACGCGTGAGGCTGCTTCGAATGCGGAGCATGCCGTGCTGGAAAGGCTCCATGTCGTTAAAACAAGTCTCGCAAGTATCACCCAGTGACTCCTCATCGACTGAAACGCTGGGGAATGCTATGGCATCCGTCAGCCAACTATACCAATCTCTAGCCCGTATCTGCCCCAATCAGATCACTCCCTATCGAATCATGTCATGCTGCTTACCCCGAATGCGCAGACTCCACGCAGTCGCATGCATCCCCACTGGCCTGGCGCGCACGACGGATGGGAAACGGCTCCGGCTGAGCGAGATATCTTTCCGGTTCATCCCCGGATTCAGGCACGGGCTGGCATCTTGATCGCCGGTCTCCTATGAGCAGAGCAGCTATCTCTTTTGCGTGGCTTGGGTTTGTCACCTTGTGCGACGCTGCTGACGCGTCTGAGGATGTGGGAATGCCTGAGGCTGAGAGCCGTTGGAGAGACGTGACTAGGCAAAACCTTCGGGCACCAGCACGCGGGACCGCAGTGTTCAGCCCCCTAGAGATGGACGCGGCGTGCAGCAATCTGAGATCAAGCTGCGATGTGCCAGCGCAGCTATGATCTGTTGCACTCTAAATCTACTGTTGCAGAGCGTGAGGACGCTTGGAGAGGGGGAACGCGTCAATGGTCACTTGTCACTGGGATCCTCGGGTGTGTTACGTAACCATGCTGGACAAGCTGATCCAGACTAGGCAGTAACTGTCAACTTGCTCTAATACTCTGTGTGCTCACCACGCCATTCCCCTCGCACCGTTATGACTTCACAAACTCGTCAAGGATGTTTAAGGACACTCACACGGTTGACTGTTTGTGAAGGAGACTGGCGTGCGTAAAGCTTCTCATGAGACCCTCAACTCTGATCTTCTCACCCCTTCACTCACGCTGTTCCCCCTTCATCTCTGCTGACACTCAATACCACCATGCCTGCTACCGTTGACAACCATTTCAGAATACCTACTGCCGACACTATGGAAGACACTAGCCGGAGCTCCGACTCCGAGTCAATTGGCATCGTCACGCCGGCCAGCACGGTTATCGCGACCCCGACAAGTGCTAAACTTGGGCGCTGGGATATCATGAACCATGCACTGTGGCAACCGGGCCTCTCGATAGGCAACGACTTGGGTTCAGTCTGTTCAGCCCCACGTTCCGTCTCTTCCGGCGCTGAAGCCGAGGTCGACTCTAGGACTGTCTTAGGTATGGCTGTCGGCTCGGCCAACACTGGCATTTCTCCGTCGTTGGCCCGTGTCTCTGTGAGCGACCGGAACACTGGTGTGTCAAGGCCATCCGACCGCAATACCAGAGTCGCCGCTGCAGGGGACGCAAGCGAGGCTGTCTCACCACTGTCACCCCTATTGCGTCCCCTCCACCTCGCCTACAAAGCCAAAACAACCGTCCACACCCCCACGTCATCGATTGAATGGTCTGCCCAAGCCGGGCTGGCAGAATGGTATCTCCCCCGCCGCGACGGGCTGAGCCGAGCCTCCGCCCAGCTAGCCAAGCTCGACGCCTCGATATCAGCCCACCTCAAGACCTACAAGGCCAACGGCCTCCCTGTATCGAGCCTAATGGTCTGCTGGCAAGAAGCGCATGTCTCCCTCCTGACGCCCTACGTCGAAGCTCAGAAGCAGCTGGTTCAATCCGCAGGGTACCTCAAACTTACCCACCCTCCGCTCTTTGTTGGGGAGTACTGTGTCGAGTATGCCCGGATTATGAGGCAGGCGCAGCTCGTGAAGGCTGGAGTGGTCAGGGTCTCGTGTGAGGTGCGTGAGGCTGCGGACGTGAAATATACCGCGTGGCTGCGAGGGAGGAGGAAAGCGTCCGACTCGGAGGTGCTCCCGAAGCTTTTCTACCCCGCTCTCTCTCAACACACTTCCTAGATTCCATGAACCTGATAAACCGTGACGTCCAGAGTCAAAGACAACCGTCCTTGACCGCTCCATAATCTGACCAGCTCAACAGCGAGCTCGCAAACGCACAACCATCAGTCGGCGAGATGGCCGAGCGGTCTAAGGCGCTGTGTTAAGGTGTGCTCTTCCAAGCATATCCGCAGTCTTCGGACGTGGGTTCGAATCCCACTCTCGTCAACAGAGGATTCAGTTCCTCCCAAGCCAACCTTTTTGCATCTCAAAGACGTTGCAGGGAGACGTAGATGGAGGGAGCGAGTGGACCGGGGACGGAGAAAATGTTCTCGCGCCGCCCTGGTTGGTGGAGGTGCGGAACCGTTTTTGGGTGGAGGTCTTGTTTGGTTCCATTAATTGTATTTTTAATCGTGGAGCAGTCTGCAGAGACGAGCAGTGAGAGGTGGAAACTGCCTGCCTACGCTGTCCGGTCTACTCTGCACTTTTCACGTGCTTTAGTGATCACAGCATGGTGTGACTCAGAGTCTGCTGCTGTAACAACTTTGGTGGACGGGGTTCACCAAATCTGAATTCTGACAACACATCTTTCTCCTTGTCTCCACTCACGGACCAACACTCCACATCTGATAATCCAGATGTCCTGCTCACTCAAACTCCGAGAGTCTCCTGCTTCACTCACACTCTCGTGGTCCTGCCGATTTTTTGAAATAATTCGTTGCCTGACATCACCAACCAAACCGAACAACTGCGCACCAACAACACCCACGGGCGATCCAAACTTGCCGTCCGAGCTGAAGACGCACAGTCCCTCCACCTGGTCCAGACCAATACAGGTGCTCGTCCTGGGTAATAACTTAGTTGATCCTTTCTCTCAAGGCAATCAGCTACTGTTATGCAGAAAAACAGCGAGAGCTCGCACTACTCAGAGACTAGAGTTAGAATGTGCATAGTGATAGAGGAATATGGGTTGATGGCAGACAAACGAAACGAGCAGTGTCCAGGAAAATATGCAAGTATGTATGCCACGAGACAACAAAATCCAGAGCAAGCACAGGCAGAGTTAGGCCAGGTAGGTCCCCCTCGAGCAAGCGAAGGCAAAGTTACCCAAGGTAGGTCCTGCAGTAGCAGCATATGAAGCGGGGACCCAGCCGGACTGGGCGGCAGTAGCCTGTCGCCGTGTCAGCTTTGCTGGGAGAGAGGAGGGGGACGTACCGTATGGGCTGAGGAGGGAGACGCAGTAGCGGGTGTGGTCGTTCATTTCGAGGACGCTGTTGCAGCCAGTTGGGCGAGGGGTGACTGCCGACAGTAGGTTTTTGGGGTGGTAGAGCGCTGGGTTTGGGTACCGTAGTCAAAATGTGTGCAGGTGAATGTGGTCGGATGTGCCATGCGCGAGGTGGACATGAGTTAATAAGGAGCTGGATAGAACAGGTACAGCATTCTCTGTGGGAGAAAGTGTGGTGCGGTTGCCGCGAGGCGAGGGGCGAGTGAGGCTGGCGAGCAGGCGCTGGCAAGCGCACGAAGGGGAGAAAAAAGTATGGGGTGAATGGAGTTCGTGTTGTCAGTGTGGGTGCGAGGACGATGCGAGGGGATGGGGGAACATTGTTTGATGAGAGCGTGGCCTGCCCATGGTGGCGCGAGGGGGATGAGGGTAAAGGTCTGGATCGTGGCGTGGGTTGTTTGCACGGACTGGTGGCGCGAGTCTGTGCTTGCGATCTGCGTGCGGTTAATGTTGGTTGAGGTGCTGAACCCAAAGCTCATGTCAGCTGTTTACTTGGTGGGGAGGAGATTAAGCAGTCTGGATCTTAGTCGAGCAAACTGTCGACTTCAGGAGTGAGAAGGAATGCAGCCGGGAATGACAAAGAGCGGCCATCCACAGATGAGTGTCGGCAAATGTGCCACAGTTGCTTCCAGTGATGTGGAGGCTGGAAGTAACTCTGGCAACGAACCTGCATGCAAAAAATCAATGTCACCTCAAGATGTCACACTGCTAATCAGCTTCATGGCACCTAGCGGCGTAACTCGTAGGGAACTTGGCTGCCTGCCACTGTACAGTCACGTTGACGGCCAATGCGCCACTCCGAACAAGCCACCGACATGGTCCGAGCCACCGGGCAGCCTCCCTCAGCCTCCCTCAACCTTCCCAATAAGATCTACATCCAGACGTTTCCGGCTTGGGAGGGCTTAATCTAGTCAAAGAGGCTTGTAATGCACGCCAAGAGGCAGCCGAGATGTGTGTCATGTCTCAAAGGAGGCACTGTCAGCCTGCGCCACAATCTCCAATGCACCCTAAAAAGTTTCTGCCATCTATCACAAATGCATCCAGCCACGAACTGGATCTACCACGGTCTGTAGCAATAGTAGCACATGGTAAAAACATGACCCCACTGGTTGACCTCGGTGAACGGCACGCAGAGCACTGGCTGTCAGCACTGGTTCTGTCGAGCAGCACGAAAGACACTCACAGAGGTGGTTTTCTCCATTGTCGGGGTCCCCTTGACAGATGCGGTTGAAGTAGACGCCCATTGCGGCTGGTGACGTGCAGTGTGTCTTTAGTCCGGTTCAGGTAAAAAGGTCTGAGAGAAGCAATGGGCCGGATTAGAAAAGGAAGAAGCATGGGCGACTCTGGTCTTTTTGTATGTGCTTGTGCTGTGCACATTTGGTGTTGCTTGCTGTAAGAAATGGGGTGTCATAGGGAGGCGAGCTTGAGAGCCAACTCATGTCACGCTATGAATGTGTCCTCGCCTCGCTCCAACGGCGCTCTCCGTGCACCCAGCCACCTCGACCTGACGTGGTGCATATGCACGTGCAGTACCTCTCAATGCATGCAATGCACACACATTATGTACCAACACGCACAGTCCCGCCATCCCATGTCCAGACGGCTCCTGAATCACCTCACAAACCTATGTTGACACCATGGACACACAACAGCGCCATTCCGAAAATCGAGCTCGCCGAAGCACCAATCTGCGCTGGCTCAGTCTGGGCTCACAAGACGATACTGGCACTCACTTCCCACATTCAGGCCGTCCCTGTTCCCCGTGCAATGCCGGTAGGACGTCGCGTAGCCTATGCCTGGGCGATAGGCAATATCCTCGTAAGTGCCCAGATACGGGTGAGGGGGCATGGTTACTAGAACGCTGTGTTGCCGTTGAGAGTGTTGTGAGAGCAGTGTAGAGAGTTGAAATCTGATGGTAAGCCACTTCATGTATGTATGTACATGTACATATGTACTTTGATTGCTCTCCCACTGGGTAATCTCAGTGTCCGTTAACGCAGTCGATGAGTTGCGAGTTTCCCAGCACCTGCCTTCGCACCATGCAGTCCTCATGTCTGCGACCCGAGACAGCGGGGTTTCACACACCGTCAACTGTGCACTCTCAAAGCACGCATAGTCACATAGGTGCAAATGTTTTCTACAGCAATCATGGTAATGTTCAGATATTTTCTTCACTGGCCGTGCACTGAGATCAATCGCGCGGATGAAACTGGTGGTGGCACCATGGACAAATAATGGCAAAGCTGTAGAACCGCCCATAGCACCAATCTTGGTACTGGTCAGTCTCTGCTACGCGGGGGTTGACCCACCGCCAAAGTTGACGCCGTCTGCGTCGCTTCTACAAATGCGGTAGAAGGTGGCATATCCAATGTCCAGGTGGTAGGCAAAAAACGAGGGGGGCATTGCGGGCTGCTGAGGATGAATAGTGTACGTACACTGATGTTGGTGGAGATGAGCAGGTCATCGGGAAACAATTGGGTCTGCTGCTAAACATCAGCATCAGTGCTGCGCATTAACATAGTTTGAGTGGACGACAGCACCTTCGCACCATGTCTTCTTGACTCAGCAATGTTGCCACCAAGGTACCGGATATCGCTGTTCATCGTAACCGTCCCGAATCGTGAAGAAATGTTGCATCGCAGTAATCACGACGATAGGGATTCTCAGGAACATCGAACGGAGACAGCTGGCAGTGTCACCTCTGGGAGCTTTCCACAGCCAGAGACATATTGGCAGGTCCCTCCAGATTACTCAAGACCTCATCACCGGGACGTGCATCACTTCTTGATGGGCGGCTTCTCGGGTCTGCACGGTTGAGGGGCTTTGGCCATGGTGTTGGGTGTGATCGTAGTGTCACCAATGTTCTATCTGGAGGTGAGTGGCGAGAATAGATTTACGTATGAGATTGGTGAGCAGCTGTGTGACATTTAAGGAGCAGATGAGAAGGTCCAAGAGCTTCTCGCAGAACCACTGACCCCAGAACCCCGGACAACCCCGGCCGGACAAAGAGTCTCTCTCTCGGAAACAGGTCTTCATCTGCTTTTCCAGCTACAGTCTTACTCCACCTTTAACAGTATGTACTTCAGAAAGTCAATTGACAATAAGCACAAACCCGCATGTCACCAATGTACCCAGCCTGGCAGTATCCTGCTCCATCAGCGCCACGACCAATCCTGCGCCGCGCCACAGAAAACCCAAGACTCACGATGCTCATTCTCGTCCTCGGGACACGGCCGCGGCCCCATCCCCGGCACCCAAGCCTCATAGTGCAGTACCCAGCCAAAAACAAAATCGTCGTCGCGGGCGATTTGTCCCTCGACGATCACCCGTCTTGTCGGCGCGGCGGTCGTTTCCTCCTCCTCGGCATTGTCCCAGTGCACATGCACTCTTCGGGTGCCCGGTATAGTGGAGGGTGTGTAGGGTGGCGTCGGCGGCCGAGAGAGGGGCGGGAACGAGTGAGAGGTGAAAACTGCAAGCTTTGGGTCAGTGGACGTGTGTGTCTCGGGGGAAACGGGTGTGGGTGCTGATGTGTTGGTGGCTTGGAGATTGTGTGGTGTCGAAGCGACGTCTGCGGGGTGCGAGTGCCGCCGAGCACGATGCCCGAGGTGCGCGGAGGGTCGTGTGGGAGGGGGGAAATCCTCTTCCTCATTGCTGTCGTTGTCGAACGCCTCGTCTGTCTCACGGTCGATGGGTTCGGAGGCGCTGGTCGCCAGGTGCATGAAGAAGTTGTCGGGGTGCCAGCCAGAGAGATTGTCGGCGTTGGGCTCAGGACTGGGCTTTGCTGCAGGTGCTTTGCGTGTTGTCGAGGAGTGCACTGGCTTCCCCGAAGTTGGAGATGCAGGTAGAGGAGTTCTAGCCCGTGCAAACGACTTTGGCTTAGAAGGGTGTGGTCCTAGCGTAGATGTGTAGCTGTCGGGGTGGTTGACCATGACACCTCGGCTGACACCTGAATCTCGAGCCTTGGGACTTGGAGCTTGGGGATTACTCCAACAGCGTTGCGCTAGTTTCTGAGCAATGGGAAGTTAGTAGAAATTGCGAAGGGTAAGTGAAAATGTCTTGCATGTCACCTTGAGCGTGAAGCTTCTTTCCAGCCATCATGTGGCTGCGGTCTGGGAAGTATGACAGACACCCAACGAGGAATGAGGACACGACGTGTCCTCTGTGCCCCGGCCCATCCCGAGGGCTTGTGTGAGCGGGGTTGCAGAAGTGTGCAAGTATGTAGATGAGCATTTGACATGAGAGCCACTTGACCGTGCTGTATGGTGAAAGAACAACAGTACAGTACAATACACGCCATGGCAGACAACGACGACCCTATGGCGCCTGCACACAGTCAGCGCCATTCTCCACCGCCCACACTGCTTACACTCTCTAGTAGCTATACACGTCGTGCAGCTGCGAGTAGCAGTAAACGCAGTGCCACATCTCATAGCCATTCAAGATTTTGAACCCTGGAACACAATACGCTGCAACGTGTCAACCGAGAACCACATTCCTGTTCCACCCACCCACATTTGACGAGGCGCGTCCGGCACTCGCTCTGCGAATGGACGCGCCTGGGATAGACAAAGACTGGCTGGCGCTGGATTGGGTCGCGTGGCATTATGGGTGCAGGGTGAGAGAGTGAAAGTGCTGTATACATAACTGCAGCGTCGAACGGCAGGAGTGCACAGGGCCGCAACATGATCGGCGGTGGCACTACGGGGTGGCGACGACATGGACGACAAAGTCCTGCGTAGAATGACCGGGAGATGTGATGTACTGTAGACGAGAGCCAAGTGGTATGCACCAGATGATGAGCTCATGACTGCTGGCAACAAGCACTCGCCGGCACTGGAGTGCTTGCTCATCAATGACCACCGTTTGGTCGGGTTCATCTGAGCGCCTCGTTGTTCATGTAAATCTAGCACAGCTGCATGCGTACATACCCAAATTCTAACGCAACACGAGATGGGTGGAGATGGATCCAGACAGATAAACCCAGCTGTCTTCAATGGCACCCTTTTAAAACCAAGACCAAGACGGAGCCTACAGCTACGCCGCGATAGCAATAGCCAGGCCCTCAAGGATCAAGTCCTTATCCTCTGCGGAGTCGGCAAACATGTAATACTCCTCGCCGCCAGCCGCGCGCAAGCTCCAGCTGCCGCGCACCTGGCTCTCCTCGTAGGCCTGGTCGACCTTTGCGCCCTTGCCGAGCTGGACGGTCGTGATGGGCTTGCTGTCGCTGTCGTTCTTGAACATCAACAGCTCCGCGCCAACAAGGTGAAAGTAGCGGCGGCGCCAGGTGAGGGATTGGGTGGTTTGGACCGTGACCCAGCCTCGGAGCATGACCCCGCCGTCGCTCTTGCCCTTGACGAGCTGCTCGCGCATGGCCTCGCGCTTCTCCTTCTCCACCTCGGCGCGCTCCTTTTCGCGCTCCTTGCGCTGCTCCTCCTGCTCTTTCCGGACACGGTCCTCCTCGGCGCGCTTGGCAGCAGCGACCTCGGCGGCAGCGCGCTTCTCAGCAGCAACCTTCTCCGCCTCGAGGCGCTCCACTTCACGACGTTCAGCCTCGGCACGCTCGACGGCGAGCAGCTGGGCAGCACGGCGCTGCTCAACCTCCGCACGGGCGGCAGCCGCAGCCTCAGAGTCGGAAGCAAGCAGCGCCTGGTGCTCGGCCTCCGCCTTACGTTCAGCGACGGCACGTTCAGCCTCGGCCTTGCGCTCAGCAGCAGCACGGGAGGCACTCCGCTCGGCCTCCTCGGAGGGCGTGGCCGCACCGCTCCGGACCGACTTTACTACACTGCGCGGTAGAGAGTGATCCGATGTCGACCCGTGAGCAGGAAACTCGCTGCTCATAACCAAAGGCGACTTGTCGAGGACGACAACGTTCTCGCCCAGTGGACTGTTGCCAAGCGTACTGCGAACACTCCTGTCGGTATGTGGCGACGCCAAAGCGGAGCCATTGCCAGAGCTCAGGTATGGGCTGTCGTGAGTCTGCGGTGACATGCGCTCGACTCCATCCTCAAACTCGGAGCCGTCACGGGTACCCGCACGACGATTGCGGCGAGCGGCACTTGCGGCGGCGTTGAGCTGGTCGACAGGCGAGACAATGTTGCCGTCGACACTCGGTGCGCGTGCGTGCTGGCGCGTCGCAATGGTGAGCTCAGACACCTCGGGGTCGTCGTAAGCGAGTCCCAGGTCGCTCTCGCCACTGAGAATGCTGTTTCGGCTGGTGTGAGTGTCCCCAGACATGGCCATGGACAAGCGCGAGTCGGGGGCAAGCATGCCGTGGTCGCCGATCGAGTTGGGGCCAGAGCGACGGCCGTGGAAACGACGCGTGCTCTCGCTCAGACTCAAGCCACCACTTGAAGCCTCTGATGTCTTGCGTGCACGACGAGCGGCCTCGTTTTGCCGCCAGCGCTCGTGGGCAGCGTTTTGCTCGGCTAAGCCTTTGTTACGTGCGTGAAGCAGCGCCGCCTCAGCCGTGATGCTGGCCTGGACGTCGCTGCCGCGGCGACCAGTAGGCGGCGAATAGCCTATACCACCAGTTGCCGTTCGGTAGGCGCTGGGTCCGAGACCAATACCCAGGCCCGCAAGCTCGGGCGAAGAGCTGGCCTCAGGACTAGAGGGATTACCAGAGATAGGCGGAAGCGAGTTCTTGCGACGGAACACGCGAGTTATACTGGCAGTCCTCAAGCGGGCCGTGGTCGGCGACGGAGGCGTGTTGGGGAATTCGCTGGTTCCAGGCGATCCGTAGCCCGCCTGATGCATGTTGAGAGTAAGCGACGGCGACGACTCCGTGGACGCCGAGCCATTCGACCTCCGGAATGGCAAACGCCGCTTCATACGGTCAGAGCTCTGCGACAGACCACGCTCGAGGGTCGATCCAAGACCAAAGCCGATGGATGTGCGGTTGCTGCTGGTAGTGCCGTGGCCCACTGAGCTACCGCCGCCATGCGCCATGTCGGATGCGCCGTCCTCGTTGAGGTCGACGTAAATCGGCTTGGCGGACAAGCGCTGTTCGTGGCGCTGAGCCTGCTCCGCGTCCCGCGACGACGTACGCTCAAGGTCCGTGCCAATGAGCGGGGAGCCGGCAGGAATGTTGACCACCTGCATCATGGGCGACGTGCCGACTTCAGGCGAGCCCTTATTGGAGCCACCAGCGCCAGCAATGGACCTCGCAGCCGACTTCGGCGGCACGGGCGCAGGCTTGTTGACCTCGGTGGCCTTCTCGACGGCACGGTCGAGGTCGACGCTCGCGGCACGAACGTGGCCATTGCTTATCTCCACAAACTGGGCGCTCGCCGAGCGGCTGTGTACACGCACCACGCTGGCCTTGACAGTCTGCACGTCATCGAGCATCTCCCCGCCGTCCACCTCGGGCGATCGCGGCGAGTACATGAGGGAACTTGCGTCGTCGCCCAGGTGCTCCTGGTCTGGCAGCGGGGTGTGAGGCGATGGTGGGTCGTGGATGGAGCGCGCAGAGGAAATAGGGAGAGCAGGTGCGTCCAGGGCGGCGTCGAAGGACCGCGGTGTGGAGACCTTTACAGTGTTCGCCGAGTGCGTGCTGGGACGAGGTGAGGGCATGGCCGTGGCGGCCAGGGTGCCATCAGTGCTGAAAGCAGGCGTGACAGCAGATATCGATTCGTCACCAGAGCTGAACAAGGGAGTGACGGCAGAGACCCCGCTGGGCCCGTGACCTGTTGGCGTGAGGGGTGGTTCAAGCGCAGATCCGCTGATGCCGAGACCAATGGTCGCACCAGCGGCCGACCCGGCAGCAACACCAGCAGCAATGGGCGCCGCTGACGGATGTCCCTTGCCAATACTCTCCATCGCTTCCCTTGCACGCTCCTTGTCCTGCCGGGCCGTTTCCCGTGCCTCCTCCTCGGCGGCTTCAGCCTCGATATCGGCAGCACTCTCCGAATTCTTGGCAAGGCTGCTTCCAGGGGGTGGTGCGATCTGGAGCAACTCGGGGTGATCAAGCAGATCCGGGTCAACAGGCGGCACTGGCTTCTTACGCGTCGGCGAGTTGAGACTCGGGACGCGCGAGTGGGAAATCAGCCCGGGACTGTTACCAGTCGGCGTAGTCGCGCCTGGGGTGGTAGCCCTCGTGGTCACTGTCGGGCTGGTTTCACGAGACGACACGGCTCGTGCAGCGACAGGAGGAATGGTGACTGGTGGAGGAGCCTTGCGTGGAATTCTTGACGGCGGTGTCATGGCAGCATGAGGTGTCGAGACTGGCAGGGAAGCTGGTACTGTGGCGACTTCCTCGGACTGCGGCGACGGCATGACAGTCTCAGGCATGACCGCAACCTCCGCGGCACGCGGTGTGGCATTGATATCGACAACATCGGGCACAGTCATCGTCTCGGGCGACTTGACACGTGGTGGGGCAGGATCGCGACTGGAGCTCCTTGGCGGAGGAACCATCTTTGGCACCGGTGGTGGGTCGGGGAACATTTCACGAGACTTGGGCGACCGGTGCTGTCCGGGGTCAGGCGACTCGTCTACTAGGTATCCGTCTGGCATTGGTGGAAGAGGAGGAAGGTCGTGCTCAAGGCCATAGTCGAGCTTTGGGTACGCACTCCGGCTGCGGGGCATCGTGTCCTCGAGCGAGATGTTGGGATCCAGGCTGCGGCCAAGACTTCCTCGACGCTCGCGCTCACGTAGCGCAGCGGCACCTGCGCTAAACGTGCGCTCGCGTGCGTTGGGAGGAAGTGGGGGGAGAGGCACGTCAGGCGCTGGGGACGTAGGTGGCGGGGGGTAGCGCATGTTGTTGCTCGATAGCCTGTTCCGTGCACCACTGCGAGCCGGCACCGAAGGCACCGCGGCCACGGGCGCCAGGAGGTTTGGAGGCATAATATGACCAGGCTGGCTGTCGGTCGAGCTGGTGCGGCTCATGCGCCGCGGGGTCTGCGACGTACGCAGGGCCTCCCGGCTCGAGCGATTGGACAACTTGCCGACGCCGGGTGGGCGAATGATACTGTCACGCGAAATCCTCCTCGGTGGACCCGGCGACGCCATTAATGGCGAACGGTAGTTTCCCGATGTCGATCCAGCTGCCTCAGAGCCGTGGCGCGAGGACGCATGTGATGAGCGCCGCGACTCGTTGCGGATAGATGACAAGGGTGCGCCGTACGAGTCGCGCGAGTTGCGCCAGTCGGTCGAAGCCATGCTCGGTGTCGAGTCGCGACCAGAATCGCGACCAGAGATGCCAGAGACGCCAGAGATGCCAGAGATACGAGAATCGCGGCCAGAGATATGCGAGTCACGCGACGCCGTGTAGAACGACTGCGAGTCCTTGCTCTGCATGCCTGGTGAGATCAGAGCACCGTCCCTTCCCGAAGCCGTGTGGTACGACGCCTCCGAGTCGCGAGGTGAAGTAGCCGAGCTAGACACTGTGCGGTCCTTGTTCACGGCAATGGAAAGAGATGCGGCACCTGCACCGGCAGCGGCACTAGCAGCCGCTGCCCCTCCGGCACCCAGCGAGGAGGGCTTGGGCGTGTCGCCGTGGCCTGTATGCAGATCAAGAGGTGGGCTTCCTCGTGCAGCGGCGCGCTCTGGGATTGGCGGCAACCCGCCCGCCAGTTGCAAAGGAGGGATCGGTGGAGCAACTTCTGGCAGCGGGGAGGAAGCAGGCTGCCGAGGTGTTTGAGCCACTGATGCGGATGACTGCGAGTTTGCCGAGACGGACGAGTTTGTCGAGTGGCTAGGCGTGTACGTTGGAGTATGGAATGTCGTGTTCGAGCTTGCGGGTGACTCGGGCGCGCTGCTGTCCGTGGCACGACGGAGAGCCTGATTGGCCGTGTCCAGCATTGGGCGTGGTGGCAGCTCATACCCGGGAACGGGAAGCGCGGCCTCGAGCACATTGATGTCGGCTGCTTCTGGTGACGTGGGCAGGTCTGGAAGCGCGCGGTCGCGATCTTTCGGGCTCGGGATGCTGCTGCCATAGCCCCCGGACGCGGACCTGGATGTTGGCGCCGAACCGTCACTTGGCCTGCGCGCATGCAACGACGATTGCCCTCCGCCCACAGCCGATGTTGACACGGCCGAGGTGGAGATGGCGGACGCGCTTGAGGGCTCGCGTGTGTGAGTGCGGGAGGGGGCGCGCTGTGTTTGTGACGACGTGACCGACGGCGCGAGGGAGGGGGCAAGGGATGCCGATCGCATATGTGATGATGGCGCATAGTTTGACGACGATGAGGGGTTGGAGGGATAGGTGTTGGAAGGGAGAGAGCTGCGCGATGACTCGGCTGGGGAAGCTGAAGGCGACGGTGTTGTCTTCACTGGCGCGGCCTTTGGAGTAGAGCTCGGCGGTGCGGGGGGAAGACTGGGCAGGCCTAGCCGCTCTGCGACCAGCTCGTCGGTGAGCTCTCCGTGGCGCGTGATAGTCACGAGCGCGAGATAGTCCTGCACTGTTAGTTTGGGTTCCAACGGAGAACGGGGAAAGCGCTCGACAGCTGGATGGTGGAGGCAAGGTACTAACCGGAAAGAGAGCAGCAAAGGCTCGCGAGTGCACGATGGCTTTTGCTGTAAATGTCAGCTATCTTGCTCACGTTTGCACAAGCAGGCAAGAGCACAGTGTGGGCGCGTATGCTTTGCGATCGCGAGTGAGCAACGATCGCCGCGCTGGCATCGCCGTCACCCTCGCGACCACCCCCTGCCTTGCGTCGATGCCTACCTCGCTTCACGCCCCTGTTTCGTCAGCAATGCAAGACGCACGCGCTCGTCGCCACCAGCCAGCTGCAGTTCCCAGCCCCGGGCAGGAACGGCAGCGGCGACGGCAAGCAGAAGCAGAACTCACCCGACACCATTGGCCAAGCTGAGCACGACGAGACCTCGGCCAAGGACCTCAGCGTACCCAAACGCTGTATCCTCCTGGGCCTCGAGAGCGCCTCGCAAGCCAGCGAGCGCTGGCTCATTGCCCGTCGCTCGCAGCACGAGCGCTGCAGACGCCGGCGCCGCGTACGTAGCTACGAGCCTGTGGTTTGTGTCAGTACAACGACGTTTTTTACGTATCTCGGGCGCCGGGCAGAGGCCAAGGGCTGGCAAGTGACCAGGCCGTGCAGCCGCGCTCGCCATGCATCGCCCAGCGGTGGACGCTGGTTGCTCGTCGCCCACTGCGCGCGAGGCAGCGTACGACGTCTGGCATGCCTTGCAGCTTCGCCGGCGCGTGCTGGCAGCCCAAAAGGCCAGACAGAGTTCAGTGTTCAGGCACGCACCACTTTGTCGGTTCGTGGGCATTGTGAACGGCAGCGACGGCGCGGTGCAGCGCGGAGTCCGAGGTGTCTGCCGACATGCCCGCGGGGGTCGTGGGGGGCGTGGATGCGAGGTGGTTGGGGGTGAGAGTGTTGGTGTGGATGGAGAATGGGAAGAAGAAAAGAGCAACGAGGGGGGATATGACGGCTGGGCTGACACGACGGCACCATCGCAGTAGTCGAGGACCTGATTCTTACGCAACTTTTGTACTCGAACGCCAACGGTCCCGCGTTCTCCTTCTGCTGCTATTCTCACAGCCGTATGAACTAGCCGCTCCTGGTCATCAACTCGCTGCTTGCTACTACTTCAATCCATCCATCGAAACAATCATAGAGACAGCTGCGCTGCTCGCGCGACATGCTCCTTTTCTGTCGTCCAACGAAACAACGCAGTACTAACCTCAGCCCTTAAACTCTGCCCAGCTATCACTACGAGATCCCCAGCTTCATTCGTCCACAGGCCACTCCTGAAGGCCAGCATTGTCGCACCCATCAGCACAGCCTCCTCCTCAGTCACCACCCTCGACGCCGAAACCGACCCAGCCCGCACCCTCACAGGGCAATGCAGAGCCGGTGACGTCGGCGGCGGCACCACCAGCAAAACTCGGGAACGGCCACGGGTACGTCTCGACAGTCAACGCCGTGCCGAGGTGCAGGACGTTGAGCTGGTCGTCCGCGACAGACTCAAACATGGCTTCACCGCTAGGCATCATGCTGAGCATGGACGCAGACGCGTCGTCGTTGGCGGCATTGGTGGGGTGGTGGAAAGTGAAACTGCCCTGCGTTTCGGTCGGTGGCTGCGGGCCTGGACCAGCAGGGTACCCCGCATGCCCCGCGGTGGATACCATTGGGATGGCAGGGGATGGCCAGCGCCCATGATACGATGGTGCGAGCAGAGCATATGTGGGCGCCTGCAGGTGCATGGCGGTGGTGTGGGCTGGGGTTGAGCTCTGGGACGCCTCTTGCTGTGCGTGGTACTCTTGCGCGGCCTGAGAGTACCGCAACTGAGAGTAGTCTTGGGACGGAGCGACAAACTCTTGCGACGCGTACCCCACCGCGTCGGGGCTGCTCGTACCGAGCCCAAGACACTGCCCGGCAGCGAGCATGGTCTGCAGCCGACTGCAAGCGTCAAACAGCGCCTGCAGTGTCAGCATTAATCCACTCACTCTACTCACCTCCCTCGGTCCAACGAGCTCGACAGTGCCGCCACCAGTCACTCTGCCGCCTGTGAAATCCTGCCTCGGCATCCACCCGCCGTTGCCCCAGCAGTGGAAGGATGCCACACCAGGGTGCAGGGTACACATCAACTGCACGGCGTCGAGTGACATTTGCGCTTGGCTTCCAGACATCTGGATGTGGACACGGGACACGGCGGCGGGTAGGAGTGGCATGGTGACGCGGTAGGTCTGCGCGTTGAACATGGTGTACAAGATCAGTTCGGCAGGGTTGGGCCGGATGGCAGCCGCGATACACGGGCTGCAGCCTGGTGGATTGTTTAGTCGCGACCAACCCGCGATGCCGAAGCGGTGAATGGGGAAGACACTGAGGGAGGCTGGGGTGTGAGTGCTAAGCGAGGGTGACGGCTTACCGTCCGTGTCGAAGACGATGGAGCAGAGAGCCAGCATCTCGACGTCGCTGGTGGATAGCGACGGAGTTGGAGCGTGGCTTCTGACCACAAGTTGAGGCTGCCCCTTCACCGGGGTGGGAGCCTGGACGATGGGTGAACCATTCGGGGCCGGCTGGGATGCGGTCTCAGGTGTCGTGATCAACTCTTGAGACCCAGATACCTCTGCCGAGCGAGAAGGCTCCTCCGGACTAGTGGCAGAAACCGAAGTGCTCTGGGAGTCCAGCGCTTGAGCCATCTCCTCATCCTCCTCGTCGACATCAGAGGTAGGTTGCGCCTTGCGTTTCCTTCCCCTCCCCTGCTTGTTGAAACTCCGAGACTGCGCCATCCGGCGGGCGTTGAACCACCCGGCGATCGATTGGGCCGACACCTCGGGCATGTGGTGCATAATCTGAGCGCGAGTCTCGGCGTCGGGGTAGCTGCTGATCAGCGCGGCTCTTTCGTGCAGCACTTACGGTCCACGCGACGACGCTTGCCGGAGAATCTCGAGCTGAGCTTCAGTCGGCTTGAACCTGCCATTGGAGGTTGACGGAGGCTGGCTCGTCACAGACCCCGAAGTTGGAGGTCGCGTACTAGCTAAGGTGGTAAAGGTCGGACTGCTGCCCAAAACTTGCGCCAGTGGCAGCGGCGAGCTCCCGACCACAATACCGGCCGGCGACGAGAACCCCTCACGGACCATCGGCTGCCCGCCAAAGGGCGACAAAAACGCCTGCGATCCCGTGTAGCCAGTGTCTGGGCGTGAAGCGATATTGGACGCCGCCGGCGAGGGTGAGCTAGAGACTTTGGTCCACGACCCCGGCAGCCACTGGTACGGCCCATCTGGCGTGTGCATCACGACGGCATTGCCTTCGTGGGCTGGAGGAGGTCCAGCGGGAACGGGAGGGATGTTTGCTCCTGCGTTGGCTTGAGCATTTGCATGCGCCGCCCTGGCCTCGCGCTGAGCTTGCTGGACATGCGGAGGGAGGACGACCTGCCGACGTCCGCTGCCTGACGGTGCGGTAGAGTTGGTCTGTGGCGGCTTGGGGGCGCCGGGCTGGGGAGGTGTCTCCAGCTGCCAAGGCGCCTGCTGGGCAGTCATGGGGCAGGATGAGTATCCTCCATTTGGTGGCGGCTGCTGGTACCCTTGCTGCAGATATTTGTGCTGCAAGTACGGCACAGGAGGCGTATACGCTGTGTGCGCATCGACGATCATAATCTCGCCTCCACTCGCGCCGCCAGGGTACGAATGCTCCCGATACGCATTGTACTGGTGCACGCCGTCACCCACGGTATGCACCATCGGCTCACTCGCATACTCATCCCACTGATAGGCCTGGTACGGCACAGGCTCTTGCGGGGCATGCTGCAGCGGTGTACGGCGCTGTGGACGCGGAATCATTCCGCGAGAGGGTCCTTTAGCTCGCCGCACTGCTGTGGAGCTAGAAGATGTCGCCGAGTCCTTTGGCGGCTTGAGCCATGTCGTGCCTCCTGCGGTCGTGGGGCCGACTATGGTCGGGAGCGTTGCGCGGCGCGGGGGTCTCACGGGAGGCTGGGTGGGGTTGACGGGGTGGAGGTTGGCTGGTGCGGAGCCGGGGGGACTGGTCTGTGGTGGCGGGTAGGAGATCTGGGTGGGTGTTGGCTGGGCCTGAACGTAGGCCTGCTCTGGGACATTCTGAAAGGTGTACACTCCTACAGGCGCTAAACCTTGCCATTCCTGTGGGTGAGGGATCGGCAAGGGAAGCGTTGGCTGCTGGCGAGGGGTCTGCATTGGTGACACCGTCCAGGCTTGTGTGTGGTCGTAATCGCCTTCAGCGTAGAAATTTGGAATAGGGGGGGCAGAGCCATGGTGAGGTGCTGACACCATGTCGATGCTGACATGTTTGGCCTGGGTTTTCCGCGGAGGATGTTGCCGTTGCGCGTTGTGATCCAGCTGCTCCCCCTTGGTAGGCCACACGTAAGGTATCACTTTGAGCGAGTTGGGCGGAGTAGAAGCAGAGTCGCTTGGTGAATCGCTAGGTGGAGTCAATGGTGAGTCTGGGGTAGTCGCTTGCGATGCGGTGGCGAGGATCACAGGCTGAGGTGGCACCTGAGCGTGCGACGTCGGCGCCAGGTGGCTTGGTCCGGACGGCGGTGGTATGGTGGTCATTGTACGAGGTGCAGGGGACGTCGTGTGCCGGCGGTAGTGATAGAAGTGGCAACAATGGGCGCGAATAGGATGTGGGTGTTTGGTGTGAGCGCGAAGGAGGTTGTGTGTGCTTGCTTGTTGCTCATGGACTAGGCTTGTGGCTAGCTCTTTGTAAGAGTGTTCGTTGAGCCGGGGTGTTGGGATAGGACTGAGAGAGTTTGAACAGAACGAATAGGTGAGAATGATGGTGAGAATGAGCAAAAGGGGATGATGGGTGATCCGTGCAACCATTCCACTTGGTGTGTCGTTTGTGGAATGGAAAAATGAGTGGCACAGACACACACGTCGAGCCACCAACGAGTAACGACAACTCATGCAACCTTTGCATCTAACAGCGTTACGCAGTAGCAAGAACTTCCACTCTCAGTCTACTGCACTCTAAGAACGCTCGTAGAGCAGGTTCAATAGTGATCTACATCGTCTCCTTCACTCCGGGCATGACGACGCTCGAATGTGATGAGCCTTGTCTTCGTAGCCTCGCACCACTCCTCGCATCCTTGATCGCGCATTCTGGAGATAACACGAGTCAGGAAAGACAATGAAAGTTCAGCAAGCTTTCAAAGCAAGTGCATACGCATCTCGCTAACCAAGGATGTAAACAGCTGACGAAGCAAACAGCTAGTCAAAGTGCCACCTTGCGTCTCCCTACCTATGATCAGTACGCGCGTCAAGCTGATCACCATGAAACATCAATGTCGCCAGCTCATGAACGTTCACCAACGCTCCGAGACACGCTGACGTGCCTCACAGAGCGCTGCGGCATGGCGTTCAGCTTGGACCTCGTCGTTCCGCCAAGTGCCACTGCCCTCAGCGCTCAAGGTCAGGGATACTCAGTCCGGCTGGTCATGAGGACGGCCAAGAGGTGGGAGCCGAGACATGCACAACCAGCTGATGTGGCGTAGCCAGACCCACCTATCTCGAGCCCAAATGCTGGAGTGCAGGTGGCATTGTCATGTCTCTGAGAGGTAGGACATGGTCGATGTGGAAGGGAACACGACGCACGCACCCACCCGGCCAAAGCGTCCCAGCGCGCGCGCATTCAGATTCCGAGTAAGGGAGCAAGACGCGATCAAACGACGCTCAGCCAAACAGCTAGTGCGGGGGCCACGTCCAGACCCTGGGCGGTGCTGCGGTCGCGATTGGGTTCAGATAGTCACAGTGAAGGTGAGCGCGTTATCGCGGGCCAACAGGAAGTGGACAATCATGGGAAGGCGAAGGATAGGCTTGCGGGTACGAACTGCTCAATCTGTTCGTGAACCGAGCATACAAGCACTGGAAAGACAAGGCCGCTGAGGCTGTGAGACAAAAAGGATGGCGCACTACCTGGTGCTGGAGAATGCAAAAAGATGTGGACGAGTTAGGAATCGAACCAAAGACCTCGTCAAATAGACTGATGAAATGCTAATGACGCGCTCTACCAACTGAGCTACACGCCCCACATATTTTTGTTCTCCAAAGCTTGCTCTCGACCGTTTCCAGGGCAATTCGCCCCCAATGCCACTGAAGCTTCTGCGCCCCCCCCCGGAACAGCCCGGTCACGGATGCTCCAGCAAACGTCCATATGCAGATTGCACGTTGACTCTGGATTCCCTCATACTCGGGTCGCGATATCGCGGCAGCTGGCTGGACAAGACGATTGAACGTTTCGGAATGGCAGATACATCGGCTGGGGTGGGGGTGGCTATGAGGTCATTAGTCGTGCTCGTGGATGGTGCTTCAACCCGCCTCTCTTCAGGAATGCATAAGTTGTCGTCAAGAGCAATCACCGTCAGATCGAGGTGTTTGAATGCAACCAAGAGTGGAAACACCTTGAATCAGGTTGATAGCTCTCGCGCTGATGGATTCCAATGCGCGCGCGGGCTATCAGCTGACCCCTCGGTCTGAACACCTTGACTTGGTCTCACAATGTCATGTACACTTGCTTTGCGACTACCTAGGCATTCATGTCGCAGCATGATCATGGCCGCCCTCAACGTATCGGCAGACACTAGCAGCGTGATCACCCGCTATGTCAGGCCAAGGACGCTGAAGCTAATGGATCGACAATCACGGCAAAACTCTCTTTGATAAGCCGAACCACTAATCAGCCGCACCTTCGGCGATGGGTGGGTCCTGCGCAGCTCTCGTGACCTCTGCTGGTGATCAAAAGCCCATGCCGCGGCAGAATAACACTCCACTACCTTGGGAACGCTGACTGATCGCCGAGCAAGGTATCACGTATAACTGACTCCCATGACTTAACGGCAACGCCAACCCAATGCTTTCCCAACTCACACGCCGCACCTCACCCCTCCTCACCAAAGCCCGCACCCTCACCACAATGTCGCTCCCCACGACCCAAAACATCTGGCTCCTCGCCAACCCGCCCACCGGCGACGTCCAGCCCGACACCTTCTCGCTCACCGAACGCCCCCTCCCGGCCCTCTCCGATGGCCAGCTCATCATCAAGACCCAGTTCTTCTCCAACGACCCCGCCCAGCGCGGCTGGATCCAGGCCAACCCCGACCCCCGCTCACACGCCCCGCCCACGCACAAGAACGACCCCGTCCGCGCCTCCGGGGTGGCCGAGGTGTTGGTGTCCAAGTCGAGCAAGTGGAAGGCGGGCGACAAGGTGTTTGGCAGGTGGAACTGGTTTGACGTCGGCGTCATCTCAGACGCGGCCGTCATCTCGCCCGCTCTCACTGTTCCGGGACTGCAGGCGCCGTCGCTCAGTGTCTTTGGCATCGGTGCGCTTGCCGCCTACCATGGTATCTTTGACATTCTCAAGGTCCAGAAGGAGCACGTCGTCGTCGTGTCTGGGGCTGCTGGGTGAGTTGGGTCGAGTTCTCAGCTAAGCGCAAGGTTGACGTCCGCAGTTCGGTCGGCTCCATGGCCATCCAGTTCGCCAAGCACGTCGTTGGCGCCAAGCGCGTCATTGGCATTGCCGGCGGCAAGGAAAAGTGCGACTGGGTCGTAAACTACCTCGGCGCCGACGCCTGCGTCGACTACAAGGCGGGCAACCTCGAGGCCGACCTGGCGGCGGCGATCGGCGACCAGCTCGCGGACCGCTACTTTGAAAATGTGGGCGGCGAGGCGCTCAATATCATGTTTGGGCTTGTCAAGAACCACGGCATGATTGGGATCTGCGGCATGATCTCGGGGTACAACGGTGCCAAGTTTGACTACAACAACATCTTTTCCATCATCGGCAAGGGCATCACCATCCGGGGGTTCAATGTGGGTGAATCGGCCCCCCAGTGGCGTGCCCAGGGCGAGAAGCTGCAGGAGTTTGCAAAGGACGGCAAGATTAAGACGGAAGGTGTCGAAACGGTCGTCGACGCGAGTATTCAGGATGTGCCCAAGGTTTGGGAACGGTTGTTCAGCGGCAGCCAGGGAAACAAAGGAAAGCTCATAACCCGCTTGGTGTAGTGTAGTCGTTACAAAAAGCATGCAACATGCATCGGTCTAGAGATTTGCATAGGCTATGGCTGTTAAGAGATGTGTTGCTGATAGTCTCACACGCCGACAGCCTCCGAGGGATCCAGGGCCGATAGTCTCCGAGCCGGGTATGGAAGTCGCCAGAGGGTCGCCCCAGGCTGGTGTACCACTGCTCCGGAGTCGCGTCGTCGTCGTCGTCGACGTCGTTGTGAGCGTCGTACATGCCTGCCACGTGGATAACACCAGCAACCTGGGCAACGCAGGCCGCAGGACGATCTCATGTCATCAAGACACTGCAGCGGCGGCCGGATGTCGCCAGCCCCTGTTTTTCCGGAATGACGATCGCCCAGGCACGCACCACAAGGGTGACATCCTTGGCGGCAAAAGTTGGCACTGTACATGCTGCCACCAGCGACGCATCTCTCGTCCTTTCTCTCTGTTCATCTCTGCTCTGAGCGACTAAACTATCCCACGCACACACACTCTCGACTCAGCCCTCACATTCATTGCACAACAACGCACACAGGGATGCTCCAATCCCCACCAGTCAAATCCTTCTACCTCCCGCGCTCAGCGCTAGCCGCCGTCGCCAGCCTCCCGAGCCAGCTCCTCTTTGCACTCCTAGGCATGCTCGGTCTCGCACACTACTCGCGCCAGATCGTACGCGTGCGCCCGCGCGTTCCGGGGTCGGTCGTCCTGAGCGCATCAGCAGCAGGGGTACGCGGCGAGGAAAAAGCTGCCAACGTCGACAGGTGGATTAGCGAGAGCGTGCCCAGCCTCAACGGCACGTTTATACCCAGCTGGTGGTTGCCAAAGTGAGTACGTCCGTAGGAGGGTGCCGGGTATCGGTGACGGTGGTGGCGGTGGCTTGGACGCCTGTGCGCGGCGCTGTCTGATAACACCGGGAACCGACCCCTCCGGCAATCTCCACTCGTAGCTCGTATGCTGACTACTCCAGTGGCCACCTGCAGACCTTTTTTATCGTCGCGGGCAACTTTAACGGTATTGAAAAGATTGACTATGTCCGCACCCAGATCCGTGTCCCGGATGGCGGCACGTTGTCGCTGGACATGGCACCGGCAAACCATGAGGACCTGCCGGCCGATGCGCCGACGATCGTCTTTGGCCACGGCCTCACTGGCAGTGCCCAGGAGAGCTATGTCCGGAACATTGCGCGGTGGGTTACCAAGACCAAGGAGCAGGGCGGGCTTGGTGGCCGTGCCGTCGTTGTAGACGTGAGTACCAGCCGGCAAAGGTGTTGCCGTTGGGTTTGCGACATGCGCTGACGCTGCAGTTCCGTGGCTGCGGAGGCACGCCCATCACCTCGCCGCAGTTCTACTCTGCCGCGGCATCGTCCGACCTCCACACCGCTGTTCACTACATTCGCTCGCGCTTCCCCTCGTCTGCCATGCACGGCATCGGCTTTTCCCTCGGCGCATCTGTCCTCGCACGCTACCTCGGTGAGCGTGGTGACCAGTCCCTTTTGTCCTCGGGCTGCGTAATCGGCTGCCCGTGGGACATTGTCGCCATGTCCCACGCACTCGAGGACGGCTGGCTCTCGTCACGCATCTACTCGCGTGCCCTGGGTCAAAACCTCCTCCGTCTGTTCTTCAAGCACTACGAGCTCAACCCCGAAATCTTTGAAGCAGAGGGAAGCAGGCTCAAGGCCGCGGTCCCCGAGATGAAGCGCCTTCGGGCTTTGCGCCACGGCGTACGACTCAAGATGGTCGACGACGCATTTGTCGTCAAAGCCGGAGGCCCCGACCCTCCCTTCCGCTTCAACTCGGCCGACGAGTACTACGAGTACGCCGGTTCGCACCAGGTCGTGCACAACGTCAAGGTACCGACGCTGGGGCTGAACGCCATGGACGACCCGGTCGTGCACGGCGACGCCCTGCCCATCAACCAGATTGTCAACTCATCTCACGTCCACCTCGCTGTCACTGGCGGCGGCGGCCACCTGGGCTGGTTTGACGGTCCCCTCTTTGGACGCAACAAGCAGCGCTGGATCCTCAAGCCCGTCTCCGAGTTCCTGACCGCCGCCGCACGGGATCTTGGCCCCACCGCGGCGTCTCTCGCATTCGAGACGACGACCGACGGGGCATCGCTTGGCCCCGACGAGGAGTCCCACGGCGAGGGATGGACGTGGGTCAAGGGCGACAAGGTCTCGCCGCAGACTGGCGCTCTGCCCGCGCGTGTCGGTTGGAAGGTGCTCTGTGTCAATGAGCCGACCTCGGCTGAGGGCAGCGAGAACCTCGTCCAAGGCCTGTAGACCATAGATCTAGATCCATACACCCATCATAGACACAATAGATGTATACAGCATAGACATTGCCACAGGTTCGGGAAACTGGGGCAACGACCCTACGAGAGATGTCTTCGGCACGAAGAAGCACGAAGCATGGCTTCTCGCCACCACTCTTGCTTCTCACGCCATCACTTGCGCCTCGTCTTCTTCTGCCTCATTACAGCGCAGATCAGCCCATCTCTCCCCAAGCTTCCCCCGATGCCACGGTACAAAGGAACATGCACCCAGGAACTAAGCGATACCTACCGACCCAAGTCAGACTCAACCCGGCAAACTGAGACGCCATAGCCCACTCCCAACCCCATCCTCGCCACTTGCAACATGCCGTATACCGATTCAGCAACTTCGAACTCTCACCCTACGCCTCTGACAGCCTTTCTATTATTCCTGTCAACGCTGCTCCCTTATCCAGACCGTCGTCCGCCGACACCACACCCGAACGGCCACCACAGTGCACGCATCAGTTCACTCCCAGACTCGCCGCAGAGTCCAACAAGCGACGTGCCACCCGTACCTCCTCGTCCAGTCATTGACCCGAACTCGAGCTACGCCTGGCCCAGCACACCTTTCCCAAGCACATCTCCCTCAGCCCCCAGTCCAAACCCAGCACAAACCGCGCCGAACGAAGAACAGGAAGAACAGCAAACCGCCCATCCAACCCTCAGACATCGGCGCACCCACCCGCCCCACCCCCGGCCCCTCCACGATTCATCCCCAGCAACCGACCTACTGGCCGGGCGACCCCGTCCCCCACCCCTCCCCAGAGCACCACCGGCGCACAAGCGGCTACACATTTCCAGGCTCCATCGAGCGCTGGCGCCTCACGACCCCAGCGCTCCCCATGGCCCCGCCGCCCGAGGTCCCGCGGGTGGTCGCCGCGTACCGCGCCGCAGTGATCAAGGGGAAGCTCACAAGTGTCGTGCTGTGGGGGCCGGACTCTGCGGCGGCGCGTATGCAGCTGCATGCCGCTGTGTTGAGGCTTGATCCGGAGATTGTCCTCGAGGGGCGGTATACGGCTGTGCTCCAGGGGGAATGGGCTAGTTTGTGCGAGGTCAGTGATGCGCTCGAGGAGTTGTTGCTTGAGCGGGTAGGTTTGTGGGGTTGGTTGGAGGTTGGCTGACGGTTGTAGGTCCAGAATAGAGAGTTTGAGGCCGAGGAGGAGAGAAAGAGGAAAGAGGCTGAGGCGGCTGAGGCTGCACGGTTGAGAAAGGAGGCGCCAAAGGGGTGTGTTATGATGTAGACGTGCTTGAGACGTTGGAACGGTTTTGAGGTCATGAGATTATGAATGAACGATGTGTAGTTATGGTCATGCCGCGAAGTGCTCAGCGGCAGTCGTGTGTGCTGGAGTGGCCGCCTCAGGTGTCTTCTTACCTCTACATAGTCACATCGCACATGATGTGATTGGTGTACACATCGTGGTCACACTAAGAGTGGGAACATGTTGTGGGGGAGGACGTGTGGCTGCCAGGTGGAGCGAGCAACACGTCTTCTTCCCCACCGCCTTGCCTTCGGTGGGGCGAGAAGAACATCCTCAACGCTACTTATTCTCTCTATTCAACCATTTTCGCCACTAGCACCCACACCCACAACGAGTACAACAACGGCGCCCACCGTAATGACCACTCACTTCTATAAGCGACTCTGCCCCGGCGACGAGCTGGGCAGAAACAAGGATCGTGAGTCTCGACCCTCTAGTGAGTCCAGGACTGACGCCTGCACTCTAGAACTATGCTTTCCCGAGATTGTAATCAACTCTCTGATGTGTGCGTTTTGTTACCACGCATTCTAGGTCGGTCACTTTGGGGACCTTGCGCAGTCTGGGAAGGGCGAGGACAGCCACATGGTGCGGCAAGGGGAGGCGCCGCACACCTGATACATATACTGCACAACATTGTCCCACTTCTTACCTGCTCCTCACCTCTTCTTCATTCACGTTTCACAACCACGATTACACAACAACATGGCAGAGTTCTTCACGCGCGTCTGCCTCGGCGACAAGACAGGCCACAACCGGGGTCGTGCGTATTGTCATCGTTGGCAGTGTGGCGTTGACTAACGGGCGCCAGGACGGTGCTTTCCTCACATTGGGGAAACTTCCCTCGAGTGCCTTTATTGCTGCCACAGGTTTACCCGGGCGGAGGATTGAAGGAGAACATGGTGGCTTTTGTGAAGGGAGAGGAGGGTGAAGTTTGCCATACCACTGGTGTGTGTGTTGATGGGGAGAAGCAACAACAGAGGTGCGATGGATGTGTGCACATATAGTGGAATTTATTAATTCTTTCGCTTGTGCATCTTTCGACATCATTCCTAACAAGTCCAATCATGTCCAACAACATGCCCGCAGGATACTACTTGCGTATTTGTTCGGGTGACCCGTACCGCTTCAACAGAGGGAGTGAGTATCTGCATCTCCTTGACCGGCCCTTGCTGGGCTGCCAGGTTGGCAGGTTGAAGAGTGGCTGACACTGGTTGCGAGAGATGTGCCATCCCTACACCTCGAGGGAAGGTACCCTCCTATGCCTCTACTGCAGATGGATTTTCAGCCTGCCGTGAGGACGATTGTGGTGGTCATTGATTTGATCCTGTGGAATCCTGCAACGTTGGGTGGCAAGTGGCGCGAGAATGTTGGGAGACGTCCGCCATGCACATGTAGCTGCGCACGTCCGATGTGAGCAACAGACTGTCCAAGCAATTGTCCCTGCTACCTCAAGAAGTGCTAACTAGCAGATCTCAGATCTCATAACACTAGCTGTACAAGGATTCGGACCCATGAATGCGTGCTTGAGTTTACTGTGGGCCAAATGGAGCGCCACTCCGCACCTCCACCCCACACCTCCAGTTACCCCACACTGCTTCGCACCATCAAGCTTTCAGTCCTCGCCACCATCCCACCGGCCATGCATACCTCTTTTCTGTGCCGTACAAGCAAAAAGGAAATGACCTCTGGCGGGGTCGAACCGCCGACCTTATGCGCTAGACACTTGCACGTGTTAAGCATACGCTCTAACCAACTGAGCTAAGTGGCCTGGATGTTGTTGGTGTGGCGAGTGGAGTTTTCCGCGCGCGTGGGCGTCAGGGATAGCCAAAGCTCAAACATGTATGCAAAATCAATAGCTATCAATTCAGAGCTTCAGAGAGCTGCCTGAGGGAGCGGAGAGATCATATCGGGAGGGGAAGCAGGATGGCGACCATGTGTTTACACACCAGCGTGAAATTATTTTATTGTAGTATCTGCTCTGAACGACGCCAGCCGACTGTGTCAAGGACGGTGCAGTAATTATACAGCATATCATAATATCATCACTGATCACTTACAGTGCTATCCTGCAGCAGTGATTATGATAACAGACGCGTACGGATTTTAATCCGGCAGATTCTCTGATCACCGGAAGGTATAATCACTGACTTGCCTCCGCGTTAGCTACTTCTTCGCCTCTCTCTTCAGGCCCTTGGTAGGAGGGTTCTTGGTAGTGAAGAGCTTGGGAGTGACACGAGGCATGACTCCACTCGGCCGCATAATATCCCTTTGACAGTAAGCGCATTTAATCCCCCACTGGGTCGCGGTCCCAACAGCCGCGGCGAGGCAAACTCCTGTGCCACTTGTCAGTGATTGCTCTTTGGACTTCCGGGAAGGAAGGGGCTCACCACCCATATTCATCCTGTGTATGTCGCCCGGGCAATGGGTCAGGGGGCGGAGGAGTGTGTCGGCGGGGGGCGGGGGAAGGAACATCTGCTGTGGGAGATTCTGGACGAAGTTTTGTGGGATGTCCTGTGGGAAGCTCTGGCCGGAGTTCAGTGACGGGTTCTGCGACGCCTGCTGAGACGGATATCGAGGGCCTCCCGGCCCCTGGTACGGAATGGCTCTGTTGGATTGGTTCTGCGACATTTGTTCTTGGAGGGTACGAGTGATATTATGAGGATTCTTATAAGAGCTTTCCAACGAACTTAGTGATGGTCATAACACGTGTAATCCTGTTTCTCGAGGAGAAGGTGAAATCAATGAGAGCGTGCACCCAAACTCATTCTCCATCAGTCTTCAACGAGCCTTCCATCCATCAACACTTCTGCCAACAACGCACCCCAGGACTTGCCCGGGACCTTTCATCACATTTGCAGATCACACCCAGTCATCATTGCGCCACAGTAGCGACAGCCGTAAAATGGCAAGAGGCCAACTACTTGAAAAAGAGCAACGCAAGGTTCTGGGCGTCAGACAATAGTGCACTCCTCGACGCACCGCGGAGCTCACTGTTGTAGTTTTTGCCAGTGAGCCTGCAACCTGAGCAGAGTGGTGGGGGTGATGGGCTCGGCATCGTGAGTAATGTTCGTGTTAATGTGATTGAAAAGCTCCGAAAAACTCCCGAAAATTCACCCAATAATACCAGTATGTATGTAGGAGGGTGCGACGAAGAAACGCACCAACAAGAAGTGAATTGTAACGATGCATCAGCCACCACACATTGGTGACAACAAGAGCTCCAAAAGACACAACAGGCATGTCACCATGCTGGGAAGGGCTTGGCGTTGCAGCCACAGTACTTGCAAAACCAACCCCTGTGGTTTGCTCCAAACAGCCACACGCAGTGATCTGTGCCGTCAGCCAGGATACAGTTGCCAAACGGGAGAGGGCAGATAAGGACTCACCGCCATTGTTGAGACCGGTGGGTGAACCGAGGCAGAGACGATAGTTTGGCCACCCGCCCCATCCGCTGTTCACGGGTGTTCCTGCGGTTGAAGGGGACATGCTTGCTGATTTATATGGGTTCCAGAGCTGTTTGAGAGTAAAAAATCAGAGAGGACGTGCTAAATGTCAGTTGAGAGAGAATTGAATGCTCACAGAAACGAGAAAGTCTGAGATATTTGATGTCGACTGCAGCAGGTGCGACCCATCAATGCCATGGTCCACCTGATGAGAGGACAGGCCGACACTCTGTTCCAAGCTGACTACCTGCTTCTCATCAATGCTCCAAGCCCACAAGCCACCATCAAGCCCTAAAATGTTATTGACAAGGTGCGACAAAGAACACACAACCACAACGTGATTTTCGAAAGTTGCATCAGCCACCACACACCGAGTCCGACAAACGACGAGCAATTCCTGAACACCCAACCCCAACGCGGCGACCAATCTCCTGAACGTCTAGGTCACCCAGTAGCTGCACAATCTCCTGAACGTCTAGGTCACCCAGTAGCTGCAAAACCAGCAGTACCACTTATCCGGCCAAATGAGCACCCATAGGCAGGGCTCTGCGCCGTCAGCGTTGCTCAACAGGAAGACTGACGGCCACGGTTACTTCCGTCAGGTGCGCCTATGCAGATCCGCTGTGCTGGGTATCCTGAGGCGGAGTAACCTGGGGTTGACATTTGGCAGTGTGCAGTTTTGGGGCGAGGTTTGGATTTGCTACGCAAGCGGCGAGGGGGTGGTAGAGGTGTGAGTAGATGGGTACGGCGGGTATGGTTGATATAAGGATGGATCTGAGGTGGAAATTCTGACAGCGTTAAGAAGTGCGGAGGAGGTGGCGACGTCCATGGGTTGCGAGGTGACAGGAGACTAAACTGGGCACGCTCACAAGATGCGAATCGAGTACCCATGCAGCACCGAGCACACAAGGACGAGACGGCCGGAACTCAAAGTGGCAAAAGAACGATATCACCCGTCGTCGTCGGACACAGCCAGGCTCGGCACCTTCAGTTCCCAGCCGCCACATGTCCCGCCACATCACATTTGGTGCGAAGGCCTCCCGCCGTGTGTGACGGGCAATCTGGTGGACGACAGCGATTCAGCGAGGTCATGGACATGGTCCTCAATCTGTGGCCCTTCACGCCAAAAGAATGGCCTTGAACTCGTTTGGAATCTTGACGGCACAACGATGTGGTATGGTAGCTGGTTGCAAGCATCACGTGGTCTCTGCTCGCCATCACAATGTTGCTACTCGCCGCCACCTTCTCGTCATGGCTCAACCAAGTGCATCCGTACACCGCTCAAACACCACCATGCATCCGTCTTCCACTCCTCACAGCTAACATTTAAGTGTTTATGCACAACATCACTATGGCTTGCAAAGCACGTGCTTCACTGTAATCATCTCTCTTTCCAAGAAGCACAGTAGTGCTCAATGTCGTCAGTGGCTTCAAGCACAAGCACAAGCCGAGGCCCGACGCCATTGTTTTGATTGCACTTCTCTTTTGTGGGCAGTGTGTTTACTCTGCCTCATGTTTGCAGCGGTAAAGCACTGGTGCTTACGTTGACAACTGTGTTCCGCATCAGCATAAATGATGTAGGCTCAATGCTTCCTTCCTGCACGATGTTCTGCTTCACCACTCACACCACCAGCCAACACCCTGCTCGCCACTCATTGATCGCCGACTACAGTACGGACACCTTGCGTATCTTGACAGCCCACCTCCGCTCTACAATGACCCAACTACCGTACTACAACCGCACCTGCTCCGGAGGCAAGGCGACGGGCCTAAATCGTAACCGCCTATGTCTGCCAGTACGCTACCGCGGGCTGTGGATGTGCTACTACTGCTGCAAGGTCTACAAGGATTGATGCACATGCCAGGCGCGAGTGCGAGAGTTGAGCGATGTAAACGAATTGCAACGATACATCCAACTACAGGCTGATTGATACAGCTTCTACCATGCTGACATGTGGCGCTTGAGCACTGAGACTGAGAACGCCCACTGTGAGGTCAGCATGAGCCCCACCAACCCTGTGCCACATACCAATGTAGTAACGCGCACAAAGCACTCATCCTGCTTATCGCAGCATCGCCGAGCCCAGACCCAAGCCCACTCTCCCATTCGGCGTCGGAAGCATGCCATGGCCAGACTGAGCCGCGCACGAGCACCGGCCAACAGCCGTCTCAACGCCCCATGACACCCCCGCTTTGCATAGAAACCACGCCTCCGCTGGCGTATGCGTCTATTACGCCATCACCAGCAGTGGGAGGACGAGCCCTGGTGCCAGTGTACATACTCTGCCCCCGCCTGGCCCCACCAGTACTCCTACCCATTAGCCTTGGCGCTCAACAAAGCACTCACGAGTGGCGCAGCGACTGCTTCATCTCATTCACACAAATCACCACAGCGGCAAGCAGCGCCACGTCGGCATTGTGCGTGACCGTGATCCACTCGGTGGTATCACCGTACGGCTCGGGTTTACCCTCCCACCCGCGCCGGAGGCGCGCAATGGCAACGCCACGCACTTCAATGTCGGCGATGGGGCCGTCGAGCGGGCCCTCGATCGTCAGCACGCGCTCGTTGCCGTATGTGTCCCGGAAGGAGACTTGGAGTTCGGGCCAGTACCCCGCTGTGGTGTCAGCTTTGCGCAACGCCGGGGGTACCCACAGCGATAGTCGCGGACTTGGAAGAGCTCGTTGCCCCCCTCCCCGAGGCCTGTGATCGTCTTGGCGAAAGTGTTGTTCTTCAGCGTACAGATCAGGTTGCCGTTCATGTCTGTAATCGCTTTTCGGTATCAGTCTCCTTTCCTCTGCAAAACGTACTCTTGGCGCGGCTAAACAACCGCCCGCCCTCCTTGCACAACAGCACTGCCTGGCCGGTGGTGGTGCTGATTACCGTCGGCGTCTTGGACCAGCTGATACGATCCGGAAGGACGACGGTGGTGGGCTTCATCGCCGTGTGGTATGGGAAGAGCACCATTGGTTCGTCTAGCGGAGCCAGCGGGGGTCGGTCTTCTGGGATACCCATTGTGATCAAGTGTAGAAGATGTCGAGAACGATGCATGCATGCAATGCAGTGGTGACCTTTATAGCTTTATCAGTAGTGATGCTGCTGTCATCGTGCCAAGCAAAACTATCGCCCGTTCCTCACCAACAAGACGTTCCTCGTTCCTGGTCCCATCCCACTCGCCGGGTGCGGTGCAGTGCGGACCTGGCTTCGTGGCTCGGGTTCAGTGCTCGGAGTCGGAGCAAGCGACGTACCCGACATCATCATGCTGTGCGCAGTTATCTTGTACACCGAGTCTTCCGTCGGCGGTTGCTGGGCCACAACGACCCAGCCTCCATATGCTGTGTAGTAGTGCATACATTGCTAGTACGATACAATCATCTGGCCTTCAGCGAGTGCTGAGCTCTGTGCCAGGCATGTCGCGAGGCAGATCAACTGACAACTCACAAGCACATGCGCAAGCCGGTCCAGAGCTTGGCTATGGAAAGCGGTCCACCTCGTGCATCAACAACCACCACCACCGCCGCCGCCGCCGCCACCACCACCACCACTACTGCTTGCCGCCCTAACATGTCAGCACACGCACCCACCAAAGTCGCCAGAGACTCACGCAGAATTCCGCCTCCCCTTACGAATCTCATCAATACACACCACAATCACAGTCATCAACGCGATATCCGCGCCAGGAGCGATATCAATCCAGCTCTCCCGCGTTAGCACCTTGCTCTTCCTTTCTGTACCCACAGTATGCCGCCCGTGGACCATTGGCAAGCTCGACTTGCGCCGCCACCGCGCAACTACCTGTCCACCGAGGGTGATATCCCCGATCGTCGCGTTCAGCCGCTCGGCAATGTGGAGGACGCGCAGCTTGCCGGCCGCATCGGTAAACTCGATCTCTAGGTCGTGGCCAAACGCTGCCAAGTCAGTTTGGGAAGGAGGTGGCACATACGGGAGGCCGACGCTATGCGGAAGAGGACCCGTTCATTCATGTCCTCCCCGACGTACTTTGCTCCAAAGGTCTTGGGGCGGATACGGCAGAGCATGTTGTTGTTTGGGTCGGTGATGACTGTGAATGTCAGCACCACTGGCTCTGGTGCGGGCTCACTCTTCTTTTTATTCCAAAAGTCTTGTCCTACGCAACGCAGGACTGGCTGCCCTCTGGTATCGGTTATAGTAAACCCTTCCTCCTTCCATCGAATGCGGTCTACCAGCACGACAGTAGTTGGTGTGGTCGCGATAAAGTACTGGAACAGGCCAATGGGTGGGTGGAGGGGCTTGAGGGGTGGTCGTTCGAGAGATTCGGTGTTGCCCATCGTGTCGTGGTTGTAGATGAGAGAGTGGGTGTCGTCAACATGATGGTCTGGGAGATGGGCAGAGATGAAGGTGTGGGCTGTTGGATACTGGTGCGCTGCCGACGACGGAAACGATCCACCAGTCGTTCCTGGCTTGGCACTGCAGAGTGAGAGGGTCGCGACGCGGTTCGACTCCTGTACACCTTATGCATGGACGGAGAGAACCTTCTGTATTCTCAGAAACACGAAAGTTGAGGCTGTGAGATGCAGGCTGTGCCCGCCGACTAGTCCGTGGTGAAGGGCTCCGTGCGACCACAACCGAGCGGACTCGGCCTGGACAGCACTCCAACGCTTGGCTGGTGGGTAAGGCAAGCTATCGCCACTCTCAGATCTCAGACAGAAGAAGGTCTTGACATCCCAATGTCCACTGTGACGGGCGGGAGCTCAGTCGGTAGAGCAGGAAAAGAGAATGAGGCGTGAATGGTTGATGCCAGGTGGAGTATTGGTTGGTTGGGTGGCGCTCTCGGATAACACTACCGGTGCCGTGCTGCGGACATGGTGCACGGCGCACGTCGACCAGACGAGCAAGGAGCAGAGAGCAAACCGTAACACCTTACTGGTCACTGGCCGATACACGTTGCACCATTCTTGTTGGTGCATATCAATCCATACTCTGCTTGTCGCGACCAATGACTCGCTGCTCGTTGGCCCACTCCCCCCACTCTCCTCCACTCCACGGGGCAGCCCTGACCCATATCCGGAGCATACTTCCGGGCCCCCGCTATTTCTGGTCACCCCAATCGTTCTTTTCCGCACAGAAGCCCCTCATGGGTCTCTTTGTCGTTGCAACAACTCCACGCCACCAGTCCCCGGCAAGGCCACACGCCGACTATACCCCATGTATCCGGCCGGCAACGCAAGCCCCGCTAGGGGCAGCCTCCACGACAGCTCGGTGGGGCCCAGCGCCAGCAGCGTGTCGCCCGGCGCGGGGCGCGACGCCGGGCGTGAGCGCGAAGAAGGCGAGGCGATGGAGCGGGATGACGATTTGGACGCAGGTGAGAGCCCCGACACGACGTTTGATGGCGAGCGCCGCGCTTCCGGGGGCGGACCGGTGCGTATGCGTGGTCAGCGGCGGAATGTCGCGCGGGCTTGCGAGCAGTGTCGTGTGAGGAAGAGCAAGTGTTCTGGTGAGTCACCGCTGTGACGAATGGCGCTGAGGAGGTAGGGGAGCATCCTAAGTGCTCGCTGTGTCAGCGGCTTGGGCGGGAGTGTGTCTACAGTACCGTAGCCGACGGGCGATTGACGTGAGTGTTACGAATGCTCGCAAGCTCACGCCGCAGCGACCGCACGGCAAAGGACAGGATCAAAATGCTGCAAGACCGTGTAGAGTCCCTCCAGCATGATCTTAACGCAGCCCTCGACGCAGCCAAGGCCGCCAGCACCGCTGCTGCCTCGAACGCTTCCGCTGGTCCCAGCACGGCAGCCGAGCCTCACCCCCTGATGCCCAGCGCCCCGCACGAGGGACCCTACACCGACGCAGCCCACGACCTCGAGACGCCCGTCGACGAACCTTCCGACTGGGCGCCGTTTGGAACTGGGCGTCTCGTGCTTTCTTCCTCTGGAAACCTTCATCTCTATCCAGCCGCAACGTTCTATTCACCCGCCCACCTCGCGCCAGACTGGCTCAAAGCCCTCGACGCACTCATCCCCCACCCGACCCACCGGCCAGGCTACCTTGCGCCATACCTCCCCTTCCCACTAGATCCAGCTCATCACAAACTCCTCCTTGACCTTGGCTTTGCGCGACTGTGCTCTTTTGGGTTTAACGCGTGGAAAGACAAGTTTGAAGCAGAAATGGAAGCAAGCCCAATGGAAAACGGCATCTACTACTCGCCCATGACGCACATCGCGCTTCTCGCTGTGGGGTGGCGCTATGTCCAGGATCCCAGTATTTTGCGCGTCTACTACCCAGAAGAGAGGATAGCGGAGCGCGGGGACGTGTTTATCGAAAAGGCACTGGAGATGATGGTCAGCGAGGTCAAGGAGCCACAGTTGAGTACGATTTTTGGACTCATCATTGTGAGCAAATATCACACCGGCATGAGTAGGCAGTGAGTTTTTGTTGGTGGGTTGCGCTGACGCTAGTCCTATTGCGGCCGGCTGTTACTCGATGGCACTGTGTTTGGCCCAGGATTGTGAGTTGTTAGTGCGGGCGAAGGCTGACGACAGTGCGACTACACCGGCGCTGCGACTATCAACTCGGCGAACTGGGCATGCACGTTGACTCACCTCTGGATGTAGCCCGGCGGGACGCCTACGGAACAGCTCTAAATCTATGTGCGTCTCGTACTTTGACATACGCTGACGAGTGCAGCGGCCTGGTACGCAACCTACAACGGCCAAGATCCCCTCCCGCTTCGCGATCTAGCCGATCAGCGTCTGCCCCTTGTCCGCTCAGACCTCCACGACCCAGTCGAACGCGAGATCAGTGAAATCTTCCACTATCACGTCGGCATGAGCGACTACGGCCTCCAAGCACTACACTGCAACCACACTCTGCGCGCTCCGATGAGCCACCGCATCGCACGCGTCCGCGTGCTCTGGCAGCGCCTTGTCGCGTGGCGCGAACGGCTGCCGCAGCACCTCCAATGGCCGCCTGTTCCCGGTGTCGTGCTGCATCCGAGTACAGTCACTACGCTGGGCATGTACGCGACCTATGTGATTATCCTGTTCAGGCCGTACCTGCTCGAACTTGGCGAACGCACCGACATCCACCCCCTAGCGCTGCGGGCGTGTATCGATGCAACAGCCGACATTGTCGGTCAGAGCCGGTACATCTCCCACGTGCACGGTATCACCACTGCGCCAATGAGCTGGCAACAGTGAGTTCTCATCGTTTCCCCGCTAACGAGCGCAGTATTCTCTATGTAGCGGGCACGATGCTGGTGCTGCAGAGTTCGGGTTTGCCAGAGGTTCCCGAGGCGGAACGTGCGCAGGCAAGAGGGGATCTCGCCTACGTCCAGGGGGCATTGGATGATATGGCTACTGTGTGGCCTGTGGCGGCGCATACGGGTGGGTCGCTGAGGGAGTTGCATCAGGCGGCGGGGCGGGGTTAGGCCTGACGTTTAGTTTGTTGTGGGGTCCGGGAGCTGTAGCTTGTAGCTTGTAGCTTGTAGTGCGAATGCATGCTGGCCTGTCTGCCTTGCATGCTATCGGCTCGGCCATGCTTCCTGGAGGACACCAACCAACCGCCATACATGTCATCTAAAGGTGGATATGGCGCGGATATCGGCGGGCGTCCTGTCGGAGCCGAGACCGAGGAGCACATGGTCCACCTCGTACAAGCTCCACCCCCATGTCTCGTTCTCTCTCTGTTTCTCATCTCTCACACCACATCCCAGCTACAGCAACGCCTCGCCTCGCCATGACATCCCCAGCCTTCACGATCAAGCCGGTCCAACTGGACGACGTCCCAACGCTCGCCAAACTGAGTGCGATAGCCTTCGAAACCGACCGTCAAACCATAATGAAGGGCCTCGGCTCGGCCCCCTTTTCAATGGAAGCCCACAACCTCTCCTCACTGCCCCGCAACCTCTCCAACCCCCGCATCGTCATCCTGAAAGCCGTCGACGACGCCACCGGCGATATAATGGGGTACGTCGAGTGGGGCTTCCGGGGTATTCCCGACGATCAAATGCCCGCCGTGCCAGGCCGGCTCGTCGCGCCGCAAGCCCCCACGCCGGCGCCAGCTACGCCCCAGCCCGCGCCACCGGCCGCGCACGAGAAGGAGACGGCGGAAGAGCGGGAACGCAGGAACGCGCCCGTCCAGCGGCTCATTGCGCTGCAAAACGAAGACATGGCGCAGTGGATGAAGGACGTAATGCCCGAAGGCGTGAAGTGTCTCTTCATCGTGGGCCTGCACGTCGCTCCAGCTTATCAGAACCGCGGCGTCGCTTCGGCGCTGTTACGGTTTGGCACGTCCTTTTGCGACGCGCACGCTGACGAGGGCGTGTTTGCGTGGGTGCACTCGTCCGAGGGTGCGTGGAAGGTGTATCAAAAGTGTGGGTTCGAGGTTGAGCGGGTGCTGGATTGTGATCTCGATGCGTATGCGCCGGCGCCGCCGCCAGAGGGGTTGGGTTCGGAGTGGGGGCATTATGTGCTGCGGTACATGCGGTATAGGGCTAAAAAGTAGTGACAAGGTTGATGCAAAGTGGCTGCAGCTGGTCCTCGAAGTGGCTGGGGATTGGCACTGACTGCTGGCTTGGCTGACCACTCTTTGCCTGACGCTTGATGAACAGTGCCAATTGGCGTATACACACCGATCTCCCTGCACCGAGATCATGTGGGCAAGGCGCGTCGAGTGATGTTCATGTTAGTCGTCGAACTCAGATCAAGGCTGGCATCGCCGGCTGCAGCTTGATGGGAAGGCTTGCCATGGAAGGATTATCCATAATGCCATGGGTTATAAACACTTGTAAAGAGTTGTGCATTGGAGTCTACCCAACTACTCTGCCTCCTGGTCCTGAGGCACTACCTGCAAGACCTTTGGCAGCGTCGCGGCCTGATAAGCCACCACAAGGGAGAACAGCGCTCGCGACGCCTCAAAGATGGACCACCCGTTGGACACGTAGTACTTGCCCATAACCAACTGTGTGTGGTACAGCAGGTTTCCCGCCTCGATCGCGACCTGGATAAACGCGACGACCGCATACGTGCCTGCAAAAGTGCCTGCGCGGTGGTTCATGAGTACCTGCAAGACGCTCGCGGTCGCAAAGCCCGCCCAGCCAATGGCCTTTGTAAACTTTGCGAGAAAGTCTTGGGTCGTGTAGTCGTGCGATGGGGGTAAAGGAGGGGGGATGATGTAGCCACGGCAGATGTAGAAGAAGATGACACTCGCGATGAATGTCTGCAGGCAGCTGTCAGCTGGTGTGCTTTGGGCTGAGACTCACAGGTGCCATCATGACGAGGGCTTGCCTTGCTGATTCCAGACGCATGGTGTCGCGTTCCCGCTTTGTCCACCTGCGCATGGGCGCGAGAATGTTCATTTTGATCGTAGCGTCAATGTTGATGCTGTGGCAGGGGTCGTTGACAGTGTGCTGAACCTTGCCCCACGTGCCGGTGGGATCCAAGCCCCATCCGGATCCACGGAGGTCAATGGGTGCGATGAGCCGTAGTTGATAGATCTCTGGCGAGGCAAGAACGACAATAATGATAATTAGGCTCACAAAGCCAAAAAAGTTGAAGCTGTAGGTGTGTTTGAAAACACCGGTGAGCAGAAAATGGATCGTACGTGGGAGGACCACAAGGACTCGCATCCAGATGGCCGCATGGCTGATGCCTGCAGCCGTGCGGCGAGTGTACCAGTAGACGGCACTTAGAATGATGGCGGCCATGGCAAACAGCTTGCTGTAGAACATCAGTATTGGCCAAGTCTGTGGGCGACTCACTGCAGGCCGACAAACACAATCCTTCGCCAGGTGTGTACTCCTTCTATAGGACTGCCGATTAAACCATCTGTTCAGGTTAGGGAGACACCATTATCAGACAGGTGCGTACTAGTGATCGCCCATATATCATGTGCGGATCTTCTGTCTCTCTCCCAGTTATCCGGGTTATGCCCAGCAAACCTGGAAGGGTCGCCCACAGTCTCCCCAATGAATTGTTGGGCCATATTCCGCGCTGGGCTAAACACAGACATGATCAGTGTAAGCTTGGCATGAAGGATTTCGGGCTCTGCTAGCCGTCAGCACCAACATTACCCTGGTGAGTGAGCACTTGCCAGCGGTAGCGTTGAGGCGTGGGCCTGTCTGAGATGAGTTAGCAGGGACTGGCAACTCAACCGCTCACAAGCATGCCCCTTCCTGCCCTGATCAATCCAGTGGCAGGGTTGTAGGCGAGTTGCGTGTCGTCTTCATTCCCGGTGCCACCGTCGAGCGAGTACTTTGCTTTAAAATGGCCCTTTTCGCCATACAGGAGCATCGAGGATTTGGAATCGTACTGGTCGCATCGATGAAACGAGCCGTTGTCGTTACCGAAATATTGTCCGCACCACTGAAACGCCGTGTCAGCCGGCCTGCCACTCTCAAGGGCAAGACTCACACGACGGTCCTCGCTCGTCTCTTTGAACGAAGCGAGCCAGTCTTGCCGGTTCATCGGGTGCGACTCGTTCATCATGTAAACATGTACCCTGCAGTATTAGCCGTCGACGCTGCTTTGAGCATCTCACATGTCATCAAGACTCGACTCCATTCGCCCTCGTGGTTTCCAGACATTGTGGACAAGAGGAACGTGGATACTCAACGCCTCTAGAACTTGGCGTTTAGTCGAGTTCGGTTCCCCCCAGGCTCCAGTTGAAGTAAGCCTGATGAATTAAGCACAATTCGGCCACGTCCTTATACTCACTCGTCGCCCAGCGCGGGAGGGACAATCATTCCCTTGGGTGTTGAAGCCTCCCAGTGATCAACGTGGTCGAGCAGCGAGGGAGGCTGTGGGTTAAACGACACTACCGCTCGTATATCATATCCATCGGATGGCCCGTAGCCATCATTCCTGTCCGGGGGCTTTAAATCGTGGACAGGAATGTCAATGTCCAAGGTGACAGTGCGCTCCTCGCTATGCAAGCTATACCCCTCCATGACGACCTTTGAGAACAATTGGCGTTCCGGAATCGTAGTAAAGTCTTGATGTTTGACGCTCACCACCCGGCCAGCAGAGTCCAACTGGTATCGCCGATTCTCATTATGAGAGGTACTCCAACCACCCCTCTGGCAGTCCTTGGCAACAGGGTCACACGGCAGTCGCATCCAAACCGTAAGCGCAACGTCAAACTTTGTATCCTGGTCGAAAAGCGGCAACACGGCCGAGGCCGGCGCAGGCGTAGGCGCATACAGCCTCGCATACGGACGGCGGACTTTGGCCAAGTACATTTTGGCTGTGGGCCCAAACATGACGAGCATGACTCCCAGGCCGATCACAAGCAGGATGCCCAGGCAGCCGGCAGCTTTGCAGCATAGCCCCCGCCAGCGGCTGCGGCCGCGTTTGGTAGTCGCTGGTTCGTCAATGCCGGTCACGTCCTCGGGCTCGACGAGGGACATGGACTCAAAGGCGACCATTGCCGGGGTCTAGGTTTAGATAATTTGCTGCTCTGCGAGTAATCCAGGCGGTCTGGATGAAGCAGCAACGAGGATGAACAGCAAACGATGAATCCAGCAGTCTTGTACCGTCGGATTTGCCGGTCGTCCATAACGCAGTGACGTGGTGACTCGGCAGTAGACAACCTATCCGTGCCTCGTCGTCCGTTCCTCAAATGCCGTGCCCAATGCAAGGACGCACCACAGTGTCACGTCCAGCTGTTACCAACATGCGGGTCGTACGCTTGGCAAATCCAAAGGGGCAGGCATGCAAGTAGTTGCAGGTAAGGAGTGCAGGAGTGTGACACAGTGCAATGCCGATGGAGATGGTGATGGTGATCGGCGTGCCCTGTATGCGGTGATCATCACGTGTCGGACATCTGGCAACCATGGCTCGCGTCTGCCATGCCCACGCGTCCGGTATTGTGTTGTGAGTCTATTGTGGCCTGCTGTCGTACGCCCATGGGCCAGACCAATCACTGCACTTGACGGGCCACAAACCATGCATGCAATGTACTGAACACCCCCTACGCCTCGACCTTTGGTGGCCACTCGGTCGAATTGCCCCACCCATACCCACGCACGCCGCTCGACGGCGGGGGCTGGTAATACAGCGGTCCGTCCCAGATACGGTACTTGTGTCCCCTCTGGCCTTCCCCGCGGAACATTGTCGGCATGCGCCACGGCTCCGGCACGTCCGTCTCGCCAATGTGCCAGTAGAGGTCGCCGTCGGTCTCATACTTTACTTTGGTGCCGGGGAGGGGCAGGATAAACTTGCCGACCTGGAGTTCCGTGTCGGTCACGTCTGAATGCTCTAGGCGCGAGAACGCGATACGCCACAGGTTGCGGAACCCAATGTACTCGCACCAACGCCAGGTGTCCAGGTGCTCGATATCGTACAGGCCCGAAGGGGAGCCCGAACCCGTGACATCGGTGAACAACAGGCCATAAGGCCAGGGTGCGGCCTGCTTGAGCTTGGTCACCAGGTAGCCGAGGAAGACGGTCGGCGTGTCGCCAGTGGTGGTGAGGAGGCGCGCGAGTTCCTTGGTCTGCAGTTCGCGGTCGAGGGCGTCCTCCTCCTGCCCGTTGTGGGCGACGAGCACGTCCACGCGCTGTCCGCGGATATCCAGTGTGGCGTGGATAGCCGGCGCGAGCTCGCCGTGAGGCGACGGCAGCAGGTGGTGCGTCGAGTTGATGATCGGATACTTGGACAGCAAGCACGCGCCCCACGTGTGCTTGTTCGGCCCAGGCCCGAGGTCAACGTAGTAGCCAAGCTCCTCGGCAATGTATCGGGTCAAGTCCCGGTTACCGTACACGAAGCGGTGGAGGTCCGTCTCGAGCATGCCGAGCACGTCGACCTGCATCTCGTCGATGAGCTGCGCGATACGGCGCTGGCTGTCGCGTCCAGGCTCGTCAATACCAAAGTGCACGGTGAAGATGCCGCCCGAGAAAATGTTGTGGTCGGGGTAGTAGGGTGTGGGCCTGACGACCTCAGCCGTGTGCTGCATGCGCTCGTAGCCTGATCCAAGACCCGCGAGGGCGAGGACCGCAGCGGCGATGCGCGTCCAGCGGATAATCGACTGGGTGCGCACCTTGCTGCGCTGGGTGAGGGCAGAGGCGTCAGGAAGCTTGAGGCCCTGCGAGAGCACGAGGAAGGATGGGAGGGGCAGCAGACAAATCATGAGCACCAGGTCGGTGCGTTCACGCAGAATCCAGCCAAATGGCACAAACGCGTAGGCAACAGTAAACACGTCGGCGACCTGGAGGAACGCACACCACGCGCATCCCCATGCCCACGTCTTGCTGGGTACCGCGGAGGCGATGCGGAAGAAGGTCGGCGCAAAGGTGACGAGGTAAAAGACGAGCACGAGACCGCCGTAGAATCCCTTCCAGTCGGGGTGTGTGAGCAAAAAGTAAGCAGCCGGGAGGGGGATGGCACGGATAATGGGGTTGAACATGTCGATGTCGATCGCGAGACCGGCCGCAGCGACGGCAATGACAACGCCCGACCATGGGTGCAGCTGTGGGCCAGTCACAGGGAAACCACTCCACGTCCAGGCGAGAATCGTTCCGGCGTCCGTGACGAACATCTGCAGCAAATGGATAAAGCCACCGATACCGAGAGCAATGCCGATACGCTGCGCCTTGGTCGTGGCAATAGTCACTGGCTTGTCCTTGAGCGTCGCCTGAACGGGTGGTGCGGGGAAGAGGCTGTTGGGACGGTAGTAATACTCTGTGAGCGCAAGAACAGACAGGAAAAGACCAGTCTTGTTCCAGCCGCCGGAGTTGTGGTCCAGGATTGGCCAGAAGGGGTTGTTCGAGTGCGAGTTGTACTTGGCCACAAGGGTCGCGACGAGACCAGTCATCATGACTGTCTGTCAGCGTCGATCAACGCGGAAATGACTCACTCTTGGCCTGCGCTGCCATCTCGGGGGAGCCGTTCATGCGGAACATGTCGGCGGCAAACGCCTGCCATCCGCCCCACGCTGCGATCAACACGCAGATATAGCGTGCGCCAACGGATGGGAGAGCCCAGCATCCTAGGCCAACAAGGTAAAGCAGCGCGCGGTGAGTGAAGAGACCGTTGCGCGACAGCGCGTAGATGCGGTACTGAGGCCTGCCGTACCAGTAGAACGCGAGGGCGTTTAGTAAGACACCGAGTTCGGAACCCGTGAAACTCAGGCTCCAGACGGACCAGTAGAAGAGCTGCACAAAGAGACTGGTAAATACACTCCAGAATGCCACCGCTGCGCAAGTCAGCTCTCGCCTCCCAGAGTCTACGCACCAAACCAGAGATCGCTCACATACGCGACAACGTTGCGATACGGCATGTCCGAGGGCGGCGAGGGCTTGCACGTCCAGTCCTCCTCCACAAGGGGCGGGGGAGCGTGCGCGGGCATGACAAAGAGGCCGTTGGAACTGCGGGGCTAATCAATACATGTTCTGCCGTGTCTTCTATGCTGTCTAGAACGCCTAAACCCACCCGTTCTTTTCGCTCACTGCTTCTGACGTTGCTGCTGCTCCACCGCGGGTCGTGTCGATGATGCGCACCTGGAGGTGGTTGAGCTCAAAGATTGCTCCTGCGTCGAACGCGACGTCCCACATGACGAGACTCCATTCAAAGATGGCATAGTACGAGTATGCGCCTGGGACGCGGAGGACGGCGTGCTTGTAGAAGAGGTAGATAAGGGGGACGATTGAGATCATGAATCCGCTGGCCGTGGCGAAACGCCATGTGCGGACGCGCTCGTTGGTCGAGTGCATGGTGGAAAGGAACATCCACGGAATGTTGAGGACGAGGTAGACGATCATGAACAGGTCATGCAAGTCGTGCTGGTCGCGACTGGTAATGTACATCCAACCACCGCTGATCTCGTCAGCTCCCCCCAAACACTAGAGGGACTCACCAGCAAAACGTCCGCCCAATACCAGCAAAGATCTCGGCGTCGACCCATCCAGTCCGCACAAGCGGACCAGCAGGAACATTCCCGACCTCGGCAGCCGCAGCGTCGATAGCGCCGTTGGAACTACGCGTCTTGCGCGAGCGGACACCATCTGATACGCGCGCAGACGACGCGCCGGAGCTCTTGTCCACCACAGCCGACCCGCCAGTCACGGGCGGATACCTGTGTGCAATCCACTGGAGGCCGAGGAGGATCAGCCTCGGTGCAGCGGTGAGCGCGATGAGAATCTGGAACGGCGCGCGCGGCGCGGCATGATCGCCGATCCTGGTCTGTCAGCTCGATGCCACCGCTACAGCTGCCCGTGCTTGCAAACACCTGGTGCTCGCCAAGTACCGCCAAGGCCGCGACTTACGTAGCCGAAACGGATGGGAACCACTCGACGGGCCACTTGGCCACTGCGTTCTCACACAAGACCTCCCATAGCCCGGCGGCGTAGCCTAGTGCGAGCGCTGTGCTGAATGCGGCGACTGAGAGCGCCGTGTGCACGCGCGGCACGAGCGAGGCTGGGAGTGCTACGAGGGTTGCCATCGCCGCCTGTGCACGTTCTTCCTTTTAGTAGCAGTTGGGTGGAGAGAGTAATGACGGGAGGAGTCGCAGGAAGGGGAGGGGGATGGATGTGCCCTCTCGCCCTGTGAGCCGTGTGTGGTGTATGTGTTGGTTGGTGAAAGGACAATGTCAAGAGCCCACTTGCTCTGGCTGTCCGGCAGACGCGTGCCGTTCCCACTCGGCGTCCACTGAACCGTTGTAGTGGTTTTTGTCGGTGGTTGCCGGAAGGAAGACCATGCTGACGAGGTCTAGATGACGTAGACCCTGGGCAGCTTCAAGGCATCAGACCCAAGCGCCCTGTCTACGCCAAGCCATGCGGGCCCTGCTGCTACCACGCGCCCAGACGATCACTTCTTGTGCGCCCCTGGGCTGCCACGCCTGCTGGCACACACGAACCAAATACCTCGGTCCGCGTCTCGGTGGATGCGCGCCGCGTCTGTGCATCCATCTGCCCAAGTGCATGCACCTGGCAGCTTGTCCTCGACACTCCAGCACCATCGCAGGCTATCAGGCGTTCACATTTCGTATATACAAGAGGCGCCGACCTTGGACATGTCCGAGTGGATAAGAAAAAAAAAAAACCGGCAGCAGGCAATGTACCAACAACAAAATAAAAAGTGGTCGAGAGCCTCGCCTCGGCAGCAGTAGCAGCCCATTAACCTTCTTCTCTCCCCTCTTTCACCCAGCTCGGCCATCATCCATGCCAACTAGCAGCAGCAGCAGCAGCAGCCCACCTCCTCTCTAAGAGCCCATGCATACAGGCCAGGTCACCCCTGCGGAAGGGGATAGCACAGAACGACGACGCTAGTACGTTTAGCAGCAGCCACCCTGGGCCTTCTGCTCGACGTTCTGGCCAAGTCCCTTGATGGTCGACTTGCCACCAGGTCCCGATGCCATAGAGTTGGAGCCCATGCTGCAGAGGGTCAGTTTATCCGTCCGTCAAAGGAAACGTACCGGTCCTTAATCTGCTTGGACATGGTAAGGAAAGCCTGCTCGACGTTGGTGGCGTTCTTGGCCGAGGTCTCGAGGAAGGGAATACCGAGCTCGTCCGCAAAGGCCTTGGCGGCAGCATAGTCGACAACCTTCTTGGTCGCAAGGTCAGACTTGTTGCCCACCAGCAGCTTGTTGACACCCTCGACCGCGTAGCGGTCAATCTCCTGCAGCCACTGCTTGACGTTCGAGTACGTGTCGCTGTCGGTCACGTCGTAAACGACAATGATGCCGTGCGCTCCTAGAGACGTGTCAGCGCCGGCCCATGTCCTTGAAGAATTGACTTACCACGGTAGTACGACGAGGTGATGGTACGGAAACGCTCCTGGCCAGCAGTGTCCCACTGTTTTTGCGTATGCACGAAAAAGAGGCAGATAGGAGGCAGGGGAACGGGCGACAAGGAATGGTGAAAGTGAAGGAAGGGGACATGAAGACCCATAATGTAATTGGGTTCGGGGGGAATTGAGACGTGCGTACGGATTATACCAACAACAACGCCGGATTCATAGGCGGGGACAAGTTGAGTTTGATGCAACGTGGAGTGAACCGGAAATGCGCGCGCAGATGAACGAAATGGACAATATCAATTGCGACCAGATTGAACCACAGTGGGCAAATTTGACACGGTTGACAACAAGAGCGCGGCGAGAGTAACGAGTCGCGTCGTGCACCGAGACCAAGACGAAAAGCATCTCCAAAGCAACCAGGTTGGTGTGAGTTAGAGTGCAACGCACGGTAGTCGGTGAGTTCCGAAGAGGTAGCCAGTGTTTTGAAGAGAGAGTAGAACCGAGTGAGTCCGATGGCGAACCATTATTGACCAAATAACAGGTATTGCGAGAGAACAACAGTTGAAACAGTTGACACAGTTGACACAGTTGAGGAAACAGTTGACAAGCAGTTGAGTAACAGTTGACAAACAGTTGACACAGTCGAGGCAACAGTTGAGGAAACAGTTAGACAAGGGGTTTTTTGAAGGAAACAGTCGAGGCAGAGATTGAAGCAACAGTCGAAAGGGCCAGTGTTGACAGGGCGTGAGAGCCATTGGGCGCACCAGGACGAGACGAAGAGACGCAACAAAGAAGGCCAACCATGACGACAAAAACAACAGCACAGTCACGAGGACGAATCGGTGAGACGAGCAATCGGGATTGGGCCGAAGGGTGTGCAGCCAAGGAAATGGACGGGGGAGCCAGAGCCGAACGAGAACAACATTGACGAACAAGAGCCAAGTGCAAACCCATGCGAGGGTGTTTTTTTTTCACGACGGTGAGAAGGCGAGAGAAACCCAAAACAAAGAGAGCAACGCAGCCACATGTACGGCAACCGGATAATTGACCAAGCGCAGGATGTGGGCAAGGTCAGTAAGTCGACGTGGAGCCGATGGCAGTGCGAAGCGGACCGGACAGATTGGGGATTAGAGGGAGAGTGGGAGTTGAAGAGTTGAGTGTGAGTCGAAAGAAGGGAAGATGAGCGTCAGCATTGCTATGTCTGCGGCTGAGTGCGTGGGGGGTTACACGCACGATCTGGAGCTTGACAGTCTTTCCCTCGAGGTCGATTGTGCGGATCTTGAAGTCGACACCAATGGTCGAGATGTAGCTCTCGGTGTAGGTGTCGTCGGCGAATCGCAGAAGAAGACAAGACTTGCCGACACCAGAGTCACCGATGAGGAGAAGCTGTACAGTGGTCAGCAAAGTGCTAGAGAGTGCAGGTTGAGTCCGATTCGGGATATAGGCACAAGCCGAGCGTGGCCGAGAACAAATGTCTCCTCACGACGCAGGCGTCACGCAGTACAAATACGGGGCCTGACGACACTTACCTTGAAAAGATAGTCGTACTCGGCAGTAGCAGCCATGATGGACGTGATCTAAGTCTATTTTTGAGGAAGAGCGTCGTTCCAGTTGACAAGCCAGCAAGACGATTCGGAGAGTTAACCGGTGGCGACAGCGGCGGAATGGATGGCGATGGAGGCCGAGGGGTGAATGTGGCACGAGTAAGGATGATGCAATGCCAGAGAGACGAGGGGGGGGTGAAGTGATTGCGTGTCCAGACAATTGATGAGTTGGGTGGCAAGAGACCGTCGATCGTGCGCGAAGAACGGTGAGAAGGCAAGTAGCGGTCATAGCGACAAGAAGGGCGGAGAGTTGTAGTGCGAGCAAAGTGATGTGGTGTGTAGGCGTCGAGGAGCAAGGAACAGAGTGTGAGCATGCGCTGATCAAATGATGACAGGCGTTGGGCGGCGGCGTGCGCAAGAAGGCTACACGCTGCCCAACGAATGCACGAACTTACGGGAAGGGTAGGTTGATAAGAGGGTATTGGCGTAAAAGACAAGTGGACAGGCCTAGGTGCGTGTCGTGTTGCGATTGAGATCTAGGTGGGAAGACGAAGGGGGGAGGATTGGAATAGAGTAGGACGTTGTGGTGTTGGAGAGAGAGAGAAAGGGAGTACGAGGAGGTTGGATGGCGACGAGTGACGATGGGTGGTGTGGGTGTGGTGTGGGTCGGTGGGTGGGTGGCTCACCGCAGCCAGGGACACGCACCATACGGCTACGGTGGCACGGGGCACACCCACCCTGCAAGGGTCCACCTGGCAGGACGGGATCAAATTATCAGCCTCAAGGTGTCACCCTGACACCATGCATCGTCATGGGATTATATCATATCCCCGACAGTGGCGCCATCCCAAAACATGCCACGTTGTATTACGTATCACAAATGACTTCTTAGACTTATGTAATGCAACCACGGAGGCAGATCCATTACCGCAGAGGCGTCCGACTCGGATTTCCACTTGCCTTGTTATCGGGGTGATCATTTTGAGCTGATATTTACACGTTTGCAACAACAATCCAATACAAACAACGCTGCAAAAGTACAAACTATCAAGGACCCTTCGACCGAACAAGCTGCGCATATGAGCTGAGCCGCACACCCTCACTCCTCCCCATCTCTCGACATCTCACTCTCATCTCCACAACAACAACAACATGGCATCCGCAGCGGCGGCAGCCCCAGCAGGCGTCTTCTCGCGCGTATGGCAGTCATACCTCCGCGTGCTCAACACCCACCCTCTGCGGACGAAGATGATCACATCGGGTACGCTATTCCTGTTTGGCGATACAATCGCCCAGTTTGGCATCGAAGGAAGGAAGCTCGGGGTCGAAAAGGAGCACGAGGGTGAGGCGCCGACACGATACGAGGTGAGCATGCCGCCCAAGCCAGAGCTAATGTGACCAGCCCGGACGAGCGCTTCGCATGAGTCTTTGTAAGTAGTAACCATTGGTGGGTTTCGCAAGCTTACCCCGCAGACGGCGGTGTCATCTTTGCACCCCTGGCCCACACCTGGCTTAGTCTCCTGGACCGTGTACGCTTCCCGTCCAAAATGAAGAGTAAGTCTTGCGCGTCGTGACCCTGCTGACCCTCAGCTTTGGCCGTACGGCTTGTTATGGACCAGTGCATGTGGGGGCCGTTCATCGTGTCTAGTGAGTTTGTCAACAGTGTACGGCTAGCTGACGGCAGTGTTCTGGGCGTCGAACGGCATCATGGAGGGCCGCACGCCTGAGCAGGTCAAGGCCAAGGTCCAGCTCGCGTTTATTCCGTCTTACATCAAGTCGGTGTGCGTGTTCGCTCCTACCCAGATTGTCAACTTTGCCATTGTGCCGCTCCACCACCGTCTCGCCGTGCAGCAGACCGTTGGTCTGGGTGAGTTCTGATGGGTGGGCTTGCGCTGACATCCAGGGTGGAACATTTTCCTCTCCTACCAGCAAAACATCAACAACAAGCGCCTTGCCAAGGCCGAAGCAGCACTAGCTGTCGCTCAGTCACACGAGTATCAAGAGCTTCTCGACGCGCCCGAGCTGCCACCACCAAGCCACGCTGAGGTGGAGCGTGCCCAGGCGGCTGTCGAGAAGGCCAAGGCTCGGAAGGACAAGATCCAGGATTCGCAGGGTGGTGGATCGACTGGTGTGGGTACGCGTATGGGATGGTAGTGGACGGCTGCGCATCTGAACAAATTGTCGGAAGGGTCAAGCATAGAGACCTAGAGTGGACGAGGGGATAGAATGTTGTTCATATAGTACATGCTGTGGCAGCAGCGGAGATTCGGGACTGCTGGGCTCGAGAGCCAGTCTGTATGCATCTACGCTTTGCATTTGGCCTCTCTTGTAATCACACTGGAAGCCAGAAGAGGCTTACTCGCCATCGCCGGTCCAAAAGAACCCCCCCGCCATAGCCACGTGGTGCCACACTCAATATCTGGCGCCCATCATAGACTGACTGCTCTTGGTTGTATTTGTGTGTGTCGTTCTTCCGTCTACCTTTCTCGACAACCACCCGCATCCACCATGGCCCCCTCGACCCTCCTCTTCTCGGGTCTCCCCCTGGATGTCCGCGAGCCTGATCTGGCAGTACGTATCCTCCCACCAGTCCACCCCCACCGCCCACCCCATGTCACATCATCCAACACGGACTGACAAGAGCAGGAACTCCTCACTGCCCCACCCATCAAGCTTCCCCCCTCGAGCGTGGCTGTGACGGCGCTGTACAACTCGGCGGGAGCGTTTCTGGGTACCTTCTTTGTTGAAGTTGGCAGCGACACTGATGCGGAGCGGGTGCGCGTCCAGTTCTCGGGTCAGGTTATCGATGGATGTGAGTGTCGAGCGCGAGCGCGAGCTGCGGCCGTGAGGGTACGGGTGAATGCAGGCGATGGAGGCCACTCGCTGTTTCTGCAAGGCGAGCAGCTTTGCAGCGGTGGCGTGAGAGACATCACCGGTTTGCCGCTCGCAAACAATCTTCCTCCACCCCCCATCCTCGCCGCCCTCGACTCAAGCGTATACTAACCCCCAGCGCACACTCTCGCAGTGCACCACGTCCTGAAAGCCCAAACCCCGCACCCGAGCGTCGCGCAGTCAGCCCCCGCTGCGCCGCGACAGAATGCCAACCAGCAGCAGGGCCAGCAGCAGCAGCCGACCCAGCGCGGCACCGGCGCCGGAATGCGCCAGGCCGTCAAGCCGCCGACGCAGGACACGCGCGCCCCGGGACTCAAGCTCTTGTCCCGCATGAAGGGCGCCGGTGGGGTAAAGGCTGTTGGTGGTGACAAGAACAAGCAAAAGCTGTGAGTTTCCCCGAGACGTCGTTGCGCATTGTTGACATCCCAGCCTGCTTGAGAAACAGCGCGCAGCACTGAAGAAGGGCAAGTCGAACCCGGGCGACCTCCTCCTGAGCCGCCTGGCCAAGGGCGGCCCAGCCAAGAAGACGTCGGCGGCACAAAAAGTCGCCATTGCAACAGGAAAGGGCAAGGCCCGCACCGCCGCCGGCGGGAAGAAGGCCGGCGCTGCCGGTGGTGGTGGAAAAGTCGCGCGCGCAAAGGGCAAAACCGCGGATCGGATGGACGTCGACTCGGCGCCCAAGCCGCAGCAGCCCAAGAAGAAGGAGCAGCCGAAACGGGAGGACAAGGCTCGGCCCAAGACCCAGGCAGAGCTCGATGAGGAGATGAGGGCTTATGAGCGTGCGCGCAGGTTTGCTGCATAGGTGTCCGCGTGGAGAGGAGTGAGCATTTGGGCTGGACAGCGCTTGGAGTGTCTGTCGGCTGTTCTGTAGTCATTGATAGTCTCTGCAGCTCTGACTGACACTGTTCTCCATCGTCTACGTATCTACTACTAGCGGCGGACAAGCCCAACAGGCGCTTCAAGGAGGTACCGCATCCAAGTCCCACCGCACATACACCCTTCACGCCAGTTGTGCCTCCAGGCCGTCCACGCCGAGGGCTGCGGGGGCTGCATCTGATTTTTGAGCTTGAGGACTGTGCGGGCGCCGCACCGGTCGCAGCGGGCTGTGGGGCGGTCGCCGATGGGGGCGAGGGTTGCGCCGTCCCGCTCACCGCCCTCGGGGGCGAGGAAGAGGGAGGAGGGGGCTGGGATGAGCGCGAGCAGGGAGGGGAGGAGCGGAGCGAGTGGGGATAGGGACAGCGCGAGCATGGAGGCCGTTGAGTCGGCGCCGGAGGGGTGCGGGGCTAGAGGATCAGTGGTGTTCAGGCAGATAGACTTACTCTTCGCAAGCGCGGCCAGCACCTCTCCCCACGCATGCAGGTCGACGCCTTCGCGCTGGATAGCGTCGGCAATGCGCTGCTGCGCGACCGTTGTTGCCTGCGTGCTGCGCGTGAGGAGGAAGGCAGACTCGGGCGGGCGAATGGGCTTGTCGAGTCCGGTGATAAACTTGCCAAGCGCCTCCAACAGCGCGACAAAGCGCGCAAGAATCCTTCGTAGCAGCGGGTTGACAAGGAACAGTAACCTCGACGTGCCCAGCTCGCGGATCTCGGTGGGAGCCCATTCGGCGGCCGCCTTTTCGCTGACGGCATCCCGGAACACGCGCTGGAGCGTACCGAGACCCCACTCAAACACATCAACAAGATGCCAAACCGAGTCGAGATCAAAGCTGATCACGCCGTCCTTGTCCTCGCCAGCCATCTTGAATAGGTCAATGACCTCGTTCATCCGCAGCATCTCAACCGAGAGCTCGCGGCGGGGGTCGTCGGTGAGGGACCACACTGCGACCTGGAGACGCAGCAAATGGTACACGTACGTGCGTGAGCTCTTGACCAGCAGCGTGAGGGTCTCGCCCAGCAGGTGGCGGGAGAGATCATGCGCTTCGTTGCGGGGCACGGTGCCAAAGGCTGCGCGGACGACGTCACTCCAGTCCACGCCTTGCCTGATGGCGAGCACGATGCTGCGAGCTCCCCGCTCAGCAACATGCTTCAAGCTCTCGGTCGGGTGCGCTTCGGCGCCAAGACGCGGCGAGGGCACGTACCGCGGGACGGTGCCGGGGCCGAACAAAGCGACGAGCCCAAGCTCCCCGCGCAGCACGCCTTGCGATGGAAGGAGAACGGCGTCGCCGACGAGCACACTAGGGTCGAGCGCCTTCTCCTCGCCCACTAGTGCATTCCACCGCCCGCTGGAGGTGTTGGCCTCCGCGGGAGGGACCAGGTTGACGTGGGTTAGCATCAAGCCCGTAGGCGACACCAGCAGCGCGAGGGCGAGTGTCCCCGCAGGCACGTCGGGCAGAGGAGTGAGCGCCAAAAGAACCGAGCCCTCTGGCGTCATAGCCGTCATGCGCGCCTTGGGCGACGGGAACCAGTCCAGTGGAGGGTTGGCATCGTCGCCGCTGCCAATCTCCTTGAAGCCATCCACAACTGTCGCTGGGCGATGGTGCAAGCCAACGAGCTCGAAGCGGGTCCGGCTCCGTGAGGTGGTGGGAACAACACCACTGTCATCCGTGTCGCGGTAGACCATCACGACGCCAATCTGGTCCTGCACGATTTCGCCCTTGGCCGCACCGTTAGCGGTGCCATGGCGTCCGTCGTCATGCAGCGGCACAAAGGCGACGGTCTCCAGGTGGGCTGTCGCAGCCGCACCGTCTTCGCTGAATGCAGGGGCAGAGGGTCTGGGCATTGCTGGCAATGGAGTCGTGGAGAGGACTGTCTTGTCAGAACTGAGGGTTCAACTTGGTCTTGTACTCACAAGGAATGCTGTTCTGGTCGCTCCCAATGTCAATGCGAATCACGCGCAATTCCCCATCCTTCTCCACAGCCGCCCACACACCGTCGTTTCCACCAACTGTACCCAGCCATCCACGCTGAGCACGGCACGATCCAGACAACGGACCGGGGTTGGCAAGGTCAGCATAGGCGCGGGCACCAATCGGGCAGCGCAGAGCATTGATAGTCCACGTGAGCGGCGCGCTGCCGCTTCCGGCCGCACTGACCGATGCTCCGGGGACGGCGGCCGAGCTACTCGTGTCCAGCGTGACGGTCGATGGGAGGACGTGCGGGTGGAGGAAATAGATGAGATCGGCGGTGAGGACGACCACAGTCGGTCCCCGGGACTTTGACGACGAGTGGCCGGGCGGCGGCGCGGGTCCACCGGCAGGCGCAGACTTTTCTCCTCCAGCAATACGTGTACGGTCCCCAAACACATGCAAGATGGCAAGCGGCGGGGACGACAGGGGGAAGCTCGCCTGCAGGATCCCATTTCCAACGACAGTCGACGGATCGAGGAGGCCGCCGTCCCACACGATCAAATCGCCCGCGCCGGGTGGCATTCCGGGCAGTGCCATCTGGGCGGTAGGCCCCGTGGTGTGGAATGTGGTGATCCAGGCGCCGTCGGGCGAGATGCTGATGATCTCGGCTGGGGAGAAAGAGTTGGGCAGAATCAGGCCGCGCGGGGGTGAGTCGGCAAAGATACTAGAGACGACGTGGTGGCGCCCCGAGGAGCGAGAGGGGGGGTAGATTATCATTGATGTCAGGGGGTGGAAGGCGGCTATGTATCTGCAGATGTTAGCACAATGTCGAGCGGAGGGGCAGGAGGACGTACGGGTTGTGCCGCATCCTTGATGCCTCGGACAGCCGCTGCATGCGCTTGAGGCCGTCGCGCGAGGTCTCGGCCTGATCGGCCTCGCCGTTGGGCGGAGTTGATATTGTGACCATGTCGAGTGTCTGCAAACACGTACAGCAGTCTGCAGGCTGTTGTTGTCGAGGATGATGGACAGGAAGATGGCAGGAGTACGAGTGAGTGCATCTTCCTGATGGTCGCGAGAAATGCTTCCGTCGTCGGAATCGGGCCGGAGAAAATGGGTCCGCTGCATGGTGGAGGTTGTCCACTGTCTGTTGGGAGAGACAACTGCTCTACATGCTGATACAAACCACAATGCAAACTTGCCTGGACAGAACTACTTCTACAATATGAAACTAGCTGATTTCCCAGCTAGATATACCCCAGCCAGTCGCAACAGCACTGGCATCAGAGCCACGCCCACGGCGCTTCTTCTTCTTACGCGTCTCTTCCACGGCCGATGCAAGTGTCGTCTTCTGTCGTGCCTCCTCCACCACGGAGAAGAGCTGGGAGGACCGTCTGCGCTTCTTCTTCTTGTGCTTGTCTCGGTTGTGGGTCTTCTTCGATGCAGCACCGCCTGCAGTCGGCGGCAGAGGTGGCGCTGGAGAGGATGGTGAGACGTGCGTTGGCGACGACGGAGCAGTGTGCGTCGCCTCAGAGGATATGGCACCTGTCTTTGACACCGGTGCTGCAGTCACAGGGGAAGACGGAGCGTGAATCGAAGCACGAGGCGTGTCAAGGACGGCAGATGGAATCGACGACGAGATGTCATGGGACAACCCAGGGGTGGAGAACAGCAGTCCGGGCTCAAGCACGTCTTGACTCTTAGCAGCCGGTGACACAGATCTAGGGCCAGCTTCGCAGCTCGCCGCTACGCTAGAGGAAGGCTCCAGAGCACGTTCTTGAAAAGCTGGAGTGACGAACAGCGCGGCCGTGGCCGGCGAGTCCTCCACGTCCTCCACGAGTGCCGGAGGGTCATGATCCTCTTGACCACGCTCATCACGCTCGCTTGGAGGTTCAGAGCTGCGTGCCTCAGATTCCACCTCCTCCTCCCGCGTAGTGTCGAGCTCCATAATGTCAAGCTCCATAGTGGTGTCGACCTCCATAGTCGTATCGCCGAGCGTTCCAATCGGTTCGTTTTCGCGCACAGCGAGCTGCGACGCGCCAACGACCTCAATCCCCTCTCCAGGGACATCCGCCCACCAGTCCTCCTGCACCTCGAGTTCAAGCTCGTCGACCTCCCATGCGCTGCCCCAACGGGCCTCAAAGTCCTTCTCCGCGGCAGTCACGGCACCCTCTGTCTGGCGGAGCAGCGCAGGGCTGGCAGCCGCTGCGGCCATGTCTGCGAAACGCTGTTGGCGCTGGGAGCGAGCCGTCGCGTCCTCGTGTTCCTGATCGCGAGCAGGTGTAACGACTGCGCTGGGCTCCTCCTCGTTAGCATTCGCGTCGCCAGTCTCGAGCTCATCCGCGGTCTCGACCTCGGTTGTCCCCTGCTTATGCACTCCAGACGCGCGGGAGACATTCGACAGTCGAGCCCGCTTGGCAGCCTTCCTAGCCATCCGGACCTCGCGCGCATGTGCCGCCCTCGCGACTTGGGCAGCCTTCTTGGCGACTTCGGCAGCCTCGGCCTCAGCGCCAGCCTCGTTCTCATCGTCCGGAACAGCGGCGTGGCTGCCTATCATTGAGACATCGTTGTCGAGCATCGAGACGTCGTCCTGCCCGCCCATGGACACGTCCGCGTCCGCGTCGGCTGCAGCAGCGCGCTCAGCAGCTTTCCGGGCCATGCGCACACTACGCGCGTGGGCAGCCCTAGCGACAGCGGCGGCTTTCTTAGCGGCTTTCATCTCGGCCTCCTCGGCGGCTCCTGGCTGTTCGTCCGCTTGGTCGTTGGCTGGTGTGGGGAGATCTGGAGGGGCCATAGATACGTCGGCGTCCCCTGCATCGGTGGCGTCGGCTGCCTCAGCAGTAGCAGCAAGCTCCGCAGCCTTCCGCGCCATGCGCACACTACGCGCATGGGCAGCCCTGGCGACTGCCGCGGCTTTCTTTGCGGCTTTCTTCTCCGCTTCCTCGGCGCCAGCGGTCTGGTCGTTGGGCGATGTTGGGGCATCTGCGGGGTCGATAGACATTGATACGTCGGCATCGGTGGCGTCCGGTGCTTCAGCAGCAGCGAGTTCCGCGGCCTTCCGAGCCATGCGCACACTACGCGCATGCGCAGCCCTGGCGACAGCTGCAGCTTTCTTCGCGGCCCTCTTCTCCTCGGCAGCGGCGGCGGCTTGCTCCTCGGCGGACGGGCTGTTGTTGGGCTGCACGGCGGGAGGAGCAAGTATTGGAATCTCGGCCTCCATCGCTGCTGCAACTGCAGCTATACGCTGTGCAGCTTTCAGAGCCGACCGCACGCTGCGCGCGTATGCTGTCCTTGCTGCCTCTGCTTTCCTCGCCACAGCGGCCGCGGCGCTGGTATCGATCGTGCGAGTGGTGTCGGCGTTGTTCTCCAGCTCGTCCTCGTCCAGCTCATCCTCCTCGAGCTCGTCCAGCTCGTCCAGCTCTTCCTCGCCCTCATAGTGGTCCGACGAAGTGTGAGGAGCAAAAGCCCATCTCGCTCTGCTGGTGCTCGGTCCCTGCTGGTCCCACTCCTGTCTCAGCTCTTCGTCCTGCGCATCCCCCACGGCCCCCTCCCTATCCACGTCCAACGCATTGGCGCCGGACGCTCGCCGCGCTGCCCACATCTTCTCCAGCCTCTCCTGCATTGCCGCCTTTTTGGCGACCTTGAGCTGCCGAGCCTCTGCAAGCTTGGCGATCCGAAAGGCGTTGACGTCGGAGCTGGGGCTGTCGGCTGAAGAAGCCGGTGTAGCAGGCGTATGTGGGACTATTGCCTTGACCCGTCGTTGTGGGAGCACCACACCCTCGAGCCGCCATCGTCGTGGGACAGGCGAGTCGATCGTCTCCTTGGGCTCGTCGTTTGCGCCCTCGTCATCGCCATCCTCGTCCGCTTCCTCCCTCGCCGCGCGCCGTGCAGCAAGCATCTGCACCCTCGCAGGGGTATACCACCCCTGTCCAGAGCGCCCAGTGCTCGAACCACGCCGAGAGCTCTCCCCAGGATCGACTCCACCCCGGCGCGACTCCCCAGCACTGTCGTCCCCGCCCCGCCGTCGTCCAGGCTTCCTCCCCGGCGTGCTCTTATCCCGACTCGCGCCCCCCTCCCCCAGCCCAGCCCTCTCACCTCTCCGCGCAGCAATCATAGCAACCCTCGCAGGGGTATACCACTCGTCCCCACTCCGATGGGCACCCGTATTCCGCGGCGACTCGGCCGCCTCACCCCGCACTCGTGCAGGCGACTCTGTGTCCTTCCCCCGCCCTCCGCGCGGGCTGGAGGACTCATGCGCGCGCCGGGCGAGCATCGCGAGCCGAGCGGGGGTGTACCATTCGTCCCCGGATTTACGCCCTCTGGGCCGCCGGGTACCGTGCGAGCCGTGTGGGGAGGAGGCCGCTGGGGTGCGCGGCGTGCGCATGATGTGTGGAGTGGTGCGAGGGCTTTGTGGAGTGCGGGGTCGTGGTGCGAGATGAGTGGGGAGATGAGTGGGGGGAGGAGGGTGGAGCGAGGCTTGTCGTCTTCTGCACTCTTCGGGATGCTCCTTGTCCTCTTTTGTTGTGGTGTGCGTGACTGCTTGTTGTATTGAGCAAGAATGGATGAATGAGAAACTCGACTGGTTGATGGTGTTCGACTTTGGGACAATCAATAGCTCAGGGGCCTGACGCGTCTGGTGCCTGAAAGTCATGTCGCCTGCGATCCTGCAAAGCGCTGGAGAGGATCGAGATTTTATCAGAGAACGAGCAGCAGCGTGTATGCATGGCATGGGTGATCCTCTGGTGAGAGGTGACAGATATTACACGAGAAGGACAACGAAAGACAGGACGAAAGACAATAGCGACGACAAGTGAAAGACAAGACGAAAGACAAGACGAAAGTCGAAAGACAAGGTCTGATCAAATCGGCGACATTGGGCGGCCAGACAAAAGCGTCGGTCGGGTCGAGGGCATAAACATTTTCAGCTTGCGGTTCGTGTGCTCGCGGCGCAGGTGGTGGTACAGCTGGTCATGATACAGAGCTCTCCGTGAACTGAGCTCAGGCTTGGCACTCCCCTCAGCTCAAGCCGCGTCCTTGATAGCCTTGTTGACGGCCGCCTCAAACGCCTGCGCCTTGGTAGGACACGCACCTTCCATCAGCCCCGCACGGCACAGGCAACTCACGCTTGTAGTCATCAGCAAGGCGGTAGGCCCCCTTGCGCAGCATATCCCATCCGCTACGCACGCCAATCTCGCCGTCGGCCTCGCGCCGCACGAGCGCCGTGGCCTGGATGGCAAAGTGGCTGACGAGCTCGTTGAGGGATTTAATCTTTGTGCGATACTTGCGCTGAGCGCAGCGGTTTTGCGTCTGGCGGCGTTCGCCGTTGCGGTTCCCCTTTTTTTTGGCCTTGTAGGTCTTGAGGGGGCGGAGGTTGCTGGGGAGGAGGGGTGGGAGGTAGTCTTCGTCGTCGATCGAGCGGAGGGGCGAGTCGAGTGGTGATGGAGGAGTCAGGGTTGGTCGAGTTGGGGTTGGGGTACGCGAAAGGGTGGGGAGTGTGACCGGGGGGGCAGCAGTAGGAGTGGGAGGGGCTGAGCAAGTGGGCTCAGGAGTGGCGTGCAGCGAGAGGGAGGCAAGGGAGAGCGACGACGTTGGCGAAGGCATCGCTGTGGCAATGTCGTCCGGCTCACGAACCTCCTCCTTGACGATCAACGGCTGCTGTCATCAGCTACACACCTCTTATGTACCTACCTTGGCGGCCTTCTTCCCTCCGCCCGCCTTCTTGCTGGCCGACTTGCGCACGGTACCGCGCTTGATACGGCGCTGGGGCGTGCGCTTGACCTTTTTGGCAGGACGCAGGTCCTCCTCGCTCACGACATCGTCGGCAGGAAGGACAAGCTTGGTGTCCTCCGGCGAAGTGTCGCTCATGGCCAAGAACGAGACCGACTCCTCTGGCGAGAGAGGAACGTCGGCGTGGGCCGCGTAGAGATCATCAAGGTCTATGGAGACAGGCGAGCCCTCGGCGGAAAAGTATCCCACGCCGAGTGTCGACCGCGGTGCTTGGAACGGCGACGGATCGACGGGATACTCCTCGTCGACGTCAAACTCGGGCGCACAGCCAAGCTGAAACTGGTCAAGCTGGGATGGAATGGTGAACTGCTCGGCCCCAGGGGAAGGTGACGCCGGCTCAGGTACCGGCTCGAGGTAAAAGTTGCGCGACTGGTCGGCGTAGAGCTTGTACGGGCTGACGCCACCGGGGGCGGTGTACGGAGTGTTGAGAGTTGCGGTGGAGGGTGTCGAGCCTGTCGAGGAGGTGTAGCTCGAGCCTGGGGTCATGGGGGAGCGCCAGGTGGTAAAGTCCTTGGCGCTTGGGCCGGGGGGGCCTACAGTGTCAGTTGTGGACAACTCCTTTGACGGGCATGCACTCACGGGGATCCCCGGAAGATGAGCGAAAGTTGCTGTTGTGGAGGTTGAGGGAGCGAGGGATGTTGCTGCGCGCAAGCTGGGCGGGAGGTGGGGTGCGGGGAAGGATGTTGGGGAGGGTAATGTGGGCTGTTGGGTAAGCTTTGAGGTAGGCCTGAGCAGGCGTGGGTGAGCTCGAGATTGAGCTGGTGACAGGCATGGGGACGTCGAGTCCGAGGGTTGAGCTCTTGTTGTTGTCATGCTGGTGCGTGTGAGTGCTGATGCTAGCGATATGATGGAGGTGTGCTCACCGTTTTGACATTGTCCTGCTCATGGCCCTCGGAGAGAAGCTCGATGAAGTCCATGGCTGGGGAGGTGGGAGTGGGACTGCGTGAGGACATTGTGAGAGGAGGTGGATGAGAAGACATGACGAGCAGAGCAGAGCAGCTTGATAAGGAGGTCTGGTCGTGCTCCACGTCCCTGCCCAATGCAGCTACCTACCACTAGAAACCTCTGACAGCTAGGCCTAGGCTGCCACAAGTGAACGCCCCAGCACGCAACAGCAGTCTTCCGCATGAACGCTCCCATGCAGGCAAGCAAGCAGACGATTAGTGTAGATGAGTGAGGAGCGTGAGCGGCAGACGGTCAAAGGATGGCGTCCAGCAGTATAGTGCACCAGACTCCTCTCGGTGGCAATAGTGTGAGACATCCAGACAAGACGCAGCTGGGGAAGACTTCTGTAGATCAGTTAAAGTAGGTGGACCGTGCACTGATCGGATCCGATCGGACAGCGAGCAAAGGATGCGACGTGAGTCGAGGAAGAGGAAGAGCAGAAGAACAAAAGCTGCAGAAAGATCGTCGCTGCTGTTAATCCATCTCGGAACGCTGTTCAACCGTCCGACCGAGGACCAAGCTCGCTAGCCGGGGCGTCGAGGCGGTGGTGGCGCTCAGGCGCTGACGCAGAAGGTCTACCGAACTCCAGCTATCTAGCGTGGGCGGTCAAGCGCTGCAACGCAAGGCAGCGGATAGACTTGATTTGGCAACTGAGGACGTGAACGAGTTGACGAGATCGTTAACGAGACGATAGTAGTACTACAGCTCACGATCGGTCACTTTAGGGCGGCGGTCTGCGGCCAATTACCCCAATCTGGCCCAATCTGGTCATCTAGGTCGCCGCGTCTTCCCTCGGGACGCGTCGTCGTCGTCGTCGTCGTCGTGGTATCCAGGTTGTTTCAGGCAAGTGTGTTCCGACGGGGGCAAATAGTGACGCGTGTGGCGTGTGCGCCAGGCTGGGCACGCTGCCTTTGGTGTGAAACAAGGTGGTGGTGTGCGCACTGGCCCACTGGCTGGCCGTCTGCTGCGCCCCCGTACTGACGTGGCAAGTGGAGGTCGGTGGGAAAACGGGGCAGAGAATGGTCCTGACAATCTGGATCCTGCAGTCAGCGCCGATCTCTCCTGCTGCCGTACAGCGTGCAGGGGGAGGGGGCGCAAGGAAGGCGAGCAGCAGCAGCGGTGGGTGTGAAAGGCGTGTGCGAGGCACCGGGTGACATTGCAGCAGCAGTCGCAACTGGAATTGCCAGGGAGGGAAGGTTGTGCACTACTACTGCTACTGCTGCTACGACGACTGCACCCCTGCACCTAGTCTACGCCATACACGCCCCCTTGCACACTACGTTCAGCACTACTCTTCATTACACTTTTCTCATAACACCTCCCCTACCCCAAACCCACAATGAGCAACAGGTGCGCACCTCCTCCTTTCGCCACCCCCAAGCTAACAACACCAGCTTTGCCCCCCGCACCCAGCAGCGCGACGGCTTTGCCCTGCCGGCACTCCCCAACACGTCGTCGAGCAGCCTCATGGACGCCGTCGTCGGTGGACCCCAGCAAGCATCCCGCGGCAGCAACCTCGGGCGCGTAAGCGAGAACCCGCTCGCCGACGCCAGCTCGCGCGTCAACGAGACGGAAAAGGCAGAAATGCAGGAGCTGGAGCGTAACCTTCAGAAGCGGTACGTTGTCGCGCGAAGCAACGAGCGAGCCAGCGAGCGGAACAGGTGGCGCGCACAGTGGCGTGGGACGGCGGCGCCGTCGTCATCACACCCTGCTGCAGCACCGCTCTCCCGCCTTGGGACACAGCTGACAACAACAGGAGGTCACTCATCCCCCACCTGGAGAGCGAGCTCGCCGCGCTCGAAGCCCAGATCAAGGCCGCCGAGGAACGCCTCTCGCGCGTCGAGGGAGCCAAGGCCCAGGCGAGCACTTGGTGAGTGCGCGGCGACGCAAGCGGCACTGCACTGCTATGCTCGGAGCAATCGTCGTCGGAGGGTTATTGACACTTGCACGCAGAACGCGTCGTCGTCACGAGGAACAGCCGCCACGCAAGCTGCGTCATACACCCCATCCCACTTAAACGTAAACAACTGCGTTGACCCTTCATTTCAAGACGTCGCCAAACAAGAGAAAGAGAGAGAGAGAGAGACCCCTTCATCCATTCATTTGTTGCTGCGGCAGCAAAGCTGGCCCAGTTTGTACATGTACTCTGCTGATGTACGCTTCGAAGTCGCCACGCGCGGTGCGTGGCACGCTACAGCCAAGGCGAAGGCTGGTGGCATGCGACGCGCACGTCGAGCGGCGAGGCGGAGGGGGAGGGGGAGGTGTTTACTTTGGGAGCCGCCGAGCTGCAGGTTTGGACACTGACACTGATCAGCGGGCGCTACCAGACAACAGAAGGCTGCCAGAGCACTCACGGTTTGTTGCAGTTGACCAGACCAGGTCTCCGATACACGAGGGAGGGACCAGGGCACGAGCTCATGGTGGCCACAGATGTCCAGCCTCCGGTGCCAACGCCGCCAGCCTCTCCCATGACGCGCAACCCGCTAATGGCGGGGACTTCCGGCACTAGCCTAGCTGAGGCAAGCAAAGCAATCTCGAAGAGCTAGAGGCTCAACATCTGCCAACTGGGTCTGCGACGTGAGGCCAATTGGCCAAGACGTCAAAGGGAATCGTGGCCTACGGGCTTATCTCCAGAGCTCCACAGATGTTGAACGCTCGGGCCAGAGCGGGCGGTCAAGTATCCCCTGTGCCCCGCCCAGAACCAGATGAGGAAACGGCCGATGCAGGGGCACGCTTGGCGCGACAAGAGGAGAACACTGCGTCTCAGTAGTGTGGGCGCTCGACTACGAGCTGCCGATCTGGCGAGTTTGAGGAGCTTCTCTAACGCTCTCGTGCCCGTGGTCAAACGGACGGGGACTAGTTCGCTGGGGCGACAAGGGCGACAGGAGGTCCTTTGGACTGAGTCTGCTGGACATGGCGCACTCCCAAGAGGAGGATGGCGCTTGCCTGTACCGAGTTGGGAAGACGGATGACTGTGCCGCCATGATCATTAGTCACGGTGCTTGTCAGCAGCTGCGCCGATGGACACGGAAGGCAGCGAAGAACGGACCGCGGCTTCACGGCCCGGTCGTCAAAAGTGGCTAGCATCCCACGCCGTCCATTGTCTCCCAGCTTTATATTGGTCAGCTCGCAGCCAGCAGGCAGTTTGAGAGCATGAGCGATATTCGGCGTCAGCTCGGCTCGTAGAGGTATGACAACGATGCCAAGCACCGCTGTCGTCGTCGGCAAGCTGCCCGCTCCGGCCTGCCCGCGGCCAGCTGCGGATTGACCTCTGCGCCGCTTCGGGCAGCGGCAGGACAGAGCCTGCACATCCGCGTTATACCCCCAAGCGAGCTAGCGCTGCTCTTGCCCCAGGCATGTAGCAATGCTTGCCATTGCAGAGGTCCATTGGCTGTCGGAGGCCGGAGGTAGCGGTCCGCAGCGCCGCATCCAGCCGGCAGGTGCCGGTATCTCTTTGTTGCTCCGTCAATTGCCGCTCCCCCCATCCCAGAGTCTGACCTCGTCGCATTTTTCGATATGCAAGCACAGTGCGTTGGAAGTGGTGCGAGAGAGTGGAGCAGGCGGGGTAACCATTCCTGCGTATCCTGTGTGTACGTGGGGTCCCAGCATATGGGGTTGAGAAATGCAGCTGTAGTTGGGGTGGCGTTTGCGAGGCTCCTGCAGAGAAAGAGTTCTGTTACGTAACATCCGGTTAAGCTCGGCCAGCGCACGCCCGCCGCTCTGGCCTGCTTGCTTCTCTCTCCTCCCCCGTCGTTGCCGCTGTTGACAATCCATTTCCATCTTTTACACTTTAATCTATCCAGTTGTTGGCCGCATCCATCACCCAGCGCACCCAAAAACCGTACATCAAGCAGCAGAGTGGCCACTGCATCTCGGCCGTCTGCACTAGCGACCACCTCATGCGCGTCCCCCATCCGCCTAGCCGCTTGTCACCTCCGCCCGGAACGTCGATGCACGAGCTCTTGGCCGGCAACGACGGCCAGCCGTCCAACGGCGCCCAGGCCATCCACAGTGGCGGCTCAAGTAGCGCCGGTGGAGCAGGAACAAAGAGGAAAGACGATGAGCGTGTTCCCAAACGAGGATACCGTGCTTGTGTGAGTAGCGGCGCCGTACGCCATCGCCGGCCCGGCGATCCGCATCACCACCGCTGACACCCACAGGTGCACTGCCGGTTACGCAAGGCGAAGTGCGACTTGGGAGACGTCAACAGCCCCTCGGAGCCGCCGTGCACGCGGTGCCGGCGCGAGCAGCGAAACTGCATCTTCCTGCCCAGTGTGAGTCGGCGGCCGCCGCCCCAACACCCACACACACACTAGGGCGGCGTATTCTCCGCACCGGAGAAAGTGATAATCGCTGACAGTCAGAAACGTCGCAGGAAGACATTGAATGATGACGAGCTCAAGCCGGAAGTCTACCCCGCAGCAAGCGGTAGCCAGCAGGGTGGCGGCTCGAGCTTTGCGGCACCGGCAATGCCGTCGTTTAGCGGTGCGATGCCACCGACCCATGGCGGCATGCCACGACCCCAGATGCCGGGACAGGTCGACATGGACTCGCTTCACTACACTGCTGGCCCGAGTACAGGCCCGAGTACCGTCGGCAGTGGAGGTGGCGTGGGCGGGAGCGTGGGGATGGGCACTTCGGGGGCACAGGGGACGTGGGAGCAGCCAAAGCTGAGCCCACTGTTTGACCCGCCGACGAACACGACGACGTCGTCGTTTGCGAGCGGCAGCACTTCGAGTCCCAACATGGCGACTAAGCGGCGGCGGCGGTCGGATCCCGATGCTACGCGTCGCATTGTCGTGGCGAGTTTCAACAACGAGACGGACGCGCTCGAGATTCTCGCCCAGGCTGCTACCCATGGCGATGGCGAAACGGCCGACAAGAGCGAGGGCGAGGAGCGCGTCGACCGTCACAAGCGTGTCGCATGGGCCGAACAGGCACCTAGGCCTATTCAAGACTTTGTGCTCATCAAGCGCGGCGTGTTGGATGAGCGCAGGTTGGAGCTGCTAGTAGGCGTGTTCTTCCAACATCACCACCCTGTTCTGGTGAGTATTCCCTTGCTGCGCATTGCTAACTGTAGCCCATCTTCCAAACCGTGCGCATCCCCAGTAATCGCGCACAACTCGCAGCGTTGGCGCATGACGACCCGTTTCTCCTCTCCGCCATCGTGTGTGTCGCCTCGCGCCACCACCCGGGCCCGGGCATGAAAGAGGTCCACGAGCGGACCTATGCGCTCATCCGCGAGACGCTCACCGACTATGCCTGCGCCGGCCTGCAGACCAGTATCGGGTTTGTCGAAGGCGTGCTCATTCTCGCCGAGAATCTGCCGCGCGAGCGCATGGGCCCGAACGCTGCCGATATGGCTGGTCCACAAGGCGAGGTGCAGGGGCTGCATGGTACCGAGAATCGGCGCTCGTGGGCTCTAACCGGTACGGCGATCCGTGCAGCCTATGGTCTTGGTCTAGACCGGCTCGCTCTCGAAGACGGCGAACGCGATGCCGACCTCGAACGCGCGCGCGGCGTCTGGACGTGGTGCTACTTGTACGACCGCACGCTCGGCCTGCGCACGGGCCTGGCATTCTGGAGTCGTGGCCCAGCTATCTGCTTCCAGGGTCTCTCGGATATCTCTCAGACTGGCGAAACGGCGTCTCGTCGCAACTTTCCCTACATGATGCAGCCCACTGGCGACACACCTGGAGGAGGCCAGTCACCAGGGTTTGTCGACACCAACGACTCGGCAGCCATGATGCAGGCGTACATGGAACTGACACAAATCATGACCAACGCCCACGATATCCTCTTCTCGACCCCTTCACGCACCACGGCGCTCGTGAGAAAGGGCGAATACTTCAAGTTTCTCGACCACTTTCGCCGTGCTCTCGAGAGCTTTTGCGTGGTCTGGAAAGACAAGCAGTGGCGCCTCGACTCTGTCCGCGAGCTCACTTGGTGCACGTATCATTTTGTGCGCCTGTACGTTGCCGCTTTCGCCTTCCAAGCAACCGTTCAGCGCGCACAGGAGCGCAACGAGGAGGAACGCCTTACTTCCGGCGCCGAGCGGCCTTCGGTCGTCACCATCTTCCCGCGCGGCAGTGCTACGAGCCCCGACGCAGTGTACATTTACGAAAGCATTGACGCTGCCAACGAGATTCTCGGCATCTGCCTGCGCCTCGGTCACAGCGGCGTGCTCCGGTACCTACCCAGCCGCTACCTCATAAACTTTGCCTACTCGGGCACCTTTGCGCTCAAAGCCGCCTACTCTGGCGCCGTCTCAAAGACGGACCAGACCAAGACGGTCGAACTCGTTGAACGCGTCTGCACCGCCCTGCTCCTTGCGTCGCCGGACAAGGACCACCCAGCCTGCCGGTATGGGCAGATGCTCCGCATTCTCTCCCGCCGCCTGACAGAGATGAGTGACGCGTCCGGGGTGCCATCCCGTTTCCCCTCCCCGGAGCCTAACGCACCGGGCACAGACCTCGCGCCGCTGCACCTCGGCTTGCACGCGCTGACCGAAATCCCTCCGCGCAGCGGCACGCCGGGTAACGACGACCTGCCCGGCGGCGGAGGCAGCGACATGATGAACTTTGCTGTCGGGCAGAATCCCGGCGGCCTGTTTGACGTGCCCGCAGATATGGACGTGGGGTTCAATTTGGAAGGGTTCTGGGACGACTTTACTCTTACGGACAATGGAGGATTTCCGTTTCGGTAGCGTGCGAGCTGCGAGCTGCTCAGCGAGCAGGCTAGACGAGCAGAGTGTGTGTGTCGTGGCCGCGGCGGCGTGAGCGAGCATCGACAGGGAGCGGCAGTCGCCACTCTCGAGCGTCATCAGCACACCCTCAACTTCGCTTCCAAGCTGCCCACATCGGTCACCAGCTAGGCCAGATCACCGACCAACGGCCAAACCGGCCAAACCCGTCATCACAAGCTTGGTGCTGCGCATAGGCGCGGCGGCGGCGTGGAGCGATCGCTTTTAACGCAGGCTCTAACATTTAGAGCGCGCTCATCATGAGACCAGAGTGGCGTGGGAGATGGCTGCTAAAGGTTCACTAGGATGGAGACCGAGGTAGCTAGAGCGTGACATGCATAGGTCTGCGCGCGGCATGACGGCGTGGCTTGCATGCACCCAGCATTAGTACAGGCGCGGATGGCAGGTGACTCGGGGTATATGACGCGTGATCCTCTTTTTCCGCGGCATGTGGGGTGGAGCTTGATAGCGAGTACGTGGGTGGTGGTTACCATTGTTTCTTCTGCGGCTCTGTGTTAAGGTTCTGCCCAAGGATTGTTTTTGCGGTTCCTGCGTGACCCATGGCGGATGGCTTTAGCCATGGATCTGGCGTGCACTGGCGCACTGGCGTCCATGCGGCACCGAGGGAGGGAGGGAGATGGTGAGATCGAGTTGGACGCGAGCGGAGCAGCAGGTATTTCGGGTGACTAGTCGGACATGAACTCCACCCATCCGAGGTGCACAAAGCCGATTCCACGCGCTAGACTATGTTTAATTGCAAGTGAACTGTAGCAGACGACGACGACGAGCAGAGTAACGCTGTTCGCTCGAGCCAAAAGACTGGGAGGCAGGGATGGCAAGGAGCATACGAATCGCTCCTAGGGACGACGGGGATGAGATGATCAGGGAAGGTAGTGGTGGGCTGACGAGAGATTTTGTTTTTGCTTTTTGCCACCCAGTTGTGGTGGGAATGATCTTCTCTGCCCAAATCTACACTAGTTTGCAAGGTGGTCATGATAGCGTAATGAGAGGGAGATGTGCTCTCACGACATGCTGTCATGCATACCTTGCTACTCCACATGCATGCACCATGCAGCCAACAACGTGCTGGCCTGGTGGAGGATGCAATGACGACAGGGAAGGTAGTGGTGCCTGAACACCGCTTGCCACTCACTACTCTAAAATACAACTGTGCAGGATCAGATTCCGTCATCATCCTCCTCTCTCAGCGTCCCATCAGCCTGCAGAACGCGACGACGACCACAAACGACTTCCAACTTGCACATATCTCTCCTCTTCACAGGCTCTCATCACTGGTCTACCTCCCTTTCTTGTTCGAACGACGACGACAGGCAGACATATCATAACAACTACCCCGCCCAACCCCCCCCCACTTACCACAGAGCACTTGGGAACGCCTACTCACACCAGCCACCTTCCCCTTCCCTCCCCCTTCCCCCCCCACGACCCCCCTCCTCTTTACGCGATGATAGTCTCCGACGTTATGGATCTCGGCGCAGACAGCCGGTATCCCAATCCCCGTCCCCTCCCAAATCCACACGCTTACCGTGGTCAGTCTGGGCCATCAATATCCTCCATCCCACGCGCACTCTCCATCGACACGGCCACTCCAGAACGAGAGCGAGAACCACCAGCTCCGCCCCTGCCCCAGCGGCCAGAGCTGTATGCGCCGACAAATCAGCCTATGCACGTAATCTCATCGCCAACGACGCCAACAGCTCACTTTCCCACCGGGTCAGTGGCGAGCCTGCATCAGCAGCTGCCCAGTCCCACGGCGAGGCATAGCATATCTGAACCGCTGCAGTGGGCACCCCCGAGTCGCCAGTCGAGTGCGCTCTACCCCGCCGGTCCCAAAGGTCTCCCCCAGGCAGCGTCCAGCCCGACGCTGGCGAGCCAGTATGCAAACGGGTACGCCAACGGTTTCGTGCCATCGGCGCCTGGACTAGGTCATCTCCCTCATGCGAGGTCGACCTCGACACTTGCTGGCCAGTTCTCTCCTCCGCGGCCGTTACCTGCCAGCCCTCCTAATGGGATGGTGAGCCCTGGAGGCATGACAAGTCCGGGGCTTCAGCACGCGACGTCGAGCTCGACGCTGGCGTCGCAGCACGCTTTCTTTGGGGCGTCAACACCGACAGTGGCGTCATCGGCAACAATGACGACAGAACCACAAGCCTCAGCACCGACGTCCGCGTACACTGCGCCAGCTGACCCTTCCCCCTCACCCCGCAGGTCTCGCGAGCCTTCGACAGTGTGCACAACTCCAAACATGTGGGTGCACGACGGCGTGCGCGCCCCCTTCCTGCCTCCAGCGCCGTCGCCCGGTGCACCGGCGCTAGAGCTCTTGAAGGACTCTCTCGAGGTCGTTCACGAATACCGTGAGTTTGTCGAGACAGTCGGCCGTCTGGAAGCAGAGTACGGCCGCTCCCTCTCTGCCGCAGTCAAGAAACTCGAGCAGCGCCTAGACAGCATCAACCTCGCCGCTCCGGGTGCGAGGAAACCGCCACAAAACTCGCTCGTCAGCGCTGTACACGGCCACATGGAGCATGTGGCTACCACGGCAAAGTTGCATCAGAAACGGCCCGCGGCGCTGCATAGCCAGCTCGGCGCGCCGCTTACCGCGCTCGAGCGACGTGGCACCGAGGCGACCTCGAAGCTACGCGCGTGGGGCAAGGACGTCAAGGTTCGTTGGGACGACGGACGCGAGCGGGTGGATGCGGCGCGACTAAAGTGAGTGCAAGATGCCAAGCTGTGCGGCAGGGCTCGGCGCTGCGACTCTGCATGTGGTCTAGCAATAGTCTGGACTACGGAGTGGCAGTGTCTGGCCCCTGAAATGCTCTTGGCGCCTTTCTCGTCCGCAGTCACTGACAACACGACAGGTATCATGCTGCTGTCCGCGATCACGAGGCCGCGCTCACCAAGCTGCGCGCCGCGCCTGCACCCGCTTCGGTTGGGTATGCGGACGCCGAGTGGATGAAGTTTGAAAAGACTGCCAACGAGGCCGAAGCCAACCGGGCTGACCGCAAGAGGGCCTACCTTGTCGCCCTCGCTGGTGAGGGTCCTCTTGGCGGTGGAGGCTGGGATTTGGCCGAGGGCGGTGGCGAGGCGGGATGGGGAGAAGAGGCGAGGCAGCTCTACACGCACGTGCAAAACAGCGCCCTCGAGCTGTTCCGGCACCACGCGCACGACGAGGGTGAACACCTCGAGCTGCTCGTCAAGGTCATGGGTCGCGGCAAGGCTTGCTACCAGACGGTCAATGTCGATGCGGACGCCAACGCCTTCCTCCAGTGGAATAACCTATTGAGTAACGGCCGCCACGGCTCCTTCAGTGAGGGCCTCGACGTGCATCGTGCGGGTCGCAATAGCTTTGCCTCTGCGCGTTCTGGCACCAGCGGCCCCTCCGACGTCAGCCCGGCAAACAGCTCCAACCCGACCTCGAACGCCAACTCGTCCAGCGGTCACGTAAACAGCCGCGCTGGCAGCAACAGCCGCCAATCCGGTCAAGTAACCTCTGACCCACCGCTCTCCCCTGTCATGGCCCCCGGCCCCGAGGCAGCAAAGCATCTCGCCAATGGTGTGCATTCTATAGCCCTCTCGCGAGCAATCTCGAATGGAGAGGTCTCGCCAGAGCAGCTACACCCTTCACTCCTGTGTTACACGTTCCAGGTGCCACCGAGTTACAAGAATGAGGTGCCCGAGCTGGGCACCGAGAAGAGGCAGGATCGGAACTGGCTCGTCAACCGGTGGCTCATTAGTGCTGCCGCGCTGGCCGAGGTCGCTGGGCCGGACGGCGAAGGAGGGCGTGTGGGTAACAAGCGTAAGTCCACAAGCATCAACAAAGCTGACAGGACAGGCAAGCAGCTTGCTACACTCAAGCAACAGTGCATCTCCTTTGCCGAGAACCGCGGTCTAGGCGACCCCGAAGAGACCTGGGAACGGCGTCTGCAGCTCCACCGCGAAAGCGGCGCCGACGAACGCCGCGTCGCGGTGGCAATGGCCGAGATGGCCTGTATCGAAGACGTGATTGGCCTCTTCCCGCGCCCCGAGCTCCCGCACAAGTTCAAGGACAAGCAGTACGCTACGCCCTCACAGTGCGATGCGTGTGGGCAGAGTGTGTGGAACCCGCTAAAGTCCGAGCTGTGCTGCAAGATGTGCAACATTGCGCTGCACTCTAAATGTGCGCTGCACGTTGATCCTGAGTGCACAGGTCTCAAGTCTACGACGCGCCGACGCTCTTACCAGCCTGCGGCAGTGTTGGGCAGAGGCACGAAGATCAAGCGGTCGATTACCATGCGCCTGAGGAGGCACAGTACGTATGACGAGAACGCGGGCCCGCAGGAGATTTCAAGGCAGCATGCGCCGAGCTTGCGGAGCCGCCTCGAGCCGCTCCGCGACGACGAGCTGCACGTCTCGCCATTCGTGTTCACGTCGCCTCAAGACGCCGAGGCCGACTCGTCCGCGGCCATCCTGGCCACACTCAGCGAGAATCCGGCGGCCGCAGCCGAAAACGGTCTCGACTCAGAAACGCTCGTCATGGATCCGATCGAAACGCCTCTGCCTCCCCTCCCTGCTGGTCTCGAGCTTGCCCGCGTTCTCTACTCTTTCCCCGCCCAGGGCCCCCTCGAGCTCAGTGTAGACTTTGGCGACGTCGTGCGCGTCCTCGAACCGGACGTCGATGGGAGTGGATGGGTCAAGGTGCGCAAGACGCTGGAAGTAGACTCGGGGCCCGTACCCAGCGAGGACGCAGTGGATGCCGCAGGGTCTGTGCCGGCCACGGCCCTGCTCCTCGTCGACCGCGACAGTGTGCCGCGCGACGGCGGCGGTGGAATGTTTGTCACTGCGCTCTTCGATTTCCCGCCCGCGACGCACACGCTGGGCGCCAACGAGATGCCCGTCCGTCAAGGCTGCATCTACGAGCTCTCGGACGAGGGGTACGACTATGACGAGGCTTGGGCCGAGGTCGTGGTGCCCGATGGCAGTGGGGTGAGGTTGAGGGGGGTGGTGCCAAAGGTCTATCTCAAGGAGATCTAGCGGCGGGAGAAGGAGAAGGGGGGAAGAAGTCACGATCAAGGACGCCAACTCGGCTTGCACGCGCTGTGCCGAGACGACTTGCGATGACACTGGATACGAATTACGACAAATACGCATGGAAGTGTTCCGTTTTGCCTATACATGCTGGCAACGACTCATTTTGGGGAGAGAAGGGAGGAGGATTTCTTGCATTATTTCTTGCATAATTTGGTATTCTAGAATTGTATGCATACGCTCAGCGCTTTAATAGTTTTGCTCTTCGGTGCTCGCTGAAAGTTCGTCCGCGCTTTTGAAAACGGTCGTCCACGTTCTGTGTAACTCCATTTCTGCCCACCAGCTCGGCCGTATCCAAGGCCTCGAAAGAACCTCACCACAACACCTACCCCGCCATCTCCTCCTCAAGGATATCCAAACCTCTCGAAAACGTCAAGAAACATGACGAGCGGATTCAAGGCACAAGCCGCATCCCGCAACTCTCAAAATAGGTGTGGCGGACATGATCTCTTTCGAGCCGGCGGCCGATCTGTCATCTCCCTCCCCTTCTCTGTCCGTCTCACGCTCTCTGTCTGACATGGGGTTGTAGGGTGGGCTACATTTTCCTACAATGATTTGACAGTGTCGGCATGTTAGCGTCATATTGTTGCGTGGCTTGTGGCGAAATAACACGAGTTTGGACAAAGAGGCTAGCTGCCCTGCCTCCCAGTCGGAGAGTAAGGCCGATAGAGTCTCTTCTCTTTGAGTCGCTTGAAACTCAGAGACAACTGCAACACTCGTAGAGTCATAAAAATAACATTGAGTAAACTAATCCCTATGCCATTGTCCTGAAATGTCCAGTCGTGATATCAAAAAAGAGAATTGTCCGTACACGACGAGATTATTGCCTTGTGGCATTGTGTGTGTTTTGTGGCCCAGCCCGCAAAGAGCCAAGTCCAAGAGAAGCACGGCCTAGCGGCTTAGTTGCGCGAGCAAACGTCGCACTTGTTGTTCTTGACCTTGTATCCGTGGCCGGTACGCTTGTGTCCCTTGCGCATGCGGATGGGGCCGATACGGCCGTTGTTAAACTTCCAGAGCTGGACGCCGTCACGGTTGCAGCCGACATAGACGCCGCCGCGGATACCGCATCGCGAGCCGAGGTGGACGTTTTTAAAGTTTACGTAGCCGCCCTTTGCGCAGTATCCGGGGGCGTTGCCGTGGCCTACGCGGAACGAGTGGCCGACCTTGAACCAGGACGAGAGGAAGAGGCCGAGGAGGAGGAAACGCTTCTCAACTGCAGGAGCGGCGTCGGCCGAGGGAGCGAGAATGGTGGAGCGGGGCGCGACCTCGTCGGCGACCGAGCGCTTCCACCACCACGAGTTCTTTCCGCGCGTGTACTTTTTGCAGCCGTAGGCGACCTTGGTGAACCAGTTGACCTTGACGTTGCGGTTGGGGCCGCGGCGGAAGACGAGGGGGCGGACGTGGCCGTCCTTAAAGTGCCAGAGCTGGTTGCCGTCGCGGTCGCAGCCGGCATACTTGGCGCCGCGGATTCCGCAGCGGTCACCGCGCTTGGCGTTGTGAATGTTGACGTAGCCGCCGCGGCCGCACGAGCCCTCGACGTGGCCGTGGCCGACGTGGAGGCCGTGGCCGGCGCCAAAGTGGTCGGAAATGGGGCGGTGGCCAAGGATGGAGGCAAGAATGGCGAGGAAGATCAGAGTGCGCTTCTCCTCGGGAGCGTTGTCCGAGAGGTCGCGCTTCGAGACAGAGTCGCCGACACAGATCGAGCACAGGCCATCGGCGCCGACAGTCACGTTGGGGACAATGTCGCCGGCCGCAACGTTGAGCGTACCGACCTTGCCGTCGGAGAACTGGTAAAGCTGAGTGTCGTCGTCGGTGTGGCCGACAAACTTGCCGCCGTCAACGCCAGTCTCCTGGCCGATACCGAGGTCGTCACCGAGGTTGATGACACCGGCAACGTCCGAGTTGTCCGAAGCGTCCAGAGCGCTGGCGAGGTCCTCCCGCTCCTCGATAGAGCCGAGCTCACGCTTGGCCGAGCCGGCCGAGTCGATGCAGATCGAGCAGAGGCCCTTCTTGTTCACGGTGACACCGTCGAGAAAGTCGCCAGTGCCGACGTTGATCGAGGCAACGTCGCCGTTGTTGAACTTGTACAGCTGAGTGCCGTCCGTGTCCTTACCGACGTAGACGGCGCCCTCGAGGTCGACCTTCTTGCCGAGCGTAATGTCCGGGATCGTGAGGTCACCGGCAGTGTCCGAGTCGTCGGAAGCGCCAATGGCAGACGCAAGGTCGTCGGCGCGGGGGGCGACCGACGCGGCGCTGATCAGAGCCGGAAGGAGGGAGAGGAGAGCAATGACCTTCATTGTTGTCGAGAAGAGTGTCGAGTGTTGCTGATGGAAAAGAACTAGAGGCTCAGCTTTGAGCAGTCTTTTATATCTCTCAGAACCATCCATCCCCACCGGCATTGCCTCTCCAAACCGCGGATATCGGACGCTGCCACCCGTGACGACGATTTGCGGATCAGAAGAAACAACCAGCCTTTCATGAACGGGAAGCAACCTCCTTGAAACTCTCCTTGTCTCGAGCTGCCCGTCTTGCTCGACTGCGCAACCAGGAGTGGCAGTAGCAGCCATCAAGTCCACCGACAACACCGGAAAGATCATCGTCAGAGTGCAGGAACGCCAAGCAGTCCAAGGGGGGTCAGCCGATCTATCTTCGGGCTGGTCAGGTTCAGCTCTTTCATTAGTAATGTCCTGAGCTTCCCAAACTGAAACGAACGGTAACAGGTTGCGCGTATCGTAGAATGAACCGAATATTGCATGACCGGACAAACTCTCGGCTCTGCACGTGTCGACAGGAACGGCAGGCACGACACGCAGCGGCGACTCCCGCAGTTCCCGCATCCTCGGCCCAGGTCGATCTGCTCTTTTAATCGACGTTTGAGCAGTTGAGCGCGTATGGATCTCTGGTGGGCTGCTGTCAACCCTGAAAGGATGGGGAGAGACGCGTTGGATGGCTGGTTCCGCGTTTCGCAACACAAAGTCGCAGTCATCGAGCCGCCCTCCGAACTCTGCTGGATTTCGATGACCGCAGGACTAAGGAGCATTATGGCGTGCTCCTGCCCAAGCCCATGGATCGTTGTGCCGTGCCGACTGGTACACGCTAAACCCACCCGGCATGTGTGTCAATCTCATGATGGACCAAACCTTGTCCAGCCCGACATATCCGGCGACCGAAGACTAAAGTCTGCGAGTGACCGTCAAACAGGTCATCGGGGAGTCACCGGCACCTACTCGCTGTCATTGGCGGGAGGCCGGGTGGCTTGGCTGCTTGCTTCAGAATACGCCACGGGTGCTTCAGACTACCTCAGAGAGAGACGCACGGCAGGGAACAGTTCGCAGCTGCTTGCAGGGGCGACAGAAGCCGGAGTGCTCAGTTGAGCAGCTGCGAACTGTTCCCTGCCGTGCGTCTCTCTCTGAGACTCGTTGTCATCCGCGACCGAGGATCCGCAGGTGCGCAGCTAGGGGGTGGCTTGGTGTCGCGGCTTGGTCTTGCTCTCGCTGAGAATAGCGACACTGACAACGACCGCCTCCCGGATAACGGCACTGTGGACTGCGCGCGAGGGCTGCACAGTCTATTTGCAGCTGTCTTGGACATGGATCCGCAGATCGCTCGAACTGGTATGCCCCCATCCGCAGACTCTGGGATGTTGAGTGGACGTTTCCCGTCGAGCCGCGGCCGTGGACGTCCTGGCCTCGTGGGACTGGGAGGAAGCGAGCAGCGATGGCGAGCAGAGTGCCACTAGCTGGGTGCTCGGGATGACTGGAATGGCGGGGAATGATGCTCGAGGCTAAGTCGAGCGGGTGAGAAGAACAATATCCTTCCTGCCTGCCTGCGCAAACCGCGGATGCAGCCGCGGATCCATGTTTGGACTGCGCACAACTGCGCGAGTAGCGCCTGGCGCTCTCCTACAAGGATCGACTGCCCGCATGGAAGGAGATCACGAGCGTGCAGAGCGCAGCAGCAATGTCACTGTTCGTTTGAGTACATCGACCTCTGCCCAAGGCACAGAAGTGGAAGCCAGCCCGGCCCAGCGCCACGGAGCCGGGGAATGTTTCCATATCTTTCAGAAGCGACAGGCCTCGGGTGTGCTGCAGGCCTGCTTCAGGCGGCGGCTAGCCGTTTGTCGCGAGGCGAAACGATCCCTCTAGACCAGTAGATCAGTGGCTAGCCGGGGCCGGTCTGTCATCCATGAAGCCAAGCGGGGAAGCGTCCTTCCGTGGAGGCAACCAGTGACTGAGCGGGGATCGGCGAGCTGCTCGGGCATGACGGTGCGCAGCAGGGGTGAGCCGTCGTTTCAGCGTCGATGGCTGGTGTCCGTGCTGCGGGACATGGTGGGCTGGGATTGGGGATCGGTTTTGGCGAGTCGTGATGCTTGACGAGCTCGATGGCTGGTGTGCTGGTGCGGTCGGATTGGTTCGAGTGCAGTGGAGGCCGAGGAGGGTGGTGACGAGAACGGGGCGTGTCTGTAGGGTCTGTCGGGAGCGGGTGCTGCTCGCTGTTGATGGCATTGGTAAGCGCAGAATGTGGAGGGTGTTGGATATGGTTGGGAGACGACCTGGCTGGGGAGTCAGCGGCCGCCAGGGGTGCTCTGGTGTGCCAGTGGGCCGTGACTGGTCGCAGCGGTTGTAGTGCATGTCACCGTGGTCGAGCGATGGAGAGTAAGGCGTTCGGTGACTCATAGTCTTGCATTGACGAGCTGAATGTCATCGGAGGCCAGGCGAGTCGAGGAAGTTAGGAGGAAGCAGGAGGGAGCGAGTGTCGGGTGTGAGGAGACCTGTGCGTGAGCGAGCCAGTACGCAGTGAGTCGGCGTCGGCCCCGGAGCAGAACACGAATGCAAAGAGAACGAGCAGGGCATGAACGTCAATGTGTAGGTACACGAAGATGGGGAATGTTGGCCGTGTTCGTGCAACATGTGCTCCTTCTTAACCATTTCCACAAAGCTTGGCCTCCCAAGTGAAGAACGGTGCCGGCAGGACCTAAACAGCAATAACAACGTCAGCTTCTGCCCTCCAGCTAAGCAGCACACATTTCTCGGCAGCAGCGCAGGAGCAGCGCAGCACACGGCCAGAAGACGACTTGGACGGACAAGCGAACGGGTGCGGCTGGCAGGAGGTGTGCCAAGACCTTTGTAATCGCTGGGTGCTGCGCGGAACAGGCACTCTGCACGCGGCCGGGGTTTCGAATCGTCGATACCTCCGCTTCATCTCTGGAGCTTGCGCTTGCTCGTCTCTGGGCTCAACTCATTGGAACATGCAATGCGGTATGTGTGCAAAAGGGGTCCGCGGCTTGGCTGTTGCTTAGGGTCTGTTCCGAGATGGACGAGGCATCGTAGCAGTCCTCTTCAGAGATGAACGTTGCAGGCCATCAATGATCTAGTAGGAACCTACGAGGGCTCCGCCATGAGCTACGGCTCGAGACATTCCTTCTTTCCCTGTTGCTCGGTGCCCATGTGCTCAGAATCTGATGTGGCGTGGACGCTGCCTTGGCAAACGGACGCGACTCTGAGGTCAATTTGTGGCGAGCGTGGCGAGCTCCTCTCTTAATGGCTCATAGCCAAAACAATCCTTTTGACTCTGCTAAGTGGAGTTGGCTGACGAGATCAATGACCCACATGCCGCTCATCCCCCTGCCTGGGGGTCTGGGGAGGCAAGCTCTGGTGCTTGCCGAGGAGCTAAACGTTGGGTTCAGCATTGGTGAACACTTCGTCCGGCCACGATATAAAGCTTTTTATTTAATGCCACCTTCAGCTTCACCTCCACCTCCACATTCATCTCCAGCTTCACTTACAGTTCATCATGTTCGCCTAGTCAATATACTATGTAGGCTCGCATGCACGACCGTCTTGATCTAGAGCCAGAGATCCTCACCGCGCCATTCTCCACGGCTGCAGGTCCGGACCCCTCCAAAATCTCGGGCACCAATGACACGTCTCCGAATTGATAAGACAAGAAAGAATAATTCGGAGAGCCAGCAGATCGGCGTGCAGCTAACGTTTGATTGCGTCACTGATGCTTTCGGTGTAGGGTAGCATGCTGCTGCAGTGCATTATGTTGTCTGCATGCAGCGGAACGATTTAGTAGACTCAGGATGTATAGCTAGCCATGCGCGGGACGATGCATAGGGCTGTTTTCCTCGGCTTTTGATTTTCCGCAGAGAAATCCAAAATGGTGTCAGTCAGGCGTGCTAATCCGTGATCAGCAGAAGATTGTTTATTCACCGAACAGCTACAGCTGTGCCATTGAAAGCTGCACTCTCCGAATATGGAGGTTGCCCCGGACGTCGGTCCGGGGTGGCCCCGCAGTATGGCGTAGTATGGCTGACAATGAGCAGCAGCAGCAGAGCAGCAGCAGCAACAGTAAGCATCAGGTCATGATCTCGAATTGACTGGCCAAGGTGCAGTGGTCCAATCGTCTGCCGGTTGATTGAGCAGAAATGGCGTGATATCATGTGTCAGCCTCATCAAAGTGCCATTGTCAGGGTCACATTTGTTGCTTTGGCCAGGGATTCCGAAAGGGACTCTGGACGAGATGTCGTGACCACCACCAGCAGCAAGCTCGTCTTTGCTGAGCAGCAGGCAAGAGCAGCACGCAGCAGCAGCAGCAGTGTCAACTCGTCTGTCTCTTCTTCATCAACCATCTCGTTCAAAAGAGGTTTATCGCGTAGGCTACGCACATCAGGACTGGTAAGTACTCGAGCAGTGGCAGCAGCTACAGTGGCTGCCAAAAAGTCGGCCACCTCGCTCGCCCAGCTGCTGCTGTCTACTTGCGACACTGGGCTAACAACGTAACAGCCAAAATGTCCCTCGTCGCCGCGCTCACCCACCTCGCACCGACGGTGCACCACCCGGTGCCCAGCGCACCCGAGTCGTCGACTCTCCTCAACCCCTACCTCCCTCTCCCCAAGGGCTCGTCGCTCCTGACCAACCCCACCTTCCTCTCCTCCCTCCCCACCCCGGCTGCCGGCTCGGTAGTCCACATTCTTGGCGCCGAGGCCACTGTCGCCCCGCGCGCAGCCAACGCCGTCACCCTCATCTCGCGCAACGCGCAGGAGGCCTACGACCGTGCTCTGCTCGCTCTCCGCCTCGCCAAGGAGCTCGAGGCTGTCGTCTACCACTTTATCGCAGCTTCCGCCCTCGAGGGTGAGGTCGTCGAGGCCACGGACGCTGCCGAGTTTATCGCCGCCCCGGCCTCCAAGTCGGAGACCGAGGAGTCGTTCGAGGAGCAGCTCAACCGCACCTTTGACGCCGCTTCGCTCGCGCTCCTCAAGCTCACCCGCCGCCCCCAGCGTCCCTTCACCGGCGCCGCCGAGGGTGACCGCGTAATCCTCAACTTCCTGCCCCTTCAGATCCAGGCCGGCAGCGTCGTTGATATCAGCCTCGCCTCGCCTCTCTCGCGCGAAAAGCTCCGCGCCATCTCGGCAAAGGAGTTTGTCGTCGTCGAGGCCTCGACCGCAAAGTACGGCCCCAACTGGGCTGCCGTCGTCGACGCCCTTGATGGTCTTGACGTCTCGGTCCGCTCGGTCCTCCTTGCCTCGTCGGCCGCCATTGGTGAGCTCGACGGCGCTCTCAACTCGGGCACCCCCCTTGCCCGTATCGGTTCGGCCGCCGCCCAGCCCGAGATACCCTCGAGCTCGATCTCGGTCCCCACCATCGAGTCGACCTACACCGACTTGCTGGCTTCGTCGCCCCACCCCCTCGAGGTCCTCAACGACCCCTCGCAGCTCGCTGCCTCCGAGACCACCTCGCCCCTCTACGCGTTTGGCAAGGCCGTCGCCGTCCGCCAGGAGCGCCAGCAGCTCGTCGACCTCGCCAAGAAGGTCCTCAAGGCCTCGGCCACCCGCAAGGAGGTCCACGAGGCTCTCGGTGACTGGCTCCTGGTCAAGGACGACAAGAAGTCGGCCGCCGCCGGTGACAAGGCCGCCGCTGCCCTCGGCAAGGGCGCCAGCCCCGACGAGGAGGAGATTGTCCGCCTCGGGGCCAAGGGCCACTGGACCAAGCGTGCGCTCTGGATTGTCGTGTCCAACTCGTGGGCCGCCGACCTCGCCTCGTCTGGTCTGCACCACGCCCTTGTCTCGGGCCTCGACATCAACCTCCTTGTCTACGAGACCCAGCCCTCGCCCTTCTCGCCCCTGGCCCAGAAGGCCCGCGAGCGCAAAAAGGACCTGGCGCTGTACGCGCTCAACATTGGAGACGTCTACGTCTCGTCGGTCGCCGTCTTTGCCGACTACGCCGGTGTGATCAACGCCATGCGCGAGGCCGAGGACTTTAACGGTCCCTCGCTTGTTCTCGCCTACCTCCCCTGGGGTGAGCTCGCGGATGGCGCCGCTCTCAGCGAGACTGAGAAGGCCGGCCCTCTCGAGCGTCTCCGCGAGACCAAGCGCGCCGTCTCGGGCGGCTGGTGGCCCCTGTTCCGCTGGAACCCCTCTGTCGAGGACGACAAGCGCTTCACTCTTGACGCGCCGCATGTCAAGAACGCCCTCAACGAGTTCCTCGACCGCCAGAGCCACCTCTCGCAGCTCACCAAGGCCCAGCCGACCATTGACGCCAGCGTCACCTCGTCCAAGGGTACCGACCTTGTTGCTGCGCGCAAGCAAAAGGCTCGCGAGGCTTACGACCGCCTCCTCAACGCCCTCGACGGCCCCGGTCTTCTCGTGCTCGTCGCCTCGGACGGCGGCAACGCCGAGAAGCTCGCCAAGCGCCTTGTCTCGCGCGCCAAGATGCGTGGTGTCTCTGCCCAGCTCCGTATCCTTGACTCGGTCGCCAAGGACATTGTCAACACTTTTGCCGCTGAGAAGAACATTGTCATTGTCACGTCGACCGCCGGTCAGGGTGAGCCCCCGCTCAACGGTCGCGAGTTCTTCAAGGCCCTCCCCCAGATCAACCCTGCTTCGTCGGCCCCCCAGCTCGCCGAGACCCGGGTTGCCGTCTTTGGCATGGGTGACTCCAAGTACTGGCCCCGCAAGGAGGATTATGTCTTTTACAACAAGCCCGGAAAGGACATTTACCCCAAGGTCCTCGCGCTTGGCGCCACCGAGCTCATCCCCCTGGGTCTCGGTGACGACTCGGACCCCGACGGAGCCCAGACCGGCTACAAGCCCTTCGAGGCCAACCTGTGGCGCGCGCTCGGTGTCGACAATGTCGAGGTTGAGGAGGTTGCCGAGGAGACGGTCGCCAACGAGCACATCAAGATTGCCTCCAACTACCTCCGTGGCACCATTCTCGAGGGTCTTGCCGACAAGTCGACTGGTGCCATTGGCGCTTCGGACGCTCAGCTCACAAAGTTCCACGGCACCTACATGCAGGACGACCGTGACATTCGCGAGTCGCTCGCCGCGCAGGGTCTCGAGCCTGCCTACTCGTTCATGATCCGTGTCCGCATGCCTGGTGGTGTGTGCACGCCCGAGCAGTGGCTCCACATGGACCGCATCGCCGACGAGCACGGCAACGGCACCTTCAAGCTCACTACCCGCCAGACCTTCCAGTTCCACGGCATTGTCAAGGCCCACCTTAAGCCTGCCATGCAGGCCATCAACAGGTCGCTCCTCGACACTATCGCTGCCTGCGGTGATGTTAACCGTAACGTCCTCTGCTCGGTCAACCCCAGCGTGTCGTCGGTCCACGAGACTGTCTACGAGTTCTCCAAGGCCATCTCGGAGCACCTCTTGCCGGCTACTTCGGCCTACCACGAGATCTGGCTCGACAAGAAGCCCGTCTTCACCAACGCCGTTCAGGACTTTGAGCCTCTCTACGGCCCCTTCTACCTGCCCCGCAAGTTTAAGATTGCTGTCGCCGTGCCCCCCGACAATGCCGTCGACGTCTTTACCAACGACGTCGGTTTCATTGCCATTGTCGAGAACAACCAGGTCGTTGGTTACAACGTGTCTGTTGGTGGTGGCATGGGTGTCACCCACTCGAACAAGAAGACGTACCCCCGTCTTGGTGACGTTATCGGTTTCGTCACCCCCGAGGACGGCTGCAAGGCCGCCGAGGCCGTCATGCTCACCCAGCGCGACTTTGGTAACCGTCAGGACCGCAAGAATGCGCGTCTCAAGTACACTGTGGACCGCCTTGGTCTGCCCAAGTTCAAGGAGGAGGTCGAGAAGCGCATGGGCAAGCCCTTCCAGCCCGAGCGTGCGTACACTTTCGACTCGAACCTTGACGAGTACGGATGGAAGACTGGAGAGAACGGCAAGCACCACTTTACGCTGTTTATCGAGAACGGCCGTGTCGAGGACTCGCCCCGCAACCAGTTCAAGACCGGTCTCAAGGAGGTCGCGTCGATCCACAAGGGTACCTTCCGTCTCACTGCCAACCAGCACGCGGTGCTTTCGGACGTTGCCACCGAGGACCTGCCCGAGATGAAGCGCGTGCTCGCCAAGTGGGGCCTCGACAACATCAACCACTCTGCCCTTCGTCTTTCCTCGTCGGCCTGCGTCGCCTTCCCCACCTGCGGCCTCGCCATGGCCGAGTCGGAGCGCTACCTGCCCGTGCTCATTGACAAGGTCGAGAAGATTTGCGAAGAGGCCGGCGTCGGCCGCGACGCCCTCGTCATGCGCATGTCGGGCTGCCCCAACGGCTGCTCGCGCCCCTGGGCCGCCGAGGTCGCCTTTGTCGGAAAGGCTCCCGGCTCATACATGATGATGCTCGGCGGCTCGTACCTCGGTACGCGTCTGAACAAGCCGTTCCGCGAGAGCGTGACCGAGCCCGAGATTCTCGCCATTCTCGACGACCTCATCAAGCGCTGGGCCAAGGAGCGCAACGACGGCGAGCGCTTTGGTGACTGGACCGTCCGCGCCGGTATCGTCGCCCCGACCAAGTCGGGCAAGACGTTCTGGGACGACAGCTGTGCGGCTTAGAACCGGCACGCCAGTCGAGTTTTGGGCATAAGGAGTCAGGAAACGCGTATTAGAAGAGGCGCGGCGAAGTTGTGCATCTTGGTAGTGTCGTATCAGTATTAGTAGCAATGGATCGTTTGCATTGGACAGCTGCAACAGGTCGAGGATGGCAGCTGGTAAGACTTTCTAATGGAAAGATTCAGCCTAATAGCTGATTAGGAATTGATTAGGACGCCGAAACACGAGCGCCAGGCACGGAGACAATGTTCCTGGCGAAACGCGCCTGTTGACACCGCGTCTGACTTCTCTTGTCGAGACTTCTCATACCCATTCAGCACCACAGCACAGCGAGGCTCAACGCCTTTACACCTGCTTCGCCACCTGTGCTCACCTCACCTACACCCACCACACCCACCCCCGCCCAATCGTCGCCGCCCCATCGTGCACCCACGCCAAGCGCGCCGCGCGCCATGACCGCCCCCCGCGAGGCCGCCCAAGCCTACCTCCACAACCTCGCAGCAACAGGCGACCCGTCCGACCCAATGACAGCCCTAGCCCAGGCCCAAGTCGCGCGCCAGACCCCGCAAACCGGCCCGGGATCCGGCACGGCGACGCGCATGCTGCCCCTCCTCCGCGCGGCGCTGGACAAGGTCACGGTCCGCCACGGGAAGCTCGTCGCTAAGCGGGAGGAGCTCCAGCGTGGCGGCCCCGGGGAGGCGAGGGTTGCGGTGGAGAAGGCGGCGCGGAACGAGGGGCTCATGGCTACTGCCATGGAGCGGATACGTGCCGAGATGGGATTCTGGGTTGCGGGCGAGGGGGTAGCGTCCTCGGCTGCTGTGCCCGTGGGCGGTGCGCCGGCCTTGTCTCGCGCAAGCGCGTCTGCTGGTGCGAGGCTCAATGGCGCTGGCAGGGTGGCCCAGCAGCTGGCTGCGGCTAGGCAGGAACCTCCCAGTCCGGTTCGTGAGGCTCCAGCTTGCGCAGTGGAGCCCGTGCGCAAGGACACTGTGGCCGGTTCCTCGACATTTCCACTGCAGAAAGGCCTCTCATCTGTGTCAGCGTCCACACCAGCGCCAGCGTCCACACCAGCCTCGTCTCACACTGCGTCTGCTGGAGCGATGGTCCATGGCGCCGGTATGGTGGAGAATGCCCAACAGCGAGCGGCCTCGGCGCGTAAGCAGGAACCTCCCAGTCCCGTTCGTGAGACTTTGGCTTGTGCAGTGGAGCCTGTGCGCCGTGACGCTGTGGCCGCTTCCTTGACATCTTCATTGCAAAAAGGCCTCTCATCTGTGCCAGCGTCGACGCCGGATAGCACGGCAAGCACGAAGCCGTCGCCAGCCAAGCTGCCCGCCCCCGTTCCCTTCATTCCGGCTGATCATCGGATTCGCGCGCAGAACAAGACGCTGGATATCACCGAGCAGCGGGCGTTTGACGCTTGCGACGAGATGCTGCGGGAAATGCAGACGATTGCTGGCTTCAGCAGCAACCGACATGACCCGTGGGGAGTTATTGCCGCGAGCAGGCTGGCACGGCAAGATCTCGAAGACAATCCCGAGACGTCGCGGTACAGCTACGACAAAAGGGCCCGGGGCGGTCTTCTCTGGCACCTTGGTTTAATGAAGGACAGGGCGTTCGAGAACAAGCATAATCTCGTTGCTCGGCATTCGACTCGTAAGTCGGATACCTCGCGTACCTCCCAGGAAAGGGAAGAATTTAGCAGGCATTTCGACCAGCTGGAGGGAATGCGCAGGGCGTTGGAGAACGAGATTGACGCCTGGGATCCGACACATCGCGAGACTTGGGACCGCCGCCCTATGATAATGTCGTTTTTCCCGTTCGTAGATGGCTACGAGCCCTCTCACATCCAGCCGTTTGTCTCGCGACTCTCCACGTCCAATTGGATCCTCACGGATGCCACACGTTCAGGAGTAGTTCATCTTTTCGGCCTGGAACGCAAGATCGACGACATTCAGCAGCAAATCAATCTCAATTTGGACCGCACGCGCGTTGATAAACGAGATTATAATCTCAATTTGCGCACCTTGATCGACGGGGCTGCAGACGAAGCTGCGGCCCTCAAGGCGTACCTTCAGTGCATGACGCCGACGAGCTCGGAGACCGTGTCGAGGTGGCACGAGCTTCGGGAAATCAGTTCGATGGAGAAGCTGCTCAAACACCAGTGGGACATTGTCCAGGCCGAGCTCGTCCAGCTCGGAGTAGCTCTGCCAACCAACGAGTCTCGCTCTGCCAGCAAAATCGCTTTGAGAAGGGACCAGGTGGGGTCCCTTCGCAAGATTATCATCAAGGAGCAACGACAGTTGACACGTGCCCGCGAGGACTTGGAGTTTTACACCCGTGATGGCCATCGCTCTGCGACCATTCAACGAATATCTGAATCGCATCGCGAGGTCTATACGCTGGACAAGCTTGTGGGCCGTCTGGAGAATGAGTTGAGAATGCTGGGTGCGGTAAAGGAAAATAATTGGCGCCTGCCACCTGGATTTGTGCCTCCTCCAACTGTCACAACAAAGTTCACGACGCCCGAGCATCCTTTGACGCCTGGTCAGCCTGTCGCATCTCCTACAAAACCGCCCCAGCCATCAAAGGGCATTGTCGCGTTGGCGTCTGCCTCAACCTCATCGTCAACGGCGACCTTAACCTCAACCTCAACCTCAACCTCAACCGTAACCTCGTACGCTTCAACCTCAACCTCAACCTCGTCCGCCACAACCTCAACCTCGTCCGCCATGCCACCCATGACAAGCCTCACGGCCGCAGTCAACGTGCCTCGCAACTCTGCGCCCATGTCCTCGTCGGCCACTGCACCTATTCCTCCACCTCCAGGCCACAAGTCGGTGATTGTTCGCGTCGTACCTCCGCCCGGTGCGCGTCCTCGGCGCATCGTGGTCGCAGAAGACACGGGTGAGAGCTACGAGCAGGACTCGGACTGGGGCTCAGACGACGACGAGTCGGCATCAGCCCCTGCGCCACGGGTTCAGCCGCCGGCTGTCGTCTCGGATACACCAGCGACATTCGTCCCTGGCTTTGGCGGCACTGTGCGCTCTTTGCCCCCAGCAGCCCCGGCTACACGACGATTAACTAGTGGTCGTATGGAGTACGCTAAGGACGGGAGCTTGATACCAGAGTCATCCCCACTTCTGACCGGTGCTCATCTGGCGGCCAGCCATGTATCGTCGCCGCCCATCCGCTCGTCGCCCACTCCGGCCCCACGTTATGTTGCGGGGCTGCCCTCGCCGGCTTCCTCGTCGCCTGCCATAGGTAGCTCGTCGCCTTCACCCGCCCTCTCCTCTGTGTCGAGCAGGTTCTTGTCGACGCCTACTTCAGTCACGTCGCCTGCCCTGCGGCGGCACCGTGAAGAGATGACCCCGTCCACCAGCTCAACATCACTCGGGGACTTCGATAGAGGCGCAGAGGCGCTCGGCCTGCTACGGGCAGAGGCCGCGGCCGCCCGCAAAATGAGGCAAGCGATGTCTACGCCACCGTCGCGATCGTCCTTCACGCTTGCCTCGTCATCAACGTCCATTGACCGCGCGCGTGCTTCAATGGCCTCGTCTTCATCGCGTGGGGGCGGCTCTTCATCCGGCTCGCGTCCTCTTTCGGGCTCAAGAACCACGCCCAGCTCCTCCTCGGGTTCCAACTTTGCCGAGCGTCTACTGGAGAAGAAACGTCTGCGGGACAAATCTGCCGCAGACCGCCTCCTGCAGCAACAGCTGCGTAAACCCATAGCAGCCGCCAAGCGCCGTGCCCAAGCCTTGCTAACGCCAGCAGCCACGCCGCAGCCGAAGAAGCACCGCCCGGGAGCCATGGCCAACCTGGCAGCTATAACAGGCGAGAGCGCGTACCGGCGCCAAGTCCCTAGCAACTCGCTGCTCAACGGTCCCGACAAGCGGGCGAGATCACTCCTCAACCCCTTGGCAGACAAGAGCAAGAGCAAGCCGAAACCCGTGTCAAACCCGCTCAAGAACAACAAGCTCGACGACGACTTTGAGAGCTGGTGGGCCCAGACCAAGGCTGATCGCGAGGCGGATGGCAACCCCATTATTGATTTGGATTAGAGCGAGGGGTGTACATCTCATATTTAGCTACATAATGTAATCATACTTGTGATGACTTTTGGGCTTGGAGTGTCCGTTGCCAAAGCTAGAGCCTAGAAGCTCGTAATGTCGCGACCCCAGAAGAATGCCAGGGCCCAATACATGGGGATGAGGAGCTTGTTGCGCCACCCCATAGCGAGAGTCATGTAGTAGCTCCTCCAGACTACCCACGCGGCAAACCCAGCCAGGCGCGATTTCGGCCCCTCGGTGTTATCCGCAGACCTGTCGACCATTGCGCGATGATCACCAATAAAGACCATGCTGCCCATATTTTTCCAGTCAAACGTCCCAGTCTGCGTTGCGGGAACGCCCTTGCCGAGGCTGTTTAGTTGGCGGCTCATGTAGGCTGCCATTTGCGAGGCGACCTGGGCGGTGGCGGGGAGACGGTGGCCGTCTGCTGGTGTCGCATTGTCGCCTATCGCGAAGACGTCGGGCATTGCTTTGCCGCTCTCGTCAATCACGCGGAGATTCTTGTCCACCTTGAGCCTGGATGTTAGCGCGGCATTTGCGCTTTACGAAACTTACAAGCTCTTCTGGTCCTTTTGCAGCCCTGGCAGATCCTTGACAAATGGGTTGACCATGATGCCCGTCGACCAAACGAGCAACCCAAACGGCACACGCTCGTTGCCGTTGAGCTCGAGCCAGTCTGGTCCAACAGCAGTAATCTTGGTATCACCCTGGACGCGTACGCCGTCACGCGAGAATTTACGCTCGGCATACTCGCGCAGCGCCGAGTCGAAGCTCATGAGGATACCCTTGGCGACGTCGTAGAGCGTAATTTCTACCTGGTCCTTGAGGTGCGGGTAGAGCCTGTAGACGTCGTTGACGACGAAATCGTGAAGCTCTGCCGCAAACTCGACGCCGGTCGGGCCGCCTCCGACGATACGAAAGGAGAGGAGCCGCCGCCTGTCCTCGGGGGTGCAGGTTGGTTCGCTGGCCATTTCGAGGCACTGCAGCAAACGCAGCCGGATCGCGCGCGCCTCGCGCACGTCTTTGAGAAAGTGGGCGTGCTGCTCTACACCCGGTGTGCCAAAAGAGGCTGAGCGGCAGCCAGTGGCGATCACGAGCTTGTCGTATGGCAGCGAGTACGAGTCGGCCGGCGTGCACTCTGGGACAAACTCGGCGCCAATGCCCTTCGGCTTGTGGGTCGGTTCGTCGCTGCGGATCGGGGGCAGAGTGGGCTCAACGCGGACAGTCTTGTTCTCATAGTCTGTGCAAGGTTAGGGGCTGCGAGAGGGGACGGCGTACCGATTTGGTCGGCCCAGCCTTGGGCAAAGTTGACGTGCTTGATTCCGCGCACTGGCTCGGTCGCGCAGCGAAACTCGAGTGTGCCGACGCAGGTCGACGCGAGGAACGGGGTAAAGGAAAAGTACGAGTTGGGAGAAATGACAGTGACTGTGTTGCCAATGTGAGAGGTGCGAGTGGGCAAAGGGAGAGCGTTGCATGGTAGACAAGATTAGCTACAGCTCACGCAACGCCGAGCCGACTAACCATCGTAAAGCTTCTTGTCAACCTTGCGCGCCAAATTATATCCTCCCCATCCGGATCCCAGCACCACGAGACGTTCTTTGGTCGCTGCAGCTGAAGCGGCGAACCCACGAGCTAACCTCGCAGCAGGAGCAGAAGTGGTCGAGTGGAGGTGGAGGTTTGCCCTGACGAGCTGCGGCGTGACTCGCCTCGAGGCCGTGGTGACGAGCATGGTTTGGTGTCGTGTGCGCGTTGAACAAAAAGAATGCTACTAGACAATGTATATGACAGTGTTGTGCGGTTCTGATGGTCTGTAAAAAGTGTGAGATGCGTTGTGGGTCAGTCACCAGGCAGACGTAGCGTCCCCGACTCTTGCCGAGTGATGTCATGGTCACCGACTCTTGACGATGGCCTCGGCGATCAAGAGCCATCTCCGTCTCGCCCTCGGCCGCCGACAGCGAGCAACCTGCCCTCTACGCCGGCCGAGCTATGGGAACGCAACGACTCTCTCTCCCGGAGGTTCACGATACGTTCCGCTCCGTTCCGTCGCTGTCAGTGAGTTATTCACTGCCGAGTCAACAGGAAGCCGCCGGCACATGGTCCAGGCACGATCGAAGTTGTACATTAGAGAGAGAGTTGCATATCGGCCCCCTCACACCATCGTACACTCCTCGATAAGACGAGCAGCGGGCCAGGCTCTAGAGACGGGGAAACGGCATAGGTAAAAAAGGGATGTCACAAAGATCACAAGTGCGAAAAGGGGGTGAAGGGAAAAGGTGTCGCGCGTGGATCAGGTGGTGGAGGTGGGAATGGTCGTAGTCGTTACATGTACGCTGAGAAACATACAGGCGTTTACTCGGCCTTCTCGGCGGCGGCCTCGGTGGCCTCCTCCTTCTTCTCCTCCTCCTTCTCCTCGGGCTTGGCCTCGGCGGCCTCGGCGGCCTCGGTGGCCTCACCCTCAGCCTTGGGCTCGTCGTCCTTGCCCCACTCCTCGAGGACACGGAGGGCCTCGTCAACCTTCTCCTGGAGAGCGGCGGGCGACTCAACAAGGTGGAGGAGCTCGGCGTTGTCCATCTCGAGAAGCATACCGGTGATCTTGCCGGCAAGGTCGGGCTGGCTCTCGTGGATCAGGGGGTAGATGGCCTCACCGAGCATCTGCTTCTGCTCAGTAGGCGAAGCGCGAGCAAGGGCCTGAGCGTTGAGGCGGGGCTGGGCGGGCTGAGCGGCAGCGTCGTACTGGGGACGAGCGGGGATCTGGCCACGGGGGAGGTTCTGCTGGGCACCAACGGGCGACGAGCCCGAGGGGCGGGGGGCGGCGCCGGTGGGGGGGCGGGCGTTGCCAGCAGGACGGACAGGGTAGTTGGGGGGGATGGGGTAGGCACCGCCGGCGTTGGGGGGCATGTAGCCGAGGGGCACGGGGCCACCGGGCTGACCCGAAGGGGGGTAGCGCGCGGGGCGGGCACCGCCCATCATGGGGGGAGCACCGGGGTAGCCGACGACGCCGCCACGGACGGGCATCATGGGGCCGCCGTAGGGAGCAACGGGGGGGTAGTACATGGGGGCCTGCATGTAGCCCTGGGGGCCACCCATGCCATTGGCGGCAGCGTACTGGAGACGCTGGGCGTTGCGCTGCTGCATCTGCGACTCGAGAGCCTGGCGACGGACCTCCTTCTTCTGAGCGAGCGAGACGTAGAGGGGCTTGGTGCCGATCATCTTGCCGTTCATGTCCTGGACGGCGCGGGTAGCCTCGTCGGGCGACGAGAAGCAGACGAAACCGAAGCCGCGCGAGACACCCTTGTCGTCGCGCATGACCTTGGCCGAGGTGATGGTGCCGGCAAAGTCAAACTCGGTGCGGAGACGGTCGTCGTCCCACTCGTCGTCCATGTTCTTGACGTAGAGGTTGACACCGGCAGTCTTCGACTCGTTCTCGAGACGGCGCTCCTCGTGGACACGGCGAAGCTCCTCGTCACGCTCAGAACGCTTCTGGGCGCGGCCGACGTAGAGCTTCTTGCCGTTGATCTCCTTGTCGTTGAGCTCGTCAACGGCCTTCTTGGCGGCCTCGTGGGTGGTAAAGTTGACGAAAGCAAAGCCCTTCGAGACACCAGTCTCGTCCGAGCCAAGAGCAGCCGACACGATCTCGCCGAAGGGCTTGAACATGTCCTCGAGCTCCTGCTGGCTGACCTCACCCTCAAGGTTCTTGACAAAGACGTTGGTGAAGGCAGCGCGCTGCTCCTCGACCTTGGACTGACGCTCCTTCTTCGAGATGTGGTGGCCGACGTAGACCTTCTTGTCGTTGAGCAGCATGCCGTTGACCGAGGCAATGGCAGCGTCAGCGGCCTCTCCGGTCTCGTAGTGGACGAAAGCAAAGCCGCGCGAGTTTCCGTTCTCGTCAGTGGCGACCTTGCACGAAAGAATGTTGCCAAAGGCAGCAAACGTGTCGTGGAGAGCCTTGTTGTCAATCTTGTCGTCAAGGTTCTTGATGAAGATGTTGCCCTGGCCAGTCTTGCGGAGAGCGGGGTCGCGCTGCGACCACATGATGCGGCAGGGGCGGTTCTTGATAAGAGAGTAGTTGAGGTGCTCAAGGGCACGCTCGCCGTCGGCAGCGTTCAGGTAGTTGACGTACGCGTAGCCGAGCGAGCGGCGGGTCACGGCGTCGCGGCAGACACGAATCGACGCGACGGGACCGACCATGTTGAAGATCTCAAAGAGCATGGCCTCAGTGACAGCGGGGTCGAGCTCGCCGACGTAGAGCGACGCGCTGTTGCCGCCCTGCTGCTGGCCAGTGGTGCTGGTAGGAGCAGGCTGGGCGGGGGCGGAGCCGGCAGCGGCGGCAGCGGCACTGGCAGCAGGAGCAGCGGCAGCGGCGGGGGCGCCAGGAGCGGGAGCCGCAGGGGGGGGGGGGGGGGGGGGCGGGGGGGGCGGGGGGGGGGGGGGGGGCGGGGGGGGTGGGGGGGGGTTGGGGAGCATGCTGCTCGGTGACGGGTAGAGGGGCAGGGCGGGGTTGTTGCTCAGCAGTGCGATCAGTGCCGGTGTTGCGGACAGCTAGGCT